>CM062294.1:101812512-102412512 GCA_031216915.1 Pictodentalium vernedei
GTTTTACTATTAATGAATTCTATCTAGTAGTCTTTGTACATTTTATTTTGTGTTGCTAACAAGGTAGTCTCTGTAAGATGACCACACTGCCCCTCCCATACTTCTGAGGTATGGGAGGGGCAGTGTGGCCATCTTACAGAGACCACTAACATAGCAGTGATCTGAAAAGATGTGGGTTTTAGGAACAGGCGGTTATAGTGATCATTATTTTCTAAGGACAGGAGGGCTAGTTTTTGCCCTCCTTATTTTTTGAGGCGAGCGAATGAATCGCTCTCCTGAAAATGCCAGGCCTGATAGATGGACAGAGGTCTTCGCTATATCCCTCCCTTGCAGGGGGGATAACAAGACTGGTGCACTGAATAATTATTTATGCACTGTACAAAGGTAGAATGGAGGAACAAACAAAGGATCTGTGATACTGACCTTAGAGATATGGCAGCTATGTAGAGGTCATGACACACCTTTGGGTCATAGGCAATTATTGTAAGAAGTATGATCTAGATCGGTCAGTTGAATAATTCTTTATGTATCAGACAAAGTTAGAATGGAGGAACAAAAAAACAAATATCCTGTGATTTTGACCTTGGGTCAAGGTCATGACAAACCCTTAAGTCACATGCAATCATTGCGTGAAGTATGAACAAGATCGGTCCCTGGAAAATTTTTTTTGGACTGGACAAAGTTAGAATTGACAAATGGATGGATGGATAGCTGGACAGATGGAAAGACTGGTGGATTAAAAAAGTAGCTAGGATTCTATAACAGGGGATGCTCTAGCCAGTTTTTGGGGGTCAAAGATGATATTTGAAAGGCTGTTGTGTAGGGTTTTGGGAGCCTCACCTAGTCCTAACTTTGACACTCTGGTCATTGTATAACAAGGGGCAATGACTGATGGGTCCTAGTTGGGATTAGCCCCTCACACCCAGAGAACATTTTGCAAAATTTAGTTCTCTTAAGAGGGAATCTGAGACATTTGTAGTGTGTGTACCCCTATACTGGAGACCATTTTGGGCCTGTATGTTGTATAAGACTTGCCTTGAACCAATGTTTTGGGGTGGGGGCCAGTGAAAATGTTGGGTGGGGGGGAGGCTCCCCACCCTCCATCATAGCTACGCCTTTTGGACAGATGGCTGCTACATGTATATACCACTGAAAAATATTTGGGGATCATAAAAAGTTATGGACTGGACACAAAAAAAAGTTTATGTGCATGCTGAAACTAAGTGCTGACCTCTAATGTCCTCTATCTGTGACCTAATTTAAGGTAACAGAATCAGAAGGCTGCAAGCCGAGAGGTCCTCGGTTCAAATCCCACTTACGGCAACCGTGTTGTATCCTTGGGCAAGACACTTCACCCCCATTGCGCACGTAGGGGCACTGTGTCATTGTGTGCTACCGCATACTACATGTCAACAGTGCACCTGTTTTCAACCAATGCTAACCCTGCTTGTGTGGAGTTGGTATGTTGGGAAGCTGACAGCTTCTTGCCATTGCTCGGTGGTTCTCTCTGGGTACTCCGGCTTCCTCCACCCATAAAACTGTCATGGTCATGATCTGCCATAGTGCAGAAATATGTGACCTTAAACACAAACAAATAAATAACTAAATAAATAAATCATGTAACAGAATGCTGTCCACAAGTTTGTGGCAAAAAGAGATGTTAACAGTTCTGTATCATTAACAGCGTTCCATCTTTAATTTTATTATATACATATAATTGATACGGACAATATTTTGGTCATCAAATCTTTTCTACTGTATCACATGAGCGTGTGATACTGCCGATACTGGGAAAATGCATGCCATGTGATAATGCAATATCAACAAGAGGGATGTTACATCCCAATGCTCACCTACATTCACGCTTGATAATGTCGTCCAATGTAACATGCCTAATATTTAGTTAATATAAATCATTAACTAGGCATCAAATGATTAATGTGGTTTATGTGATGGCTTTAGAAAGTCTATATTTCTGCATTTATTATACATCAATTCAACATAGAATCATTGGATATAAAAGCATTTTTTTTCTTTTCGAAATGGTTATGATTAAGAATATGAATCGTGAGGCCAGATATTAAATCATAAATAAGAATTAGGAAAGGTTTTCATAAATTTATTTTTTACGAAATAAAAATACATCAGATCAAAAAAAAATAAAATAGGAGGTGCAAAATTGCATTATGTAATGAAGAATCACTGAAATTGTAATTGAAGTACATTCATTGGTTAAAGAGGAGTTGCGGAAAAAACATTCGTTCAAGAAAGTGACTAGAAGTCCCATCAAAAATACATCACATCAACAACTAAAATAAGCCTTAATGTTACTAGTAACAAGATGTTACTAGTAACAAGTATGAGAAAGTATTAAATGAAAAAAAAAAGTTAAAAAGATTTTTTTTAAAGAAAGTGCATATAAGTCCCAAAAATCCCCCTCAAATATGCATGTAATGAGGGTGCAACGTTACCGCAATGTAGTTCAGTAACCCATGTGTACAATAACAATTGCCTGGAAAGACACATAGAAACAGAACTCACCTTAACACAAACTTTTAGAACTTAAAATTGAGTAAGTCAGAGAAAAATGTGAACATTGTGACTGAAAAAAGAGAAGAAATCAGTTAAATTTCTGCATACAGTAGGGTTAATACCTAAATTAGTTATTGAAATGAGAAAATAAACAGTAATGCGAGGTGAAGGCACCACAATCTGCACAAAAGCTGACTTTAACGCAAATTCTTACAACACCTAAAGGCTAATTCTTACAAGTTTTGGCAGAAAATCAGCCTCAAATTCCTCAAATATGCATGTAATGAGGGTTAAATATTACTGCAATGGAGTTCAGTAACCCATGTGTAGAATATTAATCACCTGGAAAGACACATAGAAACACAACTCACCTAAACACAAAGTTTACAAAGTTTTACAACTTAAAATTTACTAAGTCCGAGAAAAAACTGAAAATTTTGACTGAAAAAAAAGAAAATTTCCATTAAATTTCTGCATACAGTAGGGTTAATACCTACAGTTGTTATTGAAATATGAAAATCAACAGTAATGAGAAGTTAAAGCAGCACAATCTGCACAAAAGCTGACTTTAACGCAAATTCTTACAACACCTAAACGCAAATTCTTACAAGTTTTGGCAGAAAATTTTAGGTGAAATTTGGAAAAAAGTTGTAGTATCAGGGTTAAATACTGTTCTGATAGTCCCCTACAACCTACATATGCAATATCAAAGGCCTGAGCCCACTGATCTTTGAGAAATTAACCTTAACATTAAATCTTACAATATTGGACACGCCGGATGTCGACGCCGACACCGACGCCGACACCGACGCCCGAGGTCATGACAATAGCTCACCACGTCAACAGAAGTAGGTGAGCTAAAAATGAGGCTGGGTGAGAATTGAGTCATCAGACGATTCAATTAGGGAGAAAATGTGACAATGAGAAACAACAAAGATCAGATGAACTCTATTAATTTGTTACCTAATTTGTGGTGTTTTTTGGACTCAATAGGCTAAGCAACTAGTCCCCTAGCACCCCGAAGAATTAATTTATTTATTTATTGGTGTTTAAGGTCACATACTTATGCACAATGGCTAATTGTTCCCATGACAGTTTTACGGGTGGAGGAATCCTGAGTCCCCGGAGAGAACCACCGAGTATTGATGAGCAACTGACAGCTCCTCAATATTCTAACTCTGTTCAAGCTAAGCTCAAGCAGAGTTACAGCGGTTGAAGACATGTGCATCATCAACGTGCAGTATGCCTTAGTACACGGTGTCATCATGCCCCCATGTTGGCAACCGGGATAAAGTGCCTTGCCCAAGGACACAATGCGGATGGTCCCAGACAGGGATTGAACTTGAGATCTCTAGCATAGAAGTCCAACACTCTACTACTGAGCCACCGTGCTCCCGCCCCTAAGAATGGCCAAAGGGAAATTAGACTGAACCCAATGGAGATACTTAGAGAGATTTTTCCCCGCAACGGAACCAAAACCGAATCTGAAAAATATAAACCGCCTAGCTCTATTTTCAATGAATGTTGTCAAACTTACATTACATTTGTGTCAGATGCACCAAGATCTATGAAAGTGTCAATGACACTGTAGCTCAACTTGACAAACTTGAACTTGGTAAGTTATAAGTGAAATGGCAAAACTAAAGATCATTGGTACCAATGTTATTTGGTGAAATTTCAACATAACAGCATTGAGTGTGCACAACGTCTGAGTAATCCATGCATTTTTAAATGTAAACTGCAAGACTGGCTAAAGGAAGAATATTGAAACACAAATGCAGTATGTTCAGAGGTTATTGTAAATGGCAACTTTTTTCACAGAAATGAATGCTAATCAATTGCTCTTATCTAAAGGTCTCGCCTAATGAGCACACCAAGTTCAAAAACAATCCCCTGATAAATGTGGCCTGTAGACCATGTCAAAGAAGAATGTCAATGCACAAATGCAATAAATTCAAAGATTGTTGCTAACAGCAACAGTTTTTGATGGAAATGAAAAGAAAATTGATAACTCCTATCTTTGTCACCCTGCATAAGCATACAAAGTTTCAAAACAACCTGATAATGAATGTGCCCTCTGAGGCATGCCAAAGGAAGATGTTAATGCATAAATGCAGTAAGTTTGAAGGTCATTGCTTGTGGCAATGTTTTTTTCTCTCTTTTTTATGGAAATTCATAAATATACCCTGCAGACAGTCCAAAAGGGATAAGTTGCTGCACAAATGCAGTAAGTTCAAAGGCTGGTGATAATGACAATAATTTTTTATGGAAATGAAAAGAAATCAACAGCTCACATCTAGTGGTCACTCCAAACACACATACCAAGTTTCAAAGTGATCCGATCATAAATGTACCCTGAAGGGTATGCCAAAGGGAAATATTGAAGTCTGACTAAACTAAGTTCAAAGGTTGTTGCCAGCGGCAACATTTTTTGACAGAAATGGAAGAAAATCAATAATTTCCATATAGATATCACCCACACAAGCACACTGAGTTTGCAAGCGATCCAATCATAAATGTACCCAGCAGGGTATGTCAAAGGGAAATATTGATGCATAACTGCACTAAGTTTAAAGTTCATGAGAGGTCATTGCCAATGCCAACAATTTTTGACGGAAATGGAAGAAAATCGATTGTTCCCATCTAGAGGTCACCCCAAACAAGCACACCAAGTTTCAAAACGATCCAGTCAAAACTTTGCACTGTAGGGAGCCCCAAATAGAAATATTGATGCATAACTGCATGAAGTTCATCAAAGGTCGTTGCCAGGGGCAACATTTTTAGACGAAAACTGAAGAAAATCGATAGCTCCCATCTAGAGGTAACCCAAAACAAACATACCAAGTTTCAAACCATTCTGATCATAAATGTGCCCTGTAGGGCATGCCAACGGAATATATTGATGCCTGACCAAACTAAGTTCAAAGGTCGTTGCCAGCGGCAACATTTTTTGACGAAAATGGAAGAAAATCAATAGCTCCCATCTAGAGGGCACCCCAAACAAGCATGCCAGGTTTCAAAACAATTTGATCATAAATGTGCCCTGTAGGGTGTGCCAAATGGGAAATATTGAGGTCTGACTTAACTAAGTTCTGAGAACGTGGACAGCGGCAACATTTATTTGACAGAAATTGAAGAAAATCGATAGCTCCCATCTAGAGCTCACCCCAAACAAGCATACCAAGTTTCAAAGTGATCTGGTCAAAAATGTGCACTGCAGGGTGTGCCAAAGGGAAGTATTGATGCATAACTGCACTAAGTTCATATAAGGTCGTTGCCAGCGGCAACATTTTTTGACAGAAATTGAAGAAAATCGATAGCTCCCATCTAGAGCCCACCCTAAACAAGCATACCAAGTTTCAAAGTGATCTGTTCAAAAATGTGCACTGCAGGGTGTGCCAAAGGGAAATATTGATGCATAACTGCACAAAGTTAATCGAAGGTCATTGCCAGTGGCAACATTTCTTGGCAGATATCAAAGAAAATCGACAGCTCCCATCTGGAGGTAACTCCAAACAAGTGTACCAAGTGTCAAACCGATCTGCTCAAAAATGTGCCCTGTATGCGTGCCAAAGGAATATATTGATGCTTGAATAAACTAAGTTCAATGTTTGTTGCCAGCGGCAACAATTTTGGGTGGAAATGGAAGAAAATCTATAGCTCCCATCTAGAGGTCACCCTAAACAAGCATGCCAGGTTTCAAAGCAATCCAATCATAAATGTGCCCTGTTGGGTGTCCCAAAGGGAAATATTGAGGTCTGACTAAACTAAGTTCTAAGAACGTTGCCAGTGGCAACATTTTTTGACGGAAATTGAAGAAAATCGATAGCTCCCATCTAGAGGTCATCCCAAACAAGCATACCAAGTTTCAAAGCGATCTGATCATAAATGCAACCTGTGAGGTGTGCCAAAGGAAATTGTGGACCTACATACGCTGACGGACGAGAAGTGATGGCAATAGCTCAGCTTGACTTTGTCAAGTTGAGCTAATAATGAGGTTGATCGAGTCCATCCATCTTCTGCACAGGAGGCAAAGAATTGGTGCAACTGTCGTGAATGTAACATGCAACAAAGTTATCCAGACTATTGCCTATAATTTTGAAAAACAGCTGAAAGGTAATGAAAATATACTGTTGGATGGGTTTTTTTCTTATTAAATACTTACTTTAAAAAATTAATGTTCATTTGCGAGCATTTTGATAAAAATACAAGGGTACTGTGTTTTGCTATGGCTGTTGAATAAAAGCAGCAGAGAATGGTTAGACAATGATCAGATTATCCGTGTTTTGAAGGATTCTCAGAGGCTCTATCGAAAATGTTAGAATTTGTTTCCAAAGCTTGCATAATAAACAGAGAATCTAATGTTTTATCATGGAAGCTACACATTGTCTTGTACGTAATGGCATGAGAAATTATATTTCCTTTGATGGCAAAGCCACTTATGGAAATGTATATTTCTCATGCCCACTCATGACATAATCATCCTTATCCATGCAAAAACCACAAGAGACCATTCTTGTAATAAGTGAAGAGAAATGGTAAATAATTACTCTCTGCATATCTCTTAAAACACAAACACCCATCTCATATTCAAGTAAGAGGCTCCAGGGGGCCTGAGAGTGCTCAAATATCAACCCAGGAAATTGATTTCAACAAGTTGCATCTGCCCCTCCTAAGAAAAGCTTATAACAAATATCCAAAGATTCTGACCAGTGGATCAAAAAAGCAAGCCAAGACCAATACCGGGTCTGGACCTGCGTCGCTGCATGCAAACGAATCAGCAAACAGGAAGTGGCTGCACGGCAGATCTGAAAATTGCATACACGATACAACTGATCATTATCAGGCTCCAGATGAAATATAAAATCAATACCTTGCACAGAAGCCGAGAAAAGTTTGACGAAAAATTTCAATGTTCAGTGGGTACAATAAAATTTCAAAGTATCGGCAAACAGGAAGTGGCTGCATGGCAGATCTGAAAATTGCTTACACAATACAACTCATCATTGTGAAGCAGCAGACCAAATATAAAATCATTCCCTTGCATAGAAGCCGAGAAAACCTTGACGGAAAATTTCAATGTTCAGTGGATACAGTAAAATGTCAAAGTATCAGCAAACAGGAAGTGGCTTTACGGCAGATCTGAAAATTGCTTACACAATACAACTCATCATTATGAAGCAGCAGACCAAATATAAAATCATTCCCTTGCATAGAAGCCGAGAAAACCTTGACGGAAAATTTCAATGTTCAGTGGGTACAGTAAAATTTCAAAGTATCGGCAAACAGGAAGTGGCTGCACGGCAGATCTGAAAATTACTTACACGATACAACTAATCATTATGAAGCAGCAGACCAAATATAAAATCATTCCCTTTCATAGAAGCCAAGAAAACTTTGACGGAAGAAGTGTTTCGGACGGACTGACAGACGGACTGATGGGCGGACGGAGTCGAGCGGTTACTAGACCTGCTCTGCCGCTGGCGACGCATGTAAAAAGACTTTTAAAGAATATTCCTCATATTGAACTACAGGGAGCCCAAATATCAACCCAGGGACTTGGCTTGAACAAACTTGAGTACCCCCCCCCCCCCCCCCCCCCCCCCCCCCCCCCCCCCAAGGATGCTGCACACCAAATATCAAAGCATTCCGACTGCTGGATCTGAATAAGATTTTTAAAGAAAATTCTAATTCTTCATTTTGAACCCAAATATGAACCCAGGGACTTAGCTTGAGCAAACTTGAATCTCACCCCCCTAAAGATGCTGCATGCCAAATATCAAAACATTCCAACTGCTGAATCTGAAGAAGAAGATTTTTAAAGAAAAATTCCTCATATTGAACTAAGTTATAATTCGGGCTCCCACAGTGAGCCCAAATATAAACCCAGGGACTTGGATTGAACAAACTTGAATCTCACCCCCCTAAGCATGCTGCATACCAAATATCAAAAGGTTCTGATTGGTAGATCTGAAGAAGAAGATTTTTAAAAATATTCCTCATACTGCACTAATTTACACTTTGGGCTCCCATAGAGAGCCCCAAATATGGAACCAGAGATCTGATTTCAATAAACATGTGAAACATCTTCCAAAGATGTTATATGTGCAATTTGAAAGCTTTTGGAGCAGTGGTTTGGGAGAAAAGTAGTCTTAAATGTTTTTCGCATTACCCACAGTGTTAAAAAATGCTGACTCTGCACTTTTTCAAGTCATGAAAAAAGTACCCTATGACAATTTTTTTGGACCACTCCATTCTGTTGGTTCTAAAGAAAATTCACACCAAATAAGAATTCTCAGTGCCATATAGTTTTGGAGATATGGACATTTAAATTTTTCTATATTTAGCTTCTGCGGTTCCCATGGGGCGACAGGATAATTTTTTTTGGCATAAATTAAGTACTTATGACCCAATAAGCCCTCATATCAAATTTGGTTCAAATCAGCCTCTCGGTTTGGAAAATAGACATTTTGGGCAGGGCGAAAATTCTTGCCCCTCCCATAACGAAGGCAAATAAATATACCTCCTCAAACTTCTCTTGAACAAATCTGAGTCTACACCTCAAAAGGAAGCTGTACACCAAATATCAAGTCTCTGATACTACCGGTTCATGAGAAAAAGATTTTTTAAGATTTAAGCACACCTTTTGGGCGTGGCCCTACCGAGGGGTGAGGCAACTTGATTTGAACAAAATCAAAATGCGATGTCATAACAAACTTATCTCAAATTTCAATTAAATTGGTTCAGAGGTTTTGGAGGAGAATACGCAAACACCATGTTCACAGACGACGGACTGTGAGAGATCACAAAAGCTCCCCTGACTGAAAGTCATAAGAGCTAAAAACAAATTGAATGATTGTCTCTAGGCATTTTGATTCGGCCAAGAAAAAAAAGTGTTGTGGTTGGGGTTTCCCGACCGACCGTAATTTTACCTTGCGACCCTAAACATTTTTTGAACCCAAAACCTCAAAAACTTAATCACTGTACATATTTCCATTCCAATCGGTACACATGTCTTCATCATTCATACATTAGTATGAAAATGAAAGTAAGTTTTGAAAGCCCTTACCGTGAGAGGTGAGCAATAAACTGTTCATATACATCACATTCTCGCCTAGGACATTTTTTAATGACGAGCTCCTCATTGCTTGTCTTCAAATGATTTAGTAATACATGCAAAATGCAGTTTAAAGGATTTTTTTTAGCTTTTTGCTGTTAAACAAAACATTTTGAACAACAGTCGGGAGGGGGGGGGGGTGGGTACTCGATTTGTTGGACAAAGTGAATGCAATTATATATATTAACCAATGATCCAGTTGCACCATGCACAGGTATAGATACCTACGGTAAATCCACTGTGGCATTGCGGGCGGAGTAACTAGTGCAAACACTCACAAACGTGATTCGAACTTCTGTACTTGCACTTGATATTACGGGAAGGTGTCAGAACAGAATCATCTCCAAGAACTATTGAATCACACTTAAGGATATGCTTCAGCACCACAGAGTGTCTACTAAATATCAATGGGTGTTTGAAGCTTGCAAATATGTCAGGGAAGTGCGAACAGAGCATGGAATAGTTTCACTTTGAATTTCACACGCTTCAAAAACTTAAAATAATATGCAAATCATTATTAAAAACAAGAGGCTCCAAGGGGCCTGAGGGTGCTCACCTGACATGGTAGCTAAAATATCAACCCAGAGAATTGATTTCAACAAGTTGCATCTGCTTCTCCTAAGAAAAGCTTATACCAAATATCCAAAGATTCTGACCAGTGGATCTAAAAAAAAAAAGAAGATTTTTAAAGAATATTCCTCATATTGAACTAAGGAGCCCATATATGAACCCAGGGACTTGGCTTTAACAAACTTGAATCTCACCCCCTAAGGATACCAAATATCAAAACATTCTGACTGCTGGATCTGAAGAAGAAGATTTTTAAAGAAAATTCCTCATTTTGAACTAAGTTACAATTCAAGTTCCCACAGTGAGTCCAAATATGGACCTAGGGACATGGCTTGAACAAACTTGAATCTCACCCCCCAAGGATGCTGCATATCAAATATCAAAACATTCCAACTGCTGGATCTGAAGAAGATTTTTAAAGAAAATTCCTCATTTTGAACTAAGTCATAATTCGGGCTACCACAGTGAACCCAAATATGAAACCAGGGACTTGGGTTGAACAAACTTGAATCTCCCCCCCCCCCCCCACCCCCCTCTAAACATGGTGCATACCCAATATCAAAAGATTCTGCCTGCTGGATCTTGAGAAGAAGATTTTGAAGAAATTTGCCTGAAATGCACTAAGTTCGAAATCAGGCTCCTATACTGAGCCCAAATATGAATCCAGGGGGCCGATTTGAACAAACTTGAATCAGATCCACCCTACAATGTTGCATACCAAATATCAAAAGATTCTGCCTGCTGGATCTGGAGAAGAAGATTTTTTAAGAAATTTGCCTGAAATGCACTAAGTTTGAAATCGGGCTCCTATACTGAGCCCAAATATGAACCCAGGGGGCCGATTTGAACAAACTTGAATCAGATCCACCCTACAATGTTGCATACCCAATATCAAAAGATTCGGCCTGCTGGATCTGGAGAAGATTTTTTAATTTTTTTCCCATTGCCTATGGTGTTAAAAAGTGCTGACTCGGCACTTTTTCAAAGTCCTGAAAAAAGAACCTTGTGATCAAACCGATAGGAATTTTTTTTAACCCTTTTATTCTACTGGATAAAAGTAAGCTTTATACAAAATAAGAATTCTCTGTGCTGTGTAGTTTTGGAAATATGGCAGTTTTAAGGTTTTTCCTATTTTTAGCTCCCGAGGTTCCCACGGGGCAATGAGAAAATGTTTTTTTGCATCAAGCAACTACTTATGACCCATTATCATCTCATATCAAATTTGGTTCAAATCGACCTCACGGTTCAGAAAATAGAAATTTTAGGCGTGGCCAAAATTTTTGCCCCTCCCACAACGAAGGCAAATAATGACTGACAAACTTCTCTTGAACAAACTTCATTCTAAACCTCAAAAGGACTCTGTATACCACATATCAAGTCTCTGCTACTGGTGGTTCATTAAAAGAAGATTTTCAAAAAATTTGGCCATTTTTTCCCCACACCTCTGCTCAATATGAGCCAAAACCTATTTTGGATAAAAATCAAAATGCCCCTATATAACCACTACTTACAGGAAATTTAATTAAAATGTGGCCAGTGGTTTAGGAGAAAGAGGCTCAAACACCACCTTCACGCAGGACGACGGACGACAGACGAAGGACGATGACAGAAGAAGGACGACGGACGACGGACAAAGAGTGATAAGAAAAGCTCACCCTGACTTTCAGTCAGGTGAGCTAACAATCCTGTTCATATTTTGAAGTCAAAGGAAGAGATGAGATAATTGTCTTTAGTAAAAAAAAACGTGATTCAAACATTTGAATTTTGACATAATTCACTGAAATACAAAATCAAGCAATGTGATTGCCATGAAACAAAAAATCTGATCGGTTTTGTGTCGTTTCGCCCTAACTCCCAGACATATCCGTTTTTTTCGGCCTTGGCCATTTCACCCCAAATTAGATTATTATACCTGGTGTTACCAACATGACTCCTTCATTTTAATATGTTGTATAAAAAAAATTAAAAAAAAACCTACCAACCGACCCTAATTTTTTTGAGCATGTAACCCCAACCACACTATTAATTTTTTTTGGCCTTCCTTTAATTTTGACACACCAAGGAGACCACAGATCCATCAAACCAACTGTGGTTCAGCCTGGCATAAGACTTTTTACTGAAGGAATACAGCCTGATTTTTTTCACATATTTTCATATTGCACCTGTTTTTCACATTATGGCAGTTAGCGAATCAGGGAAGTAAGAGCTGTGAAACTTTGTCATAAAGCTGCACTTTTGCTTATATCTGGTGTCCCACGATATCTCCCTCTCCTGCTAATTATCCCCCAGGGTCTCCCTCTCCCGCTAATTATCCCCCAGGGAAGATAAACCTAGTTTATCTCCCCAATCCTGATTATCTCCCCTCTCCTCCCCCAACACACCTAAATGTTTGGGTCTTTTCCATTTAAGCACAAATTTTTTTTAGGAATTTGGTTTTGTTCCTCTCTGTGATTTTAAAAGAATCAACTATTTATTGCACATTAGAAAACTCAGAAGGTAGTGATAGGAAAGGGTGAAAAAATTCATTCAATTCTCGAAGGATTTTCATGAATATACTTTTGCTGGAAGACTGCTGTTTGTTTCACAGAGTAGAAATGTTTGTAAGAGTTGTTTCCTGATGATGTATTATTGATCTTGTTTGCGTGTTTCAATTGCCATTTGTTGTGAAGGTATTGTAGCCGGAGCTCACTTTGTGTCTTTCTTCAATGGAAAGATTACTTGCTCAAATGCAAAGTTGGACACAGTTTCCAAAATTGTCCACAGGATTTAATGGTGTAGCTTTGGGGGAACTTGAAGGCATGCTGTCTGTTACTGAAGCAATTACCTAATATGACCAGAAGTCGACACTGCAACATTGTCTCCTAAATAACAAAAAATGGGGTTTTTTTTGCTTCAAAGACTTTATTACTCCTCATTGGACAAAGCTCAACAAACATGAATACAAAACTGGATTTGAATAGCAGGGTTCCTGCATATAAGAACTGTTGAAATTTAAGGTTATTCAAAGCCATTTCTCCATATATTTCAACATTTTTCCAAGACCCAACAATACCCAAATTCAAGGATTTTCAAGTTCCTGCCTTCACTAGTCTTACAGGCCTGAAAATAAGCAGTCTGACATTTGCAGAATGAGGTGCCCAGTGGGTGAATTTGATGATGCTATCCCATACAGTTGGCCAGTTTATCCTCTGGGTTCCTCTTTCATTTTAGTTTTGAGACCCTGATTTAGATGGAGGTTCACAGAGGGTAAATTTAGTGATGCTACCCTGCTGTGCAGGGTAGCATCACTAAATTCACTCTCTGGGGACCTCATTCTGCAGATGACAGTCTGCTTATTTTCTGACTTGTAGTCCTAAGGTCTCGTAACAGTATTCAGGTGAAAATGTCGGCTTTTCAAGAAATGTGCAGCTTCTGATTAACACGGCCGAGGATATTTCACATTTAAATTAACTTCCCTATTCACAATACTCACAATGTATATAGTTTCTGGAAGCTCTGAATATGGCCCTTTCTAGAGACAACTGTATACAACAAAAATCTTACAATATCACTCAAATACACTCAGCCTAATGAAACAGTTGATGGCTAAAAAATGGCTCAAAATGGTCAAAATTTTCTCATTTTGGGGATAAATCTCCAATTTTCATGCATCGATAGTGATAAAACTGTATTATAGGAATTCCTCATTCCTCCACCGAGGATTTTATAGCATAACATGATCATTCTGACAAATAAAAAACATATGGGTTTCTTATTCATTTTTTCAGAAGGCTTTCTCAAAGCAAATTTACACAAAAATTGTCCCATTTGTAAACTGCAAATTGTCAGGTCCCAAACAGGCCTGGGTTAGTCATTTAACACGTCCATGTGACCTTGACCCCCAATTGAAATGCACTTGACAATACACAATTTGAATCAAGACCAGCAACAGATTATTTTGGCCATATCACCATTAATGAGAATTATTTACTAAATCCACACCACCATAAACTAAAACTATAGCTCAAAATAGCCATTTGGTTGAGGATATCCAATAACCTCGGGAATGACCTTTTAATAGGAAACAAGACCTAACAAAGGGAAGTGGGAGGAGGGCCCTTGTTAGGAATATGCCTTCACTAACTCAAGTATTAGGGCTGAAACGGTTGGCTCATTTTCACAACCGACTAACCAAAAGCTATAACCGGTTAATATCTGGTTATCCGTAACCATTATTTCACTGAATCTGGGATCAAAACTTTTTGAATTGGAAAGCAGTATTCTCAGAAACTATTCCGTAGTGTGCATACAAACGAACGTTGTCCAGTACTCGACGTTTGTTTGTATACATATGCAGAATAGTTTTTACGGTTACTCAATACTTACGGAACTTGTCGATCATTACCGAAGTTTTGAAGCCAAAGTCGATTATTTCTCAATATATACAGCACTGCTTTGAGGTGTAATCTATTCCAAAGGAGAAGCGGCAGATTTACTATGTTTTAACTGTGGAATGACGATCACTATCGATATTTCGGATAACCAGTTGACGGTTTTTTTTCAAATCGGTTAGGCAGGTAACCGGTTATCCAGTTAACCATTTCAGTACTATCAGACATATAAAACTATATGTATCATGTGTTATGATTATATGCTTCATCTGCATTTTTATTTCCTGAATATTCAAGGCTTTTCAAGATCACCTGACATATTTTCCAAGATTTCAAGGCCTTCAATGACTCTCAGTCAAATTCAAGCCCATTCCTTGAATCCAAGGCCCCACAGGAACCTTGAATAGTGATTTTTGCGATCCCTTTTGTAACTGCTATGTATAATAATGCCAGGGGCCACTCCCTGGCAGGCATCGGTTCTGGGGTTTCTTTTCTCTGGTCTGCCAAAGTTCCCTATTTGTTTTTTCCTGTCTTGGGGGATTCCAAATTTGCCATTGACACTTGGATGAAACTAATGTGGGCTCTGTTATGGATCTTAAGAGCCCAACTGATGTAGGGATGTTGAATCTTTTGCAACCCTTATGCCACCATTAGTTGGAGATGTTTGTTTGCTGGATGTGTACAAAAAGCCAGGTACAGACTATATTTTTCAATGAGGGCCAACCTCAAATCATTACAAGTGGCAGCCCATACTTGCCTAAAGATCATTATTAACCATTTACCCAACGTAATGGCCAAAACCGGCCAGCGCTATTCTCAAAAATCGCCAATTAATTTTCATTTTTTCATTTTTTGTCTCAAAAACATAGGTTATGACCCCTCATTGGAACGAGCTCGTTCCAATGAGGGGTCATAACCTATGTTTTTGAGACAAAAAATGAAAGAAATTACTTATTCAAGAATTTTTTTTGCAAGTGTCGTCTGCTTTTCATGTTAGGTAAAGGGTTAAATGCCTGAAAGAACCTCGAAAAAAACTGATCGCGCTGGAGACAAACTAAACTTGCCAATGACAGCTGCTGGCAGATCAGAACAGAACCACTATGAATGGAATATTATCCTTGTCTGAAGACCACCAACAGACACCTTCCCCAGAACTACAATTTGAACTGCTAAAGCTGGAGACAAGACTATACTTGTCGATGAGTGCACAGCAAAAATCACTAATTGCCCAAAGACTACTGAACAACTCTGACAGAATGCTCAGTGAGCTGCAGACTCTTCAGTTCCCCTCCTACCTCCTTTTCAGATTTCTGGATGGAGCAAGAACTAAATTAGTACAGTGGAGCCCACTTAATTGGATATCTCTAAATTGTATATCCCTGTTAATTGAATATAATTTTCAAACACAAAACCATTTACCATACCTTCAGTACAAATTTGCTCTGTTAATTGCATATGGGTTGTAGAGTAAACTCCTGTTAATTGTATATAAATATTTGTAATATGTTGAAAAAATTACTGTGACACGCACCAAATTCCCCTCATTTATCAACATTTTTGGCCTCACTACATAGAATACAGGCATTTATTCTATTATATCTTGTTTGACAGAGCTCTATGAGCTCTGTCAAACAAGATATAATAGAATAAATGCTCAGTTTACCTCCAGAACACAGGAAACTGACCAAATCCCTGTTAATTGTATACTCGTGTTAATTGAATAATTTTCACTGGCATAATGGATATCCAATTAAGAGGATTCTACTGTATACAGAAAATGGGGTCTGACAGGGGGTTGAGCGCACTCAGAAACTATTTGACTGCTGTGAATTTTGTGTACATTGCTGGACAGATTTCACTGGTAAATGAGTGAATACCTAACACCATCACATCTTCTTTCAGGCCAATAAATATTGGTTTGTAAGAGAAAAAGTAACTGAATTTCAATGGCATCTTTTGTGTGCATAAGACTCTGCAAAGCTTCAATATTCATTCGAATTTCAAGTCAGCCAGCACATTTGATTCAATTCATATAAATACTCAACATTTTGATGAATAGCATATTGGAACAATAAGACCAGCACTATTAAAGGATTATTTCTATTGCAAAATCATCATTTTATGTTTGGACAAATTAACCCTTAAAAAACTATTTTTACACAATTTTTGAACAGTTTGAGACAAGGTGCACTCTATGCCTTTGTAGTGATTTGCAGTGAAGTCTGGTCTGCCTGTAATATCATTACTGGAACAATCTGAATGCTGTCTGCAAGTTTATCCGAAACCACATGTTCTCAGATAGTAAAATACCCAAAATATGATCTAGTCCTTTACAGGTATCACAAGCTCTGTATGATATGTGATGAAATGAATCACTTGTGATCACATGTGAGCCAATCTTTTCTAGAACAGTATTATTATTTATTTATTTATTGGTGTTTAAGGTCACATACTTGTGCACAATGGCTAATCGTGACAGTTTTACGGGTGGAGGAAGCCAGAGTATCTGGAGAGAACCACCAAGCATCAACAGGCAACTGCCCACTCCTCAACATTCTAACTCTGTTCAAGCTCTGCTCAAGCAGGGCTACAGCAGTTGAAGACATGTGCACCACTGACGTGCAGTACGCCTTAGTACACTGCATCATTGTGCCCCCATGTAGGCAACCAGGATAAAGTGCCTTGCCCAAGGACACAATGTGGGTCATCCAGGATGGGGATCGAATTCGGACCTCTAGCATAGAAGTCCAACAGTCTACCACTGAGCCACCACGCTCCCTCTTGAAAAGTATGTATTGTAATAACCATGAACAAATAGCCCATTAGAGAAATATCATATGAACCATGTGTAATAAATGTGTATTAACTTCTTGCATGCTGCTGATGGATATTCCTGCCCAGGACAGGAAATCTCTAGCTATTAAAATAAGTCAAATTTGAGGATATTTAACCCTTTACCTAACATGAAAAGCAGATGACACTTGCAAAAAAAATTCTTGAATAAGGCCACACAAAGCAGATCTTCTGTTTCTCAGGCCATTATTTGTAAAATTGCATGCGGGCGAGCATTTTTTTATTTTATTTTTTACTTCTGTAATTATTTCTTTGTCATCAAAAGTTCATGTTATTGTTTTATATTTTAGGCCTCATAATCTACCGAACAGCATGGGTGGTGGTGTATTTTGTCCCTTGAGAGTAAGAAGGCTTTGCAATGCTAAGGCATTGCAAAGCCTTCTTGCACTCAAGGGATAAATTTATCAATTTTTAAATTGGGTAAAATATCAGACGTAAACCATTTTAATTTTTATTTTATTTAAGTTTACATTGGCTATAAAAAGAGAGCATCCGGCAACCAAAAGGACAATGCGGGAGGGCCTGAGAACCATATTTTTAATTTTTTTAGGCCTAACTAATTTTTTTCATTTTTTGTCTCAAAAACATTGGTTATGAATCCTCATTGGAATGAGCTCATTCCAATGAGGGGTCATAACCTATGTTTTTGAGTCAAAAAATGAAAAAATAATGGAAATTAATTGGCGATCTTTTAGAATAGCGCTGGACATTTTGGCCATTACATTGGGGAAATTAACCAAATTTTCCCCTGCAAGTTGTATAGACTTCTTTACCAATGATTTCTTGTTTCAAATGTTCTTGAACTTTTCATCAAATCTACTGCTATGAAGCAATCATGACTAGATTTGATGAAAAATATTTTAATATTACCCAGCAGGTTAAGAGTTAAATGTCAAAGTCAATTTAACACTGAAAGAAAGTTGGTTTCAGAAAAAGAATTAAGGCCCCACAAAGTAGATCTTTTGTTTCTCAAACCATTTGTTATTGTAAAATAGCATTTGGGGGGGCATTTTTTTATTTTAGTTTTTATCTTTGCAATTATTTCTTTACCATCAAAAGTTCATGTTCTTGGTTTGTTTTATGTTTTAGGCCTGATAATCTACAGAATAGCATTGGTGATGGTGTATTTTGTTCCATGAGTGCAAGGAAAGCATTGCAATGCTAAAGCATTACAAACCTTGTTGCACTCAAGGGTCAAATTTATCAATTTTATTAACTTGGGTAAAACATTAGACATAAACCATTTAATTTTAATTGTTTTTAAGTTTGCATTGGTTATAAAAAGAAAGCATGCAGCAGCCAAAAGGACTATGTGGGATGGCTTGAGAAACAGATTTTTAACTTTTTTAGGCCTAATCTTCTCTTATATTTCATTAACTGTTTTCCTCTATGACTAGCAGACATTTTCAAAAATATTTTTTGAAACAAGAGATTGTCACTCGGAAGTGACTATGCCCCCAATGTGGCAGCTTGATCTGTGACCTTGACCTCCATTGAACAAAAAAAAAAATTTGTGTGTGACACATCGTCTCCCCATAAGCAACATGTATGCCAAGTTTCAACAAAATCCAACGAAACATCTCAGAGTTATGGAGCCGACACGAAAATCTTCCGGAGGGACAGACAGACATCATGAAATGACCTTGACCTCCATCAAACAAAAACATTTTTTTGTGCAGAACACATCGTCTCACCATAAACAACATGCATGCTAAGTTTCAACAAATTCCTGAAGCATCTCAGAGTTATGGAGCAGACACGAAAATCTTCCAGACAGAAAGATGGAAGGACGAAAATGACAAACACGATATGTTCCTGAAAATTTCCAAGTTTGAACAAAATCCAATGAAGCATCTCTGAGTTATGGAGCAGAACTGAAAATGTTTCTGATTGACAGACAGACAGGCGGAAATGACCTTGACCTCCATAGAACAAAAAAAATTTTGGGTGCGATTGTCTCCCCATAAGCAACATGTATGCCAAGTTTCAACAAAATCCAAAGAAGAATTCTCAGAGTTATGGAATGGACATGAAAATCTTTCTGATGGATGAACAGACAGATGGATGAACTGGTGGAAATGACAAACACTATTTGCCTCCCAAAATTTTTTCGGGGGAAAAAAATAAAAATTTTCATTTCTGCATTGAAAATAGCTAATGACCCCTCATTGAAAGAATTTCCTTAATCCTTTACCCAATGCAGACGATATCAAAATTTATTATTTTAAATATCATTTTCAAAAAATTTCAACAAAACCATATCATGGGACCCCTCACTGGAACGAGCTCAATGAGCTCGTTCCAATGAGGGGTCACATGATATGGTTTTGTTGAAATATTTCAAAAAATTTAATTTTTTCAACTGCTCAATTTCCATATTACACGGGTGGATGCGGGCGATTCGTTAGGTAAAGGGTTAAGCTCATTCCAATGAGGGGTCATAAGCTTTGTTCTGAAGACAAAAATTGAGAGAAAAAATAAAACTGATTCAGCGGTTTTTGTGAATAGCAAAGGTGGGTTGATCAGTTACCTGAGGTAAAGGATAAATTAGACATTATGTGATAACAAGAAGCTTAAGTTTGTCATTTGATATGAAATTTCTGAACTTCATTCACTGAAATCTGTCTGAGCCTCCGTAAACCATGGCTTAAGATCGATTTTAGTCAACTTAGTTCGGATTTCCAATCAAATTGTGACTCATAAGCAGTGTCGCGTCGCTTTTTGCTATGCAAAACTTGCAAAAAGCTACACAATGTTCAATTATGTATAGCATTTTGCGATACAATATAATCAACTGCAGCCTATCTTGTATCGAAAAATGTGAATGAAAATTTGCAAACAAATTTGAAAACTAGTTCACTGATGCTTTACGTCTGATTGTGGAACATTCCAGGCATAACTCAGATTAACTCTCCATCAAGCATCATTTGCAACTTCATATGTAATATGAATTCTATTGGTTTAATATCTTCCTGTTTTTACAACATTTTGCATAAAATGCCCATTAAAAATAACTTCAAGCCCATCAAATTAAAAATCCCAACTTCCATTTTGAGAACTCTATTAAACATCCAAGACGCCATTTGAAAATATCCAAGTCCATGCAACCCTTAAAGGCATTTCAGTTAAAGAAAAACATAGTAAATGTTTCATGTGTTGCAGATCATTTGGAGATGCCCAAAATGGATGGAAACTATTCTATCTACTTTTTCTATCTACTTAGAAGAATTCAATACAAAACAGCATAACATAACTCTGGTATACAAAAATAGCTATGTAATTGTTACAAAATGCTATTCATTTTTTGGAAATGTGTAGCATTTTGCTTCCCCCCCCAAAAAGTTAGTTTGAGCACTGCCTCAAAACAGTACTTGGAGAGGGTACTGTCACTAAATCACTCACAGAGTGGAAATTCCACCCAAGCAATAATTGCAAATTTGTTGCAAACCATAACAAGCACAAGCAAAGTTCCAGCCAATGGACCTCCTGGTTAAACCTGGAGGTCCATTGGCTGAAACATTTGCTTGTTTTTTGTCCATATTTACATAATTTGAAAGTGATTGGGTGATACCTTCACTACACGGGTCATTTTGTTACAATCCACTCTTCACATATTGTATATCTTACCTACAACTAACTTTGGAGAATTCCACTGGATTTGAGACATCAAGTGCAAGCTGTGTACAGGCTTGTCATTTCGAGGCGAGCGATCACCCCGGGCCACAGTCGCATGCCCGAGGTCAAAATTTCGCGGATGGTAAACGTCTGCCTAACACCACATTCTGAGGCCCATTAATACAGTCGAAGGCACCTCAAAATCGGCCGTCTCAAGCAGCAATATTCGCAGATTGAAGGAGGTAACAAAGCGCAATTTGTAAGGTTCATTGTGTGTCGTCGACGCAATCATCCAGCGACACTAAGTAACTTTCCAAATAGGAGCGAGAGGTCTGCCAATGCCAATTCCAAAGTTGTAATTAGTTGTTACATTGTACATCAGACTGTGACAACTCTCGTGTTACGCGCGATTACAGGATGTGTCATAGCCAAGCCAGTTCGACCCCTGATGATCCACATGGGACGTTTCGTCCCCAAATCAAAGCCGGGACGATTCGTCCTCCAAATCTGATTGATTCGCCCCAAGTTATCGGCATCTGGCAGTGAGCACAGTGTACTGGCTTGTACAGTCATCATGTAATGTATAGATACAGGCTTGGTTATTTGGATGCAAGATAACTATAACACTCACTGTTTGTGAGTGTAATGGGTAACCTGGTATCTTGCATCCAAATATTCAAGCCTGCATCTATACATTACGTGATGACGTACATCATAATTACACAAACCATGTACCTTAAAATGATATTCGTAGTCTACCCAGCAAGCTGAAACAAAATGGCTCCCGCAAACCATAAATGGCCCTCCGGGGTAATTTTAGGCAAACCCAAAATGGCCCTCTTGGGGTGATTTGAGGCGAACCATAATGGCCCTCCTGCAATTTTCAAAATGACAAGCCTGTGTGTACATACCATATACAGTCTGCTGAAACCTACACACAGCAAGCTATTGGAGTGACCTCCCCTTTGATTATTTATCTAACTATAGGACGCCATATGGCAACTGCTTCAAATAAACAAGAGACCTCAGAAGATGACATATCCCCATGGTTTCTGCTAAATTCCAACACAGATAAATGACTTTGAGCAAAATGATACAAGGGATGCCATATGAAAAAAGTATCTGCAATATTTTCTAAAATGTGCCCCAGAAACACCCGGCCTGTTTCTGGAAATTTCAAATTCAAACTTGAACCAAATATACACCATCCTAAATAATTTCAGGGATAGTTTTTATGGATAACATAAATCCTTTATTAAATCGACACAAAAAAGCCCTGTCCAAAATTCTTTAAAAAAATATCAGATCCAATACAACACAAGAGGCCCCAGAGGGCCTGAGGGTGCTCACCTGACATGGTAGCCAAAATATCAATCCAGGGAATTGATTTGAACAAGTTGCATCTGCCCCTCCTAAGAAAAGCTTATACCAAATATCAAAAGATTCTGACTGGTGGATCTGAAAACAAAATATTTTTAAAGAATATTCCTCATATTGAACTAAGTTATAATTTGGGCTCCCACTGGGAGCCCAAATATGAACCCAGGGACTTGGCTTGAACAAACTTGAATCTCATCTTACAGGATGCTGTATTCCAAATATCAAAAGATTCAGACTACTGCATCTGAAGAAAAATATTTTTAAAGAATATTCCTCATATTGAACTGAGTTATAACATACCAAATATCAAAATATTCTGATTGGTCGATCGGAAGAAGATTTTTAAAGAATATTCCTCATATTGCACTAATCTGAACATTTGGACTTCCAAAGAGAGCCCAAATATGGACCCAGGGATTTGATTTCAACAAACATGTGAATGAATCTTCCAAAGATGTTGTATGTGAAATATGAAAGCCTTTGGAGCAGTGGTATGAGAGAAGATTCTTTAATGTTTAAAATTCCCATTTCCACAGTGTTAAAAAATGCTGACTCAGCATTTTTTTCAAAAGTCCTGGAAAAGTACCCTGTGATAAAATCATTGGCAAAAAATATTTTTGGAACCATTCCTTTCTGCTGTTCCTAAGGAAGCTTCACATAAAATGATAATTCTCAGTGCCGTTTAGTTTTGGAGATATGGGCATTTTAAATTTTTTCTATTTTTAGCTCCTGCGGTTCCCATGGGGGCGACGAGAAAAATGTTTTTGGCATAAATTAGGTACTTGTGACCCAATAAGCATGCATATCAAATTTGATTCAAAACAGCCTCTCAGTTTGGAAAATAGAAATTTTGGTACAATTTGGGCTCCTCAGGAAGCTCAAATATGAACCCAGGGACTTGGCTTGAACATTGAACAAACTTGAACCCACCCTCCCACCCACCAAGGATGCTGCATACAAAATATCAAAACATTCCAACTGCTGGAAC
Source organism: Pictodentalium vernedei (assembly GCA_031216915.1). NCBI lineage: Eukaryota > Metazoa > Mollusca > Scaphopoda > Dentaliida > Dentaliidae > Pictodentalium > Pictodentalium vernedei. The sequence goes on from CM062294.1 coordinate 101,835,938, forward strand.
TGAAGAAGATTTTTAAAGACCTCATTTTGAACTAAGTTATAATTCACGCTCCAACTTACAGCCCAAATATAAACCCGGGGACTCGATTTGAACAAACTTGAATCTCACCCCCCTAAGGATGCTCAATACCAAATATCAAAAGATTCTGATTGGTGGATCTGAAGAAGATTTTTAAAGAATATTCCTCATACTTCATTAATTTAAACATTTGGGCTCCCATAGAGCGCCTAAATATGGACCCAGGAATTTGATTTCAATAAACATGTGAAATAATCTTCCAAAGATATTATATGTGAAATATGAAACCGTTTGGAGCAGTAGTTTGGGAGAAGACTAGTCTTCAATGTTTTCACCATTACCCACAGTGTTAAAAAATCCTGACTCAGCATTTTTCCAAGTCCCAAAAGAGTACCCTTTGATAAAACCGATAGCAATTTTTTTTTACCATTCCATTCTGTTGGTCCTAAAGAAGCTTCACACCAAATAAGAATTCTCAGTGCCGTGTAGTCTTGGAGATATGGGAATTTTCAATTTTTTCTATTTTAGCTCCTACGGTTCCCATGGGGCGACTAGAAAAGTCTTATTGGCATAAATTAAGTACTTATGAACCAAAAAGCCTTCAAATGAAATTTGATTCAAATAAGCCTCTCGGTTTGGAAAATAGAAATTTTGGGCGGGCGAAAATTCTTGTCCCTCCCATAACGATGGCAAATATAGCCCCACAAACTTCTCTTGAACAAATCTGAGTCAACACCTCAAAAGGAAGCTGCACACCATATATCAAGACTCTGCTACTGCTGGTTCATGAGAAGATTTTCAAATATTTTGGCACACTTTTTGGGCGTGGCCCTACTGAGGGGCAGGGAAACTTGATTTGAAAAAAAATCAAAATGCGATGTCATAACATTCATCTCAAATTTCACTTAAATTCGTTCAGCGGTTTTGGAGGAGAAGATGCAAACACCATTTTCATGGACAATGGACGACGGAATCCAGACGATGGACGTCGGATGCCAGACGACGGATGGTGAGTGATCACAATAGCTCACCCTGACTTTCAGTCAGGTGAGCTAAAAAGGCACATCTCAACATGTAGAGAAAGAGGCATCGCAATTTGGGAATGATTTATCTGCAATGATCTCCAAAATAGGTTCTGGAAACAAATTTTAACTTCTGTAAAAATCTGTATGGAAACATTGAAAGTTCGAACTTTTTGCAACCTTAAAAATTCAGGAAAAACAGGAATAAATATTCCCATGGGACACTAATGCCCCAACCCATAAGCCCCTGTGCAGAAGGCACAGGGGCTTGTCGGATCTTTCTAATGAGGGGTCATAACCTATGTTTTTGAGACAAAAAATAATGAAAATTGGCAATTTTTGAGAATAGCTCTGGCCGGTTTTAGCAGTTACGTTTTTGTAAAGGGTTAAACCAGTTTAAACTAAAAAAATAAGAGGAGTCTGATAATTGTTTGCATTAAAAACTCAAAACATCTAAAAATGCAATTGCAAGGGCAATAATTCTCCAAGGAATCAATGACAGTTCCAGTCCTTATGTGTGTATGCCGGTACACACAAAATTAGGGAAGTAAGATACAGTAAAACCTGTCTTGAGAGACCACTGTCTTCAGAGACCACCTGTCTTCAGAGACCACATCTACCAGTCACCGATTAGTTTTACTCTATAATGGACCTGGGGCAATTTTTTTTATGGAGACCACCTGTTTTGAGAGACCACCTGTCTTGTGAGACCACTGTGACCTGGTACCAACTTGTATTTTTATGCCATAATAGACCTGTCTTGAGAGACCGCCCCTTTGAAGACTGAAACCATGACAAAAACTCTTTACCTGTTCTGGAATTGGAAAATCCCTTGTGGTTATACTAACATAATTAAACGTATTAAAAGCTCTTAATTGGGTTTCAATTGCTAACTCATTAAAGACTGAGATGTTTTTAAAAGACGCATGTGAAAAGATTAGGATTATTGCGGAATTAAACAATTTCACACATACCTGAAATGTGACAGATAGGAATAAAAATAAATTTATGTTGAAAATCTTTTTGTAACAAATTGAAATGGACTGTTATAAAAGTTATAAAAATAAATTAGTGTTGAAAATCTTCAGAAGATTTTCAACACTAATTTACTTTTATAATTTTTATAACAGTCCATTTCAATTTGTTACAAAAACTTCATAAAAATGAACAACTACAAAGTAATTACAAAAATCCATTCTTCTCCATTTCTGAATTTTGAGGTTGGTTATTCACTGACTTGAGAAAACCTGAAACCTGTTATGAGAGACCACCTGTCGTAATTGAGAGACCACATTTGTGTGGCCCAAAGGGCGGTCTCTCAAGACAGGTTTTACTGTAATAATTGTTTTGAGTTATTGGGAGACAACACCATCCCACAGATAGATGACGGACAGATGGATGGATGAGCAGAAGAGAGTTGATTGGGTATCTATGTGCACTACTAGCTATGGGTACACATAAAAACTATACATTACTTGCCCTCATATTTACACATCTGCACAGTGAAAATGATGAAAATCAGATCATAACTGCTCCTAGTTCTTAAAAAACCTAACTCATGATAGAAAATTATAATACAAAGGGCAGTAACTCTTAACTGGCAAAACTGATATTCTAATCAGATAGGGTCCTCTTGGGAGTTTACCAGTTCACAAGCAATCTGACATTTGCAGAATGAGGTCCCCAGAGGTTGAATTATCTGATGCTATCCCATACAGTGGGCCAATTTATCCTCTGGGTACCTCTTTCTGTTTTGGTTTGAGACCCTGATTCAGACTGAGGTTCACAGAGGATCTGGGGACCTCATTTTGCAGATGGCAGTCTGCTTATTTTCTGGCTTGTATATAGCAAAACTTGCTAACGATATAAGCTCTTTATTTACAGACCTGTATACACATTATAACAACAATCAGTGGATCTCAGTTGCCGTATTCCATCGAGATGATGGGACAAGATCAGCCTGATCAAACAAGACACCATAGGATCTGACTGACCTGGTCTCATCATCACAATGGAAAATGGCTACCCAGAAAGAGTGACTGTCTCAACCCCCTGCTCCCTGATGTCAAAATGGCAAGTTTCAGTAGTTAATATTTCACATGATGCAGTTTCATATTTAACCAAATATACCTTGCTTGACAGAGCTTATTGAGCTCTGTCAAACAAGATATATTTGGTTAAATTCATAAGAGAAAAACTGAGTGGTTGGAGAAAATTCTCTAGCACTAGTAGAATGCTAAGGGTTAATAATTTGTTTATGATCTGACAATGGATATTTCATTAGGACACCTAATATATACATCAAACAGAAATTATGGAAGGTTTGTCTTGAGTGTTCAGTGTAAAAGCACTACAGGTTTTATTTGAGCTTGAAACATTGTCACCTCAAAAATCTTCAAACATCAGTGTTGTCATGTTGAAGACAGTTGTTCTAAGGCAGCCCAGAATTGATAAGCAATCTCCAGAAGTACAGAAGAGCTACATATGGTGGACATACAATAATCTGTGGTACTGCGAAGCCCACTTAATTGTATATTTTAACTAAATAATAACCCTATTAATTAATAGCTTACAAAAACCGACTGTTCACCATATCATCAGTACAAATTTAACCTGTTAATTACACATAGGTATAAGAGAAACTCCTGTTAATTGACCCTTTACCCAACGAATCGCCCGTATCCGCCCGCGTGATATTCAAATTCAGCAGTTGAAAAAATATTATTTTTCAAAAAATATCTACAAAACCATATCATGTGACCCCTCGTTGGAACGAGCTCATTCCAACGAGGCATCACATGATATGGTTTTGTTGAAATGTTTTGAAAAATTTGAAAAAGTGATATTTAAAATAATAAGTTTTGATATCGTCTGCATTGGGTAAAGGATTAAGTATTGAATATATAGATGTGTCAGGATGACATGTATGTCCCCGTGACCAAATTCCACCATGACCAAACTCAAACTCGATTTGTAGGTACACATGACAAAGCCACAAACCAGACAGAAATCATCCAATTATCTCAAGGCATGGTGCAAAATAAAGTTCATAGAAAACTGTTTTTTCAGAAGTTCAAGGTCAATAACTCTGCAAAAAATCATCCGACTGAGACCAAACTTGAACTCCATTTGTAGGTACTCATGATAAAGCCACATATCAGAAATCTGCCAATTATCTCAATGTTTGGTGAAGAAACTAGTCTGGAAAACTGTTATTTTGGAAGTTCAATGTCAATGACCCCAGGGAAAATAATATGACCAAGACCAAACTCGAACTCCATTTGTAGGTACCCATGACTATGTCACATACCAAAAATCAGCCAATTGTCTCAATGTATGAGGAAGAAAAAAGTCTGGAAAACTGTTATTTCAGAAGTTCAAGGGCAATAACTGCACAAAAAAATCATCCAACCGGGACCAAACTCAAACTCGATTTGCAGATACCCATGGCAAAGCCACATAAGGTGAAATTAAAAAGTCTGGAAAACGGTTATTTCGGAAGTTCAAGGGCAATAGCTCCAATGAAAATCATCTGACCAGGACCAAAATCGAACTTGATTTGTAGGTAATTAAGTACCCATGACAAAGCCCCACACCAGAAATCAGCCAATTATCTCAATGTATGGTGAAATGAAAGTGTCAATGACACTGTAGCTCAACTTGTTAAGACATGTACATGTATAGTATGTGACACAGCAATGACAAACATCTAGGTAATGACCTGATAGCAAAGGTACATATAAAGTATTGTAACGGTCTGTACATAAATACTGACCGAAGCCTGTAACAAATGTATAGGTAAAGTATTGTAAAAGTGGGTGACAGTCAGATGCTAAACTAGAAAAGAAATCTTTGAGTCCCAGGGTGGGCCTGACTGAACCTCAAAATATTTGTTCTCATAGCACAGTGATAACAAAGGCACCCAAAAACACACTCGTTCCTATCCCAAGGTGAAAACAAAGGTCCCCAAGAAGTTTCGTGAAGATCAGTTCATAAATACGACCTGTATAAAAGTTGTGACAAAAAACTGATTGGACCTAATTTCGGGAGAAAATGGCCACTGGCAGCCATCTTGAATTTTGGACCGCACCCAGAAACACTCGTTCTCATCAAAAGGTGATAACAAAGGTATCCCAGAAGTTTTGTGAAGATTGGTTCATAAATACAGCTCTAGCCCGAGGCATATTGACATGTGCACTTTCAGTGTATAAGTAGCACTGAATAAATCAAAGTTCATCTAATTTGCATAATTTCTGCACGAGAAAAAAACCCGTACTATATTTGATGTATTCCATGTTACTAAGCACTCATACAAAAATTTATTCAAATCAGAACTTTCATACAGATGTTCTGTACAAAAGACTGAATGCACTAATTTTGGTACAAAATGGCTGCTGGTGGCCATCTCGAATTTCGAACCACGCCCAAAAACACTCGTTCTCATCCCACGGTGATAACAAAGGTACCCAAGATGTTTCATAAAGATCGGATCTAGCCTGAGCCGCACTGAATAAATCAAAGTTCATCAAATTTGCATAATTTCTGCACGAGAAAAAAACCCGTACTATATTTGATGTATTCCATGTTACTAAACATTCACACAAAAATTTATTCAAATCAGAACTTTCATACAGAAGTTCTGTACAAAAGACTGATTGCACTAATTTGGGTGCAAAATGGCTGCTGGTGGCCATCTTGAATTTTGGACCACACCCAAAAACACTCGTTCTCATCCCACAGTGATAACAAAGTTACCCAAGAAGTTTCGTAAAGATCAGTTCATAAATACGGCCTCTAGCCCGAGCCGTATAGAAGTTGTGTACAAAAAAACTGATTAGACCTAATTTCAGTACAAAATGGCCACTGGCAGCCATCTTGAATTTTAGACTGCACCCAGAAACACTCGTTCCCGTCCCAAGGTTTATAACAAAGGTACCCAAGACGTTTCGTGAAGATCGGTTCATAAATACAGACTCTAGCACGAGCTGTATTGACATGTGTACTTACTGTGTGTAAGTAGCACTGAAAAAATCAAAGTTCATCTAATTTGCATAATTTCTGCACGAGAAAAAAACCTGTATTATATGTTATGTATCCCATGGTACTAAACATTCACACAAAAAATTATTCAAATCAGCGCTTTCATATGGAAGTTCTGCGCAAAAATCTGATTGCACCAAATTTTGTACAAAATGGCTGCCATCGGCCATCTTGAATTTCGGACTGGACCCCAAAACACTCGTTCTCGTCCCACGGTGATAAGAAAGGTACCCAAGGAGTTTCGTAAAGATCGGTTCATAAATACGGCCTCTGGCCCAAGCCGTATTGGCATTTGCACTTACAGTGCTGAAAGTAACACCAAAAAACATCAAAGTTAGTCTAATTTGCATAATTTACGCACGAGAAAAAATAATGGAATGACGAAATAATGGAATGACGAATGGACAAGGGTAACACTATATGCTCCTGGGCATTTTATGGCAGGGGCATAAAAATCTTGTAATCTGTTGAAAAATTACTCCAAAATCCATTGATCTCCCCTATTTATTGACAATTTTGTGCTCAATACATCCAATATGGGCATTTAATCCATTATACGTTGCTTGACGGAGCTCAATGAGCACTGTCAAACAAGATTTCATTGTATAAATGATCAGTTTATAACTAGGAAATTAGCAAATAACCAAATTCCTGTTTATTGCATCTCTTGTCAATTGAATATTTTTCAAAAGCAAAGAAACTGTTCAATTTACAGGATTCCACTATTACATAAGGCTGGAAATTAGCAGACTGTCATCTGCAGAATGAGGTCCACAGAGGATAAACTTTGTAATTATTAAATTTGCGCTCTGTAAACCTCAATCTGAATCCAGATCTCAGGCCAAAACAGAAAGAGTACCCAGAGGATAAATTGGGGGATTTTAGCCCACTGTATAGCATCAGCAAATTCACCCTCCAGGGACCACAATCTGCAAACGACAGGTGTTTATTTCTAGGCTTACCATTGTACAAGTAAAATCATGTCTCTCTGCTTGTCAGAAACTGTGCTTTGTCATTGCTGGGGAAACAGATTCATGCAGCGTATCTAGCCAAAACTCAAGGAGAGTCACCTGAACCCATGCGCCAAAGTATGTCTCACCATAACGAATCTGCCCATTTTCGTTTTTGTTTGGGTGGTTATTATCCTGAAGGGGTCAATGTCTTTTCCTCGAAAAGCATAAATCAACAGGGATTCACTGAAAAGAACAATTTTAATATATATTTTTATAAAAATAAATATGGTAATTTGTGACTTACATGAAATCCAAATGAATAAGAAAACCAAAACGTCAATCGCATCCCACCCAAATAGTGTTTGAGTCACTTGTGGGCCCGCATTCTCTGTTGTCACTGGTTTTCCTTCCTTCTCGCTGGTGTTTGGACTTTGGTCGCCTTTTCACTTCACTCCTTCTCTGCCGTCACATGGCCACTAACATATTGTCACTTTACTGGACACCTTTGCTCTAACATGTGACATAATGCCATGCTACCACTGCCATCACACGACCACTAAGGCCTAAAAAAAATAAAAAATCTGTTTCTCAGGCCCTCCCGCATGGTCCTTTTGGCTGCCGTATGCTCTCTTTTTATAACCAAATTAAACTTAAAAAATTAAAAATTAAATGGTTTATGTCTGATATTTTATCAAAGTTAAAAAAATTGATGAATTTGTCCCTTGAGTGCAAGAAGGCTTTGCAATGCTTATAGCATTGCAGAGCCTTCATGCACTCAAGGGATGAAATACACCACCACCCATGCTATTCTGTAGATTATGAGGCCTAAAACTTGAACCAAGAACATGATCTTTTGATGGCAAAGAAGAAATTACTGAAATAAAAAATAAAATAAAAAAACGCTCGCCCGCATGCAATTTCACAAATAATGGCCTGAGAAACAGAAGATCTACTTTGTGTGGCCTAATGTATTGTTACTTTACTATATCGACTTCCCTCTAACGTGTGACAGAATGTCACTCTAACACTGTCGCCGCACTGCCACTAGCTTATTGTCACTTTACTGGACATTTTTCACTGAAGCAGTCGCCACCAGTGGGGTCAAACTCTCCCCTACTTTTATCTCAGAATAATGTTCATACAGGCAAGACTACTCTGCTTACGTATGTCTTTCCTTCTGCAACAGGTATGCCATCTTCCTAAATAATAATGGCTCCCTGAGCTCACACTCTCTATTTCTAATCCAACACTCAGATATGGCCACCGACTTGGCCTGCGACTGCACCTATTCTAAATATGAGCTCTGTGGCTCCCCTAACATTACAACATGCCTATACTTTCGTACCGATGCAGCACCTCCTACAATCTATAGCATGGGGCATCCCCAGCTCTTACGGCAAATGATCCATAGCCTTACAGGCCTTCAGACTGGAATGAAATTTTCGAGAAATCCACCGATTTTTATTTCGATAACCAGAACATTAATTCTCAGTATAATTGCTTCTCTTGAACTTGGCTGCTTAGATCTATCTTAATTTAATGTTCAATTTAAAATTCCTCTGAAAGACTCGCATTTCGGTATATCCTGACATTCGGTGACAGGCTAGATACGTAATATGGGTGAATAATGAGTTCGCCAGACCTGCGATCATAGACATAAAATTCCATGCTTATTTAGCTGCACCTGAACTTTTGCTGTTATGTTTACAAGACAAATCGGTTTTCAGGTCTGTCATATACCTATCTTTATGCTTTGCATTTAGCCAGAGTGAGAAAGAATATAAAAAATATATACACTTTTAAAGAACAAAATTGAAAATCAAAGCTATCACCTTGACACTGCTTTGTTCTACTTGTTGCAACTTTGAATGACCTGTTGTGGTCAAAGTCCAAACTTGTACAATAACCCCTTACCCAACACATGCAATATCAAAATTTTATATATTTTTTTTTCAAATTAATTAACAAAATGTAAACAAAATCATATCATGCGACCCCCCCCCCCCCCCCCCCCCCCCCCCCCCGCCAACACACACACACATATTGGAATGAGCTTGATTAGCACATTCCAATGAGTTGTCACCGATGTGTTTTTGTTTAAAGTTTTGGAAAAACATATATTTTTTTTAACTGCTCAATTTGTAAGTTAAGCAGTCAGATGCAGTCGATTCATCAGGAAACGGGTTAAGGCAGAAAGTGCTAGCCAAGAATTAACTTCCATCCTCATCATCTACAATCCCGACAAGTATGATCCAAACATACTTTCCTTAGAATTCTAAGTTTATTTGTAACATTCTTAAAAATTTCATTGTATTTGTTGTTTTGGAAGAATATAAAACCAAGCTATAAGGTCCCACAAAGTAGATCTTCTGTTTCTCAGGCCATTTTCTGTAAAATTGGTTTTGGGCAGGCATTTTTTTATTTTATTTTTTATTTTTGTAATTAATTCTTTGCCATCAAAAAGTTCATGTTTTTGGTTTGTTTTGTGTTTTAGGTCTCATAATCTACAGAATAGCATGGGTGGCTGAAGTATTGCAAAGCCCAGTTGCACTCAAGGGACAAATTTCTCAATTTTATTAACTTGCGTAAAATATCACATATAAGCCATTTCATTTTTATTTTTTTAAAGTTTGCAATGGTAATAAAAAGAGAGCATACGACGGCCAAAAGGACCACATGGAATGGCCTGAGAACAACAGATTTTTTACTTTTGTAGGCCTAACTTATTTTAACCTCCTGTACATTGAGGTCAGAATTCTGAAATTTCTCTCTGCAATTTTTTACCCTTATGCAAATAGGAATTTAACTGGTAGAGTGCTAAGTTATTTTTGGTCATCAAAATTTGTTCATGTGTCTTTGCCTTGTTACAATTTATGGGAGAGTGCCAAGGGGCACTCTCCCATAAATTGTAACAAGGCAAACCCATATAGACTTAGTAATTTCACTTCTAAGATAATATGAAGCACATCAACAGAATACGACACCTTTAGGCTGGTGTACCTACTCTTCATACTAAAGCCCTGATAGTGGCTCCTAGCACTCTACCAGTTAACTAATTCAGTCTTGTTCAACACAGCTCTGGTAACATCATCTCATGGTCTAGGAAATATGCATCACAGCCCCCAATGTATACAATAAGTTGGAGACTTGGTTAGTGTGTATCTCTAGTTGTCACATATTTACATAACTGATTCATCAAATATGACTTATTTCATTAATCCTCTATACACTGATGTTGAAATATCATAATTTCAACTCCCTGTAGAAACCGCGTGAAGTGAAGCAGTGCTTGTTTATTGGAGTAAATAAGCCAGGCCTGGCATTCTGAAAAATGCAGGAGGGCAAAAAATTGCTCTCCTCAATCAGCTTAGGAGAGCAATTAGCTTTACACAGCATTTTAAGTATCCAGTTGAAAGAACTCATTGAAACTGAAACCAACAGACTACATCAGTGATTTTATTAATTTTACTAAGGTAAAGCGAAATCTCTTAGACATCTAGATGTCTCACTCAACAACTGAACACACACTTGACAAGACCTGTGTGTGTACCCAGACCTGTTGTCCAAGAAAGTCATACGCCTACCACTACCACCTTCAACCCCCCCAAGTCATACGCCTACCACTACCACCTTCAACCCCCCAAGGGGGGTTGAAGGTGGTAGTGGTAGGCGTATGACTTTCTTGGACAACAGGTCTGCTTGAATCTACAGTCACATCCTGGTGCAAGTGCTTCAAGTGACAGGACAGTAGTAATGGTAGTATATTATAGTGTCAATATTCCTTGAATAATTACCCCTCTGACTGTGATGTCAGTTGTTGAACTTGAAACTGACAGAAAAAAAAATGTTGCTGTGACCCATTTTGCTTCAAATGATTGCAACTGCGTTTGGGTATGGTTGCAGCCATTACCTTTTACCACTAAACCACTTTCAAAATGAAATTACGCGATGTTATGTGACTTCGAAGTTAAATTACATTTTTGCTTTACAACAAAAATTTAATGTGAGCATAATACATGTAATCTCAATCATCCCAGACCAAAATATTTAGGAGGGCAATTTTTCGCTCTCCTTAATTCTTTCAGGAGGGCAGTAAGGAGAGCTAAAAAATCGCTCTCCTGAAATTGCCAAGCCTGATAAGCTCTATTTCACTGGTAAAATAGTACCTTGTAACAAATGCATAGGGTGGAAGTCCTCTAAAAGTAGCAACATGGTTATAAAGGAATGGCCGGCCTGTCAATTTGAGGCAAACATCCATTTGGGTCGTGTGGAGGTTAGCTAAAATAAAAAACATGCGAACGGATCAACAGCTGGGGGGCCTGCGAAATTTTTGCCAAGTTGAATGATCTAGTATGAATGAATGGTGAAATGATGTTGAGCATCGACCAGTCATCAGCTGCATAGGTGTTTGCATCTGCCTGAAGTATAGCTACTCTGTTGGCCAATCATTGGCCAACAGAGCAGCTATACTTCAGGCAGATAAAAACACCTATGGTTATGATGATTGGTAGATGCTCAACATCCTTTTAAACTGTTGTTCATCTTCAGATGTAATAATATTGGCACAAAATCAGGAAATGGCAATAATTTTAAAATAGTGATTATGGATGCCGCACTCTTCTGCAGCATGCTAGCCCATGCCAAGATTAGGCTATAATTGCAACTACTTTGTATCTGAACTGCTGCAACAGGGCCTCATTATTGTTTCTAAGGATACATCTCGATTCATCAGGATATTGCCTTTTGAAGGAAGAACTTGGCTATGATACAACAGTTCATATATCAGCATGTTTGCGATACATATATATTTATGTTACCTAACAGGTTACCTGAATCAAGTACAGGGGAATGAACGATAAGTTACCAAAGTTCAGACCAGTTGAACGATAAATGGGCAACGTAAAATTTTGAAAACAGCCAACCTGCAAACGCATGAAGCCTTCATAATCAATTAACAGGAATAAGATTTTTTTATTTTGAAGAGAATTTTCTTCAAGCCTCTTTGGGGCTGAATAAGCAATTTACAGCAATTCGGTCATTTTTGTGTATTCTAGTGATAAACTAAGCTTTTATTCTATTATATCTTGTTTTGACCGATCGCCTGAATGGCTGGATTTTATATACCATGTTGCGGTCATGATTAGCCATTGTGCAGAAACATGTGACCTTAGACACCAATAAATCATAATTTCAACCTGCATTTTCTTCCGATAATGCAACTAGCTGTCACAATTTTTGAATTTAGGAATCAATTAATTGTCGCAAATGATCGATAATAATCGATTAATCGTACCTAGATGACACCCCTCTCCCTCTCTCTTTGAAGTCATTAAAAAATAAAATGAAGTTCAAGTCAGTTGATCTATCTCAAGTATACAATGAAGATGATCCTCAGTTAGGTACATTCAAAGCTTTAATGTTCTGAACTTTTGAATTGCCAGTGTAATAATCAAGACCAGTTGGCAGTTGTGAACTACACAAGTTCGCAACTACCGACCGGTCTTGATTATTACACTGACGGTTCAAAAGTTCAGAACATCAAAGCTTTGAAAGCACCTAAAAGACAAATGCTTCTAATGGTTTCTTGAGGTTTAAAGTGACGTTCTTAACCCTTTGTATGTACCTTTAGAAACAATAGTTTTTTCATCAAATTTTCTTTTATTTCTTTATTAAAATTTATTTATTGGTGTTTAAGGTCACATACTTATGCACATTGGCTAATCGTGACTGTGACGGTTTTATGGGTGGTGGAAGCCGGAGTTCCTGGAGAAAACCACCAAGCATCGATGAGCAACTGTCAGCTCCTCAACATTCTAACTCTGTTCAAGCTCTGCTCACGCAGGGTTACAACAGAAGACAAGTGCACCATCAACATGCAATACGCCTTAGTACATGGCATCACTGTGCCACCATGTAGGCAACCGGGATAAAGTGCCTAGCCCAAGGACACAACGCAGGTCATCCCAGAGAGGGATCAAACTCGGGACCTCTAGCATAGAAGTCCAACAGTCTACCACTGAGCCACCATGCTCCCTTCTTTTAATTATTAAACATCTAAAATGGGGTAAAATTTACCGATTATTCGACAACGAAAAATACTTATTGATTGTGCCCTGACCAATCGACAGTCGAACGAATAATCAGTTAATTGTGACAGCCCTAAATAGGAATTTAACCAATAAATCTTGTGTGGTAGAGCTATAATGAACTAGGAATTTACCCAATTTGATCTTATTTGACAGAGCTCATTGAGCTGTGTTCAGGGAGTTAAAGCGTTTCCTGGGGGAGGATTTTCAAGTCTGAATAAGTACTTTTTACCATGAACTCATGCACAGGACAAGTGGTTTCTAAGGATTTTTTACAACACTTGAAACATGCATTTTTGATGGCTCTCAATGAATTTAGACTGAAATGCAATAATCAAACATATTCAAGAACAAGTACCTGTAGGAATCAAGTCTGGAAATAAGCAGACTGTCATCTGCAGAATGAGGTAACCAGAGGGTGAATTTGGTGATGCTACCCTGCAAAGCAGGGTAGCATCACTAACTTTACCCTCTGTAAAGGAACCCAAAGGATAAATTGGCCTACCGAATCAGATAGCATCAATAGATTCAGCCTCTGGGAACATCATTCTGCAAATGAAAGTCTGCTTGGCCCACCAAGCAAGCCAGCAAATATTTTTGGGAGGTGCCTGTCATTGTGACAGGAATCAACAGTTTTGTGCCTGTCATCAGAAATCTAGTCAAAATGGCTGCTGGAGGTAGGTATTTCTTGTGGGAAACACTTCCAGAGGTTTGATTGGCTCCCATGATCAAGCCTGGAAATAAGCAATCTGTCATTTGCAGAATGAGGTCACCAGAGGGTGAATTTGCTGATGCTATCTCTTACAGTGGGCCACTTTATCCTCTGGGCACTTCTTCTCTGCTCAGGCCTTAGACCTTGATTCATATTGAGGTCTACAGAGGGTAAATTTTGAGATGCTACTCTACTGTGCAGGCAGGGTAGCATCACCAAATTACACTCTGGGAACCTCATTCGGCAGATGATAGTCTGCTTATTTCCAGCTTGCCCATGATCCTGTATTCTAAAAAGTCGGGGAGGAAAAGTGAACTATTTGGAAAATATATGTTACTTTCTTGATGCATGCCAATTGTGTGTTTGCTCATGGAAAGAGCATAATAAAGTAATGCATGGGTGGTACCTCACATTTCAATTCATTGTGCTTGCACGAACACTGCAAAGCAGTTGCATTGTCAAGAGTACAATCACAATGACACCTAGATTTTAACCACTTCTTTTAACAAGTTACACCCACACACTTTCTTTCAAAACTTGGCATTCAAAATTTTACGACCTCCTGCAGCATGTTACTCTCTTCACTTATTTATTTTCATAAACAGGTAAAAACTTGGGGTACATACATGAATTGCCAACAACTGAGTTTAGGATGTCACTGCTTTCATTCTCCATGTGCCGTTAGTTGAAGTACCATATTTACTCTATGTATTGGGACACTCTATGATTTGGGACACACATTTTTTCCAGAAAACTATATTTTTTTTATGCCCCAAAGTTTGGGACATTCAGGAGATTTGTTTCCAGTTGGCCCATCGCTAGTAGCAGACGACACTCGTAAAAAAAATTCTTGAGTAACTAAAAATTTTCATTCTTTGCTTCCAAAACATAGCTTATGATCCCTCATTGGAACGAGCGCAAAGCGCTCGTTCCAATGAGGGATCATAAGCTATGTTTTGGAAGCAAAAACTGAAAATATAAAAAAAAAATTGGACGGCGATTTTCATATATAGTGATGGAAAACGAATCACACACAACTTTATTCAGCATCAAATCAAGACCAGGCTGTGTTCTTTCCCTATTTTCTAAGAATTGGGACACCTGTGAAAATAATTATTTTTAGCTGTCCCAATACATAGAGTAAATACGGTAGTCATGTCATGTGAACACCTGTTTCAACTTTAGTGACAGGGATCAGAAGGTTGTTACTTGCAGTCACCGCCCAATTTGATAGTCTAAGTACTATTCTTCTGAATTTTCTAATCAGGTTTAGGTAAATTGTCATTATCAGACAAGAGAAATTATGTTTGAGCACATAATATTTTACTATTGATAAGAATGCAATGAAACAGCCCAGGTATTGGAGCATATTTGCACTCCTCTCTCAACGATATTTTATACACAAAACTTGATAGTTTATTTTAGCAAGTTTCATTTGAATTTTACAAGTTATTCTGAACCATTACTAGTCTTATTACAAAAGGAAATAATAGTTTAGTTCCACAAAATGGGGAGGAGTGTTGTAAGAACAGCTGATGGAGGTGGGTATTTCTGGAGGTAAACACTTCTAGTGGTTTGATTATCTCCTGTGATTTGCTTTTGTTTGAGATTAACTCTAATCTTGTCATTCATTAACCTTTTACCCAGCATAAAGGCCAAAACCGGCCAGCACTATTCACAATAATCACACCTCAACTTTCATTATTTTTTCATTCTATGTCTCCAAAACATGGCTTGTGATCCCTCATTGAAACAAGCTTTTTTGAGCTCATTCCAATGTGGGTCATAAGCTCTTGAAAACAAGAGGCCCCAGGGGGCCTGAGGGCACTCACCTGACACAGTAGCCTAACTATCAACCCAGGGAATTGATTTGAACAAGTTGCATCAGCCCCTCCTAAGAAAAACTTAGACCAAATATCCAAAGATTCTGACCAGTGGATCTAAAAAAAAAGAAGATTTTTAAAGAATATTCCTCATATTGAACTAAGTAATAATTCGGGCTCCCACAGGGAGCCCAAATATGAACTCAGGGACTTGGCTTGAACAAACTTGAATCTCACCTCCGCAAGGATGCTACATACCAAATATCAAAAGAATCTTATCGATGGATCGGACGAAGATTTTTAAAGAATACTCCTCATATTGCACTAATCTGAACACTTGAGCTCCCATAGGGAGCCCAAATATGGACCCTGGGATTTGATTTCAACAAACATGCGAATGAATCTTCCACAGATGTTGTATGTGTAAAATGAAAGCATTTGGAGCAGTGGTATGGGGGAAGAAGAGTCTTTAATGTTTTTCCCATTACTCACAGTGTTAAAAAATGCTGACTCAGCACTTTTCAAAGTCCTGGAAAAGTACCCTATGATAAAACCTATGGCACTTTCTTTTTTTTAACCATTCCTTTCTGCTGTTCCTAAGGAAGCTTCACACAAAATAAATATTCTTGGTGCTGTGTAGTTTTGGAGATATGGGCATTATACATTTTTTCTATTTTTAGGTCCTGCGGGAGAGACAGGAAAACTTTTTTTGGCATAAATTAGGTACTTATGACCCAATAAGCCCTCATATCAAATTTGGTTCAAATCGGCCTTTCAGTTCAGAAAATAGAAATTTTGGTACAATTCGGGCTCCCACAGGAAGCCCAAATATTAACCCAGGGACTTAGCTTTTACAAACTTATATCTCACCTCCCTAAGGATACTGTATACCAAATATCAAAACATTCTGACTGTGGATGTGAAGAAGAAGATTTTTGAAGAATATTCCTCATATTGAACTAAGTTATAATTCGGGCTCCCACAGTGAGCCCAAATACGAACCCAGGGACTTGGCTTGAACAAACTTGAATCTCAACCCCATAAAGATGTTGCATACCAAATGTCAAAACATTCCAACTGTTGGATCTGAAGAAGATTTTTAAAGAATATTCCTCATACTGCACTAATTTAAACATTTGGGCTCCCAAAGAGAGCCCAAATATGGACCCAGGGATTTGATTTCAATAAACCTGTGAAACAATCTTCCAAAGATGTTAAATGTGAAATTTGAAAGCTTTTGGAGCAGTGGTTTGGGAGCCCAAATATGAACCCAGGGACTTGGCTTACTTGAGAGAAGGTAATGACCTGAGGGTCCTACTATTTCAAGAACCTAACATGAGTTAAACCTTTACCCAACATAACGGTCAAAACCGGCCAGGGCTATTCTCAAAAATCACCAAATAATTTTCATTATTTTTTCATTTTTTGTCACAAAAACATAGGTTATGACCCCTCATTGGAACGAGCTGTGCAAGTCATTTTCTTCTTCTCCCACTTCCCTGAAGTGAGAGAAAGTAATGACCTGAGGGTCCTACTATTTCTAGAACCTAACATGAGTTAGCTGTGCACCCTTGCAACTGACAATTTTAAATTCAGCCTCCATGCATGTGTTTACCAGGTAATAAAAATCATCACCAGCAAAACTTTAATTAATGAAGCACCCAGCTGTACCAGGTTCTTCATTAATTAAATTTTTGATTATTCCTATAATTAGTGTTTGGAATCTAATATTATTGCGTCCGTGGAAATACTGCCCACTCTGTGGAAAGTGACCAGTCCAGTGCGGTCGCACTGTACAACAACAAAGTTTTTAACGGTCATGTTGTTGATTTGAGTGATGTGCAGTGTACGAGCCGATGTTGATTGTGATGTAATATTGATTGCCAAGCACATTTTTCCTAGAGGAGAACACCTCGGGACTCCACGCCACCAACCCATTCCCGACTGGGGTGAGTTGATGTTGGGGGTCTCAAGGTATTCCGTGGTGTTCGCCACTAGGCAAAATTTGACCATGCACTATCAATCTGAGTCATAAAGTTTACAATACTGCAAATACCAACTGGTAGTAGTAAGTCCAAGAATGACAACTCACTTTTTGATAGACGTTATAGCAAAGGTTACGTTGGAAGAATTGATATAAATGTGGCCTTGCATATTTATCTATTCAATATACCAACAGTAAAAGATTATTTCTAGACAAATATTACTAATCTCTGGGAGTACGGTGGCTCAGTGGTTACAGCACTGGACTTTAAACCAAAAAGTCCATGGTTCGATTCCTGCCAGGGTTCGATCCCTGCTAGAGGTAACTGAGTTGTTTTCTTGGGCAAGGCCACTTAATCCCGATTGAACACATGGGGGCATGGTGGCACTGTGTACTCAGTATACTGCATGTCAATGGTGCACTTGTCTTCAACCAATGCTAACACTGCTTGTGCTGAGTAAGTTCATTGGGGAGTCTGATAGTTGCTCGCCTATGCTCAGTGGATCTTTTCGGTTACTCTGGCTTCCTCCACTCATAAAACTGACACAAGGTGACCCTGGCAGTCGAAAGTGTCGTTAAATACCAATAAATGAATAAATTACTGATCTCCAATGCTGAGAGTCCATCGCATGTCCTGCAGAATTCGTACTTGAATACTCATGCCATCCCTGATGCAATGTGTTTGTTTTTTAAAGTGTCTTAACCCTTTACCTAATGAATCAGTCGATCTGCCATGTAATATGCAAATTCAGCAAATGAAAAAATATTATTTTTCAGAAAATTTCAACAAAACCATATAATGTGACCTCTCATTAGAACGCGCTTGTTGAGCGCGTTCCAATGAGGAGCCACATAAGGTTTTGTTGAAATTTTGAAAAATAATATTTAAAATAATAAATTTTGATAGCATCGTAACAATGGGTAGAGGATTAATATGTATGCGGATAACAGGGATGAGAGCAGTTATTTCAGGGTTCAGCAGTTGAACATGGGCCACATTTTTTAGTTTTATGAGTTTTATGAATAATGAACCTTTGATGAGTTGGAATTTCATTGGCAAAGTGATTAGCCACCACACCAGTGTACAGAGGTGCAATTCAGAGGGGCTGAGGCATGCTCATTTCCATGGTCTTTGTGATTGAATAAGGTGGGCAATAGGTGTGCAGGGGTGATTGCATGCCTCAAACTCAAAGCACTATTTTGGCTTTTACCGACATTTTAAACAGCCAGGGTTTTTAAGGGTGGAGGAAGCCAAAGAACCACCAAGCCATGGAAAGCAACTGTCTGACTGTTCAAATTCCCCCCACAAGCAGAGTTAGCAGTGGTTGAAGGTACACCATCGACATGCAGTGTGCCTAAGTAAACAGTGCCATGCTGGGCAATCAGGATCAAGTGTCTTCCACAACAACACATTGCACCAGTGACAAACAGTAAGCATAAGTACACAGTGCCATTGTGTGGGCAAGCAGGATCAAGTGTCTTCCACAACAACACAATGAATGAGTGACATACAGTATGCCTAAGTACACAGTGCCATTGTGTGGGCCATCACGGTCAAGTGTTTGGCACAACAACACAATGCACCAGTGACATACAGTATGCCTTAGTACACAGTGCCATTGTGTGGGCAATCAGGATCAAGTGTCTTCCAAGACAACAGAATGAACCAGTGACACACAGTATGCCTAAGTACATAGTGCAATTCAAGACTGAAAATAAGTAGACTGTCATCTGCAAAATAAGGCCACCAGAGGGTGAATTTGGTGATGCTACTCTGCAGAGCAGGGGACCTCACTTTGCAAATGACAGGTTGCTTATATTCAGGCTTGGTGACATTGTGTAGGCAATCAGGATCAAGTGTCTTCCACAACAACACAATGCACCAGTGACATACAGTATGCCTAAGTACACAGTGCCATTGTGTGGTCAATCAGGATCAAGTGTCTTCCACAACAGTACAATGCACAAGTGACACACAGTATGCCTAAGTACATAGTGCCATTGTGTGGGCAATCAGGATCAAGTGTCTTCCACAACAACACAATGCACCAGTGACATACAGTATGCATAAGTACACAGTGTCATTGTGTGGGCAATCAGAATCAAGTGTCTTCCACAACAACACAATGCACCAGTGACATACAGTATGCATAAGTACACAGTGTCATTGTGTGGGCAATCAGAATCAAGTGTCTTCCACAACAACACAATGATCCAGCAACACACAGTACGCCTAAGTACACAGTGCCATTGTGTGGGCAATCAGGATCAAGTGTCTTCCACAACAACACAATGCACCAGTGACATACAGTATGCCTAAGTACACAGTGCCATTGTGCGGGCAATCAGGATCAAGTGTCTTCCACAACAACACAATGAACAATGACATACAGTATGCCTAAGTACACAGTGCCATTGTGCGGGCAATCAGGATCAAGTGTCTTGCACAACAACACAATGCACCAGTGGCATGCAGTATGCCTAAGTACACAGTGCCATTGTACCCCCACGTGGGCAATTAGGATCAAGTGCCTTCCACACACACAATGCAGGTGACACAGGCAAGATCAAACCCTCAACCTTTTGGTTTAAAGTTCAATTAATACTCTAACCAACAGACCATTATGCTCCCACCTGTCACAGGATATCAGACCGAATGGAGTTGTGTACCATTACTGTGCCAAATATTATATTATATTTTTATTTATTGGGGTTTAATGACACTTTTGACAGCCAGGGTCACCTCGTGTTGGACAGTTTTATGCGTAGTGGAAGCCTGAGTACCCGGATAGAACTATAAAGCAATGGCGAGCAACTGTCAGACTACCCAACGTACTAACTCTGCACAAGTACGGTTAGTTTTGGTTGAAGACAAGTGTACCATTGACATGCAATACGCCTCAGTACATAACACCACCATGCCCCCACATGAGCAATCAGTATTAAGTGCCTTGCCAAGGACACAATGCAGTTACCTCTGGTGGGGATCGAACCGTGGACCTTTTGGTTTGAAGTCCAATGTCGTAACCACTGAGCTGGGGTGCTCCCAACAAATATTATAAATTCCTGTGTAGGCGTATGAAGTATATTTTCTCTACTGGATAACACAACCTACAGACAAGAGGAGCGCATTGGAGATGTAGGCATGGAGTTGTGGCTACTTTCTTCATGCACTCTCTATTCAAAATCAGAAAAGTCATCATGCTGAGCTCAAAATTCATAAAAATTGATGCTGTATGGCAAATATTAGTCACAATGAAGAACGTTTGTTCAAGTTATTGCACTAACAGTTCAAGGACACCTGGATGCCTGCCTGGATGCCCACCCAAACGCACATGGACCGTCACCAAACCATAGGTCTCGGTTGTTAACACAACCTGCAGAAAATACATGAAGGCTTTGATACATTCATTGAAGCCAAGAGATATTTGTAAGTTCTCTGTCACTATTAGAGGCAAAGAATAGTTAACACCTGCACAAAGATGTCAAAATACCAAAATTTTAAGCAGCCAATTTTTCCAATCAGGCAACTAGGAATTTAACCAATTCAATTGGGTTTGACAGAGCTCAATGAGCTCTGTCAAACAAGATTGAATTTGTTCAATTCCTAATTACGTCATAGAAAGAAATTGCGGAGTAAAATTCTCTAATATTTTTAAATCAGTGTGCAGAGAATTGTCAAATTCTGCTTATCAATTTTCATAAATTCTATGGATGAATACTAATGCATGTATGGTTTATAATATCATGGAGATGGATAGAAGTGGCAGTGTACTATAAATACCATTCGGTTTCGGTATCAAGCCAATAACGATTTACCATATCCAGGGAATCTCAAAATACTGAAATTTCGGTACTGAAAAATATTCCCGACAATAGTTGTAAAATAAAATGGCAAAAAACAGAACAAAGTGCAAAATTCACAAGATGAGCCCATTGACTCTGTGTTTCTAAATGCAGTCACCACTGGTCATACCAGGGGGTATTTTTCTCTCAGAATTTTTGTTACATACATGCCTGAATTACTTCCAACAGTTTGACAATTCAGCAGCATTGTTTGCGGTAAAACAAGGAACTCCAACTGGGCAGTAATCCCAAAACACCATTCGATATTGGTATTGGTGTAAGTACATGTATGTTGCTGACACCGAATACCATACCGATACCAAGATGAATCATTCTAAAAATACCGATACCAAACTTGAAATTTCAATACTGCCCAGCTCTAGAGATGTGTTAAATGTATATACAGGTCCAATTAATTAATGTTTCTAAACTTTCCAATAAAAAATAAGAAGTCAAGAATTTGGTATTGGTGAAGCAACACAATTGGACGTTTTTAGGTTAGATTCATATTGAATATGAATTCCAAGAAACTGTGTCTGTCAGTAACCATGACATTCTACTTATTTGCAGGTTTGCCAACAAGTCATAACCATTGATTTCCATCTTCTACCATGCAACACGAAAACTATATTTATCTTACAATGAGCCCTATGTTACATGGAGAACAATCCAAAACCTCTGCTTCATTAAGGTAAGTGTCTGCTTTGTTACCATACCAAGGTATTAATTTTCATACCAAGGTATTAATTTTTCCCCATAAAGGTTATAATTAGAATACTTCCAGCTTAATTACACTTCCAGGTTACACAATGCAATGCTTCATTATAATGCAAAATGATGGGAGCTAAAAAGATTATCTTTGAGTCAATTTTTGTATGTAGTGTTTCAAAAAAAAAATTTATCCCACTTATTATTAGGATTAATTATCTAACCATGCCACCCTGGACTGCAACTAATGTAATTTCAGATCACATGCCACATTTAGTGGAAATTACTGTTCTGTTACATCTCAAAAATTCAAAATTTACCCAGATAGTACTAGGTGGCGTATATTCTTTAAAAAAAAATTCATGGGAGTGGGAGCAAACTCTCTCCACCAATTTATATTTCAAATAGGCACATGTAATGCAATTAAAAAGTTAAACTAGATGAGGCCTGTCCCAACAAGTATATCCTTCAAGGCCATCAAAAGTTCTGAACCAGATACAACTTGTTATAGTTGTAATTTGGATGTGGGGGGTGTATGTAAACTTGAACTAAGTCTGTGACCTTGACCTTGTAGACAGGCATTCCTACCTTATTCGCAACACACCCTCTGGTGATGGGCAACATTAATACCAAGTATCATTAATATCCTTTAAGGCCATCAAAAGTTCTGAGCCGGACATGGCTGTGTATATTTGGATATGCATATGTGAACTTTAACTAAGTCTGTGACCTTAACCTTGTAGATAGACATTCCAACCTTATTCACGACACACCCTCTGGTGGTGGGTAACATTAATACCAAGTACTATTAATATCCTTCAAGGCCATCAAAAGTTCTGAGCCGGACACGGCTTGCATATATTTGGACATGGGTACGTGAACTTGAACTAAGTCTGTGACCTTGACCTTGTAGACAGCCATTCCAACCTTATTCACGACACACCTTCTGGTGGTGGGCAACATTAATGCCAAGTATTATTAATATCCTTCAAGGAGATCAAACATTATGAGCTGGACAGGAAAATCGTAGAACTGTATTTTCTGTCCATTAATATAACTTACTACAATGAATCATTAGTAATTTAAAAGATATGACAATTTGCCAACTGGCAAATTGCCACATCTTTGAAAATGCTAATGGCTCATTTCAACCCAGTCATAATTAGAAAAACAATTGTAAAAGTTTTATAGTATTGGCCCCTGGTTGGTCAGTTTTATGGGTAAGGAAACGGCGAGCAACTGTCAAATTCTCCAACTTACTCTGCATAAGCAGGGTAAGCAGCAGATGAAGTGCACCACTGAAGTGTAGTACGCCTCAGTATACAGTGCTGACATGCCTCCATAAGGGCAAGCAGGATTGTGTCTTGCCCAGAGACAAAATGCAGTTACCACAGTCTGGCTCAAACCACTGACCTGTTGGTTTAAAAATCAGTGCTCTGACCTCTGAGCCACCCTGCTCCAAATGTACATGTTTTTTATGAGAATCTTAGTCGATTTTGTAACATTGCCTATTTGCAGTTCCAAGGAACAGAAAATTTTCTGACCCAACTTTTGGTGGGAGTGTTCCCCTTTCTATTTCTATACAACTGGATCAATAAATTATGCATTCCAAATATTTTCGACAAAACTTTTGACAAGAAGAGGGAGAGGTCGCCCTTTCATATCAATGTCATATGATTGATACATTATGTATTACATATGTTTTGACAAGGAGTTTATTTTAAATTTTTAATTTAAAAAAAAAAATCAGAATCTAAATTACTTTATTTCACCATTAAAATTGCCATTTATTCCCACGATTGAGTGGTGTTTTTTTCTAATATCTCTTTATTCTAACCAGAGGACACCGTTCGATGTCACATAATATGGCCATAATTCCAGAAATTATAAAACATTATGCGGGCATATAAAAAATTCTGGAAAATAGTAAAAATTCTAAGTTCAAGAGCAGTAACTCCACCAAAAATCAACCAAGTGGAATGAAATTCGAACTTAATCTGTAAGCATCCACAAAAATGTTCTCAATATGTCCAACCATAATGAAAAAACGTCTAGAAAATGAAAAAAAATCCAGAAAGCTCTAAAAATTCTAAGTTCAAGGGCAGTAACTCCACCAAAAGTAACTATTCCGATGTTTTGATGGTAACATTCTTAAGTGACCCACCTTTTGGGGGTTACTCGAGTCATCCATACACACATCCAAGGAACTGAATGAAATAGACAAATTCACATACTTGAAAAGTTTTCTTACTGATGAAGCTGAATCATGTATATCAAGAATTCCACTCACAGACAAGAACTATGTTCATGCAATAGAACTTCTTTCCACTAGATTTGGACAACCTTATCGAATAATCGATGCCTATGTAAAGGTTCTTATCAGTTTGGACAAACCCTCGACTGACGTACATTCTATTCGTTATTTTTCTGACAAATTGGAGGCAAAAATATGCACCCTAAACTCACTTGGAAGGCCAGAGAGTACACATGAAACTATGTTACTCCCTATTTTGTGGGACAAACTACCACCAGAATTTCAACAAAATTTTTCCAGAAGCCATGGTAACAAAGAATGGACTCTTGAATTCTTCAGAAATCAATTACAATTGGAAATCTCTATTTTAGAATCATGCTCGTCAGCTGCTAATTCAACTTCACACACTAGCTATGAACCACTTCAAGAGTATCGTGATAACGGTATGATCACATCGCTCCATACTGGTACTTCTCAGTCAAAAAGTAATACTTCCAATGTCTCTCGTCGATCATGTGTTTTTTGTAAGGGATCGCATTTTCCATCGGACTGTTCAAAATACAAGGACATAGACTTACGCATTTCCTTCATAAAGACATCAAATTTATGTTTTAACTGTTTAGGACAACACAAAATACAACAATGTAAATCTTTGAAAAGATGCATCGTGTGTAAACAAAAACATCATACAAGTATCCATAAAGAACACAAAGGGGACAGCCGTGACTGTCCTCAGAAAGAATCGACTCAACCTAAAGGAAATACAGTCGTTGCTACAACAACATGTACTAATCGTCAAATTCTTTTGAAGACTGCAGTTGCAACTGTACACAGTGACAGTGAACAAGTAACAGGACACATACTCTTTGATGATGGCTCACAGCGTTCTTTCGTCACAGTATCGTTGGTTACAGAGCTCGGACTTGTAGTTAGAAATGAAACACTCCATCTTTCAACCTTCAGTGGTAATGTTTCTCAACATCGTCAATTAGATGTAGTGCGTTTCAAAATCTTGGGCAACGATTCACTTACTATGGTTGAAGCCTTAGTTGCTCCTTCGATTACTAAACCAGTTCTTGTTCCAGTGAATTGTCGTCAGTTACCTGAATTTCGTCATCTCACACTTGCTCATCCATTGAATTACGATGCCAGTCTATTTCACATCTCCATACTGATAGGTAGTGATCATTATTAATTACTCATTTGTGAGGAATGATATCATTCGATCTTTGTTGGGCCCAATTGCTGTCGACTCGACTCTCTGTTATCTCATATGTGGACCCTCAGCTGATGTCATTAACTCTGACTCAACTTCAGTGTTACATGTTCTAACGGAGCCAGACAACTCTCAGCTACAACAGTTTGGTCACTTGAAACTATTGGTATCACTCCTATCACTGAAGAACCTGAATTTGTTCAGACTTATTGCCAAGATTTTATTACGTTTCAGGATGGTTGATATGAAGCAAGACTCCCTTGGTCATCTAATCATGAACCCTTACCAACAAACACGGAGAGCTCATGCTACAGGACTTGCTCTATGATTCGACGTTTGGCGACTCAACCCGATAAATTCAAAGCTTACAAGAAAATTATTGAAGAACAACACAGCCAAGATTTTATTGAAAGGGTTCCGGATTCTGAACTGTGTAACCCTGACAAGGTTATACACTACTTACCTCATTATCCAGTCATGAAGGATTCTTTTATGACACCGATCAGAATTGTCTTCGATTGTAGTTGTGCTAAGAAGGAAATGCCATCACTTAATGATTGTCTGGAATGTGGCCCACCACTCCTCATGATATAATAAACATTCTTCTAAGATTTCGACTTGGATTATTTGCCTTAACGACAGACATTGAAAAGGCCTTTCTCTATATTGGACTCCATTCCTGTGACCGCGATGCCACAAGGTTTTTCTGGTTATCCAACCCAGCGACCCAGGAAGTGACTTTCCGACATTCAGATTCAAGTGCATTTTATTTGGCGCAAAATGTTCCCCTTTCATATTAAACTCTTTCATCATCTCAAATACCAGTGTCCTTCACAAACTGCAAGTGAGATACAATCAAATATCTATGTCGATAACATACTTACCAGTTTTTGATAGTGAGAATGATCTTAGCTCATTCGTGCACCAAGCTGAGAGCATAATGAACAGTGCCGGATTCAAACTCAGAAGTTGGGCATCGAATTCTACTCAATTCCAACAAACTGGTCTTATGGATTCAACATGTAATCATGTGAAATTACCTGGTCTTCTTTGGCATGTTGAGAAAGACACTCTTTCGTTCAATCGAAATCCCATCACTGTGGAACCTCCAGTTACGAAGCAGGTCGTTCTTCAACAAATATCAAAATTATTTGACCCTTTGGGAATCCTATCACCCGTGACTGTTAGTACAAGAATTCTTCTTCAAGACATTTGGAAGGATTCACACAACTATGAGTGGGACACCCCCTTACCTGAATAATATTGCCTTAGATGGATACACATAGCAAAGGACATCAACAAGGCTATAGAATTAACAATTCCACGACAGTACACCATGTGTAAAAATCTTCCAACTGACAATAAAATAGCAACGTTACATGTGTTTGCCAATGCTAGTTGTCGTGCTTATGGCACTTCCTGTTACTTACAAACATCATCAAGTTCTTCATTTGTGATAGCAAAATCACGGGTTGCTCCAACCAAGTCTTTAACAGTACCAAAATTGGAACTTATGGCTGCAACGATTGCTGCTTGGTTAGGGTTTTGTGTTTTCAATAGTTTAACAGACAAATTTCAAACCCTAACTCTGAAATTTTGGACAGACAGTACCATTGTACTGAACTGGTTAAAGTCTACTAAAAAACTTCCTCTTTTTGTGAATAATCATGTCAAAGAGATAAAAACTTTGACACTCACACAGGGATGGAACTATTGTCCTTCTTCAGCAAACCCTGCTGACTTACTGACACAAGGTCTTTCATTCAGTGAATTCGTCAAAAGTGATATCTGATTTCATGGACCCAAAGACCTATCGACAACTCATGTCGCTTCTCAATTTGAAGTCTCACATGTATCAGTGAATATTGCTCCAATCAACAATGATGACGTCAATTCAACTGTACTTCATAAGCCAAACATTCTAACCGTTATTCCAATTGAGCACTTCTCAAGTTTAAGAAGATATGTCAGCGTAACTGCATGGATTTTACCCTTCCTGAACAATCTTCAGAAATGAAATAAGAGAAAATTTGGACCTCTTGCCATTTGTGAACTTGATGCGTCAAAGACACGCTTGATCTTAGGAACACAACAAAGGTATTATTCATCTGTATATAGTGAACTTTCTGAGTTAAAACCAAAGACTCCAATTATTACACATTTGCAACTCTTTCTTGATTCTCAGCAAGTTATTTGTTGTCGAGGCAGACTACATAATGCACCTTTAGAAGACATCACTAAATTTCCGATACTCCTACCCAAAGATCACCATTTCACTAAACTTTAGTTCTTGACATTCATGCCACAACCAAAAACTCTGGTGTCAATTCCACTATCACCAGTATTCGTTCCACATATTGGATTCCGCAGGTCAGACAGTTAGTCAAATCATTACTCAATCGGTGTAGTGTTTGTCATCGACTCACCTCCAAACCTTACAAATTACCAAACCCACCTCCACTACCGGAATCTTGTGTGGCTGAAGTTCCACCATTTCATTATACCAGAATTGACTTTGACTTTTGTGGACCCCTTCTGGTGTCACAAAATCAAAAGATTGAAAAATGCTATGTATATTTGTTCACGTGTGCTGTAACACGTGCCATTCACCTGGAATTGACTACTGATTTGAGAACGGACTCATTTTTAAATGCTCTCAGAAGACGTTCCTTACTGAATAGACTCATATCAGACAATGCCAGTACATTTACTAGTGCAAAATTGAATATTAGTGACTTGTTTAACTCATCTGAACTGACAGATAAACTTTCAACATTAGGCTTAAAGTGGGAGTAACAAAACATGCTCCTTGGCAGGGAGGTTTTTACGAGAGATTCATCGGTGTCACCAAACTATCAGTGAAAAAAGTATTGCACCGATCAACAATTTAATTTGAGGAACTTCGAACCTTGATAAGAGAGATTGAAGCCCATATAAACAACCGACCACTACTGCACATTTCTGAAGATTTGATTGATGGAGATTCCTTGACCCCAGCACATTTTCTTCATGGTCGTGTAACCACTCTACCTTACCCTTGTGTTTATGAGGATGAACTCAATGACCCAAGTTTTGATATTAAATCTGGTGACTTACGCAGAAGAGTTAGGCTTCGTGCTGCATTAGTCCAAAAGTTCCAGCACCGCTGGAAACTTAAATATTTGACTAGTCTCAGAGAGTTTCACAAATTTTGTTCGAGTGACTCATGTAACTCTCCCAAGGTCGGTTCTGTTGTTCAAATACACGATGACAATACTAAGCGTCTTAAGTGGAAGTTAGGTGTGGTTACCGAACTCATTAAAGGCAAGGATGGCTATGTGCGGTCGGTGTTGTTGAAAACTGCAAATGGTTTTACTAATCGACCAGTGTCGAAACTTCACCCTCTTGAAGTGTACTGCCATAACCCTAAAGACCTTTCACCTGTGACTCCTCTGTCACAACCATCAGACAGTATTCCACAAAAACCGAAAAGAGCGACTGCTCAAAGGGCTCTTGACAACATTCACAATTATTTTCGCGATGATGATTAACACTAACTTGTGGCCAGGAGGATGTTGGAAACTGTTCATAAACTAATGTTGTGCTCCATTCCGGTGTTCCACAAATTATGCGAGATTTTGTTTCGTTTTAGGTTTGCCGCCCTTATTATATGTATGGCTGAAGAGTGTCGTGGCCATGTTTGTTTAGTTTGAATACAAGTTCGAAAGTTTGAACTATTCTCTCAATTTCTATTCCCATTACTGACTATGCGCCTGCAAGGAATTTCTTAAGATCTCTTTACAACATCATCTACGTGGCTTCACATATATTATTACTGCGTGACGTGCGAGTTACAAAACACTTCAACTATCAAAGTTGGAGTTATCGCACAAAATGTTTGTACCAATAAGAAATCTAATTATGTTGCAAAGTCGAACAAGGGCTATAACTCTCAATTTAACAAATGAGACTCACCCAATGTTGCCAGTCTTCGCACCCAAGCTGGTGTATAACTAAATCAAAGAACATTCTAACTGGGCTTTTCAGGTTTGAGTTACAACTAAAAATGTTTGTACGGGGAGGAAATCTTACTCTACTTCAACGTCAAACAAGGGCTATAACCATGGTAATGTGAACTAAGTAATCATAAGCATTTTATAACCATGGTAATGTGAACTAAGTAATCATAAGCATTTTTAGCTAAAATACAGTGGACCCCACTTAATTGGATATCTCTTAACTGAATAACCCTGTTAACTGAATATAATTTCCCAACTAAAACCATTTATCATACCTCCAGTACAAATTTGACCTGCTAATTGAATATAAGTCATATAGAGTAAACTCCTGTTAACTGAATAAAAAATTGTGTAACCTGCCGAGAAATTACCCTGACTCTCCCCAGTTTTCCCTTTGTTTATAGACCTATTTGACCCCAGTAGATCCAAGACAGGCATTTAATCTATTATATCTTGTTTGACAGAGCTCATGGAGCTCTATCAAACAATATATAATAGAATAAATACTAATTAAGTTTATGTCTAGACGACAGGAAAGTGACACAATCCCTGTTAATTAAATACCCCTGTTAACTGAATAATTTTCAATGGGGAAATAGCTATTCAATTAACAGTGTTCCACTGTACTAGACTCCAGCCATCTCTTTCTGATGATGTATATTTGTCTATTAAATGGTGCAGCTTCAGTTACAGAAACTAACATTCTAAATTTGTCGAAAACATGATGATTACCCCTGCTCCGAGTATCGCTGATGGCAAAAAGCAAAGGCAGTGTTCTGCTAAAGGACCTCCATGCTAACCTGAAGGTTTGACGAGCAACTTTGTTGTGCATCTCACACCACTCAAAACCATTCCAGCCTCTGTATAGTAAATTGTTCATGATTGTTTTGTTTGCAACTGTTCAAGCAAGGTATTTCATTGGAAGTGAAAAATGAAGGCCTCACAACTAAACTGGAAAGAGACAAAGAATCCTATCATTTTTAGAATAGATGAAAGAAACTTTGATTGAATCTTCAACCAAGAAAATCAAAAACAGAAACATAAATATAGATCAATATATTTATCATATGTGTTGTACATGTTGTAAAGATGGTACAATTTGTTCATGGGAAACTCAACCATATCACCATACTAAACCGGGAATGAGCCCATATTGAAAATAAGCCACCTACCAAATTTTCAGTTTCTGTGTCCCCTCCGTGTAAATAAGGCAAGTCCCTGATTTTGGAATGACAACATCGGCAAGAGCTATGCTGGAAAGTTGTTACAACAAAAAAGAATCCCTTACCCAATGTAAACGATATTAAAATTTATTTTAAATACTGTTTTTTCAAATGTTTCAAAAAATTTCAACAAAATATTATCATGTGGCCACTCATTGGAATGAGCTCATTCCAATGAGTGGTCGCATGATATGGGGAGCACTGCCGAAGCGAGACCGGTTCTTGTTAGATCATCGAAGTTAAGCAATGTCGAGCCCGGTTAATCCTTGGATGGTTGACCATTCGGGTGCTTCCCGTAGTAGTGGCTGGTATGCGCTTGGCGAAGTTTGAGTGTGTGATTCTGCGACGTTGCATCACATACCAGCTGTGGACATTGGGAATGTTCACCAGTACTATGCAATCCCCACCGTACCTAGGTGTTAAATAGGGACCTGTTGAGGTACTTGCCTTGTGTGCCCGTCTGTGGAGCACCGGCTGTATGCTCCGTTGAGTTGAGCTGAGAATGTCATAGAATGAACAAAGGGTGTGAACACCTGTGATACGGGGTAATAATGTAAGTCAGAGAGCACTGCGGTGGATTCTAGACGTTAACATTGCATTATAATATGTAAACTAGAACTATCACTGAAGGTGATTAATACCCCCGCTTTGGGTTTTTAGAGGAATGCACTTCTGATCATGTAGGCGAAGGCCATAAGGAAATGTATACATAAAGATCATTTTTTGTTGTTGAAATTTGTATTTGCATGTGGCCTTCCACAGAACAGCACTGAATACTTAAAGAGCCCACACATATATGGTTTACATTTGGAAAAACACATTTACAATGTGCAACATGTATTCAAAATCGGTTCATTAATGTAGGAGGAGTTGCACACACAAGAATCCCATTTGAAAACCCATAATAAATCCCAAGTTAAAGGGAGATAACCTGGTTAAAATTGTCGCAGATCAAAAATTTGGGAATATGCGTATGTTCACTTAGTTGTGATAATGTTTGAAAGGTTTCGTCAAAATTGATTGATAAATGTAGGAGGAGTTGCACGCACAAGAATTTCATGTAGAAACCCATAATAAATCTAAGTTAAAGGGAGATAACCTAGTTAAAATTGCCATAGCTCAAAAATTTTGGAATATGCGCATGTTCACTTAGTAGTGATGATGTCTGTAAACTTTCGTCCAAATTGATTGATAAATGTAGGAGGAGTTGCGCACACAAGAATTTCATGCAGAAACCCATATTAAATCAAAGTTCAAGAGAGATAACCTGGTTAAAATTGTCGCAGATCAAAAAGTTTGGAATATGCACATGTTCACTTAG
This sequence comes from Pictodentalium vernedei, assembly GCA_031216915.1. Taxonomy (NCBI): domain Eukaryota; kingdom Metazoa; phylum Mollusca; class Scaphopoda; order Dentaliida; family Dentaliidae; genus Pictodentalium; species Pictodentalium vernedei. The sequence goes on from CM062294.1 coordinate 101,868,142, forward strand.
TAGAGATGATGTTTGAAAGGTTTCATCAAAATCAGTTCATTAATGTAGGAGGAGTTGCGCACACAAGAATTTGTTCGAACGGAAAGACAGAATAAATCTAAGTCAAAGGGAGATAACCTGGTTAAAATTGTCGCAGATCAAAAATCTTGGAATATGCGCATGTTCACTTAGTAGTGATGATGTCTGAAAAATTTTGTCCAAATTGATTGATAAATGTAGGAGGAGTTGCACGCACAAGAATTTCATGTAGAAACCCATAATAAATCTAAGTTAAAGGGAGATAACCTAGTTAAAATTGCCACAGCTCAAAAATTTTGGAATATGCGCATGTTCACTTAGTAGTGATGATGTCTGTAAATTTTCGTCCAAATTGATTGATAAATGTAGGAGGAGTTGCGCACACAAGAATTTCATGCAGAAACCCATATTAAATCAAAGTTCAAGAGAGATAACCTGGTTAAAATTGTCGCAGATCAAAAAGTTTGGAATATGCACATGTTCACTTAGTAGAGATGATGTTTGAAAGGTTTCATCAAAATCGGTTCATTAATGTAGGAGGAGTTGCGCACACAAGAATTTGTTCGAACGGAAAGACATAATAAATCTAAGTCAAAGGGAGATAACCTGGTTAAAATTGTCGCAGATCAAAAATCTTGGAATATGCGCATGTTCACTTAGTAGTGATGATGTCTGAAAAGTTTTGTCCAAATTGATTGATAAATGTAGGAGGAGTTGCGCACACAAGGATTTCATGTAGAAACCCATATTAAATCAAAGTTCAAGAGATATAACCTGGTTAAAATTGTCGCAGATTAAAAAGTTTGGAATATGCACATGTTCACTTAGTAGAGATGATGTTTGAAAGGTTTCATCAAAATCGGTTCATTAATGTAGGAGGAGTTGCGCACACAAGAATTTGTTCGGATGGAAAGACACAATAAATCTAAGTCAAAGGGAGATAACCTGGTTAAAATTGTCGCAGATCAAAAATCTTGGAATATGCGCATGTTCACTTAGTAGTGATGATGTCTGAAAAGTTTTGTCCAAATTGATTGATAAATGTAGGAGGAGTTGCGCACACAAGAATTTCATGTAGAAACCCATATTAAATCAAAGTTCAAGAGAGATAACCTGGTTAAAATTGTCGCAGATTAAAAAGTTTGGAATATGCACATGTTCACTTAGTAGAGATGATGTTTGAAAGGTTTCATCAAAATCGGTTCATTAATGTAGGAGGAGTTGCGCACACAAGAATTTGTTCGGATGGAAAGACACAATAAATCTAAGTCAAAGGGAGATAACCTGGTTAAAATTGTCGCAGATCAAAAATCTTGGAATATGCGCATGTTCACTTAGTAGTGATGATGTCTGAAAAGTTTTGTCCAAATTGATTGATAAATGTAGGAGGAGTTGCGCACACAAGAATTTCATGTCTGGAAAGACGTACGGATGGATGGACGTACGGACGGACGTACGGACATACAGGGCGATTCCTATATAGTCCCCACTTCTTCGAAGCGGGTGTATAATTACGTGAGCACATGCAGTTGATTTGTTAGGTAAAAGGTCAATGCATCTTTGTTATGGGAATGACCAAGTCATCAAACTTTGTGTCAGCTTTGCATCCGAATTCTCATGCAGGCTTGTCCTCTCGAAATAAGTCCATCTATATACATTTGCACTCTTTCACTTTAGGCACCTCCAGGCCTAGAAATATGAGGCAGGTGATTTTATTGCCCGTCTACCACCCACGCAAAATTGACTCTATGTAGGTAAAAATATCACCAGCACAAATATTCTGATGAGACAGTCTTGACACACACTCCACTTTCCTGTTGACCTCAGAATAGTAGTATAATAGCAACATATTTCAGTCCGTAACAGTGCAATTGGGGATAAACTCGTGTAGAAAAATGTTCCAAAGTCGGGAAAACATCAAACACCAAAGCTCAATGTAATTTAGAATGTCTTGTTACAACTGATTCCCGTGTTGATTACTCTGTCACTATCCACAAACACGCACATGCTGAGATAACTGGGATCAGTATTCAGTGTTTTCTGGTTCTCTGAAGTTTGACGCTGTACAAAACATAATGCAGTTTGGATGGAACTTGATTCGGGATCGTGATAAAGTGGTGCAAAAGGGAAATAAAGTAAAGTTGAAAGCTTTCCAGTCGGCAGAAAAGTAGGCTTCGATGCAGAGAGTGAAAAGGGGGCTGATTATGTAGTTAGCATATGGTGCCTTAAGTATGTTCAAAACACAGTACAAGACTTTGGGCTGGTTTAAAAGGCTTAGCTTTAAAGGACGTACAATGTTATGTTATGGGAGCAAATTTTTTTACAAAAAGCAAATGCTGACCAGCATTTTAATTATAAAATATATATTGGCAGCAGATTGTTGATGCAAATTTGACTAAAAAAATTGTCAAATCTGTATCGGCAGAAAAGTAGGCTTCAATGTAGAGAGTGAAAAGGGGGCTGATTATGTAGTAAGCATATGGTGCCTTAAGTATGTTCAAAACACAGTACAAGACTTTGGGCTGGTTTAAAAGGCTTAGCTTTAAAGGACGTACAATGTTATGTTATGGGAGCTAATTTTTTTACAAAAAGCAAATGTTGACCAGCATTTTAATTATAAAATATATATTGGCAGCAGATTGTTGATGCAAATTTGACTAAAAAAATTGTCAAATCTGTATCAACTTTGGACAAATTTCTTATTTGAGACTTGGGAGGTATTGGCCCCTGAAAATGGTCTTAGGAGACTGACTTCATAGCTCCTACAAATTTTCCATAAAGCCAGACATGAGCCCCCCCCCCCACCCCCCTCCCCCCCCCCCCCCCCCCAACCACCTCTGAGATTAATCCTTGGTCAATATGGTTGTTTCTTTTTTCTGAACGAACATCAAAGACACTGATATCTTATCGATACAACAAATTTGCCATAAAAATCATAAGTCACAAATAGAAAAGTCTACCATCTGCTGCTCTTTTGGGGGTGGGGGAATTGCTGTCATAAATAGACAATGCATAACAAACCCTTTTTCATGATAGTTTTCAGTTTTCCACAGCCTCAGAATCATCAACTGCTTTTTAAAGTATATATTTTGGTGGCGGTGATGAACAAATATGTTTGATAATGCAAGCATTTTTCATGGCAATGCAAACTGAATATTTACAGCTATATTTTACTTAATATTGAGAAAATACAAGTGCAGATATTGGAAAGATAATACCAGGCTACCAGTTTTCATGTCATGCCTTTGGTAAACATATGACATTTGATGACATGAATGCAATTTTGGTATGTTTGTAGTCACAGCGTAACAGCTTTCACATCATCAAGCATCACCAATGGGTGGAGTTGTATGCATTGATTAACCCTTTACGACACTTGCGAATAAAATTCTTGAATGACTATTTTGTTTTCATTTTTTGCATCAAAAACATAGCTTATGACCCCTCACTGAATGAACTCAAAGAGCTTGTTTCACTGAGGGGTTATAAGCTAGGTTTTTCAGACAAAAACTGAACAAATAATGAAACTATTAAATGGTTAGTTTTGTAAATAGTGCTGTACGGTTTTAGTATATATTGTAGTGCAGATATCAAAAAGTTAATACCAGGATGCCAGTTTTCGTGCATTGCCTTTGGTAAACATATGACATTTGATGGCGTGAATGCAATTTCTGTGTGATTGTAGTCAAAGCGTAACAGCTTTCATGTCATCAAGCATCACCAATGGGGGAGTTCATGCATTAATTAACCTTTTACCTAACATAGCAGCCAGAAAATTAACCAAAATAAGCCAACCACAACCTTAAATATCTCGGAAGTTTCTCAATAAAACCATACAAATATGGATATCATTAGAATCTGCTCATCTAGCTGGTTCTAATGATATCCATATTTGTTTAGTTTTATTGAAAAATAGTGAAATTTATTTTTGTAAAATGTGAAATTTAATTAATACTGTGTTAGGTAACTCTTTACCCAACACAGAGAATATCTTAATTTATTATTTTAATTAGTATTTTTTTCAATTTTTTCAAAAACATTTCAACAAAACCATATCATATGACCCCTCATTGGAACGAGCTCAAAGAGCTTGTTCCAATGAGGGGTCACATGATATGGTTTTGTTGAAATATTTTTTTTTAAATTATTTTTTTCAACTGCTCAATTTACAAATTACGTGGGCGAATACGTGTGATTCGTTAAGTAAAGGGGTAAAGGGTTAACATGACACCATCTTGAGGGTGGTAGATTGAGTTATTGGTAGAAGAGCTCGTTCCAATGAGGGGTCACATGATATGTTTTGTTGAAATATTTTTTTTAAAAATTATTTTTTTCAACTGCTCAATTTACAAATTACGCGGGCGAATACTGTTTGTTTGTTGGTGGTTAACGTCACATATTTATGCACCATGGCTAATCGTGACACAACATGGAGATGAAGTCAAGTTTAGTCAATCGTGGATCAACATGTTGCCCATTTTAGAGGACTTTCACCCCAAGCATTGGTGACTGGGTCCTATTTTACTAGTAAAGCGGAACTGGTTTACCACAGTAAACAAGTGCTGCTTACTTCCCGGGGTTCCCACGGGGAACGCGGGCGAATACGTGTGATTTGTTAGGTAAAGGGGTAAAGGGTTAACATGCCACCATCTTGAGGGTGGTAGATTGAGTTATTTATTTATTGATGTTTAAGGTCATTTTCAGCATCTATGGCAAAATCATGAACGTAACACAGGTATGAAGTCAAGTTTATCTAATTGTTTATACCTATGCTGCCCACTTTTAGAGGACTTCCACCCCCGGCATTCCTTCCGGGTCAGCTTTTACAGTGCAGCAGGACTTGTTTACCACAGTAAACATGCACTGTTCCACTTCTTGGGGTTCCAAAAGCATGGCTGATTGAGTTACAAAGTTGTTTTGCTGACACTTCAGCAAACCAGTTGGATAGAAATCACTGGTTACAATAGCTGAACAAATTGACTGCTATGCTAGTCAAATACATGATTTAGATGAAAAGGGATTTACGGTCATGAACTTTGTGTCACTTATCACTTAAAGTGTTTGATCCTCAAAGTAAGTGTATCAAAGATTGAACATCATTCTATTTCTCAAGACATAATCCCTTAGCTCAGATATAAAATTTCAAATACAACAAACAGATTAGTCAAATTTTAGTTCTTTCTGTGTATATTGTTTGCACTCCTACTTTTCCCAGAATCCATTCAATCCTGACAATCACCCTCAAGTTTCCTGAAAAAAAAATTTCTCAGGGAGGGGATGAGAGTGGATCTAGCAGGGTGTGGGGTATGAAGAAAGGTGTAAGGATATTGAAACCAATGATTTTTAAACATGGCATAAAGGGCATCAGCAAATTTTTAGCCTATGATCCCCTGGGTGCAACCTCGTGCTAGTGGTGGTCCAAGAGCTGACAATTTTTAGTTCTTTCTATGTATATTGTTTACATGCATACTTTTTCCTGAAATTCATCCAAATTGCATAAAAATCACCCTCAAGTTCCCTGAAATTCTTTTTCTAAGGTTACATGCCTGGATTAGTCACTGGGTGATGAAAATCCAGGTTGTGTTGCAGCAATTGTGTTATTTCATTCATTCATTTCAGAGCTTGTGAAGAATGGGGTTTGAATGCCTGATGCATACATACAGAATACCCAGCATTTACAACTAGAACTATCAATGACGGTGATTAATCCTTTACCCAATGAATCAGCCACTTCCGCCCACGTAGTATGCAAATTCAGCAGCTAAAAGAAATTCTATTTTTCAAAACATTTCAACAAAACCATATCATGTGACCCCTCTTTGGAACAAGCTCATCAAGCTCATTCCAATGAGGGGTCACATGATATAGTTTTGTTGATAGTTTTTGAAAAATTTAAAACAATGATATTTAAAATAAAAATTCTTGATATCGTCTGCAATGGGTAAAGGGTTAATGCCTCCGCAATTTCAACTGAGTCCAATAGCAAATTTTGAGAAGCATAAACTGAACCACAGAAAAATTGTGCTGTGTACATCTATACGGCATGTTAAATTGTTTCTGTTGTTTGAGGGACAAATTAAACGGAAACTATTTTCTCCATGGTGTGGTCAGAACATCGACCGTTGTCCATCAAGGGTATCAAGGGAGATAAGTGAGTGAATATACGGGTACTTTGGTGACGTGTGGTCATCTTGGGGCGATTCGACAACAGCAAGACGACGTTGGCAATTTTTATTTAATTTCATTCTACACCTTTGCAACGCACGTTTTTGCCATTTTTTTTTTTTTTTTTTTTTTTTTTTTTTTGAGATTCGTTTTATTTTTTCTTGCAGTCTGCATGGCGACACAGTAGCGATGGTCTCTGGAAGAACAGGTCTCGGCTGACATCTTCGACGTTGGAGGTGCACTTGAAGGAAACTGAATGAACAGTTTTCAGGCTGACGAGCCTTGAGAATACGTACATGTGTGGTGTTCACTGTGTATGGTGTATTAAGAGGTGTATATTAAAAGTTGTTGTATCGCCAGGTAACCTAGTTCTGCGTTGTTGTAACTGACTGATGAGTGGGTCGATGTGTTGTCTGGGGCATGGAGAAATCATGTATACAAAGTTTCAAACACATATCTTATGAAATGCAAAACACTCCACAAGATTTCAATATACAGACCAATTTGACTTAGTACAAGTATATTTATTTATTGGTGCTTAATGCCACATCAGCAGCTAAGGCCATATCATGGCGAGAAAACAGTGGAAAGTAAAAACTAATTTTCAATTATGAAGTAAAAAGATTAAATAACAATAGAAAATAACTACAAGAGATCTGTCAAAGACCAAAGTGATTAAAACAACAGAGGGGAATGAAAGGAGAGAAGTTAATAACTTCTAAATCAACCTGATGAATTGAGACTTGAAGAGTCTTGATTAAAAGATTAAAAACAATTTTAAAATTTATTAAAAAGGTTGATTTCCTTCAAGAACTACAGAACTTTATGAGGATTTGTTCTGTAAAATAAGTCTCGAAGAGACGCTACATTAAAATACTGTCGTCTACTAATATTAAAATCAGTACAATGTAAAAGAATGTATTCCACTGACAACACCTGCTGGCAGGGAACACACTCTGGTCGCAAAGTACCCTCCAACAAGAAAGAATGTGTTATTCGTGTATGACCAATATGACACCGTGTCAAAATTGCAAGATCCTTTCTACAAAGGTTACTAGATGGGTAGTGATCTGAAATAGTTGGTCGAAAGCGATGAAGCTTGTTATTTGTCGCTCCATCCCATTCCGTCTGCCACATAGATTTGATGTAGTTACAAATATGTGGTTTGAAATCACTCAAAGGGATGTTAAAATCAGTGAGAGGCTTGGCTAAAGCCACTTAGTACAAGTGCAGTACCTTTGTACATTGTCAGTTAACCCTTTACACAATGTAACAGCCAATGTAAATTCAACATATCACTTTCTGGTGATAATATCATGAATGGGATTGTGAACCAGCTGTGTTTTTCTTCAAGAGTTATTGCCCTCATTGGACTTTAGTGGCAGGGGACTGGCCTCCCATGGCATTGTACTTGTTGCAGAGAGGATAGAGAGTATTAATTCATGTTAACCCTTTACCTAACGTAACGGTTAAAACTGGCCAGCGCTATTCACAAATATCACCATAATAATTTTCATTATTAGTCTCAAAAACCTAGGTTATGACCCCTCATTGGAACGAGCTTGTCAAGCTCGTTCCAATGAGGGGTCATAACCTATGTTTTTGAGACAAAAAAAATTAGTTATTGAAGAATTTTGTTTGCAAATGTCGTCTGCTTTTCATGTTAGGTAAAAGGTTAAAAAACCTAGGTTATGACCCCTCTTTGGAACGAGCTTGTCAAGCTCGTTCCAATGAGGGGTCATAACCTATGTTTTTGAGACAAAAAAGTTAGTTATTGAAGAATTTTGTTTGCAAATGTCGTCTGCTTTTCATGTTAGGTAAAAAGTTAAAGTCAATTGCTGAAATGTTCATACATGAAAATAATCAAAATATCCCTGAATCAAGTCACTCTTCACTATACAGTGCAAACCATATACCATATTTACAGATAGGGTCGCTCGTAACAGTTCAAAATCATTATTTTGGCCTGAAATTGGCTCTCGCTGGTTGCGTTTGGGAGGTATTTATTTATATTTATTTATTGGTGTTTAAGGTCACATACTTCTGCACAATGGCTAATCATGACCGCAACATGGAGATAAAGTCAAGCCCAGTCAATTATTTATACCCATGTTGCCCATTTTAGAAGACTTCCACCCCAGGCACTGGTGACTGGGTCCTATTTAAACCAGTAAAACAGAGCTTGTTTACCACAGTTAAAAAGTAATGTTTCACATCCCAGGGTTCCCAAGTGGGACTTGGGAGGTGATCGCTGATGAGTTTTATTATAGTGTGAAAGTAATCCATGCATTGAAAATGTGGTTGTTAATGGCAGGTGATGGTTGATGACATTAGTCGCCAAAGGCAGGTTTTACTATGATGCTTAAATTAAGCCACAGTAACTTTATATCCTGAGCAGCTGCACTTGGTGTTTGATCACATAAAGTATTCCAGGTTTCAAACCAATTTCGTAACCCTTTACCTAACAAATTGGCCGCATCCACCCACATAATTTACAAATTGAGCAATTAAAACAAGATATAATTTTTAAAAAATTTCAACAAAACCATATCATGTGACCCCTCACTGGAACGAGCTCATTGAGCTTGTTCCAATGTGGGGGTCACATGATATAGTTTTGTTGAATTTTTTTTTTAAAAAATTGAAAAAAACAAAAATTAAAATAATAAATTGTGATATCGTCTGCGCTGGATAAAGGGTTAACAAATGTAGAAGTAGCCGATTCCACAAGATAACATACATACACAGAATGTCATGATGCGTGAATGCGTTCGCCACTATGGCATGAGTGCCAGCACAGGAGCAGTCTTGAGTTCTACCCTTCCAGGATGGCATGAGTGCCATACCGACAAATGGATTATGGCACAAGTGCCAGCTCAGGACAGAACGAGACGTGCAGTCTCGAGTTCTATACTTTCATGATGGCATGAGTGCAATACTGACAAACACATTATCAAATTGAGGCATTCCGTGTTTATTACATGCCTCTATGACATTGAATCCATTAATTTAAAAATTTTATTTGTAGAATTTGACAGTTCTGATATCTGCTTGAAATAAAAACGAAAACAATCCTCAGGTGTGATTGGCAAACACATGTGACAGACTGGTACGTAAACAGAAAAATATAAAGGAAAATTGTGTCCAAATAGGTTATTTAACTCTCAACCCGCTGGGTATTTTCAAGATATTTTTTTATCAAATCTAATCATGGCTGCTGTAGTGCTCAAACGATTAGTCGACGTCAATGGTTTTTTCCCCTATAGTCGACTCTGGTTTTTGGCGTTGACTAGTTGAAACACAGTAGGAAGACTCGCAAGCCAACAAAATCTCAGTAGAAAGATCAATGAATTCACATCTCTGGGGAAATAGGGTTACAAAATGCTTGGAATGGAAAAAAATGTGCTACCGATCGCGGATGCAACAATGTAACAACCGATCGGAAACTCGATAAACTTCAAAGAACTTTATAGAGTTTGTCCGCAGCACGTGTTGTGTCACGCTCCCTGACTCTCACGCAGTGTCTCAGTGTCTTGGTTTGACTCTTCCAGTGCTGATGCGCAAACATCGAAATATAAATCATTGAATGTTTTTCGTAATACAACTGGGAATTTAATCTACTATTTAAGTTTTGTTTGAAAGAGGCTAATGCTTGTCAATTGTATTATTCGTTTTGCCAAGTCTGAGTTGTTTAATTCTTTATGGATCATTGAAGTTGGGGTGCGATGCAATTTTCTTGTTGCATACTTTGCAAGTTGAATGTTTATCCGTTCTATTCTCCCTAATAAAGTACTTTCTCACAGCGCTGCGTTCCGTGTCGACGTTCATTTTTTTCCTCTTTTTGTTTATGTGGTAACCCGGATGTTCCGGAACTGACATTTTCGGTCTTTTCCAAAATTACTCGGTTCCATTTTCTGTACTTTGACGGCACCGAGTACCAACTACTTTTTCTGTGGACCGAACAGCTCTACACTAAAATAGGGAGGTTTATGTGTTTGACACGTTTGTTTTACCACGACGCATAGCTCATGGTTCGTCCTTGTAACTAAACAGGGAGTTGCCTGTTAGGAACCAAAAAAATAGTCTTTTTCTCGTGTAACGCGGTGTTGTTGCCCAGTTACAAGCGCAAATTCCGAAGTTAGTCTGGCTTGCCGATTAGTCGACGACGATTCAACTTTGGGGTGTCGACTAGTCGTCTTTGAAATTCCATAGTCGTTTGAGCACTAGGCTGCTGTGAAGCAGCCATGACTCTAGATTTGATGAAAAATTCATTGAAATTTAACTTTAGAAAATTTTTGGCAAAAATATCGATTCCGTTTACAAGGGGAAAATTCTGGTTAAAAGTGGCCAGATGATACTTGTTTTGTTGGCAAAAGAAATCCTTCCATGGCAGGAATATCCACCAGCAGCATGCAAAGTGTTAATCGTACTATTAAGAAATTAGCTGCCGTTATCTGAGACATATTCGCTACAAAGTCAGAAGTTGAGTCTTATAAAATCACTCCCCATCTTTCCACTAAGTTTCATTTCGTTAATTTTGGTGGATTTCAACAAAAATATTTTCCATTTGACATTTGATTTATTGGCTGTCACTGCAGCTGCCAAATTTGTCTAGGTCAGAATGCAGCATTTCGATTGATGAAATACGAAAATGAGTAGAGTTTAGTTCTTTTGGTGGATTCATGACGTCACGGGGAAAAATAGTCAGTCAATGGAAATCTGTATGGAACATGTGCTCCGTACAGATTTGTAAACATGGAACTGGATGAAAAGTAAGAGACATGTAATAAAGTATGGTCAATGCAGATGTTTTGTCTGCATCTGAGGGCAATAGTCTTGCAGAGCATAAACTGAGGCATATCAAAATTCTGTCACATTCAATCAAACTTGATGCTGGACATGTACACCAGGTTTCGAACAAATATCATAACCCTTTATCCAATGCACACAATGTAAAATTTGTCATTTTAATTATTTTTTTCTCAAAATTTTCACAAAATTTCAACAAAACTATAAAACTATATTATGTGTACCCCCCCCCCCCCCCCCCCCCTCCTACCTGATCTTGATGAGTTTGTTGAAATGGTGGGTCACGTTTTGTTGAAAACTTTTTATGAGGGTTTTTATCTGTCATCTGCTCAATTTGATTAGATGGGCAGATGCAGCGAATTCATTTGGTGTCATTTGTGAAGGGTAAAGCTATATCCAAGTAATGTCAACATATTTTAGAAAAAACTTCTAGATTCTGAATTTCAGCTAATCTTGGAATAACACAGGCACATTATAATACCAATATGATGGTTTTGATGCATCTAACCTGAACAAATGGATGTCTGCTACTAAACTGGAAGAAGCAGGTTTCAGTGATTCCTGAAAAGTCTGTTACCTCATTGTACTGAGAACTGTAAACAGAGCAATTTTTGTTTTTTTACTCTCGCCCCTGGGTTAAGCCAAATTAAATTGACAACCATTTAAATTGCAGCCAGACACATTAATTTAATTCTAAAGAGTCTCCGACATAAATACACTGTGCATACTGTGCAACAGTGTTAATTTATACACCCATCATTTAGCTCAAGTAAAAACCCAATGCGTGAGAAGTAAATTTTGTCACCTGTTTTCACTGTATTCGGGTAAATGCAATGCTTGAATACAATACCATTTTGTGTAGCTGTTCTGAGAAAGGGGTATCAAGTTTGAAAATAAAGGTAACTTCATGCTGTTTCTCTCATTATTCATAAAGTGAAGACCTGATCAGAGATTTTCAACACTGAATTTGGAAATCAGGACTGGTTTTCTGTAGTTGTTACAGTTTCATTTTAATAACAAAACTGAAACCCAAAAGGAGTTTTTGGTTAACCACATAGCTCTAGTCCTAGGAAAAAACACATTTCTATTGACTCATGAAGAAGGGGTTGTCTAATTCAGAAAGGGTTGTGCAAAATCTTTGCATAACTGTTCAGGGGTTAAGCAAAATTTCCAATTTGCTCACTTCTGCAGCACTTTAGGTGGCAACAGCAGGCTGGCATGATCTCAGAAACGTTTCCAAAACTGAAATTTTTTTCATGGGAAACACCATTTTGTGGTTTATTGACAGTGCCAGTATGTCAACAAGTTGCATGTTGTGAATTATGCTTGTTCCAAGATCAAAATCAAAACTTGTAAACTGGATCATTGAGTGAAATGTAAACTAATTTCTCCCATGTTATGTAAGTAAAATGTCCTTTTTCATATTACCGTATTTACTCTATGTATTGGGACAGCTAAATATAATTATTTTCACAGGTGTCCCAATTCTTAGAAAATGGGGAAAGAACGCAGCTTGGTCTTGATTTGATGCTGAATAAAGTTGTGTGTGATTCGTTTTCCATCACTATATATGAAAATCGCCATCCAATTTTTTTTTATATTTTCATTTTTTGCTTCCAAAACATAGCTTATGATCCCTCATTGGAACGAGCGTATTGTGCTCGTTCCAATAAGGGATCATAAGCTATGTTTTGGAAGCAAAAAATGAAAAATTTTAGTTACCCAAGAATTTTTTCTATGAGTGTCGTCTGCTACTAGCGACGGGCCAACTGGAAACAAATCTCCTGAATGTCCCAAACTTTGGAGCATAAAAAAAATATAGTTTTCTGGAAAAAATGTGTGTCCCAAATCATAGAGTGCCCCAATACATAGAGTAAATACGATATGTTTAAAGAATGTTATGAATACACTGCATATGCCAATTACATTCTATTATGTGACCATGCCTGTTTAAAATGGCCAAATCATGTTTTGAAGAAGGTCAATGCTACCGTTGCTAACATGCCAAATGATTTGAATTACAGGTGTTTCCAGTCTTCTTGTGTACAACATAAGTCATAGCTGTTAAGTCCACGTCTAATCGACCAATCTGGGGCATGGTGGCATCGCAGTAACCGGTTCTCGTCAGATCACTGAAGTTAAGCAATATCGAACCCGGTTAGTCCTTGGATGGGTGACCATTTCGGACTCCTGCATTGTGTCCTTGGGCAAGGTGCTTGGTGGTTCTCTCCGGGTGCTCTGGCTTCCTCCACCCATAAAACTGTCACTGACACGATATGATCTTGGCTGTTAAAGTGTTGTTAAACCCTAATAAATAAATAAATAAATAAATAAATAAATAAATAAATAAATAAATCATTGAGTTTGAAATTGGGTTAGAAATTAACAGAAACATGTTGGGTTTTTTTACTTTTCCAAAGTTGTAAAAAATTGTTTTTTGGCCTTCCATTTAGGTTTTATAAACATTTGTCTCAATTTTGATATGAAAACCAATATTAATTCTTACATCCTTAGATTAATTTTACAATAATGACTATTATATAGCTGCAGATGACTTAACCCTTTACCCAACGAATCGCCCGCATCCGCCCACGTAATATGCAAATTCAGCAGTTGAAAAAATATTATTTTTCAAAAAGTTTCAACAAAACCATATCATGTGACCCCTCGTTGAAACGAGCTCATTCCAACGAGGGATCACATGATATGGTTTTGTTGAAATTTGTTGAAAAATTTGAAAAAATGATTTTTAAAATAATAAAATTTTGATATCGTCTGCATTGGGTAAAGGGTTAACAGTGTTTTTACGTTATTGCTGGCTGTCCAAGTAGCCCACATTGATGTTAACCCTTTACCCAATGTAACGGCAAAACCAGCCAGCGCTATTCACAAAAGTCGCCAATTAATTTTCATTATTTTTTCTTTTTTTGTCTCAAAAACATAGGTCATTATCCCTCTTTGGAGCAAGCTCATCGAGCTCATTCCAATGAGGGGTCATAACCTATATTTTTGAGACAAAAAATGAAAAGAATTAGTTATTCAAGAATTTTGTTTGCAAGTGTTGTCTGCTTTCCATGTTAGGTAAAGGGTTAACCCTTTACCTAACGAATCGCCCGCATCCGCCCGCGTAATATGCAAATTCAGCAGTTGGAAATATATTATATTTCAAAAAATGTCAACAAAACCATATCATGTGACCCCTTGTTGGAACGAGCTCGTTCCAACGAGGGGTCACATGATATGGTTTTGTTGAATTTTTTTTGAAAAATTTAAAAAAATGATATTTAAAATAGTAAATTTTGATATCGTCTGCTTTGGGTAAAGGGTTAAGACATTGTCAAAGATAAATGCAGCCCTCCAGTGGAGTTCTCGAGGAAGAATACATTCAAAACAATACAAAAGTGGAAGTTTGTGGCTGTGTGGTAAAATGTGCTTCGATTTGTTTTTCAGTATTATTCAACTAGAAGAAGGGCTCTAGAAGGCCAAAAGAATTGTAAACATAGTTTGCTTCACAAGATTTCAACAGGTTGAGCAATTTTTAGTAGGTTTGAGAGAAACAATTCTGTGATGAGTAAATCAAGAAAAGCAATTAACCTTATTCACAATGTACATGATATTAAAATTTGTTCTTTCAATTATTTGAAATTTTTTTTTCTCACAAAATTCCAATAAAACATATGTGACCCTTTAAGCTCATTCCAAGGGTTTTCGTAATTTTTTTTTTTTAACTGCTGAGTTTGTAAATTACGTGCAGCCATTTCTTTTTGTCTCAGTCAGGTAAAGGGTTAAACCTTTATCTAACAAATCAGCCACGTTTGCTTGTGTAATTTTCAAATTAAGGTGCTATATATAAGTAATGTAATTTTGTTTATTTTGAAATTCCCACCTCTGATATTCCTTCCTTAAATTCAAATTAAATATACACAAATTATACATCAAAATGAAGGTTGGGAGGTACAGAACAGGAAACATATATGAAATGGACTCATAGAGTTCACTGCAGGCACCACTGGTCCCTGGAAGTCTGCTACCATATACGTATCAGAACTGATAATACAATAATTTCCTGAGAACAACTTGCGGCCAAATGTGCTTCACATATCTAAAACAAAGCTGGGGCATCAAAATCCTTCAAAACACAGCGATAGAGCTGCATGGGGGTAAAGTCCAAAACTGATGCCTTTGTTTACTTTGTAAGTTACGTTGTACTTTCGCTTTCCGGTCTACATCATCAGATGTAAAAAGTATAAAAAAACAATGTTGTCTAAAATCAAATAATGAGAAAGATCGCCTTGATACAGCATACTATTATTATTTATTATGCCTCACGTTTGTAACATCAGCCGTGATTGGTTAATTTGATACCTTCTAAAAGTCACAGTACTGGAGTTTTGGGGCAAAAGATGGGTACTATCGGAACGTTCTTCCCTGGAGACAAGAGAACAAAGAAAATGTAAGCTCCACTACCATTGATCCGCGTCGATTATGCATGCTGGTGCTGTGTCTGATTACATGCAACTTCTTTTCATCACCGAAAGACACAAACTTTCCAACAAATATATCATCTTCAGTGGGTGTGTTTTTAATTTTAACTGCAAACAATGAATTCGAAAGAATCAGAAATATTAAAAACTCACATGTTGTTCACCACTTCAGTGAATCCTGAATATATGAGTTATGACTTCAATCAATTATTTCTACAAGTTTAGTACTCCTCGACCTCACTGAGCCTCCACCTGAGCCCTCAAGTTCAAAATAAATTGTTTCACTCCGCTTAATTCTAACAACTATCGTCGTCAAAGAAACATGAATTTATATTCCATTAATTTATACCACTTATCACACAAGCATTAATAATGAATTATAATATAACATGAACAGCATGATGCAGTTGTAAACACTGGCATTTGGTGATATAGAAACTCCCAAAGCAACGGCACTTGTGATAAGTCATTTTCGAAGAGACGTCATTCGTTCGAAATGACATCATGTTTTTGGATTCAACTACACTGTTATTACAAGATTGATGGCATGAACATTGCAGTTAACGCTTAACAATGAAAGTTATTTTTTGTTCAGCATAATAAAATAATTAGAAACGTTCTAATATTTTAATAGAGACTGCACATGCAGTTGCCATATTCTATGCAAGGTATCATGACACCTGGTGAAATTTCTTAGAATTACGATTTTGTTTTTTGATGTAAATTTGTGGTATCGAGTGATTTGCGCATGTCCATCGAACATGGAATCCATCAACAATAAAAAATGAAGACAGTGTTGTACTTTTCCCAAATGCAGTCCTATCGCTGCATCCTAAAGTGTTCTGTATGCCTAGCTTTGTTCTTGGATATGTGAAGCACATTTAGCCACAAGTTGTTCTCAGGAAATATTATTGTATTATCAGTTCTGGTACGAATACAGTGGCCGACTTTCAGAAACCAGTGGTGCTTGCAGTCAAATCTAGGAGTTGATTTAATATATTTTTCATGTTCTATACGACCCAACCTTCATTTTGATGTATAATTTATGTATATTTAATTTGAATTTAAGGAATATCAGAGGGGGGATTTCAAAATAAACAAAATTCCATTACTTATATACCACCTTAAGTAGTTGAAAAACATTTATTTTCAAAAACTTCAAACTTCAACTAGAAACTGTTTTAGCACACTAAAACATATGTCTCCCCTTCCTTTCTATTTAATGCACTGCAAATTATATATACATGAATAATATTGACAATCATGCCAAATATCTAAGTTCTAGGTCGAAAGACAAAAAAGTTCTGGTCTGGACGAAGTTTCCCTTAAAAAAGCACATAAATCTGCAGGGCTTGCCTTGAATCGGGGCTGATCAGTCCAGGCCCCGAGATCAGCCCCGAGGAGCACTTGCTGGGGGCTTTTTTCAAGCCCCGACATTTTCCACAAAAAAGCACTAACAATAATGGACAAAATGGAAAATCAGCCCCGAAAAGGCCCCGACCTCAATATGTGGGGCACTTTTTTTAGGCCCCGACTATTTTACTCAAGGCGAGCCCTGAATCTCACCTTCAGGTCAAAGGTCAAGGTCACATGAAGGTCACTATGGTACGCGACACACCGGCTCAGGTGATACATCCACATGCCAAATATCTAAGGTCTAGGTCAAAAGACAAAAAAGTTATGCCCCGGACAATGTTTCCCTTAAAA
This sequence comes from Pictodentalium vernedei, assembly GCA_031216915.1. NCBI lineage: Eukaryota > Metazoa > Mollusca > Scaphopoda > Dentaliida > Dentaliidae > Pictodentalium > Pictodentalium vernedei. The sequence continues at coordinate 101,885,325 of CM062294.1, forward strand.
AGCACATAAATCTGATCTTCAGGTCAAAGGTCAAGGTCACATGAAGGTCACTATGGTACGCGACACACCAGCTCATGGTGATACATCCACATGCCATATATCTATGGTCTAGGTCAAAAGACAAAAAAGTTATGCCCCGGACAAAGTTTGTATGAGAAGAAGAAGGAGAAGAAGAAGAATATGCACTAAAACAATATGTTTCCCTTCTGGGAAGGGGGAGACATAATTACATAGAAGAAAACAATACTGATAGAAATTAAAGTTCAAGGTCACTGTGACTTGACCTTTGACACAATGATCCCATAATAAGTAGGGTTCTTCCCCATGCTAAGTTTGGGTTCAGTTCGCCAAGCAGAACCTTAACAAGTATGTCCCAATTCCCCTTTGGGGAGCGGGGTTATAAATATCTATGATCTAGCTCAACATCCACATGTCAAAAAAAAAACAAATTCTGGTCTGGACAATTACTCCCTATTTAAAGTACATAAATTTGACCTTGAGGTCAAGGTCTCATGAAGGTCATGATGACATGTGGTCTCATTGTGATACATCCACATGTCAATCATCTCAGTCCTAGGTCAAAAAACAAAAAAAGTTCTGATCTGAACAATTATTCCCTATTTGAAGTACATAAATTTGACCTTGAGGTCAGAGGTCAAGGTCACATGCAGTTCATCAAGGCAGCAGACATGCGGTTTCATGGTGACACATCCACATGTCAAAAAAAAAAATTCTGGTCTGAACAATTACTCCCTATTTAAAGTACATAAATTTGACCTTGAGGTCAAGGTCACATAAGGTCATTATGACATGTGGTCTCATTGTGATACATCCACATGTCAATCATCTAAGTCCTAGGTCAAAAAACAAAAAAGTTCTGATCTGGACAATTATTCCCTATTTGAAGTACATAAATTTGACCTTGAGGTCAGAGGTCAAGGTCACATGCAGTTCATCAAGGTAGCGGACATGCGGTTTCATGGTGACACATCCACATGACCAAAAAAAAAAATCTGGTCTGGACAATTACTCCCTATTTAAAGTACATAAATTTGACCTTGAGGTCAAGGTCACATGAAGGTCATGACATCCACATGTCAAATATCTAAGTCCGATGTCAAAAAACAAAAAAGTTCTGGTCTGGATAATTATTCCCTATTTGAAGTACATAAATTTGACCTTAAGGTCAGAGGTCAAGGTCACATGAAGGTCATCGAGGTAGACGACATGCGGTCTCATGGTGACATATCGCCATGTCAAATAACCAAGTCCAAGGTCAAAAAACAAAAAAATTCTGGTCTGGACAATTACTGCCTATTTGAAGTACATAAATTTAACCTTGAGGTCAAGGTCACATGAAGGTCACAATGGTATGCGACACACCGGCTCATGGTGATACATCCACATGCCAAATATCTAAGGCCTGGCTCAAACGACAAACACGTTTTGGTCCGGACAAAGTTTCCTTGAAAAAAGCACAAATCTGACCTTCAGATCAAAGGTCAAGGTCACATGAAAGTCACAATAGTACGATACACACCAGCTCATGGTGATACATCCACATGCCAAATATTTAAAGCCTGACTTGAAATACAAAAAGGTTCTGGTCCAGACAGTTTTCCTTAAAAAAGTGCATAAATCTGACCTTCAGATCAAAGGTCAAGGTCACTATGGTACACTGCACACCGGTTTATGGTGATACATCCACATGCCAAGTATCTAAGGTGTAGGTTAAAAGACAAAACAAAGTTATGGCCCGGACAAAGTTTGTGTGATGTTTCCCTTAAAAAAACACATAAATCTGACCTTCAGATCAAAGGTCAAGGTCACATGAAGGTCACTATGGTACACTGCACACCGGCTCATGGTGATACATCCACATGCCAAGTATCTAAGGTGTAGGTCAAAAGACAAAAAAGTTATGGCCCGGACAAAGTTTATATGAGAAGGAGAAGAAGAAGAAGAAGAAGAAGAATATGCACTAAAACAATATGTCTCCCTTCTGGGAAGGGGAGACATAATAAACCATATCATGTGACCCCTTGTTGGAATGAGTTCATTAAGTTCATTCCAATGATGGGTCATACTATATGGTTTTGTTGAATATTTTTAAAAAAATTATACGCAAATCCATAATTCATGGATCTTGACAATGTTGAAAGGAATTTGATACTGATTTTGAAGCTGATGCATGAACTGAAATCCATATTTGGAGGGTCTCTGATTAATATATTGCCAGAAAATAATAGGGACCTGAGTGGGGTAAGGTGTGGAAGGTGGTATTCTCCTGCCAATGATGAGGGTCTTGGAGGTCTTGCCCTGAGAAATATCTTGAAAATTATGCTCCAACTGATGGTATGATACTATCTGGGGACATTTTGCGGCTCAATAAAAGTCAATTCATAAACCTGTGTTATGTTTTCTGTAATTATGTTAGTTGCAATTCCACACAGATCATATTTATTAGGAAAGTGAAGGTGGGATAGGGAGGATAAAATTTTTAAAAAAAATATGTCCAAAAATATCGGGGGCATTTTCTCCCTTCCAAGGGCAGATACACAAGTGTTTAGATAGGGATCTGCGAATCACAAATTTCTTTTCGAATCCAATCTTGAATCGAATCGTGTCTCTGATATCGACATCGAATCAAATCCTGAATCGAATCTTAAAAAACAAGTTATTTCATATTGCATCAAACTAAAGTTACGGAACACTGTGATGACCATTACGTGACGGAGTGAACACCTTAAACACCAATAACTAAATATTCTCTATAGCACCGTCGCTGAAACAGCTAGGCCTATTGTCCATAGTTTCAGTTTTTGAAGGCCTAACTTGTTACTATTCACGTTCTTAAGAACGTAAATAGTAACAAGTTAAGCCTTCAAAAACCAAAACTATGGATTGGATAATGTTCTGGGCCAAATTCACACCTTACTTAACAATTAAACATTGTCAATTACCCAAATAAATAGGAATTGAGCCTACATGCATGAATTTTCTAATGACAGTTTTATCCTATTTTTGTTGGAAATGTAACAAATTGAAGTTAGTACGAGAGATTCGAATCCTGAGGCTGATTCGGGATCGATCTCGAAGCATACGTATGGTATCGATATCGAATCGAATCTCGAATATTCGCAGGACCCTATGTTTAGAAGTCTTCACATAAATGTATATCAACCAACTGACCAATCAACCATCTGTTGCAGTGATTACAGTATGCCCCTTCAAACTATGTATAATAAAAATGCTGTTTAATACCCTTTTAATTGAATAGGCAGAGAAAATATTGAATTACCAGGAGTATACTTAACAGGAATTAGGTCAATAATTGTATTCTGAGCATCCATTCTATTACTAGCAGCCCCACCCGTCCCAGGCAAGCCTGCATGGAAATAAGCAATTTGTCATTTGCAGAATGAGGTCCCCAGAGGGTGAAATTGCAGATGCTATCCCAAACAGTGGGCTAAAATCTCACAATTTATCCTCTGGGTACTTCTTTCTGTTTAGGCCTGAGACTTTGAGGTTCACAGTGGGTTAATTTAGTAATGCTACCCTGCTGTGCAGGGTAGCATCACCAAATGTACCCTCTGGGAACCTCATTCTGCAGATGACATCTTGCTTATAACCAGGCTTGGTCCAAGGATGGGAAGCCCTGTCTGCACGATGGAGTAGTACTCCATTGCCTATTAAGGGAGATAATCAGAACTGTAATTATTGCTAGATAGAATTACAGACTTCCTATTTATATAATAGATATTTGGTCAGACCAAACTCTGTCAAAACAAGATACAATGAATTAAATGCCTATATTGTGGACAAAAATGTCTAAAATGTGGGGAATTCAGTGCATGTTGGAGTATTTCTTCGATAGATTACACAATTATTCATTCAATTAACAAGAGCAATGCTAACGTGTGTGCTGATGCCCCCGAAGGTAGCAAAGTCGGACTTGCATGTAAATAAATAACTTCTGAATTTTTGAAGAGAATTGGTTCATCCAAACAACTCTGAATGAACGGAATTAAAAAAAAACACTATGATTCTTGTGTCATCCATATTTATATGAATATATCGATATGTAGAGGTTAAAATGTCATGCACCTCCCATGCAAGCACTGGGCCGCAGAAAAATAATGAATTAAAAAAAAATTGGGCAGCACTTTGCCCTATAGGCTATGGTACAATTTACCTTTGTCAAAAACAGAGGCCAAAAACAAACAGGGGCCATAACTCTACCAAACATGAATGGACGAAACATGAGCTATGAGGGCATCCGTTCCCCCAAGCTACCCTATCACCATACCACAGAACATTAAAATCCGACAACTGATGCTCGAGTTATAATACAAAATGTTTGTATGGACGGACGTATGTACGTACTACTTTTGTGGCTTATGGACATGTTAGGTGGCTAACCTAAAACACATGTCCAACACAATAAAACAAGTTTTTTGGGGGAAAATTTTTGGGGGGTCAGCTAACCCTAACCCTACCCTTTAACCCTAACCCTAGCCACATAACTCTAACACCCCTTCACTGACCCCCACCCCACCCCAGAATGCCCTAACCCTACTCTACATTTATCCAACCCCAGCCCCCCACCCCCCCCCCACAATAAGAGATTCTGTGACGTGGCTAGCCACGTAACAGACTTTAAACACATAAGTATCCTGTTTTACTAACTTGTAGCCACATAAGTAGTCATTTGTGTGTGCGGACGGATGGACGGAAACCTCGACTATACACCCCCTCGAAAAATTTTTGGGGGCATAACAAAATATAATGAACGAAATAAGTACGAATGGGAAATGTTGCACAATGGGAGAGTTTGTGGGCAGCTGTTCCCGTTTGTGAGAGACTAACATGTGACTGAGGGACAAAAAATAGTCGACAAAAATATTGCCAACTTTGTCATATGGGTAATAGAAAGAGCATTTGGTAAATGCTTGGTTTATATACAGTACCACCCACAGAGGTCACTTTTAAGAGAAGGCTTAAAAATAAACCTAGGATATAAATGTACATCTAGTATTAGAATGAACTTAAAACTTATTCAATCTCTTAACCCACTGAGTATTATTAACATGGTTTTCATTAAATCTAGTCATGATTGCTGTGAAGCAGTCATGACTATATTTGATGAAAAATTCATAAAAAATTTCACCCAAGAAATCAATATTCAAAAGGGTTATTCAATTTACAGAGGAAAGTTATGTTAAATGTGACAATTTTTTTTTATTTTAGTGAAAGATATAAATGTCTTGTCATGGGCAACAACATCCATCTGCAGCATGCAAGGAGTTAATGTCATGCATATCCACACTTTCAAACGAAACATGCAAAAAATCACTCCACAAGTTAATCCCAACTGTTGCAGCTGAGAATTCAAGGGCAAAAACTCTGTAATGCTTCAATAAAACCACAGAAAATTAATGTCATAAACATCTGCACTTCACATTGATTTTGTATACTCAATTTCAAACCAATATCTTAGTAGTTCATTCCACATGATTTTCTCTTTCTATTGTAGCAGTTGTGTTATAAATACAGAATATACCCATAGTAGCGTGGTGTACCAAATGTTCACCACGAGTGGAGAAGTGGTATTAACTGCGAGACTTTGCCGCGCGGTAAGCACCACTTCGCCATGAGTGGTGAACATTTGGTACACCAAGCTTCTTTGGGTATATTTTATTTTTACCATGATCGTCAGATTAATAAGAGTCTAAATGTTAAATAAATCAATATTCACACATGCGAATCTGTTTTTGTTTACATGAGCACCGGTGGGCAGTTCTTAAGTTGGCAATTTTATCGCCGAAAAAAAATAGAAAACAAAATGCACAAATTATGGGGCCTTTTTCATTTTAATAACATAATAATATACTATTTCCAGTTATGGATGCTTTATTAACATGAGACAATGTATGTTTGTTAATTTTTTGTACCTTATGAGTTAAACTTATCTAAAAACATAATAAATAATTACCGGTTTCATTTCACTCTTCACGAGGTGACAACTGATAAATTTAGACAAGTTTGCATTCAAGGCAAGGTCACCAAAGGTCAGCTTGGATGTAGTTCCAATGTAGGTGTAAATTTTAACTACTGAAATCTCACGGTTGGTGTGTAAAGCTAAAAGTTGTGTCATAGGTTTTTTATATATAGTAGAATAGGTAATCATGATATAAAGGCCATTTAACAACCAGCCTGGTGCTCTGTATCTCTTAGTCTTGTGGTAAATTGGTTGATTTTAATGATAGAGGTCATGGGTTAGAATCTCAGCACCCACACTTTTATCTCCTTCCTGTTACATAGGGGGATCATCCAATCCTCTGGAGCTGGTGTCAATTCAGGTGAAACCATTTCACCCGCTCTGAGGAGGAACTTGGGGTGAGATGCACAGGTGTGAATCTCAACAAAAAAATGAGACAGTAGTCAAGTATGCAAGCCTGGAAATAAGCAGACTGTTATCTGCAGAATGAGGTCCCCAGAGGGTTAATTTGGTGATACTACCCTGCACAGAAGGGTAGCATCACTAAATTTACCCTTTGTGACCCCCAATCTGAATCAAGAAATCGGGCCTAAAGAAAAAGAGGTATCCAGAGAATAGAATGTCTCACAGTATGGAACACCATCAGCAAATTCCCCCTCTGGGACCTCATTCTGCAAATGACAGATTGCTCATTTCCAGGCTCGCAAGTATGAAGGCCATTTACTAACCAATCTGGTTGTTCTGGATCCCTTAGTCTCATGGTAAATTGGTTGATTTGTATAAAGGGATAGAGGGTTCAAGCCTTGGCACCCTTAATTTTTCTTCCTTTTCTATTACACTATTACAACTGTAAAATTCAAGGGCAATAATTCTGTAATGCTCACTTACAGTTACAGCCAATTTACTTCATGCACATCTGCTCTTGATGTTGATCATATACACAAAGTTTCAAACCAATATATTAAGAAAAATGGCTGCAGTTCATTACACAAAATTCATCCATATTATTACAACTGCAGAATTCAAGGGCAATAAATTTGTAATCCTTTGAGCTGGACATTTATACTATGCACATTCAGGGATTCTTCTGCCTTCTTTTGAAAAAGGTCCAGGGGGTCCAATTGGAAATTTGTTTTGAAGGCGAAAAAACATACAAAGATGAAGAAATTTTACATTTGAATTGAGCAGAGAACATTAAGACCGATACCTAAGCAACTGCATGTATACTACAGGTAAGTTTTATAACAATCAGTCACATGGAATACTTTCACACAGTCTCTGTAGTCTCTATTAAAAAAGCCATTCTTATATTAAAGAACTTGTCATTTGTCTTGAATGAAGTGACTTTCGATAAGTAAGCAATTTAAATTTAATATACGATGGGTGGGGTGTCCTGAACTGGGTTATCATAGGCTCAAAAAACCAATGGTTTTCCGAGGCCTTATAACTTCCCAGTTCAGGGCACCAATTGTGCATTCAATTTTTGTGGGAACAGAGATTGGGAAATTCAGGTTAAGAAATGGCAAAAATGCCGATAAGATGACCGATCCAATGTCGAGTTGTGACAGCACAAAAGTGGGTTTAATCATCATCAACTTATTGTCCGGAATCCAATTGTTTACAATTTACTATGTGAAGGGTCACTGTGACCTTGACCTTTGACCTAGTGATTCCAAAATAAATAGGGCTCTTTCTTGCACCAATGCCAACCTACCTATGAAGTTTCATGAATGTGGGCGGAACCACTGTAAAATTATCATCTGGAAAGCAATTGTTTACGATTTATTATGTTCAAGGTCACTGTGACCTTGACCTTTGACGTAGCAAGTCCAAAATAAATAGGATTCTTCCACTCACCTAGGTCAAACCATTATAAAGTTATCATTCAGAAACCAATTGTTTATGATTTACTACGTTGAAGGTCACTGTGACCTTGACCTTTCACCTGGTGAGTCCAAAAAAATAAATAGGGCTCTTCCTCTCACCAATGCCAACCAACCTATGAAATTTCATGAATGTGGGTTGAACCATAGTCAAGTAATTATCTGGAAACCAATTGTTTATGATTTACTATGTTCAGGGTCGCTGTGACCTTGACCTTTGACCCAGTGAGTCCAAAATAAATAGAGTTCTTCCCCTCACCGATGCCAACCTACTTATGACGTTTCATGAATGTGGGTTGAACCATTATCAAGTTATCATCAGGAAACCAATTGTTTATGCCCGAAAAACCGCCCGCCCAACCACCTGCCAATCATCAAACTATAAGTCGAGTTTGACTTCGTCACAACTCGACTAACAATCATGCATAAATGTCAGTTGCAAAGGGTCCCATCAATGGCCCCTGTTGATACCCAAAAGAATCCCTGACATTTGTATGTAATATTTATCAAGTATACCAAATTTCAAACCAATATGTTAAGAAATGTAGAAGCAGTTCACCACACAAGATTTCAACAGATCAATCAACCAACTGACCAATCAACCATCTGTTGCAGAATTACAGTATACTCCTTCACACTATGTTTAATACAGTAGAAACCTTTTAACTGAATGGTGTTTAATACAGTAGAATCTGTTTAATTGAATAGCCAGAGAGAATATTCAATTAACAGGAGTATACTTAACAGGAATTAGGAGGCCATTTCCTATCTTCTAGTTGTATTCTGAGCATCCATTCTATTACTAGTAGCCCCACACGTCCCAGGCAAGCCTGCATGGAAATAAGCAATTTGATATTTGCAGAATGAGGTCCCCAGAGGGTGTATTTGCTGATGTGATCCCATACAGTGGGCTAAAATCTCACAATTTATCCTTTGGGTACTTCTTTCTGTTTAGGCCTGAGACCTTGAGGTTCACAGAGGTTTCACAGTGGGTTAATTTAGTAATACTACCCTGCTGTGCAGGGTAGCATCACCAAATTAACCCACTGGGAACCTCATTCTGCAGATGACAGTCTGCTTATTACCAGGCTTGGTCCAAGGATGGGAAGCCCTGTTTGCACGATGGAAAAGTAATCCATCAAGAGAGGTAATCAAAGCTGGAATTTATGGCTAGATAGAATTACAGACTTCCCATTTATATAATAGATATTTTATCAGACAGAACTCTGTCAGACAAGATATAATGAATTAAATGTCTATATTTTGGACAAAAATGTCTAAAATGTGGGGAATTCAATGGATGTTGTAGTAATTCTTCGATATATTACAAGATTTTTCATTCAATTAACAAGATATAATGAACAAGGTGCAATGCCACTGGTATCCTCCGCCAAGGGTTTCTAAGATGAATAAAGCGGGAAAAGGTCCATTACACTAGAAAAAAAATGGACAAAATCTGTTACTTGTGATTATCCTTTCCCCCATGGTGGTCTATCAGCATACCAAGGATCATTTAAATCCAACATCCACTGATTGAGATATGAAAGTCCAAAGTTGTTACAGGTGGATGGATGAATGGATGGAAGAACGGATGAACGAACTGACAAACAGATGTATGGACCCCATTTCTAATATTCCCCACAAACTTCATTTTGGCAGGGGATAATTAAATGCCTATATTGGATGTATTGAGGCCAAAAATGTCTTAACCCTTTACCCAACGTAACGGCCAAAACTGGCCAGCGCTATTCTCAAAAATCGCCTATTAATTTTAATTATTTTTTCATTTTTTGTCTCAAAAACATAGGTTATGACCCCTCATTGGAACGAGCTCGTTGAGCTCGTTCCAATGAGGGGTCATAACCTATGTTTTTGAGACAAAAAAATGAAAAAAAATAGTTATTCAAGAATTCTTTTTGCAAGTGTCGTCTGCTTTTCATGTTAGGTAAAGGGTTAACATGTGGGGAATTAAGTAGATGTCCGAGTAATTCTTCACCAGATTACAAGATATTTCATTCAGGAGTTTACTCTATAACCTATATGCGATTAACAGGTTAAATTTGTACACACAGTTTGGTTAATGGCTTCATACTTGCAATTTACATACAATTAACAGGGTTATTCAAGTAAAGGATATACAATTAAGTGGGTGTCACTGTACCAGATCCAAAGGGGTTAACCCTTTAACCAACGTATGCTGAAACCACTTTTGTTACAACCACTTTTGTTACCGTTCACCACTTTTGTTACAAGGCTTGCCCACTTTTGTTACAGCTCACCACTTTTGTTACTAAATCAACAACTTTTGTTACAAAATAAACTCGCCCTTTTTTGTTACAACCAACGCCCATTTTTGTAACAAAAAAACTCACTCACCACTTTTGTTACAACAATCGCCCATTATTGTTACAATTTTTGTCAGTGTGAAAAATCTAAATTTTATAGTAAATTTCCTTTCTTATTATACCTACCACAATTGTTTACTACAGGCTTGCACTACAGTGGAAGTCCCTAACTCGGATAAAATACTCTCTATTTTTGTCTTTCCCAAGCAAGTTGGGAAAGAAAAGTGGTGCAAAAGCACCAATAAAAATAAGCCAAAACTGGGTCGAGTGCAACCGGCGCAGACCCAGTACGGGACGCTCTCTCCCAAGTACAACTCCACGACTTCCGTTGCCAGTGCGCATATACCGTCTCTAAAGACTCATTCTTTTTGAATCCGTAAACGTTAGAGTTATGTGATCAGCGGGGAGGAAAGATTCTTTACCCGTAAAGAAGACGGGAGGGCCTCCATGTAAACAATTGTGGTAGGTATAATAAGAAAGGAAATTTACTATAAAATTTAGATTTCTTATCAACCTACTCACAATTGTTTACTACAGGCTGAATAGACAAAAGGCTGGAGGGAATCGCATAACCAACCCCCACATAACCCTAGTGCACTGGAACCGTGAAGCAGAAGGAAGAGGTCCCGAGGCTTATCAACCATAATGTCGCAATCATTGGTAAAGGACAATGAAAAGAGACATATGAGCCTGTGTGACACACAGACAGAAAAAGGGCAGTAACAGCACAAGGCTGAAACTGACCTTCAAGAAGCCTAATGGCTATGGCAGACAACAGCCTGAGCAGAAGAAAGAGGCCCCAAGGCAAAAAGGTCCTCCGACTGCTCCTGCAACTGGCGTAAATAAAAGGTGGAGAAAGTAGAAGCATTTCTCCAGTAGGCTGCCTGCATAACATCCGACAACTTGACGGAGTTAGAATAAGCCCAAGAGGTAGGCAGTGCCCGCACCTCGTGGGCAGAAATACGATTGGTAATACAATCGCCAGCTGCTAAACGACTATAAGCCGTACGAATAGCAAGACAAATCCATCGAGAAATGGATTGAGGAGAGATCTTCTGTCGACCCGGAATGAGAGACAGAAAAAAACGTTTTCTGCCCTTCCGAATGAAGCGTGTCCGATCAAGATAAATGCGAATAGCACGGACCGGACAGAGCAAAGGGCGAGTACCCTCAACAGAGGGAAGAGCCCTGATACAGATAGGAGGAGGAGTAGTATCTGGTAACTGATTCTTAGCCAAAAAGGAGCAATCAGTGGTAAAAGTAACACTGTTGGGAGAACTCCTAAAAAAGGCCGGGTCAACCGAGAGGGCGTGAAGCTCACTAACCCGTCTGGCCGAAGCAAATGCCATCAGAAAAGCCGTCTTGTATGTGAGAAAATGCATATCCACCTGGGATAAAGGTTCGAACGGTGCCCCCCCCCCCCCCCTCCCAAGCAAAGCAGCACCCACGAAAGATTCCATCGTGGAGTAAGCTGCAAAGTCCGAGGCCTTTTCAAAGAAAAGTGCCGAACAAGCTTGGAGAGGTAAGGATTAGTGCCGATACGACGCTTCCCCACATAAGAAAAAGTCTCTGAAAGCATAGACCTGTAACCCTTGATGGTAACAGGCTGGAGACCCCGAGAATCAAACAGATATACCAGAAACTCCGCAATCTGTGAAATCGAAGGATTGGCATAATCAACAGAGTGATCAGCACACCATCGACAGAAGACCTTCCATTTAGCTGCATAAGCTAAACCAGTGGAGTGCCTCCTTGAAGAAGAAATGCACTCCACTGCTCGTCTCGAAAAACCTCTACGGAGGAGACAGGACCTGACAAAAGATGTGCGTGAAGGCACAATGAAGTCGGGTCGACGTGAAACCTCCTCGGGCGACCTTGACAAAGAAGGTCGCGACGTAGCGGGAGACGTGCCGGAACCGCCGCCATCAGCGAGCGGAGCTGATTGATCCACACCCGCTGAGGCGACAGGGGAGCGATCAGAATGATTCGACAACTGCAGGTTCGAATTTTGGCGAGAACCTGAGGAAGAATCGGAACCGGCGGGAAGGCGTAGCCGACTAGACCGTTCCAATCGAGTGACAGAGCGTCCACGGCAAAAGCCAGAGGATCTGGACACGGGGACACGAAAGTGTCCACCTGATGGTTCCAACGAGTCGCAAAGAGATCGATGTGGGGACGTCCCCAGAGATCGCAAAGCGACTGGAACACTGCCCTGTGAAGCATCCACTCGGTGGAAATAACCCTGCCCTGTCGGGACAGGGAGTCGGCTAGGACGTTCAGACGACCGGGAATGTGACGAACAACCACTCCGGCGTGAACCTCCTGAGCGAGCAGTAAAAGATCCCGAGCTAACTCGTACATCGGAAGCGAGTGCGTGCCGCCCTGGTTCCGAATGTAAGCAACCACTGTCGAATTGTCGGATAGTAGAAGGACCTGGCGATTCGACAGGTGAGGGATCCACTGCCTGAAACTCAGAAGAAGAGCAAGAAGCTCCTTCTGGTTGATGTGTAGAGCTGCTTGATCCTGGTCCCACATCCCGTGTAGGGAAAGACCGAGAGGATCCAACGTCGCACCCCATCCGAGATCGCTGGCATCTGCCGTCAGAACGCGATCGGACGTGGGTAAGTCCAGCGGAACACCCTGCGTAATCCACTGAACATCTGTCCAGGGAAGAAGGTGAGGATACAGAGAGTCCGGAAACGGAAGCACCTGATCCAGAGAATCTACATTCGGTCTCCAACGACTGAGCAGAAAGTGTTGGAGAGGTCTGACACGCAGCCGACCTAGAGGAATGAGATCCGTAACCGAACCGCAGAGACCGATCAGCCGGAGAAAACTCCGAGCGGTCGCGGACCTGGACTAGGACAGAGTCAGAGCAAAAGCTGAGAGAATCACAGCCTTGGCCTGGGGAACAGCCACCAAATTGAATTTGGTTTGGAAAGACATCCCCAGATGACAAAACGACTGAGAAGGGACCAGGTCCGACTTCTCCTTGTTGACTCTGAATCCTAGCGACGTGAGCAAGCTCAACAGAGTGGCGACATCCGATTCCAGTAAGGCAGCATTGGAATGCCTCTGGAGGATATCGTCCAGATATGCCGAAGTAGTCACCCTGGACTGTGTGCGATGGAACGCTATCACATGCGACATCAGTCTGGTGAACGCCCAAGGAGCCAGGTTGAGGCCGAAAGGCATGGCCTTGAACTGGTAAACTCGCCCCAGAAAAGCGAACATGAGATACTTCCGTGACGCCCGATGCATCGGAACGTGGAAGTAAGCGTCTCGCAGGTCGATGCTGGCTGCGAAATCTCCCTGGTGAATTGATTGGCGGACCGACCTGAAAGTCTCCATGCTGAACTTGGGAGCAATGATAGACTGGTTCAGGATGCTCAGATCGATAACCGGTCAGAGTCGGCCGTCCTTCTTCGGCACCAAGAACAGGCGGGAATAGAAACCCACTGACTGAACGTTCTTGATGACCTCGATCGCCCCCTTTGCCAGGAGATTGGCAATCTCCGTGGACAAAAGTTCCCGACGTAAAACGTCTGAAGGAACTGTGGTTGGAAGAGGCACCCTTGACAGAGTGGGGTGCCGTCGGAAGGATATGCGCAGCCCGGACCGAACAACATCTAACACCCATGGATCGGATGTGATGGTGGTCCAAAGGTCTGCGAACTCTGCTATCCTTCCTCCAACCTGGGACGAGTCGAGGTGAGGACCTTCATTTCGAGCCTCGACGAGGCCCGCGAGAGGAGAAACCACCTCCTCTGCTAAATGAAGAATCCTGAGACTTCCCTCGATTCTGCCGACCCCTACCTTTACCCCGTGAGTAAGAAGTAGAGGAGGCGGCAGAAGGACCAGCCTTTTGCTTCACAGAGGAAGCAGAAGGGTACTTGTTAGGCTTGGAACGGCCCTTGCCTCCCCGAGAAGGCTGATCAAGCTGACGAAACAGCAGCTGATCTTTGGAATGACGTAGGACGTCATCCCGGACCGTCGACACGGAACCATGGAAAAGTTGCGGACCTGCCAAAGAAGCAGATCGAAGAGTAGCACGCTGCTCCTCGGGAAGGGATCGTCCTGTGTCCAGCACAGCGTCCCTTCGAACTAATTCCAAATTGGCCGTGTTACAGGCATGGGTGTGAGTAAGGTGCATAAGCGCCTTGGACAGCACACGCAAAGGAGCCTGTACCTCGTCAAACTTATCTGGAGGCAGATAAGCAGCCAAAGCTGAGACGACGTGATCTGAGAGAGAAAGCATGCCAAGCATCTCTCTAGATAAGCCCAACGTGGACTCCAGAGTCGTCATTGGAATGACGGCAGACTTGGGCTTGGAAAGCCCGAGGGAAGTGGAGTCCTGATCCAGAACCGTCAAAGTCTGGCAGACTGACGGATTGGCGGAATCGTAGGAACGATAACGCACAGGAGGCAAAAAGGTGTCAACCCTGGTGAAGAACGAAGTCTTCAAAGCCTTGGAATTCAGCTTGGCATCCAAAGCTGAAAAAGCCTCAACCACCTGTACCGACTGGCATGGTCGAAGGCGCCCAGAAGCAGGTTGCTCCATAGGCTGTTGGCGCGCGACCGATGATCGCGGCCAGGCTGACACTGTCGGCTGGTTAGCAGGTTTGAGCTCAGGCAGAAACCCAAACACAAAGTCAAGAGCCGCCCCCAAGTCCGAAGACTGCTGGCCCTCGACCTCAAGCATGTCGGACTCCTCCCCAGAGTCAGAAGACACATAGCCCATCGTGGGCAAACCAGCCGACGCCTCCCATGGTGTCGGGACACCAGAGGAATCGGAAACCGGCCTGTTTCCAATCCCGGGAGGCGGCGCCATAGGAGGCGCCTGGAAACCACCCACAGCCTCGCTGGAAGCAACAGGAAGGCTCTTAGAGAGAACCTGAGTGAGTAAGGAGAGGGCCTCCCTAAGCTCACTGCCTGTACCGACCGGTTCGACAGGGGAGCGAACCGGCAAAGTGGCTTCACCTCTGACCCTCTTAACCAGCGAAGGGTCACGATCCTCCAAAACACCCGACGCGGGACGACGGGCGGCAGCCAAAACATCTGAAGGCAGACGTGTATAGGGGTACGATGCACCCCGAGGATCAATATTGCGAGAACTCATGAGAGTCACCGCGGACCTCTGCGGGGCAGAAGGTCCAGGCTGCACAAAAAGCGTTGGTCCCCCAAAACTGGTCGTGTGACCAGAGTGAGTGGACGGAAATGCCACGGAGTTCATAGTGTTTCCACTACGAACATCCGAATCCAAAGACACAACTGTGGTACTCGAAGGCGACGAGACCACAGCGATGGGCTCTGCCAGCAGCCCCTTCCGACTTCACCGAGTTGAAGCCAGGGAAGGCTGGGGCCGATATCCCACGTCTACAGTATCGGACAGTTCTGCAGTCCCCTGCAGCGAAAAGCCGAGGCCGGCTGAAACAGACAACGAAGCAGACGGACCAGCAGCAGTAGTAGATACGTCGAGAGTCGTTGAGGCTGGTGAAATAGTGGAGAGAGCACACCGGCTCGGCTCCGAAGGAGGAGTCATAACCCTAGTGCCAGCCTCAGATGTCGGCTGGAGGGGGACCGTAGTCCCGGAACCAGGCATCTCTACACCAGAACACTCAACGGCTCCCGCAGTATCCACCACAGGAAAAGACTGCACATCCCCCACGGAGGAGGAATAACTCTCACCAGACAAAGTCGGCTCGGGAGGCCCCGAACGACCACGTTCTCCTTTCCCGCGGGAGCGGGAGGCACGGCCACGAGAACGAACGACACGATTTACAGACGCCCAAAAGGTGGAAGACCATGTTCCACAGACACCACACGGCCACTCGGCCGAACACCCATTACAGGAGGAACACGACGAATGTACATCGTCCACATGCTTAGGCAGCAGACACTGCCCACAAGGAATTGTCCTAGGCATGAAAGAGGTGAGAGGAGCAGAGAAGGTGAGATCAGAAAACAGAACACCCCCAAAGAGAGAAAGGTGACAGAAACAAAGACCCCAGATGGTCGACCGGGAACCACCCAACAGGAAGACTACTCTCAACAGAAAGAAGAAACACTGTAGGAGTGGTACCCCGCTGACACCTAACTCTAACACAATTAGAAAATTTTGCAAAAAAAGCATTAACAATAATTGTGAAATAATCTAAGTCCGAACCGCGTGGCCCGCGAAATTCGCGCGCGACTCGAGAGAGAGCAAATAAATATACATTATGGACATATAATAGAAAAAAGAGAATATAAAACACTGTTCCTGAGAATACAAAGGATACACTGTGGTATAATGAATCAGGAATCATCAAACATCGAGCTGGTGGAACACTGATAAGCGTGCAAAAACATCTCGACATGAAGCGGATTTTAAAAAGAATGAGTCTTTAGAGACGGTATATGCGCACTGGCAACGGAAGTCATGGAGTTGTACTTGGGAGAGAGCGTCCCGTACTGGGTCTGCGCCGGTTGCACTCGACCCAGTTTTGGCTTATTTTTATTGGTGCTTTTGCACCACTTTTCTTTCCCAACTTGCTTGGGAAAGACAAAAATAGAGAGTATTTTATCCGAGTTAGGGACTTCCACTGTAGTGCAAGCCTGTAGTAAACAATTGTGAGTAGGTTGATAAGAAATGAAGTAATCTGCAAGTAATGCATGATGTGACGATCAGTCTTGATTATCGGGAGTGCGGTTGCTCAGTGATTAGCGCATTGGTCTTGAGATCGGAAAGTTGTGAGTTTGATGCCTGGCAGGGGTAACTTGCGTTGTGTTCTTCGGCAAGGCACTTAATCCCAATTGCCTGCTTGGGAGCATGGATGCACCATATGCTGAGGTGTATCGCACATTGATAGCACACAACCAATGCTAATCCTGCTCAAGCGGGATTAGTATGTTAGAGAGTTGACAGTTACTCATCACTGCTCGGTGGTACTCTCAGGTACTCCGGCTTCCTTCACACGTAACTATCTTCGACACAATATGACCTCAGCTATTGAAGTGTCATAAAACACCAACAATCCAATAATGATTATCAAACCAAACCATTGTCGTGCAAGTTCAGTAGTATAATGCCATACCATTGAGTGATTTAGTAGCCTGCCACCTTGCGACATCATTGTCATGGTGATATGTAGTGTATCATACGCATGCGCACATGTATATCTGAAATTGCACGTGCCTATCGGTGCCAATTATAGGAGATTCCAACTCCTTGAGCCTTGGACCATAGTAGTATGTGATGTTGACTTCTTGCCCTTTTAGCAGGTTCTCATCTGACGTAATCAGTCACGCCACCGGAAGGGGTGAAGTGAGGTTGCCCTGGCAGCCCGCATGAGCAGCCATCTTGTGACGTCGTTCCATGGTGACAGATGGTCCCAATGTGCATGCGCAACACATGTTTCTAAGGTGATGCTCTCTTCGGCCAGCCATTTTGACTATGGGTGTTGCCATCTTGGTTGTTAAGGCTCGCACCTGGTTACTATGGAGCCCAATGGCCTTCTTGTTGGACAGGGGCATGTTCTGAGGGTGTTTTCGATTAACAGGTGGACATCAAATCACCATAAACAACACAACATTGACCCAAACCTACCCCAACAGACCTTTTATTGGACTGAATACCCACCGAAACTTACCCAAATGGATCTTTGTGAGCTTTGCTCCACACGAGTACAAAATACCTATGGGGAGAGATCTCAATGAGGCCCTAACTCAAAGCTCTCATGGGCCCCCTTGCCCTCTTAGCCCTCACCTCATGGCCTTCCCTGAGTCATGGCCCTCACCTCATGGCCTCATTTTTCCCTCATAGCCATGAACATCTCCCATAGGAGGATAGTAGGCCTCTGAGGTGAGGCCTCTCCTCACACTCCTCTTATCCTTATCTCAGTTGAAGTGATCACTAGTGATCACCTGTGGTGAACACTAGTGATTGCCTGTGGTGATCACTAATGATCATTCTCCCCGTATGAGGATAAGAGGGGTGTGAGGTGAGGCTTCTGTTATGAGGTAGTGGCAGTATTACCAGCGGATGGCACCCAGGGGACCTATCATGTCAGGGGTCTCTTAGGGGTCCACTTGTGTGCCACTGGGGATAACCAGGCCTGGGTATATTCTGACCTGCGTCTGCTAGCCCTGTCAGTGGAATCCGCTGAGGTTTCTTTTTACCTTGTTTGACCAGCTAACCTCCTGGAACCCAGCAGGCTTATGTGTTCCTCCCTACGAGACCCCTGAAACGATACGTCCCCTGAGGCCACCCACTGCAACTACTGCCTCCAATTTTGAACATCAAACTAGCTTCATGAAAACGTTAAGCTAACTTCAGGGACCTAATAAATCCAGCACTACCTGGAGTTGATTTGAACTTCTTATATAAAACCACACAAATATGATTGTCATTGTAACCTGCTCCATGAAAGGGTTTCAATGACTTCCATAATTTTGTTATTATATTTGAAGGAAAGTGAGATTTACTCCAATATAGCATTTTTTTAAACAGAAAACTATTAGGGAATTGAGGGGGGGAGGGGGGGGGGGGGGTTAAAGAAAATTGTTATATTGTACTGGAGTATAATCGGTGCTCCTACCACTCACCCACCCTCCTCCCACGATGTCCACACACTACCACTATACATTTTCTCACTTTATATCGGCCTACTAGATCTTTACCCATAAACATGTATCTATCATAGAGGCCAGAAAAGTCAAATAATTACCCACAATAAGACACAAACTGTAAAAACAAACGTTACAATTGGGCAAAATAACAATGCACATCTGAGTCTCATTGGAACAGGCTCCGTGATCTCATTCCAATGACATAGTTTTATTGTTATGTTCAAGATTTCTATATAGATATTTCACACTTTTACTTCATTTCTAAATTACTGTTATTTATTTATTTCTCTGTTGGGGGTTAACAACACTTTAGACAGCCAGGGTCATCTCGTGTGAAACAGTTTTACTGATGGAGGAAGCCAGAGTCCCCAGAGAGAACCTCTGATCAGGGGTGAGTAACTGTTCGACTCTCCAACTTACTAACGCAGCAGAAGCAAGGTTAGCAGTGGTTGAAGATGTGTGTACGATCGACGTGCTAAATGCCTTAGCACACTGTGCCACCGTGATCCCGCACAAGCAAATGAGGTTAAGTGTCTTGCTCAAGGACTCAATGCGAGTGACTCTAGCAAGATTCAAACTCATGACCTCTCGATCACAAAGCTGACATGCTATCCAATGGGCCACCATGCCCTCCTAAAATATCGTGGTGATGGGTTAAAGAGTATTGACAAAAGACCTAATTCAACTAAGTCAGTTCTATCGATAACAAGAGTACCGCCTAGTGGGGTAACATGCGCTTGTCAAAATTGGAACATGCACAAGTTTCTACGGGATAAAGTTTGAAATTTTTGTTGACTCAACTATGTCTGTACCCCCTCCAATCATTGCCCATTCCCCTGCCCTGTCTGGGGTAAAGGATTTCAAATTGTATGCTTGTGTGCACACATTTCATATTGTTTTTGTGAAATCTTAGTATGCAGAATGGAAATGCAAACAATTTTTAGGTGTATACACATGAATTTTGAAAAAATGAATAATGTGTATAGTAGAAAATTATGGATAACATGTAAATTTATCAATCAGAAATACCTGGTTACCAGATGATCCATGCCATTTTGTGATTTGAATAATAGGTTTCACATACGCCGCAATCCTTAACACAAAACTTACAGGACGTTAGGTGGCGCCAAGGAAAAGGACATTATGAGGATCACAACAGCTATAAACAGCGAGGATTCTCGACGTTTAAAAATAAAATGGAGTTATTTGCTCCTGTCACATGCACAACGACAATTGGTGATCAACATGTGTGCAAAGCTTGAACAATATAGCATGTAAAATGTTGAAGGAGAAGGCGACACAATACAGTAATGTTTTAAGTACTAAAAGGGGCATAACGCTGGAAATACCAAATGGAGTTACCTGCTCTTGTCACATGCACAATGGCAATTGGTGATCACCATGTGTGCAAAGTTTGAACAATATAGCATATAAAATGCTGAAGGAGTAGGCGACACAATACTATAATGTTTTAAGTACTAAATGGGGCCATAACTCTAGAACTACAAAACAGAGTTACCTACACTTGTCACATGAACAATGGCAATTGGTAATAAACATGTGTGCAAAGTTTGAACAATGTAGCATGTAAAATGTTGAAGGAGTAGGCGACACAATACTGTGATGTTTCAAGTACTAAAAGGGGGCATAACTCTGAAAATACAAAATGGAGTTACCTGCACTTGTCACATGAACAATGGCAATTGGTGATAAACATGTGTGCAAAGTTTGAACAATGTAGCATGTAAAATGTTGAAGGAGTAGGCGACACAATACTGTGATGTTTCAAGTACTGAAAGGGGGAATAACTCTGAAAGTACAAAATGGAGTTATCTGCTCTTGTCACATACACAACGACAATTGGTGATGAACATGAGTGCAAAGTTTGAACAATATAGCACATAAAATGTTGAAGGAGTAGGCGACACAATACTGTAATGTTTTAGGTACTAAAGGGGGGGGGGGGGGTGGGGGGGGGGGGGGGGACATAACTCTGGAAATACAAAACAGAGTTACCTGCTCTTGCCACATGCACAACGGCAATTAGTGATCAAGATGTGTGCAAAGCTTGAACAATATAGCATGTAAAATGTTGAAGGAGTAGGCGACACAATACTGTAATGTTTTAAGTACTAAAAGGGAGCATAAATCTGGAAATACTAAACAGAGTTACCTGCTCGTGTCACATGCACAACAGCAAATACTGATCAACATGTTTGTAAAGTTTGAACAATATAGCATGTAAACCTTTGGAGGAGTAGGCAACACAAAAATTGTTTATGGACGTACGGACGGACGCTCCAACATTTCGGGTTTATGGGCTACCAAAAAAACATTTGGTAAGTCCAAAACCTTATTTTACCCAGAACCCCACCCCCTCCACCCTAGAACTTATATCTAACCCTAACCCCCACCCCTCTACCCAAAAAACACACCCTAACCCTACCCTACCCCACCCTGACCCTAAACCCTAAAAGCCCACCCCTGACCCTAACCCCCACCCACCCCCAGGACCTAACCCCCCCAACCTTAAGCCCTACTCTGGGGCTACCCTCAACCCTAACCCACCTCCGACCCAACCCCACCCTAGCCAAACCAATAGGATTAGGAGCTATTTTTCAGTTTAGGGGCTACTAAAACTAAAACCCACCCCTGACCCCAACCCTAACCCCCCAGGACCTAACCCTCCCCCAACCTTAAGCCCTACTCGGGGGCTACCCCTAACCCTACCCCACTCCTAACCCTAACACTACCTTAATTTGGAGGTAGCCCCTATAATATTCCCTAAACCCCCAATGTTGGCCCGGACAGACGGACGGACAGACGGACGGACGGACGGACGGATGGATGGACAGACAATGCCATGACATAGCACGTCCATCAAAAAATGACGGGGGTATAAAGAGGAAGAGAAATAGCGAGACATTCAGGAAATTACTGTTTTAAGTAAAAAGACGCCCCATCCATGAAGACTCTGTCAAAAAATTTGTGAAAGAAACAGCAGTCCCATTGCCCTAAAAGTTAGAATTTTCCGAAAATAGTCAACTTTAGAACTCCTGCACACATGGGTATATGATGTTGGTACGCAACAGGTTTAGGTTTTGATAATCATGACTGAACATCATGTCCAAGTACTTGCAGATTACTACATTTTTCACACTTTCAAAAATTGTAACAAGTGTTTGACCACCGAGGTGGTATTAGTCCCCTAGAGCGCTTTTGTGACATAAAGTGTTTTTGTCACATAAGACACTAGAGCATATAAGCATCTCTGCATTTCAGGTTAGTAGTTTAACTCCTTGCGCACTGGTCATATTTCAAATTTTGCACCATTGACTCCATATTGCCTCTGCAGCATGAAAAATTTAACAAAATATATCTTGTTTGACCGAGCTCAATGAGCTCTGTCAAACAAGATATAATTTTTTAAATTCTCAGTTGCACTGTGAGAAAAATTTGATGCTGAAAACTTTGGTATTTTGATATCAGAGTGCAGAGGGTTAAGAAGTAGAAAGACCGCCAGTAATGGTCCGGTCCAGTGAAAAGAAGATCGAGTCCAGCTCTCGGTGGTGCAGTATTTTTGCCTGGACCGGTCCAATCATTATAATAACCTTAAATGAAGGGAAAGGTGATGAAATCTTACTTTTGGTAATACCAAAAAAGGAAGATATTAAAACATTTTCCTTCATTTAAGGTATTTTATAATGACTGAATTGGTATACACATTTGTGTTACAGAAAGCATCAAGTTACTGACTTCTGCTGGGGAAGCTTGGTAACTTGGGGCATGTTATATAATACATTGTATGCACATTGTGGAAATGTTTAGTGAATTTTGAACTATTTTCTTATGTCCATCATTGTTGAGAAGTTAGAGAACAAATACATGCTTACAACTTGTGACCTTGACTTACTGGTGCAAATGAAATTCTCGTTTCCGCTATCCTCCACATGCTATCTGATTGGGTTAAGAACTTAAAGATAGATAGTGCAAATGAGTCTTTCAGCAGTGCTGACATTGGAGCATTTGCTCTATCTATCCTTACATTGCTAACCAAATCAGATAGCATATGGAGGATAGCAGAAACGTGAACTACTGACTGCACAGTATCAACACTGATGATGTTTTAACGGTTTTGTTCTCAGAATAGACACTTGACATATTCCAAATAAACTGGTCAATTTCCAACATGCAGGTATGCGTACCATTATTGGATGTGGTAACTTTGGGCTATATATTGCCAACTATAGGCTTAGCCTTTAGCTGGCAAAATTCCAAGTCACTACATCCAATAATGGTATTACGCTATATCGTGACCTATGTTCAGTAAATGGAAATGTTTATGAGGGTCAGTTGACATAGTAATTCGCTATCTTACCTGACACAAGTCATTGTCAGTGGCATTATGCATACCGAATATGTCAGATATAGTACTCAAACGATTAGTCGACTAGTCGATGTCGACTCTGGGCAAACCGGTAGTCGACTCTCAATTGTGCAGTCGACTAGTCGGAGGAGTTCAAGCTTTTAGGTAAATAGTATCCCTTCTGTGCCACTGTCAGACAGTTTGAACAGCAATATTGGGCAATCATTGTATACATTTATTGCCATCTAATAGTAGTGACAGTAGTTTGTTTTAACTGGTACTAGTAGAGTGCTGAATTATTTTGGGCTATCAGGATATGTTATTAATTTGCCTTGTTGCAATTTATGGGAGAGTGCCTATAGGCACTCTCCCATAAATTGCAACAAGGCAAATTAAATAAGACTATATAATTTCACTCTTAGCATAATTAGAAGCACATTAACAGAATAATGTTCCAGTAAGTTGCTGTATATGAATGCTCAAGTGAAGCCAAATTTGGACCTTCAACACTCTACCGGAACACCAACACTGTTATAAGGAGACAAGTTATCACCAATGACTAGTCAAAGTCGACTTGACTTTTGGGTATTGACTAGTCGACTTTGGAATTCACTAGTCGTTTGAGCACTAGTCAGATATAGACAAAAATGTTGAGAACATGGCAATTGTACAAGCAATCTCTGCTCTGAAGTCGGTGGAATCAAAAGACAGAAGGGCACTCACTGTCGTTTGATGTCACCGACATCAAAGAATGTATCTGATGACCTATAATTATGTGATCTCACATCACGTGACCAGACATTTGCAACAATGTGTATTGACTGGTGATTCAGATTTTCTGCA
The DNA here is from genome assembly GCA_031216915.1 of Pictodentalium vernedei. Lineage (NCBI taxonomy): Eukaryota > Metazoa > Mollusca > Scaphopoda > Dentaliida > Dentaliidae > Pictodentalium > Pictodentalium vernedei. Next base: position 101,909,373 of record CM062294.1, read on the forward strand.
TATGATGATAAACACAAGAATCTAAGACCAAGTGCAAAATACAAAAGGTTCAGCTTAAATGACATTGGAGGTACAGTTGGTAACGTTGAATAGAAAATAAAGTTGAAAAACAAACAAAGATGACTGCCAGCCGTAGCTTGAAAAACACAACCAAAATGGTCACCATTCTGCCATCTTGGATTTTGAAAAAAAAATATTGAGCGTGCATAATCACCTCACAACCCTTTATCCATGTACCATATACGAAAGGGGTAGCTTGAGCCATGTTGGAGGGAGGGGTGGTTACATAAAATAGAGGAAAAAAGCTTTAAAAAACACAACAAAAATGCCTGCCATGGCGCCATCTTAAATTTTGAAAAAAAATATTGAACACAACCCTCTATCAATGTGCCAAATATGAAACGAGTAGCTTGGACCACGTTGGAGTGAGGGGTGAGGGGTGGTAACATAAAATAGAGAAAAATGCTTAAAAAACACAACAAAAATGGTCGCCATCCCACCATCTTGGATTTAGAAAAAAAAATATTGAACGTGCACCATCCCCTCCATCCCCTCCCAACCCTCTATCCATGTGTCAAATATGCAAAGTGTAGCTTGAACCATGTTGGAGGGAGGGGTGGTAACATGAAAATAGAGAAAAAAAACCATCCCCTCCATCCCCTCCCAACCCTCTATCCATGTGTCAAATATGCAAAGTGTAGCTTGAACCATGTTGGAGGGAGGGGTGGTAACATGAAAATAGAGAAAAAAAAGCTTAAAAAACACAACAAAAATGGCAGCCATTCCGCCATCTTGGATTTTGAAAAAAAAATTTGAGCGTGCATCATCTCCTCAAAACCATTTATCCATGTAACAAATATGAAAGGTGTAGCTTAAAGCATGTTGGAGGGAGAGGTGGTAACATAAAAACAGATAGATGGACAGGACGGACAGATGGACAGACGGGCAGATGGACGGATTGCAATCCTATAGTCCCCTATAGCGCGGGGTTTTTTTGTTACAAAAATGGGCGATTGTTGTAATAAAAGTGGTGAGCTCATTTTGTTACAAAAGTGGTTGATTTTCTAACAAAAGTGGTTAGCTGTAACAAAAGTGGGCAAGAGTTGTAACAAAGGTGGTGAGCCCTAATGAAAGTGGTTTGTTGCAACAAAAGTGGTTGCCACAATCAAAAACGATATTAAAATTTGTTGTTTTAACTATATTTTTTTCAAATTTAAAAAAAAATTTGAACAAAACCATATCATGTGATCTTTTACTGGGACGAGCTCAATGAGCTCAATCCAATGTTTCCTGATATGGTATTTTTGAATTTTAAATAGTTTTTATTCCACTGCTCAATTTCAGACCTGGAAATAAAGGGTTTATGTCGTAACCCATCGGCAGGTTATGCTATATAGCATAGTTGTAACCCACAGGAAAAGGGTGACATGATGCTTCTCCGCTTTCTCTGTTTTTACTTTGACTGTCAAGCTGTTTTATGTCTAAACCCTTTACCCAACATAATGACCAAAATTGGCCAGCACTATTCACAAAAATTACAATTCAATTTTTATTATTTTTTTTATTTTCTGTCTCAACTAGAACTATCACTGAAGGTGATTAATACCCCCGCTTTGGGTTTTTAGAGGAATGCACTTCTGATCATGTAGGCAAAGGCCATAAGGAAATGTATACATAAAGATCATTTTTTGTTGTTGAAATTTGTATTTGCATGTGGCCTTCCACAGAACAGCACTGAATACTTAAAGAGCCCACACATATATGGTTTACATTTGGAAAAACACATTTACAATGTGCAACATGTATTCAAAATCGGTTCATTAATATAGGAGGAGTTGCACACACAAGAATCCCATTTGAAAACCCATAATAAATCCAAGTTAAAGGGAGATAACCTGGTTAAAATTGTCGCAGATCAAAAATTTGGGAATATGCGTATGTTCACTTAGTTGTGATAATGTTTGAAAGGTTTCGTCAAAATTGATTGATAAATGTAGGAGGAGCTGCACGCACAAGAATTTCATGTGGAAACCCATAATAAATCTAAGTTAAAGGGAGATAACCTAGTTAAAATAGCCACAGCTCAAAAATTTTGGAATATGCGCATGTTCACTTAGTAGTGATGATGTCTGTAAACTTTTGTCCAAATTGATTGATAAATGTAGGAGGAGTTGCGCACACAAGAATTTCATGCAGAAACCCATATTAAATCAAAGTTCAAGAGAGATAACCTGGTTAAAATTGTCGCAGATCAAAAAGTTTGGAATATGCACAAGTTCACTTAGTAGAGATGATGTTTGAAAGGTTTCATCAAAATCGGTTCATTAATGTAGGAGGAGTTGCGCACACAAGAATTTGTTCGAACGGAAAGACATAATAAATCTAAGTCAAAGGGAGATAACCTGGTTAAAATTGTCGCAGATCAAAAATCTTGGAATATGCACATGTTCACTTAGTAGTGATGATGTCTGAAAAGTTTTGTCCAAATTGATTGATAAATGTAGGAGGAGTTGCACGCACAAGAATTTCATGTAGAAACCCATAATAAATCTAAGTTAAAGGGAGATAACCTAGTTAAAATTGCCACAGCTCAAAAATTTTGGAATATGCGCATGTTCACTTAGTAGTGATGATGTCTGTAAACTTTCGTCCAAATTGATTGATAAATGTAGGAGGAGTTGCGCACACAAGAATTTCATGCAGAAACCCATATTAAATCAAAGTTCAAGAGAGATAACCTGGTTAAAATTGTCGCAGATCAAAAAGTTTGAAATATGCACATGTTCACTTAGTAGAGATGATGTTTGAAAGGTTTCATCAAAATCGGTTCATTAATGTAGGAGGAGTTGCGCACACAAGAATTTGTTCAAACGGAAAGACATAATAAATCTAAGTCAAAGGGAGATAACCTGGTTAAAATTGTCGCAGATCAAAAATCTTGGAATATGCGCATGTTCACTTAGTAGTGATGATGTCTGAAAAGTTTTGTCCAAATTGATTGATAAATGTAGGAGGAGTTGCGCACACAAGAATTTCATGTAGAAACCCATATTAAATCAAAGTTCAAGAGAGATAACCTGGTTAAAATTGTCGCAGATGAAAAAGTTTGGAATATGCACATGTTCACTTAGTAGAGATGATGTTTGAAAGGTTTCATCAAAATCGGTTCATTAATGTAGGAGGAGTTGCGCACACAAGAATTTGTTCGGATGGAAAGACACAATAAATCTAAGTCAAAGGGAGATAACCTGGTTAAAATTGTCGCAGATCAAAAATCTTGGAATATGCGCATGTTCACTTAGTAGTGATGATGTCTGAAAAGTTTTGTCCAAATTGATTGATAAATGTAGGAGGAGTTGCGCACACAAGAATTTCATGTCCGGAAAGACGTACGGACGGACGGACGGACGGACAGACGGACGGACGGACGGACGGACGTACGGACGTACAGGGCGATTCCTATATAGCCCCCACTTCTTCGAAGCGGGGGTATAAAAACATTTATTTATTTATTATGGTTTAACGACACATTAACAGCCAAGGTCATATTGTGTCCGTGACAGTTTTTACGGGTGGAGGAAGATGGAGTACCCGGAGAGAAACACTGAGCAACGACAAGCAGCTGCCAGATCCCTAACATCATAACTCCGCACTGCAGCACAGGCAGGGTTAGATTGGTTGCATACATGCACACCATCGAAGTGCAGTACGCTTTAGTACACAGTGTCATCATGCCCTCATGTGGGCAATCAGGGTGAAGTGCCTTGTTCAAGGATACAACACAGGAGTCTGAATCGATCGCTCAGATGGTCACCCATCCAAAGACTAACTGGGCTCGACGTTACTTAACTTCGGTGATCTAACTAGAAATGGTTACCACAACCCCACCGTGCTCCCTTTAAAATGAAACAGCATGCCACTGGAGTCAAGATAGTTCTGAAAGATTGTCAAGTCTTTCTGGTAAAACATGTGAGATTAGTAATTTAATAAAGGTTTGTTGCATTATGGGGCCGCGGTGGCTCAGTAGGTAGAGGTGCAGGCTGCAAGCTGAGAGGTCCTTGGTTTGAATCCCACCTGCGGCAACCGCATTGTGTCCTTGGGCAAGACACTTCACCCCCATTGCCGATGTGGGGGCATGGTGGCATTGTGTAATAAGGCATACTGCACATCGATGGTGCACTTGCCTTCAACCAATGCTAACCCTGCTTGTATGGAGTTAGTATTTGGGGAGCTGACAGTTTCTCACCGTTGCTTGGTGGTTCTCTCCGGGTACTCCCAGCTTCCCCACCTATAAAACTGTTGCGTTCATGATTAGCCATTGTGCAGAAATATGTGACCTTAAACACCAATAAATAAATAAATAATGTTGTATTACTTTCAAGACTGGAAATAAGCAGACTATCATCTACAGAATGAGGTCCCAAGAGGGTGAATTTTGTGATGCTACCCTGCACAGCAGGGTAGCATTACTAAATTTACCCTCTGTGAACCTCAATCTGAATCAAGGTCTCAAGCCTAAACAGAAAGGGGTACTCAGAAGATAAATTGGGGGATTCTAGCCCACTGTATGGGATAGCATAAGAAAATTCACCCTCTGTGGGCCTCATTGTGCAAATGACAGATAGCTTATTTCCAGGCTTGAAATTTACTTTGTTGTAACCTGTAGTTCATTCACATATGTTACAAGTGACGTAACCCACAAGTAAAATGAACGATTGTTCCTGGGTTAATTCTAGATCTGAATTTGTAAATTGAGATTCAAAAAGAAAAGGCTTAAGAATGATGTTTTCAGATTACAAAAACAAACAAACCACTTGAAATTCTGGAAATGTTTGTTCAAATCAAACAAGTCACTTCATATATTAAATAGTTAAACAGCTTGTAAAGTACTACTTTTTCTGCATTGCTAGCCTTGTGGAAATATACTCCTTTCACCTGTCACATTTAATAATAAACATTTAATAACCCAGTCCAGTCAAACGTACAAATGAATTAAAATAAGCCTGTAAAGATATTTTTGGTTGCTACTCAGGATGATAGGTATAGTGGAACCCTGTTAACCCTATACCTAGGTGGGAACTGTGGTTCAGCTGGTAGAGGTGCAGGCTGCAAGCTGAGAGGACCTCAGGTCGAATCCCACCTGCAGCAACCGCGTTGTGTCCTTGGGCAACACACTTCAGCCCCACTACCCATGTGGGGGCATGGTGGTGTTGTGTACTAAGGGGTACTGCATGTCGATGGTGCGCTTGTCTTCAACCAATGCTAACCCTGCTTGTGTGGAGTTAGTATGTTTGGGAGCTGACAGTTGCTCGTCATTGCTCGGTGGTTCTCTCCAGGAACTCTGGCTTCCTGCACCCATAAAACTGTCATGGTCATGATTAGCCATTGTGCAGAAATATGTGTCCTTAAATCACCAATAAATAAATAAACAAGAGGCCCAAGGAGGGCCTGAGAGCACTCACCTGACATGGTAGCCTAAATATCAACCCAGGGAATTGATTTCAACATGTTGCATCTGCCCCTCCTAAGAAAAGCTTATACCAAATATCCAAAGATTCTGACCAGTGGATCTAAACCCAGGGAGACCAAATATGAACCCAGGGACTTGGCTTGAACAAACTTGAATCTCACCTCCAGTGGGATGCTGTACACCAATATCAAAAGATTCTGACTTGTGGATTTTTTTGAAGAAGATTTTTGAAGAATAATCCTCATATTGAACTAAGTTATAATTTGGGCTCACACAGGGAGCCCAAATATCAACCCAGGGACTTGGCTTGAATAAACTTGAATCCCCACCCCCCCCCCCCCCCCCCCCTAAGGATGCTGCATACCAAATATCATAGCATTCTGACTGCTGGATCTGAAGAAGAGCTTCAACAAACTTGAATCCCCCCCCCCCTCCCCCCTCCAAGGATGCTGCATACCAAATATCAAAATATTCCGACTGCTGGATCTGAAGAAGATTTTTAAAGAAAATTCCTCATTTTGAACTAAATTACAATTCAAGTTCCCACAGTGAGCCCAAATGTGAACCTAGGGACAGGGCTTGAACATACTTGAATCTCACCCCCCTAAGGATGCGGCATACCAAATATCAAAACATTCCAACTGCTGAATCTCAAGAAAAAGATTTTGATGATCTCAAGAAATGAGATTTTGTGATCTCACATCACGTGACCAGACATTTGCAACAATGTGTATTGATTGGTGACTGGAGATTCAGATTATATGCATATGATGATAAACACAAGCATCTAAGACCAAGTGCAAAATACAAAAGGTTCAGCTTAACCCTTGTCGTGCGGAAGACAGAATATTCCGGGCTCAACACTGCACACTGCATAGCATTGGTTTTTAAACGAGAGTCTCGTTTAAAGCGAAAGTGAATAGCACAAGCTTTTAATTAATTCAAAATGGCTTCGTATTTACCAAATCAGGAAAAAATTTTCAATGAATTACAGAACGACAGTGACAGTGACAGTGATTTTGAAGGGTTTGATTTAAATACCAGTAGGTCTCAAAATGAGCAAAATGATTCTGATACAACTGACTCAGGTGATGAAAGTGATTTTTTTATTTGTAATTGGGAGACCGGTGACCGAAATAAACCTGACCTTGAATTCACAGGTACACCGGGCGTTCGACCAAATTTACAACTTCCCGATGACCCAGAACCAGGTGATTTTTTCAACATTTTTGTCACAGAAAATGACTTTAAAACAATGGCAATTGAACTAATAGGTATGCTAACAACTTTTTGGAAAAAAATACCCAAACAATAAAAGCAAACTCACGTTTTCGACTTTGGAAAGAAAGAACATGGCAGGAAATAAAAGTTTTTATCGGACTAATTATTGCGATGGGTATTATTATTCAACTTGATGTTTCGGAATACTGGACAACAAATGAAGTAAATGTGACCCCATTCTTTCCAAAATGTTTACCAAGGGATAGGTTTTGGCTGCTGATGTCATTTTTTCACCTGTCTGATAATGAATTTCAAATTCGTCGTGCACTTCCTGGTTACAACCCACTTTTCAAACTTGGTACATTGTTTACAAATATGAAAAAAAAAAATTGATTTGTTTACACTCCAAACCGGCAACTTTCTTTAGATGAATGTATGATACCATAAAGGGGACACCTGCACTTTCGTGTTTATAATCCAGACAAACCACATAAATATGGAATCAAAGCCTACACAATATGTGACGCGAGAAATGGTTACTGCACAAAATTTAAACTTTACACAGGTAAAACTGAATTACAATTAGATACGAGTGGAAATGGGGCTACATATGACCTTGTTATGGACATGATGAGGGATTATTTTGGCCAGGGTTATATTTTGTTCGTGGATAATTATTACAGTTCACCTAGATTGTTCTGGGACTTGTGGAAATTAGGGTGTGGAGCTACCAGAACTTTACGAGCATATCAAAAAAGGGTCCCCCAAATTGTGAAAGATCAACCTGTAAAACAGAAAGGTGAAACATATGTTACTCATAATAAACATTTACTTCTATTGAAATATCATGACCGAAAAATTGTGCACCTCCTAACAACCGTAGACACAGCTGAATTTATTCCAACGGGAAAAGTTGATCCAAGGACACAGCACCCAATAAAAAAACCTGAGATAATTGTGAATTATGACAAGTACATGGGTGGAGTGGATCGGTCAGATCAAATGGTCAGCTATGCAACTTTTAATGCCAGGACACTGAAGTGGTGGAAAAGGGTTATCTTTCATGTACTATCTCTTGGTATTTTTGAATGCGTAACTAATCTACAAATGTCCCTATGCTTCAATGCCAATTTCGCAGAAAATTTAAATTTTATAGTAAATTTCCTTTCTTATTATACCTACCACAATTGTTTACTACAGACTTGCACTACAGTGGAAGTCCCTAACTCGGATAATATACTCTCTATCTTTGTCTTTCCCAAGCAATTTGGGAAAGAAAAGTGGTGCAAAAGCACCAAGAAAAAATAAGCCAAAACTGGGTCGATTGCAACCGGCGCAGACCCAGTACAGGACGCTCTCTTCCAAGTACAACTCCACGACTTCCATTGCCAGTGCGCATATGCGGCACTAATGACTCATTCTTTTGAATCCACCAACGTTAGAGTTATGTGATCAGCGGGGAGGAAGGATTCTTACCCATATAAGAAGATGGGAGGGCCTCCATGTAAACAATTGTGGTAGGTATAATAACAAAGAAAATTTACTATAAAATTTAAATTTCTTATCAACCTACCCACAATTGTTTACTACAGGCTGAATAGACAATAGGCTGGAGGTAATCGCATAACCAACCCTACACATAACCCAAGTGCACTGGAACCGTGAACAGACGGAAGAGGTCCCGAGGCTTATCAACCATAGCATCACAAACATTAGTAAAAGACAATGAAAGATGAGGCGTATGGTTCTGTGCAACGCACAGACAGAGAGGGCAGTAACAGCAGGGAGCTGGAACTGACCCTGTAAAAAGCTGAATGGCTGGAATAGACAACAGCCTGAGCCGAAGAAATAGGGCCCCTAGAACAAAGGTCCTCTGTCGGCTCTTGCAACTCTCGCAGATAAATGGAGAAGGTAGCATTTCTCCAGTAGGCTGCCAGTATAACATCCGACAACATGACGGAGTTAGTAAAAGCCCCGAGAAGAAGACAATGCACGCACCTCGTGGCAGAAAAAACAATTGGTAATACAATCACCAGTAGCTAGACGAGAGGAAGCTGCACAAATAGCAAGCCAAATCCACCGAGAAATGGATGCAGGAGATCTGGCATGTGAGAAAACGCATATCCATCCAGGATAAAGGTGCCAACGCTCCCCACCCCCAAGCAGAGCAGCGCCCAAGAAAGTGTCCATCTTGGAGTAAACTGCAAAGTCCTAGGCCTTTTCAAGGAAAAGAGCTGAACAAGCTTGGAGAGGCAAGGATGAGTGTCGAAACAATGCGGTACCACATATGTAAAAAAGGTCTCCGAAGCATGGATTTGTACCCATTGCTGGAGAACCCCAGAAACAAACATATACCAGAAACTCCACAAGCGGTGTGATCGAAGGAGTGACAGACGCAACAGAGTGATGATCGCACACCATCGACAGAAGAACCTTCCACTTAGCCACAGAGGCTAAACCAGTGGAGTGAGTGCCTCCTTGAAGAAGAAAAGCAACTCCACTGCTTGTCTTGAAAAACCACTACGGAGGAGACAGGACCCAATAAAAGACATGTGCGAAGGCACAATGAAGTCGGGTCAACTTGAAACCTCCTCGGGCAACTTTGCAAAGAAAGTCGCAACGTAGATGGAGACATGCCGGAACCGCCGCTAACAGAGAGCGGAGCAGATTGATCCACACCCACCGATGCAACAGGGGTGTGATCGAAAGGATTCAACGACTGCAGGTTCATATCTGGGCGAGAACCTGAGGTGGAATCGGAACTGGCAGGAAGGCATAGCCAAAAAGACCATCCCAAAGGAGGGCCAGAGCGTCCATGGCGAAAGCCAGAGCATCTGGACACGGGGGACACGAAAGTGTCCACCTGATGGTTCCAACGAGTCGCAAAGAGATCGATGGATCACCGCCATGTGGAGCATCCACTTAGTGGAAAAGAACCTGCCCCGTCGAAACAGGGAGTCGGCTAGGACGTTCAGATGACCGGAAATGCGATGAACAACCACCCCGGCATTGACATCCTGAGCGAGCAGTAGAAGATCCCGAGCCAATTCGTACATTGGAACCGAGTGCGTGCCGCCCTGGTTCCAAATGTAAGCAACCACTGTCGAATTGTCGAACAACAGAAGGACCTGACGATTCGACAGGTGAGGGATCCACTGCCTGAAACTCAGAAGAAGAGCAAGAAGCTCCTTCTGGTTGATGTGTAGAGATGCCCGATCCTGGTCACACATCCCGTGAAGGGAAAGACCTAGAGGATCCAATGTCGCACCCCATCCAAGATCGCTGACATCTGCCGTCAGAACGCGATCTGACATGGGTAAGTCCAACGGGACACCCTGCGTGATCCACTGAACATTTGTCCAGTGGAGAAGGTGAGGATAAGAGATTCTGGTAACTGAAGCACCAGCTCCACAGAATCGACATTCGGCCTCCAACGACTGAGCAGAAAGTGTTGGAGAAGTCTGACATGCAGCTGACCTAGAGGAATGAGATCCATCGCCGAACCGCAGAGACCGAGCAGCCGGAGAATACCCTGTGCTGTCGCGGATGTGGAATGGGAACAGAGTCAGAGCAAAAGCTTGGAGAATCACAGCCATGGCCTGGGGAACCACCACCGTATTGAACTGAGTGCGGAAAGCCATCCCCAGATAACAAAACGACTGAGAAGGGACCAGATCCGACTTCTCCTCGTTGACTCTGAATCCTAGCAACATGACAAGCTCAACAGAGTGTCGACATCCAACTCCAGTAAGGCAGCATTGGAATGCCTCTGAAGGATATCTTCTAGATATGCCGAAGTAGTCACCCTGTGCGATGGAAGGCTATCACATGCGACATCAGTCGGGTGAAAGCCCAAGGAGCCGAAAGGCATGGCCTTCAACTGGTAAACTCGCCCCAGAAAAGCGAACCTGAGATACTTTGCGACACCCGATGAATCGGAACGTGAAAGTAAGCATCTCGCAGGTCGATGCTGGAAGCGAAAACTCCCTGGTGAATGGAACGGCGGACCGACCTGAAAGTCTCCATGCTGAACGTGGGAGCAATGATAGACTGATTCAGGATACTCAGATCGATAACCGGTCGGAGTCGGATGCCCTTCTTCGGCACCAAGAACAGGTGGGAATAAAACCCCACTGACTGAATGTTCTTGATGACCTCGATCGCCCCCTTGGCCAGGAGATTGTCTATCTCCGTGGACAAAAGCTCCCGACGTAAAACGTCTGAAGGAACTGTGGTTGGAAGAGGCACTCTGGACAGAGTGGGGTGCGTTCTGAAGGATATTCGTAGCCCGGACCGAACAACATCTAACACCCAAGGATCGGATGTCATGGTGGCCCAACGGTCTACGAACTCTGCTATCCTTCCTCCAACCTGGACGAATCGAGGTGAGGACCTTCAGTTCGAGCCCCGACGAGGCCCGCGAGAGGAAAAACCACCTCCTCTACTGAATGAAGAATCCTGAGACTTCCCTCTAGCCTGCCGGCGCTTACCCTTACCCCATGAGTAAGAAGTAGAAGTGGTGGCAGACGGATCAGCCCTTTCCTTCGCAGAGGAAGCAGAAGGGTACTTGTTAGGCTTTGAACGGTCCCTGCCTCTCCTAGAAGGCTGATCAAGCTGACGAAGCAGCAGCTGATCTTTGGAATGACGTAGGATGTCATCCTGGACCGTCGACACGGAATCCATGGAACAGTAGCGGACCTGCCAAAGAAGCAGATCAAAGAGCAGCGCACTGCCCCTAGGAAAGGATCGGCCTGTGTCCAGAACAGAGTCCCTTCAAACTAGTTCCAAAATAGCCGTGTCACAGACATGCATGTGAGTAAGATGCATGAGTGCCTTGGACAGCACACGCAAAGGAGTTTGTACATCGTCAAACATATCTGGAGGCAGATACGGCGTGATCGGAGAGAGAAAGCATACCCAGCATTTCTCTCGATAAGCCCAACATGATACGAATGACGGCCGACTTGGGCTTGGAAAGGCCGAGGGAATTGGAGTCCTGATCCAAAACCGTCAAAGTCTGGCAGACTGACGGATTGGCAAAATTGTAGAAACGATAACGCACCAGAGGCAAAAAGGTGTCAACCCTGGTGAAGAACGGAGCCTTCATAGCCTTGGAACTCAGCTTTGAGTCCAATGCTGAAAATGCTTCAACCACCTGTACTGACTGGCACAGTCGAAGACGCCCAGAAGCAGGTTGCTCCACAGGCTGTAGGCGCTCGACCCATGATCGTGGCCTGGCTGACACTGTCGGCTGGTTTGATGGTTTGACATCCGGAAAAGTCAAGAGCTGCCCCCATGTCAGAAGACTGCTGGCTCTCGACATCAAGGATGTCTGACTCCTCCCCGGAGTCAGAAGACACATAGCCCATCGTGGGCAAACCAGCTGACGCCTCCCATGGTGTAGGCACCAGGGGGATCAGATTTAAGCGGCCTGTTTCCAATCCCGGGAGGCGGCGCCATAGGGGGCGCCTGGAAACCACTCGCTGCCTTGCTGGAAGCAACGGGAAGGCTTTTGGACAGAACCTGAGTGAGTTAAAGGAGAGGGCCTCCCTAAGCTCACTGCCCGTACCAGCCAGTTCGACATGGGAACGAACCAGCAAAGTGGCTTCACATCTGACCCTCTTAACAGCGAAGGGTCATGATTCTCCAATACACCCGAAGCCGGGCGACAGGCGGCAACCGAAACATCTGAGAGCAGACGTGTATAGGGGTATGACACACCCCGAGGATCAACATAGCGAATGACGGCCAACTTGGGCTTGGAAAGGCCGAGGGAATTGGAGTCCTGATCCAAAACCGTCAAAGTCTGGCAGACTGACGGATTGGCAAAATTGTAGAAACGATAACGCACCGGAGGCAAAAAGGTGTCAACCCTGGTGAAGAACGGAGCCATGGAACTCAGCTTAGAGTCCAATGCTGAAAATGCTTCAACCACCTGTACTGACTGGCACAGTCGAAGACGCCCAGAAGCAGGTTGCTCCACAGGCTGTAGGCGCATGACCGATGATCGTGGCCTGGCTGACACTGTTGGCTGGTTTGATGGTTTGAGATCCGGAAAAGTCAAGAGCTGCCCCCAAGTCAGAAGACTGCTGGCTCTCGACATCAAGGATGTCTGACTCCTCCCCGGAGTCAGAAGACACATAGCCCATCGTGGGCAAACCAGCTGACGCCTCCCATGGTGTAGGCACCAGGGGGATCAGATTTAAGCGGCCTGTTTCCAATCCCGGGAGGCGACGCCATAGGGGGCGCCTAAAAACCACTCGCTGCCTTGCTGGAAGCAACGGGAAGGCTCTTGGACAGAACCTGAGTGAGTTAAATGAGAGGGCCTCCCTAAGCTCACTGCCCGTACCAGCTGGGTCGACATGGGAACGAACCAGCAAAGTGGCCTGACATCTGACCCTCTTAACAGCGAAGGGTCATGATTCTCCAATACACCCGAAGCCGGGCGGCAGGCGGCAACCGAAACATCTGAGGGCAGACGTGTATAGGGGTATAACACACCCCGAGGATCAACATAGCAGGAACTCGGGAGAGTTGCCGCGGACCTCTGCAGGGCAAAAGGTCCAGGCTGCACAGAAGGCATTGGTCCTGCAAAACTGTGACCAGAATGAGTGGACAGAAAAATGCCAATGACAAAACTGTGGTACTCGACAGCACAGAGACCACAGTAGAGGGTCCGGCCTGCAGCCACTTCCAACTTCGCCGAGTTGAAGTCAGGAAAGGCTGAGGCCGAGGTCCCCACGTCTGCACTCCCAGACACCGCTGCAGACCACTGCAGGTATATAACTGCTGTGCTCAACGGCTGAGAGGACACAGTAGGGGGTTCAGTCGGCAGCCACTTCCGACTTCGCCAAGTTGAAGTCGGGGAAGGCTGAGGCTGATACCCCACAACCACACTACAGACATCCCTGCAGACCCTTGCAGGGATAAGCTGAGGCCGGCTAAAAACGGTGCCCAATGACATTGTAGACGGAACAGCAGTAGCAGCAAATACGACAGGAGCTGTTGGAACTGGTGGAAAAGCGGAGAGCCACCTAGCTTGGCCTCCAAAGGAAGAGTCACAACCCTAGTGACAGCCTTAGATGTCGACTGGAGAGGGCGCATACTTCCTGAACCAGGCATCTCTTCACCAGATATCCAACAGCTCCCGCAGTACCCACCACGGTAAAAAAAAAAACCTGCACATTCCCCACGGAAGGGGATAACTGTCACCAGACATGGTCGAGTCGGGAAGCCCCGAAACGACAGCGTTCCCAGCCCTCCCATTGGTGCAGAAGGAGCTGCACAACCCCCATGGAGGGGGTATAACTCACACCAGATGTGGTCGATTGGGGGTGGGGTGGTGGGGGGGGGGGGGTTAACTGGCGGAAAAGCGGAGAGAGCCACCTAGCTTGGCCTCCAAAGGAGGAGTCACAACCCTAGTGACAGCCTTAGATGTCGACTGGAGAGGGCGCATAATTCCTGAACCAGGCATCTCTTCACCAGATATCCAACAGCTCCCGCAGTACCCACCACGGTAAAAAAAAAAAAAAACCTGCACATTCCCCACGGAAGGGGAATAACTCTCACCAGACATGGTCGAGTCGGGAAGCCCCGAAATGACAGCGTTCCCAGCCCTCCCGTTGGTGCAGGAGGAGCTGCACAACCCCCATGGAGGGGGTATAACTCACACCAGATGTGGTCGAGTTGGGGGGTGGGGTGGTGGGGGGGTTAACTGGCGGAAAAGCAGAGAGAGCCACCTAGCTCGGCCTCCAAAGGAGGAGTCACAGCACCCCCCCCCCCCCCCGCACCCACGGAGGGGGTATAACTCACACCAGATGTGGTCGAGTCGGGAGGCTCCCGAAACGACAGCATTCCACACCACCCACGGGTGCAGAAGAAACGCCCACGAGAATGCACCAAGGCGAGGGCGAAAGGAATTGCCCAAAAGGAACCGAAATGGAAATAACAGAGGTGAGAGCAGTAGAAGAAAAAGGTGAACTAAACAGAAACAGAAAGTAGAAGAACACCCTCAACTACGAGAGAAGGTGGCAGAAAAAAAATCGGTGGGTACACAACAGAACAACAGCGTTCAAGACCCCTCCCCCCCCACCCCCCGTGGGAGGCTCCCGAAACGACAGCATTCCACACCACCCACGGGTGCGGAAGAAACTGCCACGAGAATGCAGCAAGGCGAGGGCAAAAGGAATTGCCCTAAAGGAACCGAAATGGAAATAACAGAGTTGAGAGCAGTAGAAGAAAAAGGTGAACTAAACAGAAACAGAAAGTAGAAGAACACCCTCAACTACGAGAAAAGGTGCCAGAAAAAAAAACGGTGGATACACAGAACCCAGACGGCCGACAGGGACCAAAAAACAGAAATTCAGCCCTCAACAGAGTGAAGAAATCCTGTCCAGACAGTCCCTGATTGACACCTAACTCCAATAACAATTAAATCTATCAACCGAAAAATTCATTGTCGGACCGGGTTGACACGATGTCGAAAATGGAATAGTAAATAATATACAATGAGAATGTGATTGAAAATATTAACGAGAATATATAAAACACAGTCCTGTTATTATACGATCTTCAGATCCAAAATTCCAGTCACAGGAAAACCATTATCGACAAGTTGAATTATCACTGTTTCATAATGCATATGGCAGAGACACATCTTTCACGTGTCTCGGATAAAAAAAAGAATGAGTCATTAGCGACGCATATGCGCACTGGCACCGGAAGTCGTGGAGTTGTACTTGGAAGAGAGCGTCCCGTACTGGGTCTGCGCCGGTTGCATTTGATCCAGTTTTGGCTTATTTTTTCTTGGTGCTTTTGCACTACTTTTCTTTCCCAAATTGCTTGGGAAAGACAAAAATAGAGAGTATATTATCCGAGTTAGGGACTTCCACTGTAGTGCAAGCCTGTAGTAAACAAATGTGGGTAGGTTGATAAGAAATTAGTTCAATGTCTCGTCTCTTCGGTAAATATTGAAGATGTTCCTGGAACGTCCGCAAATCCTGCCGGCAGACCAAGGTCATCATTGGAACCTATTTTCAGACTGCAAGGCAAACATTTTCCTGAAAAAATTGTAGAACTGGGGAAGAAAAAAAATATAAGCAGAGCCTGTGCTGTATGTCAACCTGCCGAACGTCGTGCACTTGAAAGAATAGGCGAGAAAAAAAAAGGTGTGGGAGGGAATCATCTTGTCAGGTAACGAGTATAAGAAAGCCTTGTGTGTGGAACCCTGTTTTGGGCTTTACCATACATACAAGGACTTTGAACGTGCATATTTTGCCACAAAAAATCTTGATGACTAATTTCAAACATTTGCGAGCACACCTGTACATACCTGTGCACACCTGGACAAGTGAATGCAGTTCCAAGTTTTTGTTTATTGTTCCTTCCGGTTAGATGTTAAATATGACACAAAATTTCATCTCGCTGTTTGTGTAAATAAGTTACTTGTTGGCGTTTAATGGCTACAAATTCACAGTTGCATTACCTGAACCTACCTTTGAACTTACCTGTATCCTTGAGGTCAAGAACATGGCATTTCAGGGACATTTCACAAGAAAGACAACAAGACATGGTTTTACTGTAAAATTTAATCACATTAAAAAAAGAATAACAAACAAGGTGAGCTTCAGGTCAATTTTTATTAAATGTACACACCTTTACCTTAATTAACTGTCATTATATTTACAGGTACATCATAAAATCATATTATAAACATCACAAAATGAAAGTACATCAATATACCTTTCCAAAAATGTAGAACATGCCATATATTCTCAAATAATTGCTAATGTATAATTGTATAATCTTATAAGTGTTATAGAACAAACATTTATAAAAATATATTCAACCAGTGCATATTATATATAGCACCACAAGGGTTAAATGACATTGGAGGTACAGTTGGTAACGTTGAATAGAAAATAAAGTTGAAAAACAAAGATGACTGCCAGCCGTAGCTTGAAAAACACAACCAAAATGGCCACCATTCTGCCATCTTGGATTTTGAAAAAAAAATATTGAGCGTGCATAATCCCCTCACAACCCTTTATCCATGTACCATATATGAAAGGTGTAGCTTGAACCATGTTGGGGGGAGGGGTGGTAACATAAAATAGAGAAAAAAGCTTAAAAAAACACAGCAAAAATGGCCGCCATTCTGCCATCTTGGATGTTGAAGAAAAAAAAATTGAGCATGCATCATCCCCTCAGAACCATTTACCTCTATCAATGTGCCAAATATGAAAAGTGTAGCTTGAACCATGTTGGGGTGAGGGGTGGTAACATAAAATAGAGAGAAAAAAGCTTAAAAAACACAACAAAAATGGCCGCCATGCCGCCATCTTGGATTTAGAAAAAAAAATTTTGAGCGTGCATCATCCCCTCAGAACCATTTATCCATGTACCAAATATGAAAGGTGTAGCTTAAAGCATGTTGGAGGGAGAGGTGGTAACATAAAAACAGATAGACGGACAGATGGATGGACTAAAAATGGGCAATTGTTGTAACAAAAGTGGTGAGCTCATTTTGTTACAAAAGTGGTTGATTTTCTAACAAAAGTGGTGAGCTGTAACAAAAGTGGGCAAGAGTTGTAACAAAGGTGGTGAGCCCTATGAAAGTGGTTTGTTGTAACAAAAGTGGTTGCCACAATCACAAACGATATTAAAATTTGTTGTTTTAACTATATTTTTTTTAAATTTAAAAAAAAATTTGAATAAAACCATATCATGTGACCTTTCACTGGGACGAGCTCAATGAGCTCAATCCAATGTTTCCTGATATGGTATTTTTGAATTTTTGGAAAAATAGTTTTTATTCCACTGCTCAATTTCAGACCTGGAAATAAAGGGTTTATGTCGTAACCCATTGGCAGGTTATGCTATATAGCATAGTTGTAACCCATAGGAAAAGGGTGACATGATGCTTCTCAGCTTTCTCTGTTTTTACTTTGACTGTCAAGCTGTTTTATGTCTAAACCCTTTACCCAACATAATGACCAAAATCGGCCAGCACTATTCACAAAAATTACAATTCAATTTTAATTATTTTTTTTTATTTTCTGTCTCAAAAACATTTATTTATTTATTATGGTTTAACGACACATTAACAGCCAAGGTCATATTGTGTCCATGACAGTTTTTACGGGTGGAGGAAGCTGGAGTACCCGGAGAGAAACCCCGAGCAACGACAAGCAGCTGCCAGATCCCTAACATCGTAACTCCGCACTGCAGCACAGGCAGGGTTAGACTGGTTGCATACATGCACACCATCGAAGTGCAGTACGCTTTAGTACACAGCGTCATAATGCCCTCATGTGGACAATCGGGGTGAAGTGCCTTGTCCAAGGATACAACATGGGAGTCCGAATTGATCGCTCAGATGGTTACCCAACCAAGGACTAACCAGGCTCGACGTTACTTAACTTCGGTGATCTAACTAGAAACGGTTACCACAACCCCACCGTGCCCCCTTTAAAATGAAACAGCAAGCCATTCTTATCATATTCAATCTTGGAGTCAAGATAGTTCTGAAAGATTGTCAAGTCTTTCTGGTAAAACATGTGAGATTGGTAATTTAATAAAGGTTTGTTGCATTAATAATAATAATAATAATAATAATAGATATTTATATAGCGCTCATTTCACAATAATAAAAAGTTCCATGGCGCTTTACAAGAAAAATCATGGTTACATGTGACAGTACTTCTGTACTGTAGATTTGCATAGTGCTACGCGGAAATCACTCCGAGTATGGTTTACCAAAAAGATAGGTTTTCAGTACCGATTTGAAAGCACTTGGCGCAGTCTGTCGCACTGAAATGGGTAGCTCATTGAAAAGCCTAGGTGCACTATGAGAGAAGGAGCGGCCACCATATGATACCAAGTTGCAGGTAGTCTCTTCAAGCAAGTCATGCATAGAAGACCTTAACGTGCGTTTAGGCTCATACGGAACCACTAGGTCGCTTATATAAGCCGGGGTCAGATCACAGCAGCGAGCCCTGTGTGCAAAAAGTAAGACCTTGAACTGAATCCGTGATGAAATAGGAAGCCAATGAAGATCTTTCAGGACTGGAGTTATGTGTTGGCGCCGCTTCGTCAGTGAGACAATACGGGCAGCTGTGTTCTGTATTTGTTGCAACCTTTGTATCTGCTTGCCTGGAAGCCCATACAACAATGAGTTGCAATAATCTAAGCGTGATGTGATAAATGCATGCACCAGGCACACTGCAGCCTTCTTCGTCAAAATTTTTCGAGAGCGACCCAGTTTACGGAGGTACCAGTTGGCAGACTGACATATTTTGGTAATATGATCAGCCATAGTTAGGTGTCTGTCGAAATAGACACCTAAATTCCGAACCTTAGTTGACGGATTAATCACTACATCACCAACCATGAGCCGTGGCAGAGTGTCTGGTGCGGGTCTGAATCTTGAGGAAAATACTATCAGCTCAGTTTTTTCGTCATTTAATTTAAGTTTGTTTTGTAGCATAAATGCTCTCACTTCCTTAATACAGTTTTCGAGACGCATAAACTGTGTGGCTGTATCTTCATAATCAATGGGGTTAAATTCTACATATAACTGGGAGTCGTCAGCGTAAAAGATGCACTCAATACCGTGTGAGCGAATAATGGCGCCCAGAGGCTGCATATAAAGGGTGAATAAAATTGGGCCGAGAACGGAACCCTGGGGTACCCCAAATTCAAGTGAGGCTATTTCAGATTTGTTGCCATCAACGGTAACACACTGGGTTCGGTTACTCAAATAAGATCGAAACCAATCTAGTGCTGATCCTTCTATTCCTAGCTGAGAAAGTCGTTCAAAAAGAATTTCATGGTCAATCGTGTCGAATGCGGCTGAAAGGTCAAGTAGCACCAACGCAACACCTTTTTTGTTGTCAATAGATTCCAAAACCGCATTTTGGACTGAGAGAAGGGCAGTCTCTGTTGAATAACCAGGTCTATATGCAGACTGCTTAGGGTCAAGTAAACAATTATCGTCCAAATGCACGCGCAGTTGTTGTGCAATGACTTTTTCTATAATCTTGGAGATAAAAGGAAGATTCGAGACCGGGCGATAATTTTTCAGCATTGTGGGATCAAGAGATGTTTTTTTAAGAAGTGGGGTAACAAGAGCTGTTTTCAGACTAGGCGGTAGATAGCCAGAACTCACTGAGTTGTTAACAATTTCTGTAATGCTGCCAATGAGTACGGGAAGAGATGTTTTAAGGAGTGTAGTTGGTATCGGATCCAGATCACAAGTTTTTGATGGTGAAGACATTATGATTTTTTGAACAGTCTTCTCTGAAACCGTGTGAAAATGAGTTAGTTTTGAGGATGGGTTGGCTCAGTAGGTAGAGGTGCAGGCTGCAAGCTGAGAGGTCCTTGGTTCGAATCCCACCTCTGGCAACCACATTGTGTCCTTGGGCAAGACACTTCACCCCCATTGCCGATGTGGGGGCATGGTGGTGTTGTGTACTAAAACGTACTGCACATCGATGGTGCACTTGCCTTCAACCAATGCTAACCCTACTTGTATGGAGTTAGTATGTTGGGGAGCTGACAGTTTCTCACCGTTGCTCGGTGGTTCTCTCTGGGTACTCTGGCTTCCTCCATCTATAAAACTGTTGCGGTCATGATTAGCCATTGTGCAGAAATATGTGACCTTAAACACCAATAAATAAATAAATAATGTTGTATTAATTTCAAGACTGGAAATAAGCAGACTATCATCTGCAGAATGAGGTCCCAAGAGGGTGAATTTTGTGATGCTACCCTGCACAGCAGGGTAGCATTACTAAATTTACCCTCTGTGAACCTCAATTTGAATCAAGGTCTCAAGCCTAAACAGAAAGAGGTACCCAGAAGATAAATTGGGGGATTCTAGCCCACTGTATGGGATAGCATAAGAAAATTCACCCTCTGTGGGCCTTATTGTGCAAATGACAGATAGCTTATATCCAGGCTTGAAATTTACTTTGTTGTAACCTGTAGTTCATTCACACATTTTACAAGAGACGTAACCCACAAGAAAAATGAACGATTGTTCCTGGGTTAATTCTAGGTCTGAATTTGTAAATTGAGATTCAATAAGAAATGGCTTAAGAATGATGTTTTCAGATTACAAAAACAAACAAACTACCTGAAATTCCGGAAATGTTTGTTCAAAACATACAAGTAACTTCATATATTAAATAGTTAAACAGCTTGTAAAGTACTACTTTTTCTGCATTGCTAATCTTGTGGAAATATACTCCTTGCACCTGTCACATTTAATAATAAACATTTAATAACCCAGTCCAGTCAAACGTACAAATGAATTAAAATAAGCCTGTAAAGATATTTTTGGTTGCTACTCAGGATGATAGGTATAGTGGAACCCTGTTAACCCTATACCTAGGGGGGTGCTGTGGCTCAGCTGGTAGAGGTGCAGGCCACAAGCTGAGAGGACCTTGGTTCGAATCCCTCCTGCAGCAACTGCGTTGTGACCTTGGGCAAGACACTTCAGCCCCACTACCCATATGGGGGCATGGTGGCATTGTGTACTAAGAGGTACTGCATGTCGATGGTGCACTTGTCTTCAACCAATGCTAACCCTGCGTGTGTGGAGTTAGTATGTTTGGGAGCTGACAGTTGCTCGCCATTGCTCGGTGGTTCTCTCCGGGCACTCTGGCTTCCTGCACCCATAAAACTGTCATGGTCATGATTAGCCATTGTGCAGAAATATGTGTCCTTAAATCACCAATAAATAAATAAACAAGAGGCCCCAGGGGGCCTGAGGGCGCTCACCTGACATGGTAGCCTAAATATCAACCCAGGGGATTGATTTCAACAAGTTGCATCTGCCCCTCCTAAGAAAAGCTTATACCAAATATCCAAAGATTCTGACCAGTGGATCTAAACCCAGGGAGACCAAATATGAACCCGGGACTTGGCTTGAACAAACTTGAATCTCACCTCCAGTGGGATGCTGTATATCAAATATCAAAAGATTCTGACTTGTGGATTTTTTTGAAGAAGATTTTTGAAGAATAATCCTCATATTGAACCAAGTTATAATTTGGGCTCACACAGGGAGCCCAAATATCAACCCAGGGACTTGGCTTGAACAAACTTGAATCTCACCCCCCTAAGGATGCTGCATACCAAATATCAAAGCATTCTGACTGCTGGATCTGAAGAAGATTTTCAAAGAAAATTCCTCATTTTGAACTAAGTTATAATTCAGGCTCCCACAGTGAGCCCAAATATGAACCCAGAGACCTGGTTTCAACAAACTTGAATCCCCACCCAAGGATGCTGCATACCAAATATCAAAATATTCCGACTGCTTGATCTCAAGAAGAAGATTTTTGAAGAAAATTCCTCATTTTGAACTAAATTACAATTCAAGTTCCCACAGTGAGCCCAAATGTGAACCTAGGGACAGGGCTTGAACAAACTTGAATCCCCCCCTAAGGATGCTGCATACCAAATATCAAAACATTCTGACTGCTCGATCTCAAGAAATAGATTTTTAAAGAAAATTCCTCATTTTGAACTAAGTTGTAATTCGGGCTCCCACAGTGAGCCCATATATGAACCCAGGGACTTGGCTTGATCAAACTTGAATCTCACCCCCCTAAGCATGCTGCATACCAAATATCAAAAGATTCTGATTGGTAGATCTGAAGAAGAAGATTTTTAAAGAATATTTCTCATACTGCACTAATTTGAACATTTGGGCTCCTATAGAGAGCCCAAATATGGACCCAGAAATTTGCTTTCAATAAACGTGTGAAACAATCTTCCAAAGATGTTATATGTAAAATTTGAAAGCTTTTGGAGCAGTGGTTTGGGAAAAAAGTAGTCTTAAATGTTTTTCCCATTACCCACAGTGTTAAAAAATGCTGACTCCGCACTTTTTCAAAGTCTCAAAAAAGTACCCCATGATAAAACCGATAGCAATTATTTTGGACCATTCCATTCTGTTGGTCCTAAGGAAGCTTCACACCAAACAAGAATTCTCAGTGCCGTGAAATTTTGAAGATATTGGCGTTTTAATTTTTTTCTATTTTTGGGTCCTGCGGTTCCCATGGGGCAACAGGAAAATTTTTGATGGCATAAATTAAGTACTTAAGTCCAAATAAGCCCTCATATCAAATTTGGTTCAAATCTGCCTCTCGGTTTGGAAAATAGAAATTTTGGGCGGGGGCGAAAATTCTTGCCCCTCCCATAATGAAGGCAAATATAGCTCCTCAAACTTCTCTTGAACAAATTGGAGTCTACACCTCAAAAGGAAGCTGCACACCAAATATCAAGTCTCTGCAACTGCTGGTTCATGAGAAGATTTTTTAAAATTTAAGCACACTTTCTGGGCGTGGCCCTGCCGAGAGTCAAGGCAACTTGATTTGAACAAAATCAAAATGCGATGTCATAACAAACTATTATCTCAAATATCAATTAAATTGGTTCAGCAGTTTGGGAGAAGATGCAAACACGATGTTCACGGATGATGTACAACGGACGACGGGCGGTGAGAGATCACTATAGCTCCCCTGACTGAAAGTCAGGCGAGCTAATAAAAATAGGGTTCTTCCTCTCACGAAGGCCAACCTACATATGAAGTTTCATGAATGTGGGATCAACCATAGTCAAGTTATCATCCGGAAACCAATTGCTTATGATTTAGTATGTTCAAGGTCACTGTGACCTTCAACATTGACCTAGTGAGTCCAAAATAAATAGGGTTCTTCCTCTCAGTGAGGCCAACCCACCTATGAAGTTTCATGAACGTGGGTCAAACCATTATCAAGTTATCATCCGGAAACCCATTGTTTACGCCCGCCAGGACGCCCACCCACCCGCCATTCATCAAACTATAAGTCGAGTTTGACTTAGTTACAACTCGACTAATAACCCTATACCCAAATGAATCAGCTGCATCCGCCCATGTAATACAGTGGAGTCCTGTTAATTGAATAGCCACTTTGCCAATGAAAATTATTTAATTTACAAGAGAATTCAATTAACAGGGATTGTGTCACTTTCCTGTATTCTAGAGATTATTTATTTATTTATTGGTGTTTAAGGTCACATATTTATGCACAATGGCTAATCATGACCGCGACAGTTTTACGGGTGAAGGAAGCCGAAGTACCCAGAGAGAACCACTGAGCAATGGCGAGCAACTGTCAGCTCCCAAACATACTAACTCCACACACGCAGGGTTAGCATTGGTTGAAGACAAGTGCACCATCGACGTGCAGTACACCTTAGTACACAACGCCACCGTGCCCCCACGCGGGCAATGGAGATGAAGTGTCTTGCCCAAGGATACAACGCAGTTGCCGCAGGTGGGATTCGAACCGAGGACTTCTCGGGTTGCAGCCTGCACCTCTACCTACTGAGCCACCGCGCTCACATTCTAGAGATAAACTTGATATTTATTCTATTATATCTTGTTTGACAGAGCTCCATGAGCTCTGTCAAAGAAGATAAAATAGATTAAATATAGAACAAGAGGCCCCAGGGGGCCTGAGGGCGCTCACCTGACACGGTAGCCTAAATATCAACCCAGAGAATTGATTTCAACAAGTTGCATCTGCTCCTCCTAAGAAAAGCTTATACTAAATATCCAAAGATTCTGACCAGTGGATCTAAAAAAAAAGATTTTTAAAGAATGTTCCTCATATTGAATCCCACAGGGAGCCCATATATGAACCCAGGGACTTGGCTTTAACAAACTTGAATATCACCCCCCTGAGGATGCTGTACACCAAATATCAAAATATTCCGACTGCTGGATCTGAAGAAGAAGACTTATAAAGAAAATTCCTCATTTTGAACTAAGTTACAATTCGAGCTCCCACAGTGAGTCCAAATATGGACCTAGGGCCATGGCTTGAACAAACTTGAATCTCACCCTCCTAAGGATGCTGCATACCAAATATCAAAACATTCTGATTGCTGGATCTGAAGAAGATTTTTAAAGAAAATTCCTCATTTTGAACTAAGTTATAATTCGGGCTACCACAGTGAGCCCAAATATGAACCCAGGGACTTGGCTTGAACAAACTTGAATCTCACCCCCCTAAGGATGCTGCATACCAAATATCAAAAGATTCCGACTGCTGGATCTGAAGAAGATTTTTAAAGAAAATTGCCTGAAATGCACTAAGTTCAAATTTGGGCTCCTATATACTATACAAATATAAACCCAGAGAGCCGATTTGACCAAACTTGAATCAGATCCACCCCACAATGTTGCATACCAAATATCAAAAGATTCTGTCTGCTGGATCTGGAGAAGAAGACTTTTTTTAAGAAATTTGCCTGAAATGCACCAGGTTCGAATTCAGGCTTCTATAGTGAGCCCAAATATGAATCCAGGAGGCCGATTTGAACAAACTTGAATCAGATCCACCCTACAATGTTGCATACCAAATATCAAAAGATTCTGCCTGCTGGATCTGGAGAAGATTTTTTAATGTTTTTCCCATTGCCTACAGTGTTAAAAAGTGCAGATTCAGCACTTTTTCAAAGTCCTGAAAAAAGTACCTTGTGATCAAACCGATAGGGATTTTTTTTAACCATTCTATTCTACTGGATAAAGGTAAGCTTTATACAAAATAAGAATTCTCTGTGCCGTGTAGTTTTGGAGGTTTTTCCTATTTTTAGCTCCCGAGGTTCCCACGGGGCAATGAGAAAAAATTTTTTTGCATCAATCAACTACTTATGACCCATTATTATCTCATATCAAATTTGGCTCAAATCGACCTCACGGTTCTGAAAATAGAAATTTTAGGCGTGGCCAGAATTCTTGCCCATCCCATAACGAAGGCAAATAATGCCCGACAAACTTCTCTTGAACAAATTTGATTCTAAACCTCAAAAGGACTCTGTATACCACGTATCAAGTCTCTGCTACTGGTGGTTCATTAGAAGAAGATTTTAAAAAAATTTGGCCATTTTTTCCCCACCCCTCTGCTCAATATGAGCCAAAACCTAATTTGCATAAAAATCAAAATGCCCCTATATAACCACTACTTACATGAAATTTAATTAAAATGTGGCCAGTGGTTTAGGAGAAAGAGGCTCAAACACCACCTTCACGCAGGACGACGGACGACAGACGACGGATGGACAGACAAAGAATGATAAGAAAAGCTCACCCTGACTTTCAGTCAGATGATCTAATAAATTGGTACTAGGGCCGGTAATCAGATTTAAACGATGAGTAGGCTTGCCGAGTGGTTAAAACCCTTATTCTATGTGTGGTTTAAATCTGATTACCGGCCCTAGTACCTATTTGTTTTATTTATACCATGCTCTTAATAAATAATTAAAATTAAAAAATGGAGAAAAGACAACACTTTCTGTTGTAAACACACAGGTTTATTTTGTTTACATCTGCGCTGGTGGGCATTACTACCGCCTGCACGTGAATGGTGGATTGACAGCTAGACACATCGACAAAGTTGATTGAATGTACCTTGCTTTTACAGTCAAATTATTATTAACACTTCTTAAATTTTATTTTAAATATTTAATTATAGGGATTTTAAACTTAATAAGTTGTAGATAATACCACAAAACGTTGTATCTTTGAATGAAACATCACAAAGTGTGAATTACGTCATGTCACATCGTGGATAAACTTCCTACTGTGGGTGTAAATTTTTTTTAACCCCTAGAGATACTTTACAACGTTAGTGTGGTTAAAAGCTAAAAGTTAACATAAGGCTTTTCACAGGTAGTAACATAGGCAAGCATGGTATAAATGCCTGTATTGGATGGACTGAGGCCAAACACATCTATTAACAAAGGAAAACTGGGGAGAATCAGGGTAATTTCTCGACAGGTTACAAGATTTTTTTATTCAATTAACAGGAGTTTACTCGAAAACCTGTGTTCAATTAACAGGTCAAATTTGTACTGGAGGTATGGTAAATGGGTTTTGTGTTGGGTTATTGTATTCAATTAACCCTTTACCCAACGCAGACGATATCAAAATTTCTTATTTTAAATATCATTTTTTCAAATTTTTCAAACAATTTCAACAAAACCATATCATGTGACCCTTCAGTGGAATGAGCTCGACGAGCTCGTTCCAACAATGGGTCACATGATATAGTTTTGTTGAAATTTTTTATTTTTTTAACTGCTGAATTTGCATATTACGTGGGCAGATGCAGGCGATTTGTTAGGTAAAGGGTTAACAGGGTTATTCAGGTAAGAGATATCCAATGAAGTTAGGCTCCACTGTATACAAATTTGACAGTAAAAAAAAAACCCAATGTTTAAATTTTTTTTGATAAAGCCATATCATGAGTCCCCTCATTGGAACAAGCTCATTGAGCTTGGTCCAATGAGGGGTCACACAATGTGGTTCAGTTGAAATTTTTCACCAAAAAAATTAAAAAATAATTTTTAAAATAATAAATTTTGATGAATTGAATTAAAATGCTATGTAAGTAAGGAAAATTAATTTACTTTGAAATTCCTAAGTTTGAAAGTCGATAAACATAAATTAAATATACACAATTATACATCAAAATGATGGATATAATGTGTAGAACAAAATATATGCAATCAACCCACTGAGTTGACAGCAGGCACCAATGGTTCCTGGAAGTCTGCCACCATGCTCGTACCAGAACTGATAATAAAATAATATTTCAGAAATCATGACCAAATGTGCTTCAGATATCGGAGAACAAAGCTAGGAAATCAAAATTTTTCAAAACACAATGATAGAACTACATGGGGTAAATTCCAAACTTTTCGGCTAGTTTTGTTTTGTTTTGTTTGTTTACATTTTGGTCAAGGTCACTGGGGTAAAAAAAGCATCAATTTTTAATGAGACAGATCACCTTCACACTAGACACTATAAATTATATTCAAACTGCACAGTTGCCATACCACTTGCAAGGTATCATGACACCTGTTTAAATTTCTTTGAATTTCGTGATTGTTTTCAATGAAAATTTATATTATTGTGTGATACACATGTTCTTCGGCCATGGAATCCTTCTTCAATAGAAAATGCAGGCAGTGTTGGCCTATTCCCAAATGCAGTCCTGTCGCTGCATCAAAAAGTGTTTTGAATGCCTAGTATTTTTCTTGGATATATGAACCACACTTGGTCAAGAGTTGTGCTCCTGAAATATTATTTTGTTTTCAGTTCTGGTACGAATATGGTAGCAGACTTCTGGGAACCATTGGTGCCTGCTGTCAACTCTTTGAGTTGATTGCATATATTTTTCATGCTCTATACATCACAATCTTCATTTTGACGTATTTATCCATCCAGGGGTGCGGTGGCGTCGTGGTCACCGAAGTTAAGCAACGTCGAGTGCGGTTAGTGGTTGGATGGGTGGCCATTTCAGCAACCAATTCGTGCTCCCGTATTTTGTCCTTAGGCAAGGCACTTAACCCTGATTGTCTACATGGGGGCACGATGATGCTGTGTACTAAGGCGTACTGCACGTCGATGTTTTCAACCAATCTAACCCTGCCTGTGCCGCGGTGCATAATTCAGAGTTACGATGTTGGAGAGCTGACACCTGCTCGCCATTGCTCGGTGGTTCTCTTTGGATACTCCAGCTTCCTTCACACGTAAAACTGTCACCGACATGATATGACCCTGGCTGTTAAGGTGTCATTAAACCCTAATAAATAAATAAATAAATTTATCCATCCACTGGGGCCAAATGACATATCAAGCACTCCAGAGAGAGACCCGAAGCACCAAGAGAACCACTGTTCAATGGTGATAGATCGCTGGAACACCAATCTACCAAGTGGCCTGGTGGTCTCCATTTGAGCAAACATTAATCTTATGTATACTCACATTTATATCTAACTAAAGTTTGCCACAATCAGCTCTGTCAAGCGTGGGAACAATTCATTTAACCCTTTACCTAACATGAAAAGCAGACGACACTTGAAAACAAAATTCCTGAATTACTATTTTTTTTACAATTTTTTTTCAAAAACATAAGTTATGACCCCTCATTGGAACGAGCTCGATGAGCTTGTTCTAAAGAAGGGTCATAGCCTATGTTTTTGAGACAAAAAATGAAAATATATGGAAAATTAATTGGCTATTTTTTAGAACAGAGCTGGCTGGTTTTGGCCATTACATTGGGTAAAGGGTTAAACAAATAGCATAAAATCACTCAAAATCCTCCAAATCTTCTTTTCAAGCAAAAAAAAAAAATAATTTGGCCAAATGACCTTCCCCAGGGCAAGTGGCCTGGTGGTCCCCATTTGAGCAAATGTTAGTTAATCTTATTTATTATGTGCTAACCTGTGAATTATCGCAAATTATCTAAAAAATATTTCTCGGTATCTATCAACTTGAAATATTCCTCAGTAGCTTCCTAAATGACGTCACGCTACGCCGTATGACGTCGCCTTGAAGGAACGATCATCTGATCTTTGTTATTGTTCTGAAACATATGCATTTCTCATCGAACTGGACTGAATATTGTGCAATAAATAGACAGAACGCGATGTGTGTTTGAATCAGTGGGTGTTTTACATAACGAGTTGGAATGGCCATAGACTCGAGCGAAATATGATTACGCCATTCCAACGAGTTATGTAAAACACCCACTGATTCAAACACACATCTCGTTCTGTGTTTATTACACAACCCATGCATTAAAATTCATTTAAATAAACAAATTTTAATTCTGATGTTTAAACCCAAAGGTTAAGAGTCTGTTTGTTTTGAGTGAAGCTGTCTGATCAAATTGATCGATAAAAAAATCAAAACCTTTTCGGAAGCAGTGTTTGTTGAAATTCGTATCTCTGTTTCTCTTCAGCTGGTGCCCATTCATGCCTAACCATTTGGTGGCTATTACTGTTAGTGAAAATATAAGTACAAATTTGTGCAGATTTGCAAAACAGCTGGGAGAAACATCTTTTAAAGAAGTTCAAAGCATGTCAAGATGTAAGAAGATTTACCGAAATTAAGTTGACCAACTTAGATATAACGGATCCAAAAAACGAGACTGCCACAGGACTGGGTTAATGTTCTGGTTGGAAATGATTGTTTTTTGTTTTTTTTTAATATTATCTCATTTTTGGTTAACTAATTTTTTGTGAACCGACTTTATTCTGCTTTGGATGTTTTCATTTTCACACTATGCGACGGACTGTCGATAATTGTATAACAAAATTTGGAAACTTTTCGAAGCTTAACTAATGATTCGATGGGAAAGGAACTAGTATGCACGATGCTGGGAAAAAAGTTCTGGCTTGTACATCACCCATGGAATACAGAATCATTTATGTCATATAGGCTATTCCGTTAAATACAAGGGTTTAAAGTTGAATGGATGTGTAATAAAATGTCTCGTATCATATAATAAAAAAGAAAATCTACTCTATTTTAGTCAGCGTCGGGAATTATCTCACGAGTGTGGACATGAAAGTTTTATTTTTCGCGAGCACTTGCATGAGTGAAAAATAATACTTTCAGGTCCTCACGATGAATTTTTTCAGTAGTTTCCTAAATGATGTTACGCTTCGGCACATGATGTCACCTTGAACGTTGCCTTGAAGGAACTGTCAGCAGCTTTTTGTTGTTGTCTTGAAACTGTTTGCAGTCGAATTGGGATGAATATTGCACATTAAAATGTCACGTAGTGGATAATAAAAAGAAAATTTACGCCGTTTTAGTGAAAATCGGGAATTATCTCATGAGTGTGGTCCTGAAAGTATTATTTTTCACGAGCACAAGCGCTCGTGAAAAATAAAACTTTCAGGTCCACACTCATGAGATAAGTCCCGATATTCACTAAAACAGCATATATATTCTCTATGTACTCACACTTACATCTAACTTATGTTTACCACAATCAGCTCTGTCTTGCATGGGAAGAATTCATTTACAAAGGATATGGAATGAGTGTTTTTCTCATATAATATTTATGAAACGAGTCTAAGAATTTTCCGTTTTGGCGACCCTCTGGCGAGCCCAAACGGAAAATTCGGACGAGTTTCATAAATATTATATGAGAAAAACACTCATTTCATATTCTATTTATCATTTGACACATACACGCACAAATTAGCCACTTAGTAGACTTTTTAACCCATCACCTAACTTGAGTTGCAGACGGCACTTGGAAAAAACATCCTCGTATAACTAAAAATTTTCATTTTTTGCTTCCAAAACATAGGTTATGACCCCTCATTAGAACGAGCTCGTCGAGCTCGTTCCAATGAGGGGGTCATAACCTATGTTTTGGAAGCAAAAAGTGAAAATATAAAAAAATGAATGGCGTTTTTCTTGAAGGTAAAAGATAAATACAATATAACCCACCCTAAATAGGTCAGATAACGTAAATTCTCCCTACTGAAATTATGCAAATGTGACCCAGTTGTATTTTGTTTAGCCAATTAAATTGTCCAGTTTTGAAATTGACCAGTGAAAGCTCCCAACTCTAATTATGCAAATTATGAAATTGTGGCCCAGTTTTATTTTGTTCAGCCAATCAAATTGTCTAGTTTTGAAACTGACCAATTAAATTGACAGAAGGCTTTATTTATCACTGATTAATATGAAAACAAAATATCAAATGTTTTAAAGTGATCAAAACGGACGAGTCATATGATAAAAACAAACAGTAAATTCTCCATTGGGTTGTTTGCTAAATTTCAACCCCACCTGGTGCTCAACAAAATCAGTCAAGCATAACACTTTGAACTAACTTTAATCCAGGTGTCATAGTAATGCTATATCCCAAATATCAAAAGATTATGCCTGGTGGGTCTGAGGAAGAAGATCTTTGAAGAATATTTCTCAAACTGCACCAAGCTTAAATTTAGGCTCCCACAGGGATCTGATGTGAAAAAACTTGAATCTCCCCATAATAAGGATTTCAATACCATGTAACAAAAGAATCAGACTAATGGATGTGAAGAAGATTTTTAAATAAGATAGTCCTTATGTTGCACTAAGTGGACATTTGGGATCCCACAGGGAGCAATCCTCTAAAGCATACCCAAAATTCCTAAAAGTATTTTAACACTCAAAATAGTGGGCAAGGCCAAACATTTTGAAAGTGGGTAACACCCATATCTCAAGCATGGTATGACCTATGGACCTGGACCAACACCAAATGAGGCAAAATGTGATGGAGGTTCTAAATATGGGGCCAATTCACATCAGTCATCCAGGGGTCACCGAGTGCATTTTTCAGAATTGCTGGAAGTTGCAATTTTTTACCCCCAATGCATTCCCAAAGTTCATACATGCATTTCATCACTTCTTACTTAGAAAAGTGGAGGAGCCAAAAAGTGGGTCCACTCATATCTCAAGCATGGTATGCAGCTATGGACCAGGGACCTATACCAAATAACTCAAAACTCGCTGGAGGTTCAAAATATAGGTCAAAGTCTTTGAGGCCACCCAGGGGTCATTATTACTGGAAATTACATTTTATAGCCCCCCCCTCCTCCCCTCCTCGCCCCCACAGCATTCTCAAAGTTCATACATTTATTTCATCAGTCAAAAAAGTTGGTGGAGCCAAAAAATATCTATTTTTGTTTCCTTTATAGATAACATTAACCCTTTACCTAACAAATCCAAGACAAAATTTTCAAATTTATCAGTTGGAAAAAATAAATGTTTTCAAAAAGTTTCAACAAAACTATACAATGCGCCCCCTCACTGAAACAAGCTCATCGAGCTTTTTCCAATGGGGGTGGGGTGGGTCATATGACATGGTTTCATTGAAATATTTGGACATTTTAAAAAACAATACTGTAATTTACATAATAAATTTTGAGATCCTGTGCATTGGGTAAAAGGTTAGTGATATGCACAGAAGTTATTTCCACGAAATTCTTTAAATGCTGTTTACAAAAAACAAATGTCTGATTTCTTTAAAGACATTTTACTCCCCCCAAAACGTCTCCTTAAAGTCTCTTTCTGGGGGCGCGGTGGCTCAGTTGGTAGAGGTGCAGGCTGCAAGCCGAGAGGTCCTCAGTTCGAATCCCACCTGCGACAACCGCGTTGTGTCCTTAGGGCAAGACACTTCACCCCGATTGCCTACATGGGGGCACGATGACGCTGTGTACTGAGGCGTACTGCACGTCGATGGTGCGCATGTCTTTAACCAATCTAACCCTGCCTGTGCTGTGGTGCAGAGTTCAGAGTTACGATGTTGGAGAGCTGACAGCTGCTCGTCGTTGCTCGGTGGTTCTCTCCGGGTACTCCGGTTTCCTCCACCCGTAAAACTGTCACGGTCACGATTAGCCATTGTGCATAAGTATGTGACCTTAAACACCAATAAATAAATATAAATAAATAAATAGTCTCTTTCTATATAGTTTAGTTCTGAAGTTTCCACCATTTTCATACAGACACAAATTTAATGATTACAATAAAATCTCTTTCTACGGGCATAGCAAGTTTGCAAGTAAGAATTATTTAATTAACAGAAGTATTCAATTAACAGGGATTTGGTCACCTGCCTGTATTCTAGATATAATTTGTGCATTTATTCTATTATATCTTGTCTGACCGAGCTCAAACAAAGTATAATAGATTAAATGGTTGTTTTGTACTGTAGCCAAATATGTTTATAAACAAAGGGAATTTGAGGATTGTCAGCATAATTTCTCAACATACACAAGATTTATTATTCAGTTAACCCTTTACCTAACATGAAAAACACGACACTTTCAAAAAAAATTCTTGAATAACTAATTTTTTTTCATTTTTTGTATCAAAAACATAGGTCATGACCCCTCATTGGAACAAGCTTGTTCCAATGAGGGGTCATAACCTACGTTTTTGAGACAAATAATGAAAATTATTATGGTGGTATTTGTGAATAGCGCTGGCCGGTTTTAACTGTTACGTTAGGTAAAGGGTTAACATGAATTAATACTCTATATCCTCTATGCAGCAAGCGCAATGCCATGGGAGGCCAATCCCCTGCCACTTAAGTCCAATGAGGACAATAATTCTTGAAGAAAAACACAGCTGGTTCACAATATCCCACTCATGATATTATCACCAGAAAGCTATATATTGAATTTATAAAAAAATCTTAAACATTTTTTCTTTGAAATGTGATGACAAGAAATGGTAATTTGATGACAAGAAAGTCTCGGCCAAAGAAGGGCAATGACTCTTGAATAAAAACTTTGACAGGGCAGGTTCGCAGTCCCATTCATTATATTATCACCAAAAAGTTATATATTAAATTTGGAAAAAATCTTGAATGGCTTTCTTTAAAATGTGAAGACAACAAATGTAAATTGATGACAAAAAAGTCTTAAGTCCAACAAGGGCAATTACTCCTGAAGAAATACTTGGACACTGATGGTTCACAATCCCATTCATGATACTATCACCAAAAAGCTATCTATGAAATTTGGGCAAGATAATTTGAATGGTTTTCTTTAAAATGTGATAACAAGAAATGAGACAGGATGGTTGGATAGATAGATGGAAAGACAGATGGAAGGATGGACAGCTGGAAAGACGACCGGAATCAATTCTTATATCCCCCCACACTATGTGGTTGGGGATAATTAACATGTAAAATTTCTACTGAAGGTATGATCAATTAAGTTTTGTGTTTACAAATTATATTCAATTAATAGGGTTATTCAATAAAGAGAATGCTGTACCAGACATTTGGCTGTTGTGCAGTCAAATTTTTGAATAAAACTCACAAATATTCAGATACTAAAATGGGGTATTCGTTTTCCGAAATACTTCACTCCTTTGGCCCTCACATATGGATCTCTTCTTCCTAACACCATAAAAGGCTTGGGACTGAGGTGAGTTGACATGCCAAGTTTGGTGGCAATTCAATCAATGGTGAACGAGAAGTTATGGAGCAAATGAAATTCAGGAATTTTTCACCCCATTTTCACTGTATTCCTCCTCTTTAGCCCTACTGTATGGAAATCCCAACGACCACTGCCACTCTGTGGACTGAGATGAGTAGACATGCCAAGTTTGACAATGATTTAACGGAGAATCTACAAGAACCGAAGGAATAAACATGAACAAAAACAAACATATTGCAAATTAGGCCTAAAAAAGTTAAAAATCTGCTTCTCAGGCTCACCTCTGCTCTCTTTTTATAACCAATTAAATAGTTTATGTCTGACACCCAAGTTTTTCAAATTGATAAATCTCTCCTTTGAGTGCAACAAGGCTTTACAATGCTAAATAAAGCATTGCAAAGCCTTCTTGCACTAAAGGAACGAAACACACCACCACCCATGCTATTCTGTAGATTATGAGGCCTAAAACATAAAACAAACCAAGAACATGAACTTTTGAAGGCAAACAAATAATTACAAAAAATAAATGAAAGTGTCAATGACACTGTAGCTTAACTTGACTGTGTGAAGTATTTGATGAAAAGGATAATGTTCAATGTTTATGAAAGGATTATGAAATAAATAAGACAAGAATCATGTTAATTGAGAATATGTTAATTTCTGTTCCCTACATGATATATTTTCAATAATACAGTGGAACCCTGTTAATTGAATAGCCACTTTGACAATGAAAATTATTCAATTAACAGGAGTATTCAATTAACAGGGATTGTGTCACTTTTCTGTATTCTTGAGATAAACTTAGCATTTATTCTATTATATCTTGTTTGACAGAGCTCCATGAGCTCTGTCAAACAAGATATAATAGATTAAATGCCTCTTTTGGATGTACTGAGGCCAAATAGGTGTATAAACAGAGAAAAACTGGGGAGATTTAGGGTAATTTCTCGACAGGTTACAAGATTTTTTATTCAATTAACAGGAGTTTACTCCTTAACCTATATTCAATTAACAGATCAAATTTGTACAGTAGGTATGGTAAATGGTTTTGTGTTGGGAGATTATATTCAATTAACAGGGTTATTCAGTTAAGAGATATCCAATTAAGTGGGCTCCACTGTAATAATAATTTGAGGTGTTGACCGTACTAAAGAATAGAGGCCTGGGTTGATGTGGCCCTCACAGTTAACATTTATCAACCAAAGTTAACAAGTTACAGTAAAATCATTCCAAAACAAGTCATCTTATCAAGTTACAAGGAAATCCCTTCATAAATATTACTCACAGACTTTGCTAAAGGAATCTATGTCACATGCCAGTCTGATGGTCATGGTTGACCGATCATGACCAAAATAGGATGGTCTCATCTAGATATAATACCGAGTTATCCAACCAAGTTACAATGAAATCCCTTCATAAAAACAACCTGTAGACCATGCTGAAAGAATCTAGGTCACGTGACCGGGCAGCGGTAACGGCTGATCGATCATGACCAAACTAGGACAGTCTCATCTAGACATCATACCGTGTTATCCATCCCAGTTACAATGAAATTGCTTCATAATTATGAACTTTAGACTGTGATAAACAAATCTATGTCACGTGCCTGTGCAGTCATCATGACTGACCGATCACAGCCAAAATAGGACGTTCTCATCTAGACATTATAATGAGTCACCCTACCAATTTACAAAGAAATCCCTTCAGAAATGCAACCTGTAGACTGTGCTAAAGGAATCTAGGTAACATGCCCCTGCGGTCATCATGGTTGACTGAACCTAATTAAAATAGGACCTTCTCATTTAGACATTATAGTGTCATCCTACCAAGTTACAAAGAAATCCCTTCATAAATTCAACAAGTAGACTGTACTAAAGATTTTTGGTTTTCGGGCCCATGCAGCTGTCGCAGCAGACCGATTGTGACCAAATGAGGACATTCTCATCTAGACATGACCTCGAACTGGCATATGAAATTTCATGATGATCGGACAAGAACTATAGGGTGCAGCCTGTGCAAAAGAAAATGTGAACAGACTCACAGATTAACAGACTCACAACCGATAGACTGTACTAAAGATTTTTGGTTTTCGGGCCCATGCAGCTGTCACAGCAGACCGACTGCGACCATATGGGGACATTCTCATCTAGACATGACATCGAACCGGCATATGAAATTTCATGATGATCGGACAAGAACTACAGGGTTTAGCCTATGGAAAAGAAAATGTGAAGAGACTAACAGACTCACAGGCTTCCGCACACATGACAATAGCTTATCTTGTCTTTGTCAAGTTAAACTAAAAAACGAAATAAAAAAACTGCCCGCCCACATGCAATTTTACAAAAAAATGCCAGAGAAACAGAAGATCTACTTTGTGGGGCCTAACAACATATATTTTAACCCTTTACCTAACATGAAAAGCAGACGACACTCACAAAAAAAATTCTTGAATAACTAATTTTTTTCATTTTTTGTCTCAAAAACATAGGTTATGACCCCTCGTTGGAACGAGCTCGACGAGCTCGTTCCAACGAGGGGTCATAACCTATGTTTTTGAGACAAAAAATGAAAAAAATAATGAAAATTAATTGTCGATTTTTGAGAATAGCGCTGGCCGGTTTTGGCCGTTACGTTAGGTAAAGGGTTAAGCATTTAGTGTGATGGAGGATTATTATTATCCACAAGTGGTGTGATGGGGAAATCTCATCTGAGGGAGAAGATATGTGACCCTGACATGAGACTTGCCAAGTGTCCAAGTCAAATGCCTTTTCCTGAGGGCAAGATTTCCCCCATCCCACCCCTATATCACTTGAGGGTGATTTTTCCCCACCACAACCAACATTATATCATAGAAATCGAACTACTGCACAAGCAATAAACAGCTGCACCATGAGTGCATGATACGCCTGTTATTAATTACAAGAGGGAACCACACAATATGAGTATACATGTGTACTTGTTAGGTTACATATACTTGCCACCAAAAAATCATGAAAATTGCTCGAAGTCCAACATGTGGAAAATTGCCTATATTTTGATGAATAAAGTTCCATAACTCTGGAATGACAAATCGGACAGCGACACAAATCGAAAGGGAGATTCCTTCTATCAACATATACTTGCAACCAAAAAATCATGAAAATTGCTCTAAGCATTTTCAAGTTATTGTTCGACATGTGAAAAATAAAGTCCCATAACTCTGGAATGACTAATCGAACGGCGACACCAACCGAAAGGGAGCTTCCTTCCATCAACATAAACCACCTACCAAAAAATCATGAAAATCTCTCGAAGCATTCTCGAGTTATCGTACGACCTGTACAAAATCAACAATTTTCTGAGTAATAAAGTCCCATAACTCTGGAATGACTAATCGAACGGCGACACTAAACGAAAGGGAGCTTCCCTCCATCGATATACACCACCTACCCAAAAATCACGAAAATCTCTCAAAGCGTTCTTGAGTTATCGTACGATGTGTGACAGGATGGACAGACGGACAGCGGTATTCCATAATACGACCCATTTTTTCAAAACGGGCGTGTAATAAAAATTAACTGTTCTACCAAAAGATCATTGAGAAAAATGAATTGCCTATTCAGACAGGAGCAACGCAAAGCATGGCATATGTCCCCGGCGGTGTCATAATGCCATGGAGGCCATACTGAATTGGCTAGCTGGACCAAAATTGAAAAGAAGATGTCTGGTCATCCACAATTAACCCCTAAAATTATTATTTGAACAAATATGTGGTTCTTCAATTATTGGAAGCAAACCAAAAATTAATGGAATGATGGACAGAGATGGACATGGTGAAAACATATTATTTCCAAATAAAACAAAATACTGCATTTTGATTGGCTGAGAGGTACGGTGTAACCTGCAATCCACAGAGGATTTTTTTTTTACACCATGGTTAACCACGGTGTAAAAACATGAATATACAACAGCAGGCTATATGGCTAAAAAAACAGTACCCATTTTTAATTGTTAATTCATACCTTCTGCTTGGTTATGTTAGAACAAAAATAAAAATTCAGGAAATTTAATATTTATGTGTAATAAAATATTACAGATATGGATGTCATTGGAACTGGCTCATTGAGCCAGTTCCAATGACATCCATATTTGTCTGGTTTTATTAAGAAACTTACAAAGTACAAATTTTCTGTCAGTTTTTCCCACAATTTAGGTTAAAGTATTTAAGTACACCAAAATTCTTGGAAATAAATCTGTTATCCTTGTGTTTTCCAGGGTGTATGGGAATTTACAACGGTTTGGGAACTCATACACCCTTTGGCTTCGCCTCAGGGTGTATGAGTTCCCAAACCGGTGTAAATTCCCATACACCCTAGAAAACACATGGATAACTAATAATGCCCCCATGAGGGTCGGGGGCATAAAAAAAGCATTGAAAAGTTCCATACATACCAAAGGTATATACTAGGAAAATGAG
Source organism: Pictodentalium vernedei (assembly GCA_031216915.1). Classification (NCBI taxonomy): domain Eukaryota; kingdom Metazoa; phylum Mollusca; class Scaphopoda; order Dentaliida; family Dentaliidae; genus Pictodentalium; species Pictodentalium vernedei. The sequence goes on from CM062294.1 coordinate 101,948,324, forward strand.
CAGTAGCTCAAGACAGTGATGGGTTAACATACCAAAGCAGGTTGAAACACTTGACATTCAGGTGACATTTGAATAAGGTTTTGATATAATTGATTTCAATGCTGTCATATGACATGTGGTTGTCAAAATATCATCCTTGTGTGTCAACTGAAGCGAAGTGGAATGCCATGTTTGTTTACAAAATGCAGATGATGACGAAACAGTTCGCTGATTGGGATATGTGCATCTTAACAGAAAGGTGATGGAAGAAATACATAAATGTGAAAATAGCATATGAGTACAGTTAATGGAAAAAGTGATTAGTACCTGGCTAATGACCAGATGAATATCTACCTTTCTTACTTAGTGGAAGTTGACAACCCAACAAACCAACAAGTTTACCCACTGGCTCATGAAGCATGAGATTTTTGGGCCATGAAGCATCCTTTTGTATAGAAAGTATAGATGTACATGGTCGTCGGAAGCAATTATTTATTGGTCAGGCAAAATTTCCAGGCATGATATGCCAAAGGCATATCCCAGAGGCCAGAAGCTTAAGGTTGGGGTGGGGGGGGGGGGGGGGGGTCTAAGATGGTGTTGCCCTCTCTGGTGGGTGGGGGTCCTCCCAGGGAAAATTTTGAAAATGCAATGCCCTGAGCATGAATCTAGGCAATCTGAAGCTCTAATTAGGTGAGTTCTAGAGAGCCATTTGTCAATGGCTTAGAGCATGTTTATCAGCCAGAAAAAATGGAAATGCATGCATACATTTTTGTGGTCTGAATTATTGTAAAATTACTGATCTGACAGCCACGGACCTGCTGGGTTAGTTCCAATACCCTTGGTGTTGATAGATGCCCAACCAGCAATTGACCAATAACCTCGACTACAGTTTGTGAAACTAGAACTATCAACTAGTTGCTAATACAGTGGAACAATGTTAATTGAATTGTCACTTTGCCAATGAAAATTATTCATTTAACAGAATTCAATTAACCCTTTACCTAACAGAATATATAATTTAGGGGATAACTATGTTGTATTTGATTGTTTGGGGCCGTAAACGATGGTTTTACTGTCGCAAATTGAGTTTTGCCGGCGACGCGTTAGCGGAGCCGGTAAAACGGATATTTGCGACAGTAAAACCATCGTTTACGGCCCCAAACAATCAAATACAACATAGTTATCCCCATTCTAATATAATTTGGCTGAAAACAGAGATAGATTTGATCTCCCAACTATAAAACAACGCCTTGTTGAAGACAACATTGTCAACAATTTAAAACTAAAAATACAGACTTCGTGACGTCATTTGGGAGTTCCCAACCAAATCACGAAATATATTTTACGCTGCCACATTACAAATAATTCCAAACGTTTTAGTCATTTTATCACCAATAACAAAATATATTTATATTTGTACTGACAACATTTATCATGTTTAAATGTTTGTGACAATCTGAAAACAAAATACGCCGGCCGCTTTCTCTGTTTAAAGTTTAGAGTTCACCTTGTGATGTTTCAACTTTCAGTCGGCGTCGGAAAGCACCCGAGGATTTACCATTAACGTTAAAAAATTTGAGATCTTTGATTGGAAGCCCTTGTTTAACCATAATAATTACTTATGGTTACAGAACAGTTGTTCATTTCAAACTGTTTCTAGGAAGTTATGTCCTGTGGAATTGGGCTACTGGTATTGACATAATTGTTGCAGAACGAATAGTTCACCTATCTCACTCGGTGGTGAATGCGTTTCTCTGTAGCTGTACATACACGTGGTGCCACGAACGCAGGTAACAAATTAGAAAATGAAAGGACCGCTTGCACTTGAAGTCGATGTTATAACATCGCTAGCGGATCTGTCAGAAATATTTGGCCTTGAACAATTAAAATTATTATTGCCAGTTGTCGAAATTTTGGTTTTCTATTTCGCACACAGCGTCGATAAATTCTTCATCGTACGAAAAATGGCTATTTATAAATTATATTTTCATATCGCTTACTGGTTCCACACGGTTTCCGTGAAGACCGTCGAAATCAGTTTTTTAACACTCATTTCATTACTCAGCAGTCTCTGCCAAACCCCTATTCCACAATAATATTAAACTTTCCAACTTCATCCATATTAAATACAGTTAATTACAAGAAAGATAGAGAACGTTTTTTACAGCAAGTCAACGCGTTCACAGCGTTTGTTTACATTGGATACGGTAGTCAATGACTCCAAATGCAACGAAAATAGAACGCCCACGAATACATCTTGACTTCCTGAAATGGTTTTCGACAACATAAAATTTGCGACAGGTTACGCTGATTTTACTGTCGCAAATTTTTATTGATTAACCAATCAAATTTCGAGATTTATAGTAATTGTATTAGAATAACCCTTTACCTAACACAAAAGACAGACAACACTTGCAAACAAAATTCATGAACTAATTTTTTTCTTCATTTTCTGTTAAAAAATAGCTTATGACCAGAACAAGCTCAACAAACTTGTTTTTGTGACAAAAAATGGAAAACTAATGAAAATTGAATGATGATTTTTGTGAACAGCACTGACTAGTTTTGGCCGTCACATTAATTGATGTGTTAAGGGAATAGTCAGAGAAATTATTCATTTAACAGGACAAGTCAATTAACAGGGATTTGGTCTTTTTCCTGTATTCTAGGAATAAACTGGGCATTTATTCTATTGTATTTTGAGAGAGCTTATGGAGCTCTGTCAAACAAGATGTAATAGATTAAATACCTGTATTTGGATGTAATGAGGCAAAATAGGTCTATAAACAATGGGACTTCAATGATTATCCAGGTAATTTCTTGACATATTACAAGAGTATTTATTCAATTAACAGGAGTTTACAAATCCAATCAACCAGTCAAAAATTGTACTAAAGGTATGGTAAATGATTGTATGCTTGGAGGATATATTCAATTAACAGCTTTATTCAATTAAGAGATATTCAATTAAGTAGGTTCTAGGGGTGCCATGATTATTAATTTCAATAATCGATAACTGTTTGGTAATAATTGATGATTATCGATTAAGCAAACTTTTTCTTGTTGGTCAAAACTTTTCTTTAAAACTGCTCATTATAGAAACCCTAGTTTGGTACAGTGGTACTGACCATCTGGAATCTTTCATGATTGCTACCTGCCTGTGTATAAGATGTACCTTTATGCCCCCGACATGAAGTTCAAAAAGTTTGTGCCACTTATCGGTAAAAAGAGTAAGAGTTTACAGCTTTTTAGTTTTTACCAGGAAGAATTACAAAGAACGAAGTTGCAGAAGGAATGAGGTTTACGGTTCTGTTGCGGTTATTAGTGTTCAAATAATTCAATGATTTATTTTCTTATATTTTTCAAATGAACAGTTGAGACTTACTTATTGAGCATCAATAAATCACAAAATAAAATTTGTGGAATTAATGGAGCTTTATTGTTTGTGTAACATCCAAAATAAACAAGGAAGTGAAAGAACAGCACGGTCAGTCAGCCATTATCCTTTTTCAAGTGTAGTGCCAAAAGTATCCATATCACTCTTTCGTGACCTTTCGCCATAAATATTAATTATCCAAACAAACTCTCCCACAATTCCAACCAAACATGCTTATAAATATTATGTACTGTTGGTTGATTCCAACTTCAAAGCGTGTTGACCCTTTGTCTTTGCTGTGTATATCTGACTATTTGTTAATACAGTAGAATCCTCTTAATTGAATATCCATTTTGCCAGTGAAAATTATTCAATTAACAGGAGTATACAATTAACAGGGATTTGGTCAGTTTCCTGTGTTCTGGGGGTAAATTGAGCATTTATTCTATTATATCTTGTTTGACAGAGCTCATAGAGCTCTGTCAAACAAGATATAATAGAATAAATGCCTGTATTGGATGTAGTGAGGCCAAAAAGGTTGATAAATAAGGAGAATTTGGTGGGTGTCACAGTAATTTTTTTGACATATTACAAAAATTTATATACAATTAACAGGAGTTTCCTCTACAAGCCATAAGCAATTAACAGATTAAATTTGTACTGAAGGTATAGTAAATAGTTTTGTGTTTGAAAATTATATTCAATTAACAGGGATATACAATTAAGAGATATCCAATTAAGTGGGCTCCACTGTAAATACATAACCCTAAAGTTGTAGTTTGACACATGTAATAAAAATGCGGTACATAAATGCAAATAGTGGGACAAAAATCACAATGCTGCATTGATCTGCATGAAATTAGAAAAATACAGATTTATTTATTTATTTATTTATTGGTGTTTAAGGTCACATATTTCTGCACAATGGCTAACCATGACCGTGACAGTTTTACGGGTGGAGGAAGCTGGAGTACCCGGAGAGAACCACCGAGCAACGGCGAGCAACTGTCAGCTCCCCAACATACAAACTCCACAAGCAGGGTTAGCATTGGTTGAAGACAGGTGCACCATCGACGTGCAGTACGCCTTAGTACACAACGTCACCGTGCCCCCACGTGGGCAATGGGGGTGAAGTGTCTTGCCCAAGGACACAACGCGGTTGCCGCAGGTGGGATTCGAACCGAGGACCTCTCGGCTTGCAGTCTGCACCAAAATACAGATTAGTCGATGACCCAAATAGTAATCGATTATACATATGACCAACGATTAACCAATTAGTCGATTATTTGTGGCACACCTAGTGAGTTCCACTGTATCCTTACATACACTTGATTCAGGTGAGTGTGTGTGTGTGTGTGGGGGGGGGGGGGGAATTTAATATATGAATTTGTTCATTTCATTAAGAAATTAATAAAAAATCTATGTTCAAGAGGAGATAATTCAGTTAAAAATTGCTGCAATCTTAAAAATTCCAAGGAATTGTGTTTGAGAAGTCAAGATCGATTTTTAAATTAAGGATGACCTGTAAACACAAGAAGTTCATATAGAAATTAGAGATGGGCGGCTTTCAAATTTTATGTTGGTTCTGGTTTCGGTTTCGTTCAATTGGGTTTTTGGTTACAGTTTCAGTTTTCATTGTACAAACATAACAATACATTGCATTTGCATATAATAAGATGTATTTGACGTCAGTCACTGTCACAGGGACTCCCTTTCCAACGCAACGCACCTGTGTAATAACCAATACCAGTACTCTGATTTCCTGTGCACAATGTATTTGCATAAATTATCTCAAGAGTTTGAGAAAAATGATTTTTGTCTTGAGTCTGTTGCAAAATTAGCCCCCACCCCCAATACCTGTGTTTAGGGTAACCCGACACACCCTAAAAAATTATGCCGACCATAAAAATTTTATCAAGTAAAAGTAGCTCATATAGGTCATTGTAACCCTAAATTTCCATCCAACTTCAACCGTGATTTTGGAGTTAAAGCTTTCAAAATTAGGTGTAGAAATAAATATATTTGTCATTATAAATGTGGAACAAGTGACACCAAGTTCCAGTTTTGCAAGGGAAATCGCATTTGATAAACAGATGAATGTTTAAACCATGTTGCGTAAGCAGTAATTTTGTCACCTATTTCGCAGTAAATGCCATCCTCGAATGCAATACCAATTAGTACAGCTGTTCTGAAAAAAAGGTATCGCGACTCAGAAGTTTGAAAACAAGATTAACTTTAGGTCATTTCTTTCTTTATTCTGGGAAGTGAAGAAAGACTTGATTAGAGTTTTTCAACAGTGACTTTGAAAACCGCAATGACAGGTTTTCGGTAATTGTTTCGGTTTTGGTTTTGATAACAAAACCGAATCCGAACTGAATTTTTGGTTTGCCACACATCTCTAATAGAAATAAAAAATAATCTCAAGTTTAAGGGGAGATAATTCATTTAAAAATTATCATACGTTAAAAATTTGGGAATCTGCACTTCTTAATAAGTGAATTTGTTCATTTCTTATAGAGATCAAAAATAAATCTATGTTCAAGAGGAGATAATTCTGTTAAAAATTGTCAAAACCTACAAAATCCCTAGTGATCATATTTGAGAAGTTAAAATCGATTTATAAATCAAGAAGGACTTGTAAACAAGGATTGTATATTGAACTCAATAATAATCTATGTTCAAGAGCAGTTTATTCAGTTTAAAATTGCAACACATTAAAAATTAGGGATATGCATATCTTAATTTTACTTTTTTTAATTAGGGTTTAATGACACATTAACAGCCAGGGTCATATCATGTCGGTGACAGTTTTACGGGTGGAGGAAGCTGGAGTACCCGGAGAGAACCAACGAGCAACGACGAGCAGCTGTCAGCTCTCCAACATCGTAACAACTGAACTCTGCACCGCGACACAGGCAGGGTTAGATTGGTTGAAGACATGTGCACCTTCGACGTGCAGTACGCCTTAGTACACAGCGTCATCGTGCCCCCATGTGGGCATCGGGGTTAAGTGCCTTGCCCAAGGACACAACGCTGGAGCGCGAATCAGTCACTGAAATGGCCACCCATCCAACAACTAACCGTGCTCGACATTGCTTAACTTCGGTGATCTGACGAGAACTGGTTACAGCGACGCCACCGCGCCCCCTATGCATATCTTAATACCGGTACATATAGATGATTGAATTTGTTCATTTTTTTTAAAATCTATGATAAATCTATATTCAAGAGGAGAAAATTTGTTATTCAACATTTGTTCTATAACAAATTATTGGAGAGTGCCCACAGGCACTCTCCAATAATTTGTAATAGAACAAATTTATATAATTAAACCTTTTTTCTGTTCATGCATTTTCATACAAAATGATTAAAGTATTTCTTCTTTTTTTTATACCACAATGAACCGAGAAAAAAAACGCATTTAGGTCCACCCTAAACCATGCCCCTCAATGTCCGTCTAAAAGATTACGTTGCACAGTGTGAATCTAAAAGAATCCCTGCATGCTCATATTGTTTCAACAAGAAAAATAATTAATATTTATCTCATCATATTAAAAAGACTTTGAAAATAAAATTTAATAAACAATGAAATCCTTATCATGCTTTTTCCACCCATGTTCAATTTGTTCATATGCAATAGATGATCATCTGCGTTCATCATTTTACCCAAATCAAACGTAAACAATGGCCGGTCATAATAATCCACAAAATGACACTCACACCAACAAAACTTCCCAATTTCCAAATAGCCTGAATGAACTCTTTCTGAGACAAAGTTCAACTAACATCATGTCATATGGGTTTATATCGAACTCCACATATACAAACTGTGTTTTCAGTTTCTCAGGAAATGGTCAAAATCAGAATTAAATTTAATTCAGTGTTGCTTTGCATGACAGCACCCTGCCATCAAGTAGAAAAAGAGACTGACGTTTTGTGTGGGCATGGCCTATGACGTTCCTTTGAACTTACGCAATTCGTTGGTCAATAAAATTTTTAATGACACAAGAACATGTTTCAGTGAAATGTATCGTTATTTCAAACAGAATTCTAGTAAACTATAATGCCTTTTTCATTTAGTTATCACAAGGAAGCATGATGTTACCTGGTTTTTATTTTATCCCTGCAAAGTAGAGAGTGTTTAAATTTATTGCCTCACAAGTTTAATTAAAAGGAAGGATCATTTGTTTCTGTCCATTTCTTGAGTTATGAACCCCCAAAACAAAGGCCAAACATAGTTTGGCCTTTGTTTTGGGGGTTCATAACTCAAGAAATAAACAGAAAAAAACGATCATTCCTTATAAAATGCAGTTAAAAATTGTCACAACCTATAAAATTTCTCGCGATGATGTGGAAAATCAAGGAGGGCTTGCAAACACAAGAATTTTTTTATAGAAATGAATAATAACTAGAGGTACTGTGAGCAAACTCACAAAGTGATACCACCCGTACCTGAAATGTATAAGTTAGATTATCTCGCCTTGGAAATGTCAGAACGAAATTATATTGCTTCATGCACATCTTCATATGGAGTTCTTCCATTGTGTAAAGTTTCATGAAAATTCTTCGAACGGTTTAGGAGGAGTTGCGCTTACAAGGATGGAAGGATGGAAGGATGGACAGACGGACAGACAGGATGATTCCTATATAACCCCCCCCCCCCCTCATAAACCTAGGATAAGTTGTACACACAAGAATTCCATATAGTAATCAATAATAAAAGAAAATTCAAGAAGACACAATTCAGTTAAACAATTTTTGCAACCTGAAAATTGGGAAGTATGTGCATGTCTACCTAATGGTGATGGGGGGGCGCGGTGGCTCAGTTGGTAGAGGTGCAGGCTGCAAGCCGAGAGGTCCTCGGTTCGAATCCCACCTGCGGCAACCGCGTTGTGTCCTTGGGCAAGTCACTTCATCCCAATTGCCTTCATGGGGGCACGATGACGCTGTGTACTGAGGCGTACTGCACGTCGATGGTGCGCATGTCTTCAACCAATCTAACCCTGCCTGTGCTGCGGTGCAGAGTTCAGAGTTACGATGTTGGAGAGCTGACAGCTGCTCGTCGTTGCTCGGTGGTTCTCTCCGGGTACTCCGGCTTCCTCCACCCGTAAAACTGTCACGGTCACGATTAGCCATTGTGCATAAGTATGTGACCTTAAACACCAATAAATAAATAAATAATAATACCTAATGGTGATCAGTTATGAGAATTGTCATCAAAATTGGTTCATAAACCTGGGAGATATTGTTTATACAAGTATTTCATGTACATGGGAAGATTTCACATAAAGAAAGAGTAAATTCTCCAATTTCAAGCCGTTCTGGTGCCCATCAAAACCAGTCATGCATAACACTTCAAACAAACTTCATCCATGAGAAATAGTAATGCAGCAATGCTAAATACTAAATATCAAAAGATTTTGTCTGGCGAATCTGAATAAGATCTTGTAAGAATATTCCTCATACTGCACTAAGTTAAAATTTGGACTCAAATAGGAATCCATGGACTAGATTATTGCTGTCACGATTTTTTAATTTAGGAATCGATTAATCGTCGCAAATAATCGATAATAATCAATTAATCATACCTGGATGACCCCCGCCGTCTCTCTCTCTTTGAAGTCGTTAAAAATGAAGTTCACTTCAGCTGACCTACCTCAAGTAAGACGATCCTCTTTTAGGTACATTCAAAGCTTTGATGTTGTGAACTTCTGAACCGTCAGTGTAATAATCAAGACCGGTCGGCAGTTGCGAATTTCGCAACTGCTGACCGGTCTTGATTATTACACTGACAGTTCAAAAGGTCAGAACATCAAAGATTTGAATGTACCGAACAGACAAATGCTTCTAATGGCTTCTTGAGGTTTAACGTCGACGTTCTTGGCCTTTTACCTTTAGAAACAGTAGTTTTTTCTTAAAATTTTTCTTAATGTCTAAAACGAGTAAAATTTACCGATTCTTCGACAATGAAAAATACTAATCGATTTTGGTGTGACCGATCGACAATTGATTAATCATGACAGCCCCTCATGACAGCCCCAGACTAGATTTGAACAAACTTGAATCTCACCTCACTAAAGATGCTGAATATCAAAAGATGGTGAAAAAGAAAGATTTTTAAAGAATATAAAGGATATCTACGCTGTTTTAGTGAATACGGGGAGTTATAATTCCTGATATTCATTAAAACAGAGAAGATTTTCTTTTTATTATCTGCTATGCGACATTTACTGTGCAATATTCAGACCAATTTCAACTGCTAACAGTTTTAAGACATTAACAAAAAGCTGCTAATCGTTCCTTCAAGGCAACGTTCAAGGTGTCGTTATGCACCGAAGGGTAACATCATTCAGGAAGCTACTAAAAACAAGTGCACCGCCAGCGGTGGGTCAATATACTGCCGCCTATTAAGAAATTGCGCTTGTGAAGAAATTTTTAGTTGAACAAAAGGTCAATAATTCCTTCAAAAATAATTGCATATTCCTGGATTACGACCCATTAAACTTGAATATACTGTTTTCAAATTATTGGGTGGAGAATCAAGTCGCCAAAACCCCCAGATGGTTGCCATTGCGGCTATATTGGACATGCCAGAATGCTGGTTATCAAAAGGAACCATCCTCTAGTCATGACTTATTAATCATAAAAAAATAGTATCTGTTGGATGTATTGTTTTCAAGTTATAGCATGAACATATAAAAGTTAACAGACAGATGGACAGAAAGACACGGACGGACGGACTGACATTGATGCTGGTTATTGAAAGGAACCATCCTCTAGTTATGACTAATCAACCATAAAAAAACAGTATCTGTTGGATTATCACATGGACAATCAAAAGTCTCTGAAAATCCAAGATGGCTGCCATGGTGGCCATATTGGACATGCCAGAAAGCTGGATATCGAAAGGAACCATCCTCTAGTCACGATCAATCAACCATAAAAAAGTAGCATCTGTTGGATTTATAGTTTTCAAGTTATCACGTGGACAATCAAAAGTCCCCGAAAATCCAAGATGGCTGCCGTGGTAGCCGTATTGGATATGCCAGAATGCTGGTTATCGAAAGGAACCATCCTCTCATCATGACTAATCAACCATAAAAAAACAGTATCTGTTGGATGTATTGTTTTCAAGTTATCGCGTAGACAAACAAAAGCTAATGCATGGATGGACAGACAGACAGACAGTCGGACAGACAGACATTGCTATACCATAATACGGCCCGCTCATATGAGCGGCCATATAAAAATCATCATGTGGACCTGAAAATATTATTTTTCACTCATGCAAGCGCTCGTGAAAAATAAAACTTTCAGGTCCACACTCAATCACTCATGAGATAATTCCCGCTACTGACTAAAATAGTGTAGATTTTCTTCTTTATTATATGCTACTAGACATTTTATTGCACAATAGTCAGTCCAATTCGACCCTAAATGCATATGGTTCAAAACAATAACAAAGATCAGATGATTGTTCCTTCAAGGTGACGTGATGCGTCATAGTGCAATGTCATTGAGAAAGTGTCTGAGGGATATTCCTCGATATCCATCGAGTTGAGAAATATTGTTTAGATAATTTGCGATAATTCACAGGCTAGCAAATAATGCAGTGCTCGTACTGCACAAAGTTAAAATATGTTACCTTGATTTGAACAATCTTGAATCAGAACCTCGTTGGGATGCTGCATATCAAATATTAAAAGATTCCACTGGTGCTTTTGAAGAAGTTTTTTAAAGAAGAGACCTAATACTGCACTAAGTTAAAATTCAGATTCCCATAGGGAGTCCAAATATAAAACTAGGGACATGATTTGAACAAACTTGAATATGAACTCCTTTAGGATGCTGCATATAAAATGTCAAAAGATTCTAACCAGTGGATCTGAAGAAGATTTTTAAAGAATATTTGTTATGTTGCACATTTACATATTTAAAATTCAGGTTCCTGTAGGGAGAGAAAATATGAACCCAGGTACTTAATTTAAACAATCTTGAAACTGAACTTCCCAAGGCCGCTGCACATCTGATCTCAATCTGAGGAAGATTTTTAAAGAATATTCCTCATATTACATTAACCGAGAGCCCAAATATGACCTCAGGCACTTAACTGAACAAACTATCCCAACAAACTAAAGCAATGAAAGTGTCAATGACACTGTAGCTTAACTTGACTGTGTGTTGTGTTTGATGAAAAGGATAATGTTCAATGTTTATGAAAGGATTATGAAGTATGACAAGAAATGTGATAATGGAGAATATGTTAATTTCTGTTTCCTGTATGCTATGTTTTCAATAAAAATAATTTGAGGTGTAGACTGTACTAAAGAACTGAGGGGTGGGTTAATGTGGCCCTCACAGTTAATGTATGTCAACCAAAGTTACCAAGTTATGGTGAAATTATTCCAAACGAGTCATCCTATCAAGTTACAATGAAATCCCTTCATAAATACAGCCTGTACACTGTGCTAAAGGTTTTCAGGCTTCAGGCCTGTGTAGCCATCACGGTGGACCGATCGCAACTAAAGGTGATGTCCTCATCTGGACATTAAACTGAGTCATCCTACCAAGTTACAATGAAATCCCTTCATAAATACAACCTGTAGTCTGTGCTAAAGGTTTTCAGGTTTTGGGCTTGGGCAGATGTCAAGGTCTAACGACTGCAACCAAAAGGAGACATTCTCATCTAGACATTATATGGAGTCATCCTACCAAGTTACAATGAAATTCCTCCATAAATACGACCTGTAGACTGTGCTAAAGGTTTTCAGATTTCGGGCTCGGGCAGCCATCATGGTTGACAGATCACGACCAAACAGGGAAGTTCTCTTCTAGACATCATACAGAGTCATGCTACCAAGTTACAATGAAATCCCTCCATATTATATACGACCAGTAAACTGTGCTAAAAGTTTTTGGGTTTTGGGCTTTGGGCTTGGGCAATCATCAAGGTTGACAGATCATGACCAAAAGGGGACGTTCTCATCTAGATATTATATAGAGTCATCCTATCAAGTTACAATGACATCCTATAACAAATACGACCTGCAGACTGTGCTAAAGGTTTTGGGGTTTTGGGCTCGGGCTGCCATCATGGTTGACCGATCGTGACCAAAAGGGGACGTTCTCATCTAGACATGCCCTCAAACCTGCATATGAAATTTTTGTGACGTTCGACAAGAACTACGGGGTGTAGCCTGTGCTAAAGGAAAATGTGAACAGGCTCCCAGACTAACAGACTTCCGCACGTGTGATGGCAATAGCTTATCTTGACTTTGTCAAGTTGAGCTAAAAATGAGGGTACCAGAGCAAAAGCAAATATTTTCCTTGCTCATGTTTCATATTCAGTCAAAAGCAACTAATATTTTGTTCATATCAATTTGTTTTACTTCAACTTATAGGAGAGTGCCTGAGGGCAACCTCCGATAATTTGTAATAAAACAAGTTTTAAATAACAAATTCGGACTGTCAAAAGTAATCTAAACTTCAACCCGTCAAGAACCTAGAAAACTGATGTGAATTCCTGCTCGACCATAGTGTGTTAGGTCAGTGGTTTAGCAGTGATTTCTTGTGATGTTTCGGCTTCCTATGGAGGAGGCAAGACTTGACTAGAAACCACATAACAGGATAATTTGACTATTGTCAGCAAGACACCATCAGGACTGTATATGGGACTGTATATGGGAACACTGTTCTGAGGTCATAAACATTTTGAAGGTCTGAATTAGTCCTTCAAAGATGATATAATTACAACTAACTACCAAACTGATATGACTTCAGGTGTGATAGTATGCAATAAAAAAGGCCTTGCAAGGCATCTTCACCATCATCACCATCAGCAGCAGCAGCTCTTAAGAGTAACATTATTATTTAGTGGCATTTAAGGGCTAGGGCTGAAACAGTTGGCTCGTTTTCACAACTGACTAAGCAAGAGCTACAACCAGATATCTGGTTATCTGTGGCCATTATTTCACCAAATATTGGATCAAAACTACGGGGATTAGAAAGCAGTATTCTCAGAAACTATTCCGTAGTGTGTATACAAACGAACATTGTTGAGTACTCAACAACGTTCGTTTGTATACATACTATGGAATAGTTTCTACGATTATTCAGTACTTACGGAAATTGCCGATCATTAACAGAGTCTTGAATGCCAAAGTTGATTATTTCTCAGTATATACATCATGGCATTTAGGTGTAATCTATCCCAAAGAAGAATCGGAAGATTTTTTCCATTTTGACCGTGGAATGGCGATCACTATCAATATTTTGGATAACCGGTTGATGTTTTTTCTAATCAGGTAGGTAACTGGTTTCAAACCACTTATCCAGTTAACCATTTCAGTACTACTTTCAGAATCATTTTAATGAATCACTTGGAGGTGCAGGCTGCAAGCCGAGAGGTCCTCGGTTCAAATTATTTATTTATTTATTTATTGGTGTTTAAGGTCACATATTTTTGCACAGTGGCTAATCATGACCACAACATGAGTATCAACTCAAGACACATGACCACAACATGAGTATCAACTCAAGACCAGGGGTGAGTGTTAATAAGCCATGTTGCCCATTTTAGAGAGGGTTTGCACCTCCCAAGCATTGGTGACTGGGTCCTATTTTACCAGTAAAACATAGCCTGTTTAGCGCAGTGAACAGGTACTGCTTCACATCAGGGGTTCCCATGGGGGCCTCGGTTTGAATCCCACCTGTGGCAACTGCATTGTGACCTTGGGCAAGACACTTCAACCACATGGGGGCATAGTGGCATTTTGTACTAAGGCATACTGCACATCAATGGTGCACCTGTCTTCAGCCAATGCTAGCCCTGCTTGTGTGCAGTGGGTATGTTGGGGAGAGGACAGTTGCTCGCCGTTGCTCAGTGGTTCTCTCTGGGTACACCAGCTTCCTCCACCAATAAAACTGTCATGGTCATGATTAGCCATTGTGCAGAAATATGTGACCTTAAATGCCAATAAATAAATAATGAATCATTTATATCTATGCAACCCACTTCAGAGGACTTCTACTCTGGATGTTGGTTGCAGATCCTATTTTACCACTATTTTACCAGTAAAACAGAACTTGTCTACAATGCTACAGTTAAAATGCAAAGCTCTCTTCCCACAGAGACCTGCAGCAACAACTAAGTAGAGCCTTGGAAAGCTTCAAGATCTGATTTGATTTTGAAACTTTAGTTGATAATTAGTTTGCTTCAAAATCAGCTGCCCGATTCATTTCCTCTCAAATCTTTTTCATAGGAATATAGCCTGGTATCAGTCAGCTTCATTGTCTCACAAAATGTATTGTTCGAATCAAAATCGTACTTAAAGAATGTTGAAATAAAAGACTAAGTGTAACTTCATCTACATTAACATAAATAACATCTTCACTCATACCACCAGCCAAGCTAATTTATTTATTATATTTATTAAGGTTTAATGACACTTTAACAGCCAAGGTCATATTGCGTCAGTGACAGTTTTATGGGTGGAGGAATCCAGAGTACCCAGAGTTTTACGGGTGGAGGAAGCCGGAATACACAGAGTGCAACCACGAGCAACTGCCAGCCCCACAACATTGTAACTCTGCACTGCAGCACAGGCAGGGTTAGATTGGTTGAAGACATGCGCACCATCGATGTACAGTACGCCTTAGTACACAGGGTCATTGTGCCCCCATGTGGACAATCAGGGTTAAGTGCCTTGCCCAAGGACACAATGCAGGAGTCCAAATCGATCACTCAGGCGGTCACCCATCCAAGGACTAACCGGGCTCGACATTGCTTAACATTGGTGATCCGAAGAGTACCGTTTACCGCAATGCCACCACGCTCCCAGGCATACTAATGTCATTATCACTCGTCCCTACAAATATTAAATGCAAAGTGCCAAGCAATGTCGACGATGAACTACAATTCTTACTGGATAATATTCCGATTACATTATCAAGGCATGCCTTCTACAAAGGTATGCCTTGATAATGCAGTTGGATTATTTTATCAGCTGGGACTTGAGCCATCACTGTCTGAAAAATCAGGTTTATAGCACTCCGACCAACATCAGTCATCTTCACAACACCACTTATACGATTCGAGGTTCGATTTGATTTCGAATAATAGATGGGATTCGATATGAGATTCGATCTGAATCAAAAATGTTTGATACGCAGGGCCCTACAACAAAGGTAATGTCACCAACAGAAATCTCTGCAGCAATGTAACAACTGCATAAGAGTTTGTCTTATTGGTGTTTACTGACACAGCCAGGCAGGGCTTAAAATTCATGAAAGAATCAGAATCGATTTGCGCAAATGATTATCACAAGAAAAACAGTGAGAATCAACTTTGATTCGCATGTATTTATTTATTTATTGGTGTTTAAGATCACATACTTATGCACAATGGCTAATCATGACCGTGACAGTTTTACGGGAGGAGGACGCCGGGGTACCCAGAGAGAACCACCAAGCAACGACGAGCAGCTGCCAGCTCTCCAACATTGTAACTCCGCACTGCAGCACAGGCAGGGTTAGATTCGTTGAAGACATGCGCACCATCGACATGCTGTACGCCTTAGTACACGGCATCATCGTGCCCCCATATGGACAAACAGGGTTAAGTGCATTGTCCAAGGACACAAAGCGGGAGTCTGAATCGATCCCTCAGATGGTCACCCATCCGAGGACTAACCGGGCTCAACGCTGCTTAACTTCGGTGATCTGACGAGAACCAGTTACTGCAACTCCACTGCGCCCCCTTTGATTTGCATGAAATGTTCATTTGATTCCTGACCAAGATTCTAAAAATGGCTTTAAAGAGCCAGAATTCTTCTTATTGTTTGCACCCTAATAATAAGGTAACAAAACATTACTTAGCAGTGGTGTCTAGTGAAGTCTTGGCTGCCTATATAGGCAGCCAAGACTTCACAAAAAACCATCGTAAAAGTACTGTAATGTCCATCCGCATTTTTACCATGGCATATGTGCATTCACAGGGGTATAACAGTACTCTTAAATTCTAAATATTTAAGAACAGAAAATTGATTCTCGCAACAGGAATTCATGAGAATCCAAACTGATTCTCATGAATGTTGACAAATTTTAAGGTGTGGCCAGGGTGACATAATGTTGGACAGTTTTACGAGTGGAGGAATGCAGAGTACCCAGAGAGTATCACAAGCAACAGTAAAACTCTCCAACTTATCATCTCTGCACAAGTGTAACAGGAGGAGAGATAAGTGCGGGAGTCAGGGTTCGAACCGTTGACTTCTTCCACAGAAAGCAACCGATTTACCAGGAGACTTAATCCAGACCACCCAGGCTGGTTGGTAAATGGCCTTTATACCTCGATCGCTACACTACTTTCCGTTTCTTTTGAGATTCGCCACATGTGAATCTCACCCAGGTTCCTCCCTCAGAGCGGGTGAAACACCTGTAGTGCCACCTACTGCTGAGGATTGGATGAGCCCCCAAATGTAACAGGAGGAGAGATAAGTTCGGGAGCCAGGGTTCAAACCGTCGACCTCCAGCACACAAAATGACTGATTTTCCATGAGACTAAAAGATCCAGACCAACTAGGCTGGTTGGTAAATGGCTTTTATACCTCGACCTCTACACAAGGAAAGATAGAAGTGGTTGAAGGAAAGTGCACCATTGATGTGCTGAAAACTTTAGTACAGTGGAGCCCACTTAATTGGATATCTCTTAATTGTATATCCCTGTTAATTGAATATAATTTTCAAACACAAAACCATTTACCATACCTTCAGTACAAATTTGATCTGTTAATTGCATATGGGTTGTAGAGTAAACTCCTGTTAATTGTATATAAATTTTTATAATATGTCGAAAAAATTACTGTGACACGAACCAAATTCCCCTTATTCATCAACCTTTTTGGCCTCACTACATACATCCAATACAGGCATTTATTCTATTATATCTTGTTTGACAGAGCTCTATGAGCTCTGTCAAACAAGATATAATAGAATAAATGCTCAGTTTACCTCCAGAACACAGGAACTGACCAAATCCTTGTTAATTGTATACTCCTGTTAATTGAATAATTTTCACTGGCAAAATGGATATTCAATTAAGAGGATTCTACTGTATACAGTCCCACCATGCCCCCAGGTTAGCAATCAAGATTAACTGTTTTGTCCAAGCACAGAATGCAATTACCAGAGGTTGTTCCAACCTCAATGGAAAAGGATCCAGTCGATTTCATCGCGTCATATGGCCCGTAATTTGGGAATTTTGGAGAATCAAATACATCATATTTCAATAGAAACAAACACATTTACTGTATCAGTGATGCCCTTCTCGGATCCTGGAATGAATAATTAACAAACATTATAAATGGGGCCGTCACGATTTTTGAATTTTGGAATCGATTAATCATCACAAATAATTGATAATAATCGATTAATCATACCTGGATACCCGCCTCTCCCTCTCTTTGAAGTCGTTAAAAAATGAAGTTCACGTCAGTTGACCTACCTCAAGTGAACAACAAAGACGATCCTCTTTGAGGTACATTCTAAGCTTTGATGTTCTGAGATTCACCACATGTGAATCTCACCCAGTTGCGAAGTTCGCAACTGATGACAGGTCTTGATTATTACACTGACGGTTCAAAAGTTAAGAACATCAAAGCTTTGAAAAAACCCAAAAGACAAATGCTTCTAACAGCTTCTTGAGGTTTAACGTCAACGTTCTTGACCTTTTACCTTCAGAAACAAGTTTTTTCATCAATTTTTTTTTTTAATTAATGAGATCCTAAAATGGGGTAAAATTTACTGATTCTTCAACAACGAAAAAGACTAATCGATTTCGGCATGACTGATCGACAATCGATTAATTGTGACAGCCCTAATTACAAAGTAACAGAATCTGTCCTATCTGGGATAATTATCACCTGAGAAGAAAAAAGAAGCATTAGTCAACTGAAGCGGACTTGAATTGGGAAATTTGTAGTGGATGATTTGGAAAAATCATGTCTATGGGCGATTGAGAATGGATCCCATAATCGGACTCTGTAGACACTAAAGAGTTATCCCTGATTACCATTGGGCAGGATCAAACCATGGGCCTAGGGTCCTGCGAATATTCGAGATTCGATTCGATATCGATACCATACGTATGCTTCGAGATCGATCCCAAATCAGTCTCAGGATTCGATTTTTTCGAATCTCTCGTACTAACTTCAATTTGTTGCATTTCCAACAAAAATAGGATAAAACTGTCATTAGAAAATTCACTCATGTAGGCTCAATTCCTATTTATTTGAGTAACTGACAATGTTTAATTGTTAGGTAAGGTGTGAATTTGGCCCAGAACATTATCCATAGTTTTGGTTTTTGAAGGCTTAACTTGTTACTATTCACGTTCTTAAGAACGTGAATAGTAACAAGTTAGGCCTTCAAAAACTAAAACTATGGACAATAGGCCTAGCTGTTTCAGCGACAGTGCTACAGAGAATATTTAGTTAGGGGTGTTTAAGGTGTTCACTCCATCACGCAAGGATCATCACAGTGTTCCGTAACTTCCGTTTGATGCAATATGAAATAACTTGTCTTTTAAGATTCGATTCGGGATTCGATTTGATGTCGATATCAGAGACACGATTCGATTCAAGATTCGATTCGAAAAGAAATTTGTGATTCGCAGATCCCTACATGGGCCATTCGTTTCAAAGTTCAATGCTCTAACGACTGAGTCACTGCGCTCCCACAAGAAACAGTATGAAACAGGTTAATTATTTGGACTGAAAACAAGTCATCTATTTCCAGGTTTCTAGTCTATTTAAAAGTTTAATGAGAAGATAGCTGTCAGATCAAACAAAAGAGCTGTCAACCAAGTTGTGTATGAATTGATTTTTTTAACAGTGAATTTGATTAGGATTTTCTCAGGTTACATTTTACAAAATAAAACATCCATTAGCGATGTTCACAAGAATTGACAATCACAAGTGAAAAACAAACAGATTGATGCCTTACAGTTTAACTCCTTGCATGCTGCTGGCAGATATTCTTGCCCAGGACACAACATATCTTGTCACCAGAGGAGGCAGAGCCAGGGAGTCACAGGCCTCTCCACTTTTTTCCACAGATATGTTTCACAGTAACACCATGAGTTAAATGAGCGCATGCAAATGTGTCTATATTGGGCTTTCCTGTAACAATATTTGCAAATCCAAACAATATTTAGTCAAAGAATCCCACTTTCGGCCGCCTCAGTCTGCAGGGCTTATTTTTCGACGAGAATCCGAGAATCGATTCGCACAAAGATTCGCGCAATAAAACCGACGAGAATCCATGTAGGTTCTCGCTGCACCTCTGCTGGGATTCGCGTGAATAGAATTGAGTCAATTTAACCCTTTATCTAACACAGCGGCAACAAATTAACCATCAGAAGGCTAACATGACCTGAAGTATCCTGACACTTTGTCAATAAAATTGCACAAATATGGCTGTCATTGGAACCGGCTCATTGAGCCGGTTCCAACGACAGCCATATTTGTAAGCTTTTATTGGTAAATATTGTTCGTTTAATTATTTTATCATTTATTTATTATTTATTGTTTAAAAATTATCAAATTTAGTTTTAAAAATTAAAAAGGTGTGTTGGGTAAAAGGTTAACATGTGTTATCAGTATACAACAGTAGTTGAACCATGGTGGCGTCATGGGATTCTGGGGCACTCATAGCAGGTATGGATTCTCACAACCATTTTCACGAGAATCCAAATGGATTCTCACAAATTTAGACGAAATATAAGCCCTGGTCCGTATCTTCTACTTCAACTATCTTCCAACCCGAAGACTCGCCTTCCGGTTGGAAGATGGTTGAAGTAGAAGAAATGGACAGGACAGTGACCACACAGCGGCATATTCATCTAAGTGATATGAATGATTGTAACCTTTCTCACACTGGGTCGAACCATGGTAGCATTGTAAATTTGTGCCCCTCCACTTTTATCAAGCTTCTGCCGCCCTGCTTAAAACTGCCACTGAAATATAATTTGGTTAATTTTGACCAAATTTTCCCTCTGTAAATTGAATGGGATTTTTTACCAATGTTCATTTATTATTTATTTAAGGTGTTTCTGCTCAAATATTTCTGCACAATGGCTAATTGTGACCGCAACATGAAGATAAAGTCACATTTAGTCAATTGTTTATATTGCCCATTTTAGAGGACTTCCACCCCAAGTACCATATATACTCTATGTATTGGGACAGCTGAAAATAATTATTTTCACAGGTGTCCCAATTCTAGAAAATGGGGAAAGAACAGAGCCTGGTCTTGATTTGATGCTGAATAAAGTTGTGTGTGATTTGTTTTCCATCACTATATACGAAAATTGCAGTCCAATTTTTTTATATTTTCATTTTTTGCTTCCAAAACATAGCTTATGATCCCTCATTGGAACGAGTGCATTGCGCTGGTTTCAATGAGGGATCATAAACTATGTTTTTGAAGAAAAAATAAAAATTTTTAGTTACTCAAGAATTTTTTTTATGAGTGTCGTCTGCTACTAGCGACGGGCCAACTGGAAACAAATCTCCTGAATGTCCCAAACTTTGGAGCATAAAAAAAATATAGTTTTCTGGAAAAAATGTGTGTCCCAAATCATAGAGTGTCCCAATACATGGAGTAAATACGGTAGTTGTGACTGGATCCTATTTTACCAGTAAAACAGCGCTTGTTTACTACAATAAAGAAGCCCTGCATCACTTCCTGGGGTTCCTCAGTGGGTTTTGACCAATGATTTCTTGAGTTAAATTTAGATGAATTTTTCATCAAATTTAGTCATGGCTTCTTTACAGCAGTCATGACTACATTTGATGAAATATATTTTGAAAAATACTTAGTGGATTAACTGGTTGAGTGCTAGAAGTCACTGTCAGGGCTTTAAAAAAAAATGACAGTACCAGAGCAAATGCCAATGTTTTCCTTGCTCATGTATCATTTAAGAATTGAATGCAATTTTTATAATCTTTATTGGAGTATGAACCTGTGGGAATGGGTACAAATTATGTATGAATCCCAAAGGGATGAATTTTTCATCAAATTTAGTCATGGCGAAAAGGCGAAAACCACCCTCACACAAAAGACAAAGCGCACAACTCTGAGTTGAGCACCGGTTTTCGGCATTGACCCAAATTTGTCAAATTGCCATCTTTTGCAAAGAAACTTGGAAAGCTCAAAACAATTTATTTAACATATCAGTAAACTATAATCACTGATCACTGCGAGAGGTACTAAAAGTAATAAACCCACCCAAACACCGCCCGAATTACATTCTGTCAACTGCGCTCTACCGTAAATGTGGGTCAAAGTTCTACCAAATGTATTCATTGGAAAATGAATTACATTTGGTCATGACGTTTTCATCCAGCTGACCAATGGGAACTGAGTATTTGGACCCAAAACGTATAACAACATTAACAATGTAATTATATTCAGACAAACGCAAATAATATTTTGTTAATATAAAAATGTTCTATTACAAATTATTGGAGACTGCCTGTGGGCACTCTCCAATAATTTGTAATAAAACAATTTTTCAATAACAAATTTGGACCACCAAAAATAATCTAGCCCTCAACCAATTAAGAATTGACTCCTTGCCTAATGCGAATAAAGGACGAGATGTACATGCCAAAAAATTTACTGAAGCATTAAAAACAATTTTCAATTTCTGCCTCAAAAATTAGAAAAATAAGAAAATTTACTTCTTCACTCAAGTATTTTTTTTAATATTTCATTTTATCAAGTCGTGGCTACTGCAAAATTGCCATGACTTGATTTAATGAAAAATTCAGCACAGTCTCGCATAAAGAAATCATTGTTAAGAAACACTACTGCTATTTATAGTTTTTTAACAAAAGCCATTATTACCACTTCTCAGGTCGTTCTCTAGGCTATTAATGTAATTTTTTAGGGCTTTCCGAATAGTGTATTTTTACTAAAATGCCTGGCCGCTAGGCAATAATGAAAAGCTTTGTTCATTATTGGCCCACCGGACGGCAACTAACCGGAAGCTAGATCTACTACTCTGATTGCATCCCTTGAACTTCCGCCTGAGCATATTTGTTTTGAATAAATGGTTTAAATATTTACTTTATTTATCGACACTATTTAAATGGAGTTTGTTTCATGTTGTATTAAAATTTGAAAAAATCTTACAACAATCTCTCTGCTACTCAACTTCATTCTTTCACTGAATCCTGATTGGGTCATATGTCCAAATATGTGGTAATAATAGTAATAACATGATTTTTATCAAGTTTCACAGTTTTTTAACAGTCCTCTGGAATGATTAACAGCCATCATGCCTCTAATAGACCATTGGGCTGTTAATCATTCCAGCTGGGCCGTTAATAAACTGTAACACCCAGAAAAATCATGTTATTGTTATATTAACATACCTTGTCTAGGTAACAAGATATTTTGGTTTTGAGGAGTTATTAGGCAAATTTTTGTGACCACCATTGACTAGTTAATGCCATTATATTAGGCTGGTATGAGAGTGGAAGGCGACTAAATTAGGTGAAATTCTCATATTTCGACAAGATTTTTTTTAAGATTGTCTTTTTTTTAAAAATTAAGTCCAAAAAGATAAGTTATTAATTGGCAGACATTTTATTGCTATAAATTTACATGAAAATGGTCTTTGAGACCATTTTCATGTAAATTTATAGAAAATAAAAGTTGGGCATTTTCATGATCAGTTAGCTGAATTCAGTTAGCTGAACTCTCTCATCCCTGATTAGAATAAGGGTCAACTCATGTTTGAATTACTGGTTGGTGTCATCCCAACAAGACGAATCCCCACAAGATGAATTGGTAAAATATCCCAACAAGATGATACAACAAGACGATCCCAACAAGATGAAAAAAACGTTTCTCATCAAATATGAGGGAAGTTTACTTTAGGGTTTTATTTTATGCATGTGTTTGGAGTTTTGTTGATAAAAAAAGATACAAAAAACTGTAGCAAATAGCATCTTGTAACAAAGCATGGCACCTCTGTTAACATGTAGTGTGCTAAGTTTTTTTTTGGTGGTTAAAATTTTGTTCACATATTATTATTGCCTTGTTACAATTAATGGGAGAGTGTCTATAATTGTAAAAGGGCAAATCCACCCAGCCTTAATAATATCACATCAAAAATTAATTGAAGATCATCCACAGAATATGAAGCCTTTTTAGCTCTGATACCCACACTTCAGGATAAAGCCCCAAAATGGGCTTCCAGCACTCAACCAGTTAACTGAAATCTGTTTGTCCAAAAGTAAGCAGTGTTAGCAGTTTATGATGGAAAACCTCAAAATAAATGGGTTATATAGTCATGTTAATTAAATTCATCTTGTTGGGATTCATCTTGTTGGAATGACCATTTTCGACATTCGTCTTATTGGGATTCATCTTGTTGAGAATAAAACTACTGGTTAACCAAATACTATTATATATTTAGATTGCTGACATGTAAAACATATTACATGACATTCAGCTGCATGATACAGGGTCAAAAAAAGTAAAAAGAAAACTGAATTGGTTATCGAAAATTTCTGTCAGAGTAATGTATCTTATGATATTTTATTTTTAGTACAGTGTGTCAAAGATACTATTTATTTCTATTACATCTCATCAGGGCTCAAAATAAGCAGTGTCGCGTCACTTTTTGCTATGCAAAACTTGCAAAAAGCTACACAATTTTCAATTATGTATAGCATGTTGCGATACAAGATAATCAACTGCAGCCTATTAGGCTGCAGTTGATTATCTTGTATCGCAAAATGTAAATGAAAATTTGCAAACAAATTTGAAAACTAGTTCACTGATGCTTTACTTCTGATTGTGGAACATTCCAGGCATAACTCAGATTAACTCTCCATCAAGCATCATTAGCAACTTCATATGTAAGATGAATTCTATTGGTTTAAATTTTTCCTGTTTTTACAACATTTTGCATAAAATGTCCATTAAAAATAACTTCAAGCCCATCAAATTAAAAATCCCAACTTCCATTTTGAGAACTCTGTTAAACAACCAAGACGTCATTTGAAAATATCCAAGTCCATGCAACCCTTAAAGGCAGCTCAGTTAAAAAAAAACATAGTAAATGTTTCATGTATTGCAGATCATTTGGAAATACCCAGAAATGGATGGAAACTATTCTATCTACTTTGAAGAATTCAATACAAAACAGCATAACATAACTCTGGTATACAAAAATAGCTATGGAATTTTTACAAAATGCTATTCATTTTTTGGAAATGTGTAGTATTTGCTACGCATAGAAAAAATGTTATTTTGAGCACTGCATCTCATGCAACATTCCCTTCTAGAGTGGAAATGGTTAACTGATTAATCGTTTAACCAATGATCAATGTCTTCATCGATCTAAAAAGTAATTGATCGATTAACCTTTTCCTGACACAAAAAAGCAGACAAAACTTGGAAACAAAATTCTTGAACTAATTTTTTTCAGTTTTGGGGTCAAAAACATAGCCTATGACCTCTCATTGGAACAAGCGCAATGCGCTTGTTCCAATGAGGGGTCATAAGCTATGTTTTGGAGGAAAAAAAGTAATAAAAATTGAATGGTAATTTTTGTGAATAGTGCTGGCCGATTTCGGCCATTATGTTGGGTAAAGGGTTAACAGTTATTTTTGAACTACTATAATATGGGTTAACAAAGGAACAAACTTGCTCCAAAACAGGCAAACATTGTCACACTGACTCACATCTATTATATGAGACAGAGTAAAGCTTGCAAGTTACGTGATGACATACTTGTTCACTTGCATGCTCATCATACTGTATCAGTAGCTGGAAATGGTCATACTTAACTCTTTACCTAATGCAGGTAGAAGACGATACTTGCAAAATAAATTCTTGAATTACTAAAAATGTTCAGTTTTTGTCTAAAAAAAACATAGCTTATGGCCTCCTCATTGGAACGAGCTCAACAAGCACGTTCCAATGAGGGGTAATAAATAAACTATGTTTTTGAGATAATAATTGAAAACATAATAAAATTTAAATGGAGATTTTTTTGTATATAGCACTGGCAGGTTTTGTCCATTATGTTGGGTAAAAGGTTAATGCTGTAAATCATCAACAGTATGGCAATTATTCAGCTATCTATTAGGAAAAGTGATTAATCGGTTAAGAAAGGTTAATCCATGTGATTTATTGATCAAAAAAAATCCCTTTAACAGAATCAGCTCTAATTTCGACTGCTGACGGGTAAAACACATTAAAAAACATTCATCTGCATGATACAGTGTCAAATAAGTAAAGAGAAAACAGAATTGATCATTAACAATATTGTTATGTCTGAATAATGTATCTTTTGAAATTTTATTTTTAATATAGTATGTCATAGATACTATTTATTTTTATTATATGCTAAACAATAGATTATCGAAGAAATTGCAGAAAGATAAGAAATTGTATCCCCCACTGTGAAGATACAGACATTTTCACTTTCACAATATCAATCAAAATGGCGGCTTTCAAAGCATCACTTCAAGGTGAATATGAGTCAAATTATTACTGGAAATGATCAATTTGTAGTGATGAACCGTTTATCAAAACTTGCTATGAACTGATTACCGATTATTTCTTTGCCGATTTTGATGCCGCTTTCAATCGTTGAAATGGGACCAAGAAGAAAATCAGTTAGTGCCTGTTGTACTGTCTAATTTCGTTGATAAATCACCAACTACGAAAGCTGAATACCACATAAGTTCTCAGAGTATGCATGTTTAGTGCTAGGCAATATTAATATTTGCATTTTTGGGAGTTGGGATGGGGAAGATCGTTATAAATGATACAATCACATGATACTGTCCTCTTGTGATGATAGTGTGTTATTCTGGTAAATAGTGTTAATACAGTTTTGTGTAAGAATACAACACACTTGGCTGTATTAACCAGGAAGATACTGAGCACACATACTTGTGTCTTAATTGAATAATAATTTTGATGTTAATGTGTGTTGTAAAGTTGTTTGGCACATTGTTTACAGATACGTACATGACGTCAGAATATATTTAATGTTTAGTGTTGACATGTTCTCTGCAATCAACATAAAGTTCCGAAAGAATAAGTCCAAAAACCTCTAAGAAAAGTTCTGGACAAAATTCATACCTTTGTGACAGATTATTCCAAGTCAAAAAGGGCCACAACTCTAGAAAAAAATAGTCCGACCAGAACTATAATTGCAGGTACAATGGTTCCCATGGTGGTGATCATTCATACCAAGTTTCAAAAGAATTAGTCTATAAACCTCACTGAAATCTCAGGACAAAATTCAATCAATGTGGTAAATTATTCAAAATAATTGGTCTATACATCTCCAAGAAAGTCTCTGGACAAAATTCAGACCAATGAGGCAAATTATTATAAGTCATAAAGGGGCATAACTCTGGCAAAAATAGTCCCATTGGGACTATAATCGCAAATGCACAGGTTCCCATGGTGGTAAACATTCATACCAAGTTGTGAAAGAAATGGTCCATAAACCTCTGAGAAAATTTATGGACAAAATTCAGACCAATGAGGAAAATTATTCTTAGATGAAAGGGGGCATAACTCTAGCAAAAATAGTCCCAATGGAACTATAACAACACATGCACAGGTTCCCATGGTGGTGAACATTCATGCTAAGTTTGGAAAGAATTGGTCCATAAACCTCAGAGAAAATCTCCATACAAAATTCAGACTAATGAGTCAAAAAGGGGCATAACTCTGGTAAAAAATAGTTCTACTGGAACTATAATCGTACATGCACAGGTTCCCATGGTGGTGAACATGCGTACCAAGGTTAGGAGGGAATGGCCCTCAAACGGCCGAGAAAATCTCTGGACCAAATACAGACAACCCATTTACATAATACAACCGTTTTTTTTCAAAATGTGAATGGATGGACAGACAGATGCATAGACAATGCTGCAGTACAGTCGCCCTGAACTGGTTGTAATCCATGCATAAGCCCACATACCAAATTTCTTTCCATTCGATCCATTATAACCATTATAACTGAAGTTATTATCCAGAAACAAAAAAAATTGGGCTAAATTCTCATAAACAAAGGGCCATAACTCTACTGCAAATGGGCTTTCAAAACCCAAAATGAAACTCATCATATATTTTGTTGTAACAAACCAACATACCGAATTTCTTTCCATTCCGTATATAACATCTAAGTTATCGTCCTGAAACGAGAACTTGGGCTAAATTCTCATAAATAAAGGGTCATAACTCTACTGCAAATGGACCAGTAGAAATGGAAATCGAACCCATCCTGTATTTTGTTATACTAAATCCACATGTCAAATTTAAATCAGCTCAAACCATTACAACTAAAGTTATCATCTGGAAACGAAATGTGTCCACAGATGGACGGACGGACAGATGGACAGCAAGACCATTCACATGTCCCGTTTTTCAAGCGGGCATATAAAAAGCAATGAAAGTGTCAATGACAGTGTAGCTCAACTTGACAAACTTGAACTTGGTAAGTTATAAGTGAAATGGCAAAACTGAAGATCATTGGTTTCAATGTTATTTGGTGAAAAGTCACATAACAGCATTGTGTGTGCACATCATCAGAGCAATCCATACATTTTTAAATGTAAACTGTAGGGCTGGCTAAAGGAAGAATGTTGATACACAAATGCAGTAAGTTTTGAGGTCAATGTAAATGGCAACTTTTTTCACAGAAATGAATGCTAATCGATAGCTCTTATCTAGAGGTCTCGCCTAATGAGCACACCAAGTTAAAAAACAATCCTAGGATAAATGCACCCTGTAGGCCATGTCAAAGAATTTTGATGCACAAATGCACTAAAAGCTTGTTGCCAACAGCAACAGTTTTTGACAGAAATGAAAAGAATATCAAAAGCTCCTATCTTGGTCACCCTGAATAAGCATACCAAGTTTCAAAACAACCTGATAATGAATGGCCCCTCTGAGGCCTGCCAATTTATAGGAAGATGTTAATGCACAAATGCATTAAGTTTGAAGGTGGTTGCTAGTGGCAATGTCTTTTTCTTCTTTTTTTGATAGAAATTTATAAAATATTCTCTGTAGTGAGTGCAAAAGAGATAAGTTGCTGCACAATTATGCACTAGATTCAAAGGTTGGTTCTAACAATGTTTTTTGATGGAAAAAAAATTAATAGCTTCCATCTACAGGTCACCCAGAACACGCATACCAAGTTTCAAAGCAATCTATTCATAAATGTGCCCTACAGTGTGCCAAATGAATATGTTGAAGCACAAATGCAGGGAGACCAAAGGCCGTTACTATGGCAACATTTTCTTGATGAACCTGAACCAAGTTTCAAAGCAATCCATTCATAAATGTGCCCTGTAGGACATGCCAAAGGAATATGTCGATGCACAAATACATTGATTTTAAGGGCATTGCTGACAGCAACATTTTTCAATGGAAATGGAAGAAAATTGATAGCACACATCCAGAGGTTACCCCAAACATGCATGCCAAGTTTCAAGCTAATCCATTCATAAATTCACCCAAAGGAAAATGCTGGTGCACAAATGCAATGAGTTCAAAAGCTCCAAACCACCACACCAAGTTTCCAGGCAATCAGATAAAAAATGTGACCTGTGCAGTGTGCCCAAGGAAACTGTCAATGCACAAAAGGGCAAAGTTGAAGGTCATTGCTAATGGCAACTTTTTTGACGGGAATGAAAGAAGCACCCATCTGGAGGTCACCCCATAAAGCATACCAAGTTTCAAAGCATTCCATTCATGAATATTTCTTGTAAGTCATGTCAAAGGAAAATGCTGATGCACAAATGCACTAAGTTTGAAGGTCGATACTGATGAGGAGGGGGTGGGGGTGGGGGTGGGGGGGGGGGGGGGGGGGTGGAGGGGGGACTGGGGGGGTGGGGGTGGGTGGGGGTGGGGACACTGTCATTTCGGGGCCTCCGACACGACCACGTCTAGTGAGAGTTACACCCCCTCTGTGGGGGATGTGCAGTTTTTTTACTGTGGTAGATACTGCGGGAGCTGTTGGATTTCTGGTGAAGAGATGCCTGGTTCCGGGACTATGCACCCTCTCCAGTCGACATCTGAGGCTGTCACTAGGGTTGTGACTCCTCCTTTGGAGGCCGAGCTAGGTGGCTCTCTCCCCTTTTCTGCCAGTTCCAACAGCTCCCGTCGTATCTGCTGCTGCTGCTGTTCCGTCTACAATGTCATCGGTCACCCTTTTAGCCGGCCTCGGCTTATCCCTGCAGGGGTCTGCAGTGATGTCTGTAGTGTGGTTGTGGGTCAACTCGGCGAAGTCGGAAATGGCTGCCGACTGAACCCCCTGCTGTGTCCTCTCAGCCGTTGAGCACAGCAGTTTTATCCATGCAGGGGTCTGCAGAGGTGTCTGGTGGTGATGACGTGGGGAATCGGCTTCAGCCTTCCCTGACTTCTACTCGGCGAAGTCGGAAGTAGCTGCCGACCGAACCCCCTGCTGTGTCCTTTCGGCCGTTGACCACAGCAGTTTTCTCCATGCAGGGGTCTGCAGCGGTATCTGGTAGTGTAGACGTGGGGTATTGGCCTCAGCCTTCTCTGACTTCAACTTGCCGAAGTTGGAAGTGGATGCCGACCGAACCCCCATGCTGTGTCCTCTCAGTCGTTCAGCACAGCAGTTTTATCCCTGCAGGGGTGTCTGGTAGTGTAAATGAGGGGTATTGGCCTCAGCCTTCCCTGACTTCAACTTGGCGAAGTTGGGAGTGTCTAAGTAGAAGGTTCTTCTGTCGATGGTGTGTGATCACTCTGTTGCTTCTGTCACTCCTTCGATTACACCGATTGCAGAGTTTCTGGTATATGTTTGTTTCTGGGGGTCTCCAGCAATAGGTTCAAGTCCATGCTTCGGAGACCTTTTTCATATGTGGTACCGCATCATTTCGGCACTCATCCTTGCCTTTCCAAGCTTGTTCAGCACTTTTCCTTGAAAAAGACTAGGACTTTGCAGTTTACTCCAAGATGGACACTTTCTTGGGCGCTGCTCTGCTTGGGGGAGGGGGGGGTGCCTATATCCCGGGTGGATATGTGTTTTCTCACATGCCAGATCTCTCCTCAATCCATTTCTCGATGGATTTGTCTTGCTATTCGTGCAGCTTCTGCTCGTCTAGCTACTGGCGATTGTATTACCAATCGATTTTCTGCCACAAGGTGCGTGCATTGTCTTCCTCTCAGGGCTTATACTAACTCCGTCATGTTGTCAGATGTTATGCTGGCAGCCTACTGGAGAAATGCTACCTTCTCCACTTTTCTGCGACAGTTGAAGGAGCAGACAGAGGAACTTTGTTCTACGGGCCCTCTTTCTTCTGCTCAGGCTGTTGTCTATCCCAGCCATGCAGCTTCTTACAGGGTCAGTTCCAGCTCTGTGCTGTTACTGCTCTTTCTGTCTGTGCATTGCACATCACCATGCGCCTCATCTTTCATTGTCTTTTACTAATGTTTGTGATGCTATGGTTTGATAGGACTAGGGATCGATCTCTTCCTCTGTCCACGGTTCCAGTGCAATTGAGTTATGTGTGGGTTGGTTATGTGATTCCCTCCATCCTATTGTCTATTCAGCCTGTAGTAAACAACTGTAAGGTAGGTTGATAAGAAATATAAATTTTATAGTAAATTTCCTTTCTTATTATACCTACCACAATTGTTTACATGGAGGCCCTCCCGTCTTCTTATTCAGATAAGAATCCTTCCTCCCCGCTGATCACATAACTCCTCTGTTGGCAGACTCAAAAGAATGGTTTGATGACTGCTTGCACACTGGTTAAGGGAAGTCGTGGAATTGTACTAAGAGAAGAGCGTCCCTACTGGGTGTGTGCCTGATGGCGCTTGACCCAGTTTTGGCTTATTTTTTCGTGGTGTTTTTACACCACTTTTCTTTCCCAAATCTCTTGGGAAAGATTAAAATAGAGAGTATTTTATCCGAGTTAGGGTCTTCCACTGTAGTGCAAGCCTGTAGTAAACAATTGCGGTAGGTATAATAAGAAAGGAAATTTACTATAAAATTCATATTTCTAAGCCAGCGCTTAAGAGGAGCTCACAACCAGTTCAACAGACAAAAAGTCTGAAGATTGGTTTTAGGTCTATACCAGTTTGGTTAGTGACTGACTATTATCATAGGTGGAAAAAAGTTATTACTGATCCATGGATTCTGAGAACAGTCACCGGTTACCATATTGAATTTATAACACCACCTTTTTAGGCACAGGTTCCCAGGGAACCCTCTATATCGCCACACACTTTCAATGTATTGAAGTCTGAAATCGAGACCTTATTACAGAAAGGGGTCATTCCCCCCATCTCTAGAACAGGACATTTCCACTGTATTTTTAGGGAGGTAATTACAGACCGGTTATCAATTTGAAGGCACTGAATGATTTCATCAGTTATAATCATTTTAAACAAGAAACTTTAGAGGTGGTCTTGGCATCTATTTCCAGAGATAGTTTTTTTCACTTCTCTTGATTTAAAAGATGCTTACTTCAGTATTGCCATTGCCAAGGCAGATCAAAAATATCTTAAATTTTATTTCAGTGGTCAACTATATGAATTTAACAGACTTCCTTTCAGAATCTCTTCAGCTCCTCAAATTTTTACAAAACTAATGAAGGTGATATTTTCACACATCCCAGTTTTAGGAATTTGTTCATTTTTTTTTATATTAATGATTCCTTCCCTTTTACAATCATCTTCATTTGAATAGGGTGTGATCATCACACAATTTGTTCAGAGATTTATTGAGTCCATGAGTTTCACTATCAATTGTGAAAAGTCAAATCTAGTACCATCACAGAGGATTCAATATCTTGGCTACAAAATAGACTCTAAAGCCTTTCAAATTATTCTTCTGGATGACAAGGTCCAAAATATTCATGATATGTCACATGAAATTCTAAATTCTCTAGATACATTTAAAACAGTGTCTATTCAGCAAATTGCACAACTGATTGGATTATAAGGGGGGCACGGTGGCATTGCGGTAACGAGTTCTCGTCAGATCACTGAAGTTAAGCAACGTCGAGCCCTGTTCTTGGGCAAGGCAATTGCTACTGGCGATTGTATTACCAATTGTTTTTCTACCACGAGGTGCATGCATTGTCTTCCTCTCGGGGCTTATACTAACTCCATCATGTTGTCGGATGTTATGCTGGCAGCCTACTAGAGAAATGCTACCTTCTCCACTTATCTGCGACAGATGCAGGAGCAGACAGAGGACCTTTGTTCTACGGGCCCTCTTTCTTCTGCTAAGGCTGTTGTCTATCCCAGCCATTCAGCTTCTTACAGGGTCAGTTCCAGCTCCGTGCTGTTACTGCCCTTTCTGTCTGTGCATCGCACATCACCATATGCCTCATCTTTCATTGTCTTTTACTAATGTTTGTGATGCTATGGTTTGATAGGACTAGGGATCTCTTCCTCTGTCCACGGTTCCAGTGCAATTGAGTTATGTGTGGGTTGGTTATGTGATTCCCTCCATCCTATTGTCTATTCAGCCTGTAGTAAACAATTGTAAGGTATTGTAAGGTAGGTTGTAAGAAACTACCTACTAATTGTAAGGTAGGTTGATAAGAAATATAAATTTTATAGTAAATTTTTCTTATTATACCTACCACAATTGTTTACATGGGAGGCCCTCCCGTCTTCTTATTCGGGTAAGAATCCTTCCTCCCCGCTGATCACATAACTCCTATGTTGGCGGACTCAAAAGAATGGTTTGATGACTGCTTGCGCACCGGTTCAGGGAAGTCGTGGAATTGTACTAAGAGAAGAGCGGCCCCTACTGGGTGTGTGCCGATGGCGCTCGACCAAGTTTTGGCTTATTTTTTCATGGTGTTTTTACACCACTTTCTTTCCCAAATCTCTTGGGAAAGATTAAAATAGAGAGTGTTTTATCCGAGTTAGGGTCTTCCACTGTAGTGCAAGCCTGTAGTAAACAATTGCGGTAGGTATAATAAGAAAGAAAATTTACTAAAAAATTTATATTTCTAAGCCAGTGCTTTAGAGGAGCTCACAACCAGTTCAACAGACAAAATGTGTGAAGATCGGTTTTAGGTCTATACCAGTTTGGTCAGTGACTGACTATATCATAGGTGGAAAAAAGTTATTACTGATCCATGGATTCTGAGAACAGTCACCGGTTACCATATTAAATTTTTCACAGCACCTTTACAGGCACAGGTTCCCAGGGAACCCTCTATATCACCACACAATTTCAATGTATTCAGGTCTGAAATCGAGACCTTATTACAGAAAGGGGTCATTCCCCCCATCTCTAGAACAGGAAATTTCCACTGTATTTTTAGGGAGGTAATTACAGACCGGTTAACAATTTGAAGGCACTGAATGTTTTCATCAGTTATAATCATTTTAAACAAGAAACTTTAGAGGTGGTCTTGGCATCTATTTCCAGAGATAGTTTTTTCACTTCTCTTGATTTAAAAGATGCTTACTTCAGTATTGCCATTGCCAAGGAAGATCAAAAATATCTTAAATTTTATTTCAGTGGTCAACTATATGAATTTAACAGACTCCCTTTCAGAATCTCTTCAGCTCCTCAAATTTTGACAAAACTAATGAAGGTGATATTTTCACACATCCAAGTTTTAGGAATTTGTTCATTTTTTTTATATTGATGATTCCCTATTACAATCATCTTCATCTGAAGAGGGTCTGATCATCACACAATTTGTTCGGAAATTTATTGAGTTCATGAGTTTCACTATCAATTGTGAAAAGTCCAATCTAGTACCATCACAGAGGATTCAATATTTGGGCTACAAAATAGACTCTAAAGCCTTTCAAATTATTCTTCTGGATGACAAGGTCCAAAATATTCATGATACAGTGGAACCCTGTTAATTGAATAGCCACTTTGTCAATAAAAATTATTCAATTAACAGGAGTATTCAATTAACAGGGATGTGTCACTTTCCTGTATTCTAGAGATAAACTTAGCATTTATTCAATTATATTTTGTTTGACAGAGCTCCATGAGCTCTGTCAAACAAGATATAATAGATTGAATGCCTGTAGTGGATGTACTGAGGCCAAATTGGTCTATAACCAAAGGAAAACTGGGAAGAGTCAGGGTAATTTCTCGACATGTTACAGTATTTTGTATTCAATTAACAGGAGTTTACTCTATAACCTATATTCAATTAATAGGTCAAATTTGTACTGGAGGCATGGTAAATGGTTTTGTGTTGGGAAATTATATTCAATTAACAGGGATATACAATTAAGAGATATCCAATTAAGTGGGCTCCACTGTATGTCACATGAAATTTTAAATTCTCTAGATACACTTAAAACAGTGTCTATTCAGCAAATTGCACAATTGATTGGATTATAAGGGGGCACGGTGACGTTGCGGTAACAGGTTCTTGTCAGATCACCGAAGTTAAGCAACGTCGAGCCCTGTTAGTCTGCGGATGGGTGACTATCTTGAGCAATCGATTTGGACTCCCACGTTGTGTCCTTGGGCAAGGCACTTTACTCAGATTGTCCATATGGGGGCACGATGACGCCGTGTACTAAGGCATACTGTACGTCGATGGTGTACATGTCTTCAACCAATCTAACCCTGCCTGTGCTGCAGTGTGGAGTAATCATGTAGGGGAGCTGGCAGCTGCTTGTCGTTGCTCCGTGGTGCTCTCCGGGTACACCGGCTTCCTCCACCATTAAAACTGTCACCAACATGATATGACCTTGGCTGTTAATGTGTCATTAAACCCTAATAAATAAATTGGATTATATTCCGCTGCACGTCAGGGCATACGTTTAGCATCTCTGTTTCGCCAATTTCTGGATATTGATAAAACAGTTTCACTCAAAAGACAAAATAATAATTCTTTGCCACATAAATCTCCCAAGTTTGAAGGCTAAGTAGCACTTTGCTGATTGAGTGACATACGCCGGTCTCACTTTGAAGTGTTTAAAAAATTTAATTGAGTTGATATGCATGGACTGAGTCTGGTACAGTATAAAAGCCTCACCGTGGCAAAAATGAATCATATAATTGCTGTCGAGACACACACTGTTAATAAAGTAAACGAAAGTATGAAAACACACGTTCTACTGTCAAATCATCTCAAAATACATCTGAAAATGCACCTTCTTTTGTTTCACAAGATGAGCCAATTCATGATCACAAAGTTGACACTGATATTCACCATTCCATCAAATCTTCTTCCCTTCCAAACTAACTTTCGGGAAGATGATGTTGAATTAAGTCTTTTTGTGTCTGAGTCCAGGGCTTAAATTTCGACGAGGATCCGAGAATCGATTCGCACAAAGATTCGCGCAATAAAACCGGCGAGAATCCGTGTAGATTCTTGCTGCACCTATGCTAGGATTCGCGTGAAAAAAATTAAGTCAATTTAACCCTTTAACTAACACAGCGGCAACAATTTAACCAATAGGAGGCTAACATGACCTGAAATATCCTGACACTTTGTCAATAAAATCTTACAAATATGGCTGTCATTGGAACCGGCTCATTGAGCCGGTTCCAACGACAGCCATATTTATAAGATTTTATTGGTAGATATTGTTCATTTAATTATTTTATCATCTATTTTTTATTTATTGTTTAAAAATTATCAAATTTAGTTTTAAAAATTAACAAGGTGTGTTGGGTAAAAGGTTAACATGTGTTATCAGTATACAACAGTGGTTCAACCATGGTGCCCTCATGGAATCCTGGGACACTCATAGTAGGTATGGATTCTCGCAACCATTTTCACGAGAATCCAAATGGATTCTCACAAATTTAGACGAAATATAAGCCCTGGAGTCTGAGGAAAACTCTCAGTGGTTTTGATTTTGATGAAATGTCTGGGAAATATTTAGGACCCAAATACTCAACCAAGTCAAAATCACCATCAAAACAACACCTATCTAAAAAGAATGATCATGCAACTGGGCAAACGCAAAGTGCACACAAAGGACGTATTAAAAAGAACTCTTCCTCTCAGAAAACACAAAAAAGTGTAAAACATCCATTTACTTCCGTAAGCAAAGTCTAACAATGACAAAGTTCTCGACTCAGTCCGAGTCAGTCATAATGCAAACACTGGAACATGCACGATCTGCTTCAAGTGAGAAAACTTCAAAACACGATCAAGTCGTAAAACATCCAATACCATTATTAAAATAAAAACAATTTCTCCACATAAGAAACAAAAATTAGAAAATGTCGTACAGGCAGTGCTTATTTTGCATAATGTGGAATTGAATGCTCAGATTCTTTCGAAAGTTACTGATTTGGGTGAAAGACTCGTCAAACTTGAGCACAAACAAACCAATCCTTCACACACAATTACCAGAGAAATGTTTCTTGATGCAGGTTATGATTACCAGAATCTACATACTCAAACTGACATGGAATATGAAATTCCTTCAGTACACTGGTTACGGATGTTGACAATTTATTTTTACCCGATACTGATGAATGTCCTTTTGATCTACCTGGTATAACCTTAGATTCCACTGAACTGAAAATAGGACCTCAGATCAGTGACACAATGGCCAATACATTAACAAAAAATTGTACAACTCAAAATGATAAAAAGTAAAATAGATAAAGTCCTAGATCGGTCAGATATACCTGAAAATGCTTCTCACATTCAACCCCCAATATGGTCACATATTCAAAATTCACAAATTAGGGCCAAAGATTGTAACTTTCCAAAAATTAAAAAAATGCTAGCAGGGGCTATGTCAGCTAACCTACACATTACGGAAGAACTAAGAAAAGGTCATCCTGATCTATCACTTATCAAAAAATTATCTGTTGACAATTTGTTACTCACGT
The DNA here is from genome assembly GCA_031216915.1 of Pictodentalium vernedei. Taxonomy (NCBI): domain Eukaryota; kingdom Metazoa; phylum Mollusca; class Scaphopoda; order Dentaliida; family Dentaliidae; genus Pictodentalium; species Pictodentalium vernedei. Next base: position 101,985,550 of record CM062294.1, read on the forward strand.
CATCCTCTCAGTTTGAGCTCTCTATCATGAGATGCAATTTCCTAAGGCCAGTTCTTAAAAAATAATTATAAAGGGGTTTTCTCTGCAGACAACAAAATCATTTTTCTACTATTTGGAGATGATATTTGAAAAAAAAATCAAGGTAATAATTGATGAGATTAAAAAAACTGCCAACACTAGGTCATTTAAGGATTTTTTTTTCGGAGTAAGTCAGGGATACCCCCCTTTTACTTGACCATAGCAGCGAGGGTTCAGTTGCCCACCTCAAAGGGGACAATGGCAGAACAGACATTACCCGATGGGAAGAAATTGGCAGGACAACAAGAAATCTTTTGCTGCCAACAAAGACTTCACACCACAGAAGTAAAGGCAGGTTATCCTGTAATGTTTCACAACAACACAATGGCTGGAAATTTTAAATGCCACATTTCAAACTGGAAATCTATCACAGATGACAAATGGATTTTGAAAAACATCAGTGGTCATGATTTGGAATTTATTAGTCAACCTACACAATTTAGCATACCCAAACCAATTAACTTCAGTCGATCAGAAACTCTGATTAGGGATGGACTGATTATCAATGTGTTACAGAAGGGTGCTATTGTGAAATCAGATACTGTTGAAGGTCAATTTATTTCTAACATTTTTCTTTGACAAAAAAAAATGGAAAATTTTGGCCAGTTATCAATCTGAAAAAGCTCAACGAATTCATTGCCTATCATCATGTTCATCTGGAAACAATTGGATGTTGCACTACAGGGTATTAAACCTTCACAATTTTTTACATCCGTAGATCTAAAGGATGCTTATTTCAGTCTACCCATAAATAAGACCGATCGCAAATACTTGAAATTTTTCTGGGAAGATCAGTTGTATGAGTTCATATGTCTCCCTTTCGGACTTTCCAGTGGGCCTCAAATTTTCACTAAGATTTTGAAACATATTTTTTCTCACTTCCGAAAGAAAGGCATAGTGTTTTTTCTACATTGACGATTCCCTCATCACAAGCTCAAATTAATTAAATAGTTCAGGTTTTTTACTCATAAGGCTTTCTGATTATGAAAAATCGGTCATGGAACCCTGTCAGAAGATTAAATACCAGGGCTTTATAATTGATTAAGTAGAATTCAAATTTTTCCTCCCAAATGACAAGGTTGATCATATTATCCATCAATCCCAACAGGCTTTCAGTTCATCTTCTTTGACCATCAGACAACTAGCAAAGCTAATAGGGTTGTATACCTCATCTTTAAGGGCTGTGCAGATGAGTTCTTTTTATTACCAACACTTAGACAGGGAAAAAACTGCAGCACTTCATGCTAATCATAATGATTTTGCTTCATCACTCAAGTTATCCGAACAAGCTAGAGCAGAAATATCTTGGTAGATTAATGAGATCAAGCACATGAATGGTAGAGAAATCCGCCCACAAAAAATTTCTACATACTAACAGACTGATGCCTCTTTTGTTAGGGTAGGGGCAAATGTGATGGCACCTGTGTTAATGTCGGAAGGAATAAAGATACTGTCATTCATGATTGCCACCATACACAAGCCAGAAAATAAGCAGACTGTCATCTGCAAAATGAGGTCCCCACAGGGTGAATTTAGTAATGCTACCCTGCACAGCAGGGTAGCATCACTAAATTTACCCTCTGTGAACCTCAATCTGAATCTGGGTCTCAAAACTAAACAGAAAACCAGAGAATAAATTGGCCCACTGTATGGGATAGCATCATCAAATTCACCCTCTGGGGACCTCATTCTGCAAATGTCAGATTGGTTATTTTCAGGCCTGACCATACAGGTGAAATATCCCCCCACATTAATTATTTGGAACTCAAATCTATCTATATGGGACTCAACAGTCTTTGTGCTAAATTTTCAAGACATGCATATTTGTGTTCTCTCTGATAACACAAGGATTGTTGCATATATCAATAATTTTGGTGGCACTGTACCATCTTTGTTCAGCTTGACAAAAAAGAGTTTTACCTGGTGTTGTGCATGGCACATTTTCCTATCTGCTACCCACATACCTGGAAAACTGAATTCGGAAGCTGGCGACTTGTCTACACATTTCAATGATACAACTGAATGGACTTTGGATACAAAAAGTTTTGAACATATTTGTCATCAGACTTTCATGCCAGACGTTGATTTATTTGCATCATATTTGAATTACAAAGTCCATAAGTTTGTTTCATGGAAACCAGATCCTCTATCTTTTCATACTGATGCTTTTCATACTGATGCTTTGACTTTAGATTGGGGAAATTACTTACCTTATTTATTTCCTCCATTCAGATTGATTTCGAAGACACTGATGAAAATAGAAAAAGATCAGACACAAAAAGCTATTATTTTGACTCACCTGTGGTCAACACAACCAATGTTTCCACTTCTGATGAACCTTCTGATCAGCATTCCAACAGCGCTACCAAAAAAGGCAAACAGACTTACACTTCATTACTCAAATCAAATACACCCACTCGGTGAACAGTTGCAACTCATCACATTCACTGTATCTCGGTATCAGTCAGAGCACAGAGTTTTTCAATCGGCTCTTTAGAGCTTGTCCTCCAATCACGGAGAAAATCCATTCGAAAGTAGTATGACTTGGCATGGAACAAATGGGTGGCTTGGTGTTCACAACATACTAATCCTTGTAAGCCACTGGAGATAAAGGTTGCCGATTATTTGAGTTTCTTACTTACAAGTGGGAAATCAAAAAATGTCATAAACACTCATCGTTCCATGATTAATAGAACAATTCTTATCACTACTGGGAGGTCATTTTCAAACTTCATATTAATTAACAGGCTTATGAGAGGTATTTTCAATACCTGTCCTCCAATACCCAGATACACTGTCACATGGAATGTATCAATTTTACTTTCATACCTATCCAGCCTTTATCCACACAGTTCTTTACCTCATTTACTAACAAAGAAATTAGTCTGCCTGATAGCCCTGACTACAGCTCAAAGAGCTCAAATTTTAGTTGCTCTAGATATTAAGTCGATAAGTTTTAAGAATGGGTCCCTGGAAATCTTCATCCAGGAACTTTTAAAAACTTCAAAACTGGGGAAGGTCAATTCCACATTAAATTTACATGAATTCAAGAAAAGAAACTTGTGTGTCATTTGCACACTTCAAGAATATATCTTACACGAACTAGAACTGCATGTCAGTCTTCTAAATTATTTATATCTTTCAAAACTTTTAAAGCTGTTATGACTACTACATTAGCTCAATGGATTTGTGATTCTATGACCAGAGTTGGTATTGACACTTCGACTTTCAAACCTCATTCTACACGAGCAGCCTCCACTTCATCAGGATTTTATGCAGGATGTACACTTCAATCTATCCTAAAAACTGCCAATTGGTCATCGTCTAAGACTTTTATCAATTCTATTTCAGGAATAGTGCTTCAATTATTATTATTTATTTATTTATTTATTGGTGTTTAATGTCACATACTTATGCACAATGGCTAATCGTGACCGTGACAGTTTTACGGGTGGAGGAAGCCGGAGTACTTGGAGAGAACCACTGAGCAACAACAAGTAACTGACGGCTCCTCAACATTCTAACTGTGTTCAAGCTCCGCTCAAGCAGGGTTACAGCGGTTGAAGACATGCGCACCATCGACGTGCTGTACACCTTAGTACATGACATCATCATGCCCCCATGTAGGCAACCAGGAGAACGTGCCTTGTCCAAGGACACAATGCAGGTCATCCCAGATGGGGATCGAAGTCGGAGCCTCTAGCAGAGAAGTCCAACAGTCTACCACTGAGCCACCGCACTCTCAGTGCTTCAATTAAAGAAGATTTTTCGAAAGCAGTATTGGAACAGTGACTACTTGTTTTCATGGATTTTTGATCCAGAGACTGATTTTCCTCAGATATCCAGGCAGGCCTGAAAATAGGCAATCTGTCATTTGCGGAATGAGGTCCCCAAGAGGGTGAATTTGCTGATGCTATCCCATACAGTAGGTCTCTATCCTCTGGGTACCTCTTTCTGTTTTGTTTTTGAGACCTTGATTCAGATTGGGGTTCACAGAGGGTAAATTTAGTGATGCTAGTAGCATCAATAAATTCACCCTCTGGGGACCTCATTTTGCTGATGACAGTCTGCTTATTTTCTGGCTTGTTTCTTCTCAACCTACTCACAATTGTTTACAATTGGCGGTAACATAAGTGCAAGCCCTTCTTCGGAACTAACTCAAGCTTAAGAAACTTTTCCAAACAAGTTGGAAAAGTAATAGAGTGCAAAAGCACGAAAAAGATCGAAAAAAGGGTCGAGGGAGACCGGCGCTCGACATTACAGGTAATCTCTCGCACACCTCTTGTGTTTACCGAGCGCATGCGCAATAACCGTGATGTCAGTTCCTTTTATTTCCGCCATTGTGATGGTCAGAAATCTTGTGACTCGTGCTATTATTTAGCTGTTATCTTCATGAACAACTTATATTTGTATGGTGCTTCTTGTTTATTTATGTGTAAGTGGATTTATCCTTTTCAAGCTCTAAATTGATTACTATTTGATGATACACACACTCGAAATTTGCAACTGCCGACCGGTCTTGATTGTTACACTGACGGTTCAAAAGTTCAGAACATCAAAGCTTTGAATGTACCTAAAAAAGGATCGTCTTCGTTGTTTCCTTGAGGTAGGTCAACTGACTTGAACTTCATTTTTATCGACTTCAAAGAGAGGGAGGGGGGGGGGGGGGGGGGGGGTCATTTAGGTACGATTAATCGATTATCATCGATTATTTGCGACGATTAATCAATTCCTAAATTAAAAAATCGTGACAGCCCTAAATAATAAGGCTTCCACGTTTACACGTGTAAACGTGAACGTTTCGTTTATGGGCATTAAACGTTTACAGTTCTGGTAAACGTGTACACGGAATGAAGTTTTAATAGAGTAATTTCAAAATCGCAGATTAATGCAGAAAGTCAAAGAAACAAAAAAAAAATGTCCAACTTTGCAAAGCAATATTTTGGTAATGCTTCAGAAAAACTGTGTACTGGTTCCACTGGCGCCGCCGCCACAGTAACCGAACAAAATCATCTTCCAATCATGTGATATCATATGTGACACAGTCACGTGCGCCACATGGCACGTGCTTATCTTTGGTGTTTCCTTCGAAACATGTGTGGGATGTTTTAGTTTATTCGGATTTACATGTATATTCCCAAAGTGATACACAATTGTTCTCGATGATTTCGTTCACCTGACATGGATTATTAATTTATTATTCACACATGGGATGATCTTAGGATCGATTTATGGAGTTTGACAGACAGACTGGCACTTGCGGAGTTTGAAAATTTGGATTCCCCTGCATGGTTTGTAGACTTTGTTTATTTTTGCGACATTGCATTCCACTCTCAAGTCCGGTATTGTCACTATTGTGTGCCATGGCAACTCGTTCCAACATTACTGTTTGAAAAAAAAACACAAGGAATTTCACCCCGAACCCACCAGAATGAGCTCAGAGACCCCCATAAATTTCAAAATTTACCTGGGGGAAAATCCCCCCCCCCCCCCCACCCCATAGACCGAGCGACTTTGCATTCGGCATCTGCATGCTGTGATCGTTCGTCTACATCGTTTTTGGACGAACTGTAAATCAGCTGTCTCAATAACATAAATTGTATGCCCTGTACGCAAAGATATGATGGACTTACTGTGTATTATTACACACTTCTTTCAAATATTGACTATTTGCATTGTTAGTACGTGTAAACGTTTCCGTTTCGTTTACAGACAGTCGTTTAAACGTTTACAATTTTGTCTAAACGTGGAAGCCTTACTAAATAATACACCATGAACTAGGCTACACAAAGTAGATCTTCTGTTTCTGAGGCCATTTTTTGTAAAATTACATGCGGGCGGGTGTTTTTTTATTTTATTTTTTATTTTTATAATTATTTATTTGGCATCAAAAAGATCATGTTCTTGGTTTGTTTTATGTTGTAGGCCTCAAAATCTACAGAATAGCATGTGTGGTGGTGTATTACATCCCTTGAGTGCTAAAGCATTGCAAAGCCTTGTTGCACTCAAGGGACAATTTTATTGACTTGGGTAAAATTACCTAAAAAATAACAATTAAATGGTTTACCTCTTGATATTTTACCAAAGTTAATAAAATTGATATATTTGTCTCTTGAGTGCAACAAAGCATATTGCAAAGCCTTTTTGCACCCAATGGACAAAATACACCATCACAATGCTATTCTGTAGATTATGAGGCCTAAAACAAGAAACAAACCAAGAATATGAACTTTTGGTGGAAAAAAAATAATTACAAACACAAAAAAAAAACGCTGGTACACATGCAATTTTACAAAAAATGGCCCCAGAAACAGAAGATCTACTTTGTGGGGCCTAACTACCACTAATGAATTTTTTTATTGTTCTTTGATTGATTTGTTTGTTTTTTTCACAATGGTAGCTTATCACAAATAGATTAAAATATTACTTTACAGTTCAATCTATTTGCTATTAGACACCATGAGAAAAAAAAACAACCAATCCATCAAAAAAAACCCCAAAAACAACTGATTAAACAAGATAAATTTTTAATTATTTAGATTTGCTCTGATCAATTTTATATTTTAAACCATGTAAATATCAGTGTTGTAAAAGTTATAAAAGGGGGAATTTATATGACATTTTAAAGGTGTGTGTGTGAAGTTGGGATGAGAGAGAGAGGGTGGGTGGGAGAGGGAGGGAGGGATGGCTTTTTGAGAGAGAGAAAGAGAAAGGAGAGAGAGCTTATGTAAAGAGCAAACTATTTCGAGCACATCAAGCCTTTCTATTTAAATGTAAATGTGTATCTATATTTTGTTGAGCACAAAACACTTTAGTTTTGCATTCCTTTGAGGATACATGATATAATAATCTATTCAAATGTGTAAAAAACTGTTCTGAGCAGGGGTCGATTTAATTTTTAAAAATTCAATAGCAGTTTACTAACTTGGTTACATTTTGATTAGTAATTCCTATTATTTATATGTTTTTGTCATTTGAAATTGATGAGCTGCAGTTGAAAACTGATTCGAAAATTGCTATGCGAATCCAGTTAAATCGAGCTCTGGTTCTGAGTTCTCTGAAGGGAGGATGGGAATCAGAGGAAATTGGAACCATGTTTTTGCAAGCAAGCTTTTTAGGCTGGATTTTATTACATTGTTGTGCAGTTTTTGAATTTAAAATTTTAAATAAAATATTTACTTACTATTAATCAGGATACATTTCACCCTTTACCTAACAAATCAGCTGCATGCACCCATATAATTAACAAACTATGTAGTTAAAGAAAAATTATTTTTCAACAAATTTCAGCAATGCCATATCTTAGGACCTCTCATTGGAACAAAACAAGAAAGGGCAATGCAAAACGTGGGCCAATGTCCCCGACCCGCAAATATTTTTCTAAGTCGAAAGATCAAAAAAGGACCATAACTAAACTCAGGCAAAAATGTGTGGAAGAAACTCACGCTACACAGGTATTGTTCCCCCATGATGCTCTATCACAACACCATATACAGTGGAGCCCACTTAATGGTATATTTCTTAACGGAATAACCCTGTTAATTGAATATAATTTTTAAACACAAAACCTTTTACCATACCTCCAGTACAAATTTGACCTGTTAATTGAATATAGGTTATAGAGTGAATTCCTGTTAATTGAATTAAAAATATTGTAACCCATCGAGAAATTACCCTGACTCTCCCCAGTTATCCTTTGTTTATAGACCAATTTGGCCTCAGTAGATCCAATACAGGCATTTAAGCTATTATATCTTGTTTGACAGAGCTCAGGAGCTCTGTGAAACAAGATATAATAGAATAAATGATATGTTTATCTCTAGAATACAGGAAAGTGACACAATCCCTGTTAATTGAATACTCCTGTCAACTGAATAATTTTTATTGGCAAAGTGGCTATTCAATTAACAGGGTTCCACTATATCATTCAAATCGGAGTAGCAGTGGCTGAGATGCAAGGGAAAATGTTAGTATGGACGGATGGGTGGATGGGTGGACGAAGGAATGGTCAGACGAACAGACTGACAGACGGAGGTCTCCCACTAGATACCCCTTCAACTTTTCAAGTCGGGGGAATAGTAACAAATGGTTAACTCTTTGAACTCGGTATGCTGCTTTTTCTGCACCAGGAACATGATATGTCATAATTTCATTAACCCTTTACCTAACATGAAAAGCAGACGACACTTGCAAAAAACATTCTTGAATAACTATTTTTTTTCATTTTTTGTCTCAAAAACATAGGTTATGACCCCTCATTGGAACGAGCTCGACGAGCTCGTTCCAATGAGGGGTCATAACCTATGTTTTTGAGACAAAAAATGAAAAAATAATTAAAATTAATAGGCGATTTTTGAGAATAGCGCTGGCCGGTTTTGGCAGTTATGTTGGGTAAAGGGTTAATTAGGATGGGTGCTAAGTGAATGTGGGGTAGACCAATCAATATTTTCAATGTGCAGCCCAAAGGTTGCGCATTGAAAATTTTAATTGGTGTACCCCAAAAATAACAAATATGGACTCTTCCAACTGCTACCATTGAACTGACATGAAAGATACCACTAGCAGGCTTGGATTTCTGAAAAAATGCAGGGTCGCAATAAATCGCTCACCTGGAACCTACTTAGCCGAGAAAATTGCTCTCCGGAAATCTTTTTTCACTTTTTTGCTTCACAAAGATCTTCCAAAGACTTAGTTAATACCAGGTTGGGTAATTTTCTCCTTCGAGTACATTCAAGCCAATCAATTTTAAATGAATTAATAAAATGTTAATGAATTAATCTGTATTCATTTTTTACTATCCCCTCCACCCCAGTGAGGTGAGATCGATCAAGAAGTTCAAGGGGACTGGTACATGTAGTGACCGACACATACATGTACCCAGCATATTCTGTACACACATTCCATGGTCCGTCACCGTCGAAAATAGCTGAATGTAGGTGAGCAAAAAACACTTATGCCGGATTAAATTGCGTGAGCAGTTAAGGCAAGCTAAAAATCGCTTGCGTCAGAATTCCACGACTGATATGGACTCTTCCAACTGCTACCATTGAACGGACATGGAAGATGCCACCAGTGTTCAAAAGGTTAAAGATATTTTCTTATTTTGATATTATTTTAATGCAAAGAAATGGGAGATTATTAGTTAATTGTTGAAACACAAAACAAGCAAGTTCAATGCCGATCGCCCTCGATCAGACAATAGTTCCCTGTGGTTGGGTGTGTCACCAAATTGTGCACTATTATCCTGATTCCACATATGAATGTAGGATGCTACTCCATTCCTAACAGTATAGACAGGGCAGAAGCTTCTGGCCGACTTGTCCCTTACTTTCATTATGATCAGAAATTCAATGCATCACATTTTAGTTGACTGAACTCGATCTCTAGCAAAAAGTGGGACTGCTGCACTGAATACACTATACTTACTTGGTAAAATGCGCAAAAATGAACTAATTAAGGTCCATAACCCAGCTCAGTATGATCAAACCACATAAGTTTTCGAACATATTCAAAACATTGTTAGAAAGTCTCATATCCCAAATATCAACCAAATCTCTTAAAATTTGTTCAAGTAATTGTGCTTACGAGCTAAAAGTGCTTAACCCTTTACCTAACATGAAAAGCAGACGACACTTGCAAAAATAATTCTTGAATAATTAATTTTTTTCATTTTTTGTCTCAAAAACATAGGTTATGACCCCTCGTTGGAACGAGCTCGACGAGCTCATTCCAACGAGGGGTCATAACCTATGTTTCTGAGACAAAAAATGAAAAAAATAATGAAAATTAATTGGCGATTTTTGAGAATAGCGCTGGCCGATTTTGACGTTACGTTAGGTAAAGGGTTAAACATTAAATAATTAAAACCCATAACTCTGCTCAGTATAATGATCAAACCACACTGGTTTTCAAACTCTTTCAAGACATATTTAAGAAAATCTCATGTACCAAATTTGGACCAAATCTGTTAGCATTTGTTCAAGTTAACATGCTAACAAGGTGAAAATGGACAACTAATAACTAATAAAGGACCATAACTCTGCTCGGTATGATTTAACCACACCAGTTTTCGAACTCGTTGAAGACATTGTGGAGAATGTTGTGCATGTAAAATTTTGACCAAATCCATTGATATTTGTTCAAATTAACATGCTAACGAGAAAGGAGATGGAAACTGACTGAACACCAGACAGCCCGGCCACCCATTTGCCAGTCCACAAGCCTGCTTGTGCGTTGACTTCATTAAACTAATTTGCCGGTCCACAAGCCTGCTTGTGCATTGACTTCATTAAACTAAGAGTCAAGTTTTTGAAAAAAAAATTTCACCAAAAATCTGAAACACCAACAGCCAAGCATCTTGGTGATACAGATAGTGAGATATAACAAGAGGCCCCAAGGGGCCTTAATCGCTAACCCGACAAAGTGATTCAAAGAAGTATTTGGGGATCACATTGAGTTAGTTATGGTTCATCAACAATACAGAGGAATAAAGTCATGAAATTAATCATAACTCTGGTGTCCATGTCAGATGATTACTATCATAGGTCTTCCTGACTGCTTCCAATTATATCAGTGGTAGACAAGCACTGCCAAACTTCCAAGGGTTATTATGTCACTGCAGATTGAAAAGCAAATTTTATGGAAAACCACTAAGGAATGTAATGAACAAAACTGAACCTAAACTCCCCCACCCACCCCCAGAGAGAGCCCAAATATTAAGCCAGGGACTCAAATTGAACAACTTGAATCTGACTCCCCTAAAGATGTACACCAAATATCAAAAGTTCTAATTGGTAGTTCTGGAGAAGATTTTGAGAGAAATTCCCTCATATTGCTCTAAGTTAAACTTTGGGCTCCAATAGAGAGCCCAAATATTAACCCAGGGACCCGATTTGAACAACTTGAATCTGAGCCCTTCAAGATGTTGTATACCAAATATGAAAGGATTCTGACTCGTGGATCTGAAGAAGAAAATTTTTAAGAAATTTCCTCATATATTACACTAAGGTAAAATTCAGGCTCCTATGGCGTGTCCTAATATTAACCCAGGAACCCGATTTGAACAAATTTGAATCTGATAACCCCAGAGATGTTGTATACCAAATATCAAAATATTCTAATTGATGGTTCTGGAAAAGCAGATTTTTAAAGAAATTCCATCATATTGCACTAAGTTAAACTTAGAGAGCCCAAATATTAACCCAGAGACCCAATTTGAATCTGCCCCTCCTAGAGATGTGGTATACCAAATATGAAAGCATTCTGACTGGTCGATCTGAAGGCGAAGTCTTTTAAAGGAATTTCCCCATATTGCACTAAGGTAAAATTTGGGACCCCATAGGAAACCCAAATTTCAACGCAGGAACTCGATTTGAAGAAACTTGAATCTGACCCCTCTAGAGATACTGTATACCAAATATGAAAGGATTCAGGCAGGTGGATCTGAAGAAGAAGATTTTTAAGAAATTTCCTAATGTTGCACTAAGGTAAAATTCAGGGGTCCCATTGGGAGCCAAATATTAACCAAGGAACTCGATTTGAACAAACTTGAATCTGACACCCCCTAGAGATGTTGTATACCAAATATCAAAAGATTCTGACTGGTGGATCTGAAGAAGAATTTGATTATTGCCCATATTGCACTTAGTTAAAATTCGGGCTCCCATAGGAAGCCCAAATATTAACTGAGGGACTTGATTTGAACAAACTTGAATCTGACCCTGGTAACAATGATGTATACCAAATATTAAAAGATTCCGACCAGTGTTTCTGAAGAAGAAGATTTATAAAGCTTATTCCTCATATTGCCCTAAGTTAAGATTTGGGCTCCCATATTGAGCCCAGTTATGAACCGAGTGGCTTAATTTGAACGCACTTGTATCTGACCCCCTATAGATTCTGTATACCAAATATCAAAAGATTCTGATCAGAGGTTCTGGAGAAGAAATTTTTTTTTAATATTTGAAAATATGCTGACTCAGCATTTTTTTGATGCCCCCCCCCCCCCCCCCCCACTACATAACACCCAGACACACCCGATGGCAATTTTTTTAAACATTCCATCCGATTGGTCCTAAGAATGCTTCATACCAAATAACAGTTCTCTGTTCCTTGTGGTTTGGGAAATATGGGAGTTTGAAAATATTTGTATTTTAGCTACTGGACTCCCAGGGAACATGGGGAATTTTTTGTGTGCATCAATCAAGTACTTATGACCCAATAATACCACATACCAAATATCGTTCAATCAGACCATTGGACCGAAATTGAAATTTTGGGTGGGGCCAATAAACTTGTCCCTCCCATTTCGAAGGCAAATATTGCTCCATGAACTTCGATTGAACAAACTTGATTCTACAACTGAAATTGAAATTCCATACCAAATATCAAGTCATTGTACCCATTGGTTCATGAGAAGATTTTTGGGGAATTTTGGGTAATTTTCCACCACCCCCTCCCTATTGAGCATGGCAACTTTATTTGAACAAATTTGAATTGACGTATCATAAGGACCATGCATATCAAATTTGTTTCAATTCAGTCCAGGGCTTTAGGAGAAGTTGATAATGTACAGTTCACGCCGGACGGACGACTGGCGGACAAAAAGTGATCACTTAAGCTCTCTCTGACTTTCAGTCAGATGAGCTAAAAATATGAAAAAATTACAACAAAAATAGCTGCCATTCAGCAATGTTTAACTTTTTTCTACAAAATTTGACATGCATCATATTTACATAATGTCTGATTAATGTTAAAAATTTGAAATGCAATAGCCAAGCATAGTGTCCAACCGATTACCAAAAATGGTCGCTGACCGATTACCGGTTATTTGAGCCCACAATCGGCCGATTCTGATGCGGATTTCGATTGTGATACCGTGCACTACAAGACAAGTCGAGTCTTGAAAGAACTACATTAAACTGAACATTTTTCAAAGTGTTAAACTTCGTTGATTGGGGTCCCAGTAAAATTACCAGTCCCGCACACTTGGGCGGTAAACGTGGCTCTCAGAGCCACATTTACCACCCAAGTGCGTGCGACTGGTAATTTTACTGCGACCTGAGTCAATGGAGTGCATCCTTCACTTTTCCGGTATGGACTAGTGTTGAAACGATTAGTGATTTTCAGGAATCGACTAGTCGCCAGCAGTAATCGATTACTAATCGACTAGTCGAAGCCCCCATGTTATTGTTATCAAACACGTGTACCGCCGTTCTTCCCTGGTTAAAACTAACAGTAATACTTGCAATGAAACAATGGCAAGTGAAGCTTTCAAAGTCCTCAAAACCTCTTTCAGTTTCGAGAGAGAATTAATGTTGGTAGTTTCTGTTTAAAATCATTTTTTCTCAATATAGTCTCTGATATTTTAATAAAATAAATCATTATTCAGGGTTTTTTTATATTATTCGTTCCATCCCATTGAATGTTAACAAAAGGAAGTGCTCTTTACACATGCGTGATGTACATCCCCTGTCGAAAATTAAGCACAGTTAACGCCCACAGCAGTCATCAGTCTGTCAACAATTGTACACTGAACACTCCCACACAACTACTCGTATTATGACTTAACCTCTTATCTGTCCATAATTATGCATACATCGAACACGCCTACAGATTTTCAGGAATTTGTCCGCATGTATTTACAAAATGAAAATAAAAAGCACATGGATTTTGTAATTGGTTCTTTAGTGATAACAAATTGCTCCAAATACGAACTGGTATGTTTTCTTCCATAACTTCTCTTTGATGTTTCTGTAAGACATTTCGAACTTACCAGAACCTGGTGAACAAATTGATGTCCGAAGGTGGCCTAATTTCACGTCAACTTTGGGTCCTAATTTTCCTGCAGGCTGCTCCCTCGAGAATAAGCTCACCCATATATTTTTCCCTGTTTACTTCACGCACCCCTGGTCTTATTCAATCTCTGGTCAGTTGGCCAACTAGGGTTGTTATTCATGCAGTCGGAAACATCAAACGCGTTATTTACGTGGGTTGTTTTTTGATTTCGGGAGTTTACTTGTGACGTTCGCAACAATGTTGGGTGAATTTAAGGGGATGGTGTATGGTTGGGGCAGATGTTCCGACTAATCGACTAGCAGATTTAGGGATCGACTAATTTAATAATCGCGTCGACACCGATTAGTCGGCTAATCGTTTCAACACTAGTATGGACTGGCGATTGCTGCAAGTGTGCTCAGTTGTAAGTTTCACATTCGTTTCACACGTATATCCCGAAATGGGGCGACTAGAGAGATTAGAAATACACAATGTGGTTGTATCTCAACTTTATTGAATGGTATCATCGACATCATTTTACATTAACAATTGAACAATTGCAGAAGATAATAAAATGCAATTCAGAAAAATCACAAATTGCTTGGCAACAATCGGTTGAACCGATGTTCCAGGAGCCGTTGCCGTTGTCATCCGATTGCCCATAATCGGCCGATTGTGGTGGCCGGTTCCGATCATCGGTTGAACACTAGCCAAGCATCTTGGAGAAACTGGTGGAAAGATATAAAAGTATGAAAAAATTACAACAAAAATGGCCGCAATTCAGCCATCTTGGATTTTTTTCTAAAAACTTTGATGTGCATTATATTTTGATAATGTCTGATTAATGTTAAAAATTTGAAACACCAACATCCAAGCATCTCAGAGATACAAGTGGCAATGTATAAAACTATGAAAAAATATGAAAAAATTACAACAAAAATGGCTGCTATTCGGCCATCTTTAATATTTTTCCTACAACATTTGACGTGCATCATATTTTCATTCAGCCATCTCAGAGATACAGGTGGTTACAGGACAGGACAGGATGGGACAGGTACAGAGAGATGGTTGGATGGATGGACAGACACCGACCGAATGACCAACAGACAGAATAATTTTCAGAAAAATTGTTGCCATTGTCGATTAGAATCCATATATATTGTAAATATCTCTGATCAGATGTATTAAAATGTGACACATGAATAAATATTTTTTTGCCATATTTTTATTCATTATTCATCATGGTCCACTCTGGCCACTGATCTGTACACAAATGGATTGCTCGAACGTCAATGAAAAGCATTGCAACTCAATCTGCCCCCTCCCCTTCCAAGATGTTGTCAGGACAATATACCACCACCAATGATGTTTGATGACATGGAGCTGTTATGATGTGATTACAGTCACAGCATACCAACTTTCACATCAAATATTAAATAAAAGCTTTGATCGGTCAGTCATAAATCTTGTACGCAACACTCCTTCTAGTCTTGGCCCATATTAGGGCTTGATTTAATCTGAAAATTTTGAATAGCAATTTACTATTCACCCTGGAAAATTGATTAGCAGTTGATCCAAAAGCACTTGAAACTAATAAATCTTGAATAGCAAAATTCAGAAATTGGAGAGCAAAGTGCTATGCTAATCCAGTTAAATCGAGCCCTGGGGCCCCATATATTGTGCTAGTTTCATTGTGACATCTCCTTCCAACAAAAAAGGAAGTGCCGGACATGAAAATTTTGATTTGTATGCCGATTCTATGTGTTGACCTTTATCTGTGATCTTGACCTTGGTTGGCCAGTCATGAATTTTGTATGTGACACACTGTCTAGTAGTGATCTGTATGTTGGGTAAGTTTCATTGTGATATCTGCATCGACTAAAAACATACATTCCAGACAGGAAAAAGTTGATGTGCATGCTGATTCTAAATGCTGACCTCTCCCATTGACTCTTGACCTTGATGTGCAGTCAAGAGTTTCATACATTTTATTTAACAAAAACAGGCATATAAAAAATCGCGACATCGACGCCGTAGCTGCGACGGGTGGTGCAATCTCACAAAATTCTAAGTTCATCAAGGGCCATAACTCCAAGAAAAATATTTTGAACAACACATGCATTGAACAGTGGCTAGACATCAATATGATACACTTACATGACAAATATAAAGTCATTCCATCAAGTATTTCAAAAGTTATTGAGTTTTGAAACTCGTTGGTCTCAAGACATTTGAAACTCGTTGGTCACAGACAGACCGACAGACAGACCAACAGACCGACATTGCTACTTATAGAGCTGCTAGTCGCAGCTAAAAATGGAAAACGGAAATAAATACCCAAATGTCACCAAAGAGCTTGGGAACTGCAAATCACACATTATCGATTCAAATTGAATCTTGAATCAAATCAGAGGCGTCTTGAAAATGACAACTGGGGGTTGGAGGTTGGAAACTATAAACCTGATTTGTTCTGACTGATGACTCAAGTTGCAACAGATAAAATAATCCCACTACATCATCAAGGCATGCCTTTGTCAAAGGCATGCCTTGATGATGTAGTTGGAATATTACCCTGTAATGATTATAGTTCATCATCAAGACAACATTGCTTGGAAACCTTAAATTTGTATTTGACAATGGTGGGGGACTAGTGATATTAGAATTAGCATGGCTGGTGGCATGAGTGAAGAAGTTATTTATGTTAATGTAACGGAAGTTACACTCAACTTTTTATTTTAACATTATTTATGTATGATTTCCATCTGAACTATACATTTTGTTAGACGATGAAGATGACCGATACCAAGCTATACTCCCATGAAAAAGATTCAAGAGGAAACGAATCAGGCAGCCGATTTCAAATCAATATGGGTTATATACACATGGTGTTTGTAAAAAATCTTTTATCGCGACAAGAGCGTTTTCGGGGGCATATATTGCTACGAGTCGCGCAGCGACGAGTAGCTATGTAGCCCCCGAAAACGCTCGAGTCGCGATAAAAGATTTTTTACAAACACCATGTGTATATAACCCTTTTATCTACACCCCACCTCCCCCACTCCCGTAATAAAACAAGTTTTGATTAACAAATGCAAACCACTAAAAATAATCTAGCCTACATCCAGATAATCACTAATGTGAAAAATATCTGGTTATGTGTACTTTCCGACGTTTGACGTCACATTTTGAAAAATGTTGAAGAAACTGAATTCCCAGTGACGTTTGAACGTCAGGATAATTAAAGTCTCAAAGGGTGAAATAATCTCATTTGAAAAAGTGTAAGTTACTAATTTTTACTCTTTTCCGTCAAATTTTATTTTTACAATTCAGTAAGTTTAATTAATGGCCTTCTTTTTTATTCAATACATTTCAATAAATACGCCCCGTTTTATTTGTTTCGATCCGCGGCAGCGATAATTAGTTATTCAAAGTGTTGAATGAAATAGTACGTCATGCAAATGAGATGGGCGTGAACGTTGTATTCTTGCGATATCACGTGACTTTTATTCTTACTGCAGTAACGATAAAAGATTTTTTATTGACGGCGAGTTTTCGATAACGATAAAAGATAAAACGTTACTGTTTTTACGTATAAAGTAGATAAAACCGAATATCTACTGATTTATTTATTTATTTATTTGTTTATTTATTTATTTATTGGTGTTTAATGTCACATACTTATGCACAATGGCTAATCATGAATGTGACAGAGAAAGCCGGACAGCACCACAGAGCATCAACGAGCAACATTCTAACTCTTTTCAAGCTCCACTCAAGCAGGGTTACAGCGGTTGAAGACATGTGCACCATCGACGTGCAGTATGCCTAAGTGCACAGCGTCATCGTGCCCCCATGTCGGCAACCGGGATAAAGTGCCTTGCCCAAGGATACAACACGGGTTGTTCCGGACGGGGAGAATATCTACTTTAAAGATTCAAAATTGAATCAAATCTCAAAGCTTCGAAAGGCCTACAAAGAGCTCCAATTTCCTGGATCCTCTCCATCCACATGCAACAAGCACACAAGATTATTTAACTGCTAAATCATTTTTAATGGTCATTTGTAATGCAATTAATTTTTTCAGCGTTATCATGCTACCATCAAGAGGAGGCTTAATTTAGCAAGGCCCAGTCCACAAATAGTTGTTTTGTTACAATTTATTGGAGTGCCAGTTTAGCACTCTCCAATAAATTGTAACAAAACAATTTTATATTAATATATTAATATTTTTGTTTTTTAATGCTGGGCCAACAACAAACTAGTGCATACAGTGGAAAACCACTAAAAAGCTTTCAGCACTGTTCAATAGAGCCATGATAGTGGCCTCTAGCACTTAACCAGTTAACCCTTTACCTAATGCAGACGATATCAAAATTTATTATTTTAAATATCATTTTTGCAAATGTTTCTAAAAATTTCAACAAAACCCTATCATGTGACCCCTCGTTGGAACGCGTTCGACGAGCTCGTTCCAACGAGGGGTCACATGATATGTTTTTGTTGAAATTGTTTGAAAAATAACATTTTTTCAACTGCTGAATTTGCATATTACACGGGCGGATACAGCCGATTCATTGGGTAAAGGGTTAACACTCAACACAGATGCCTTGAGTGTGTGCCAACTCCACCCTACAATTTCAAATTTGAAAATAGGCTGATGAAATCGTCAGATGTGTACCCATACGCGCAACTAGTAGAAAGCTGTATGACGGAGGGCCACCACGGATGCCGACATTATGTACAGCATACAAGGTATGGGTACATATTAAAATGGATTGGAGGAGTGTCTAATTTGATGGATAAAGGGTTAATATCTCCGTATCAAATTATCAGATTTACATAAAAAACTATACAGCACAGCACACCAGTAACCTGAATAAATATATAAAGTAACATGACAATCGGATTGATATTTTTTGAGTTATCTCATGACAAAGGGATTGGAGGAATTTTCAATTTGAAGGATAAAGGGTTAATATCTCGGGATCAAATTATCAGATTAACACCGAAAACTATACAGCTCAGCACATCAGTAACCTGAACACAATTATAAAGTAACTTGACAATCCAAGCAATATTTTTCAAGTTATCAAATGCCAAAGGGATTGGAGGAATTTTCAATTTGAAGGATAAAGGGTTAATATCTCAGGATTAAAATAACAGATTTACACCAAAAACTATACAGCTCGGTACATCAGTAATCTGAACACAAATATAAAGTAACTTGACAATCCAAGCAATATTTTTCAAGTTATCGAATGCCAAAGGGATTGGAGGAATTTTCAATTTGAAGGATAAAGGGTTAATATCTCAGGATTAAATTATCAGATTTACACCAAAAACTATACAGCTCAGCACATCAGTAACCTGAACACAAATATAAAGTAATTTGACAAACCAAGCAATATTTTTCAAGTTATCGAATGCCAAAGGGATTGGAGGAATTTTCAATTTGAAGGATAAAGGGTTAATATCTCAGGATCAAAATAACAGATTTATACCAAAAACTATACAGCTCAGCACATCAGTAACCTGAACACAAATATAAAGTAATTTGACAAACCAAGCAATATTTTTCAAGTTATCGAATGCCAAAGGGATTGGAGGAATTTTCAATTTGAAGGATAAAGGGTTAATATCTCAGGATCAAAATAACAGATTTATACCAAAAACTATACAGCTCGACACATCAGTAACCTGAACACAAATATAAAGTAACTTGACAATCCAAGTAATATTTTTCAAGTTATTGAATGCCAAAGGGATTGGAGAAATTTTCAAGGGTTAATATCTGGGGATCAAATCATCAGATTTACTCTAAAAACTATACAGCTCGGCACATCAGTAACCTGAACACAAATATAAAGTAACTAGACAATCCAAGCAATATTTTTCAAGTTATCGAATGCCAAAGGGATTGGAGGAATTTTCAATTTGAAGGATAAAGGGTTAATATCTCAGAATCAAATTATCCGATTTACACCAAAAACTATACAGCTCGGCACATCAGTAACATGAACACAAATATAAAGTAACTTGACAATCCAAGCAATATTTTTCAAGTTATCGAATGCCAAAGGGATTGGATGAATTTTCAATTTGAAGGATAAAGGGTTAATATCTCAGGATTAAATTATCAGATTTACACCAAAAATTATACAGCTCAGCA
Organism: Pictodentalium vernedei; assembly: GCA_031216915.1. NCBI lineage: Eukaryota > Metazoa > Mollusca > Scaphopoda > Dentaliida > Dentaliidae > Pictodentalium > Pictodentalium vernedei. The sequence goes on from CM062294.1 coordinate 102,005,573, forward strand.
CATCAGTAACCTGAACACAAATATAAAGTAACTTGACAATCCAAGAAATATTTTTCAAGTTTTCGAATGCCAAAGGGATTGGAGAAATTTTCAATTTGAAGGATAAAGGGTTAATATCTCAGGATCAAATTATCAGATTTACACCAAAAACTATACAGCTCAGCAAATCAGTAACCTGAACACAAATATAAAGTAACTAGACAATCCAAGCAATAATTTTCAAGTTATCGAATGCCAAAGGGATTGGAGAATATTCAATTTGACGGATAAGGGTTAATATCTCAGGATCAAATTATCCGATTTACACCAAAAACTATACAGCTCGGCACATCAGTAACCTGAACACAAATATAAAGTAACTTGACAATCCAAGTAATATTTTTCAAGTTATTGAATGCCAAAGGGATTGGAGAAATTTTCAATTTGAAGGATAAAGGGTTAATATCTCAGGATCAAATAATCAGATTTACACCAAAAACTATACAGCTCGGCAAATCAGTAACCTGAACACAAATATAAAGTAACTAGACAATCCACGCAATAATTTTCAAGTTATTGAATGGCAAAGGGATTGGAGGAATTTTCAATTTGAAGGATAAAGGGTTAATATCTCAGCATCAAATTATCCGATTTACACCAAAAACTATACAGCTCGGCACATCAGTAACCTGAACACAAATATAAAGTAACTTGACAATCCAAGCAATATTTTTCAAGTTATCGAAAGCCAAAGAAATGGATACGGATGCCGGACGGATGGACAGACGGACGGACGGATGGATGGACGGACGGTATGACAGTCGGACGGACAGACGGATGGACAAAAGATGGACGAACGACGGATGGTCACCCCAGATGCCGGCATTATGTGTACCATACATAGTATGGGTACACATAACAACAGTTGGAAGAATATTCTGGATACATCTGTGTAGATCTTGTCCTTCTGAAATATGTATCATACAGCATTCTACAATCTATTAGTTGTGGCTTAATTGTTGGCATGTTCGGGTATTTTGGATAAGGCCATACAAAGTAGATTTTCTGTTTCTCAGGCCATTATTTGTAAAATTGCTTGCAGGCAGGCGTTTTTTTATTTCATTTTTTACTTCTGTTATTATTTCTTTGCCATAATAATGTTCATGTTCTTGGTTTATGTTTTAGGCCTCATAATCTATGGAATAGCATGGGTGGTGGTGTATTTTGTCCCTTGAGAGCAAGAAGGCTTTGCAATGCTAAAGCATTGCAAAGCCTTTTTGCACTCAAGGGACAAATTTATCAGTTTTTTTAACTTGGGAGATAAAATCACACTATGAATCAAGAAAACCATTAGGGGTAACCCCCAAAAACTTTATGCGCATTTGTTTGCACTGCCTCCTTGGAGATATCCTGGAGTTCTTCTGGAGAGAGCAATAAAACATGTCCTAGTATTCCACATGAGAAAAGACACTGAGTGTTAAACAAGAGGCCCCAGGGGGCCTGAGGGCGCTCACCTGACATGGTAGCCTAAATATCAACCCAGAGAATACTGAGCCCAAATATAAACCCAGGGGGCCAATTTGAACAAACTTGAATCAGATCCACCCACGATGTTGCATACCAAATATCAAAAGATTCTGCCTGCTGAATCTGGAGAAAAAGATTTTTAAAGAAATTTGCCTGAAATGCACTAAGTTCGAATTCGGGCTTCTATAGTGAGCCCAAATATGAATCCAGGGGGCCGATTTGAACAAACTTGAATCAGATCCACCCCATAATGCTGCATACCAAATATCAAAAGATTCTGCCTGCTGGATCTGGAGAAGAAGATTTTTTAATGTTTTTACCATTGCCTACAGTGTTAAAAAGTGCTGATTCAGCCCTTTTTCAAAGTCCTGAAACTGTACCCTATGATAAAACCGATAATTTTTTTTTACCAATCCTTTCTGTTGGTCCTAAGGAAGCTTCACACCAAATAAAAATTCTCGGTGCCGTGCAGTTTTGGAGATATGGGTGTTTTAATTTTTTTCTATTTTTAGCTCCTGCGGTTCCCACAGGGATACAGGAAAAAATTTTTGGGCATAAATCAAGTACTTATAACCCAATAATGCCTATATTAAATTTGGTTCAAATCGACCTCTGGGTTCAGAAAATATCAATTTTGGGCGGGGCAAAAATTCTTGCCCCTCTCAGAACAAAGCCAAATATTGCCCGTCAAACTTCTCTTGAACAAATTTGAGTCCACACCTCAAATGGAAGCTGCATACCACATATCAAGTCTCTGCTACTGGTGGTTCATTAGAAGAAGATTTTAAAAAAATTTGGCCATTTTTTCCCCACCCCTCTGCTCAATATGAGCCGAAACCTAATTTGCATAAAAATCAAAATGCCCCTATATAACCACTACTTACATGAAATTTAATTAAAATGTGGCCAGTGGTTTAGGAGAAAGAGGCTCAAACACCACCTTCACGCAGGACGACGGACGACGGACAGACGACGGACGTAGAGTGATCAGAAAAGCTCACCCTGACTTTCAGTCAGGTGAGCTAACAAAATAAATCAGTTACCTTAAATTTTATGTGACTGCTAAACTTCACTCGTTTCATTCACTCAGATGTCAGTTCATTGTTTTATATTTTCGATTTCAACATGGACATTGTGATGGGCATTTCTTTGTTCATCAGAATTTATGGTCATTTCAGCATCCATGGTTTTCTCACAACTGCAACACAAATATTCAGTAACTCTTAACACCTTGATTATTTTAAAAATATTTTTCAGCAAATCTAGTCACGGCTGCTGTTAAGCTTGATTCAAAAAAACAAAAAGTTGCTACAATTTGTAGGAGAAAATCTGATTAAGTGTACTCAAATTTTAGTAGCCAGAGATTTTTGTTCTGGGCAGGAGTATCCACCAGCAGCATGGCATGCAAGGAGTCAAAAGTTGTTTGGCAGATCCCAATCAGCTTACTCAAATAAGAGTAAGTCTACTTGGCCACACGTCCCCCGGAAAAAAAAATTGAAAAAATTGACTTTTTCGAAGTCAAAGTCGAAAAAGGGACATAACTCTGGCAACTCTGGCATAACTCTGTCGGCCCAAACCCCAATTTGAACTTGACTTGTATTTTATGTTGATACACCTACACAACAAATTTTATTTAATTTGGTCAATTACAGCTTAAGTTATTGGTTGGAAACTCAAAAAATAGAGTTTTCAAAGTTGAAAAAGAGACATAACTTTGGCAAAAAGTGTCTGACCACAACCCATTCGAACTTGTCCTGTATGTTATGCTGATACACCTACATACCAAATTTCATTTGATTTGGTCAACTATAACTAAAGAAGTTACCATTGGGAAACCAATGTGGGACGGACAGGCACCAGCTATTTTAATAGCCCCCCCCCCCCCCCATCCACGCCCCCCCCACCCACATTTTTTTTTTTGGGGGGGGGGGGGGGGGCACAAAACAGAGATTGTTATTGGGGTTTAACATTTTCAATAGCCAGGGTCACATTGTGTCCAACAGTTTCACAGGTGGAGGAAGCTCAAGTACCCAGAGAGAACCAATTAGCAGCAACAAGCCACTGTCAGACTCTCCAACTTACTAACTCTGCACAAGAAGGGGTAGCAGCTATCGAAGAAGGTAAGTGCACCATTGATGTGCAGTATGCCTCAGTACATAACTCAACCATGGACAATCAGGATTAGGTGTCTTGTCGAAAGACACTAGTTACCACTGGTTAGGATCACTGGTCAGGATCAAACCATCAACCTTTTGGTTTAAAGTCCATTGCTCTAACCACTGAGTCACTGTGATACCTACAAAATGAGATGAATACTTTGTGCATGAATTTGAGGCAAAAGTAGTCTAATTTTCTATAATTCCTACAATTTTTACAATTCATAAACATTTCTTCTAAAGCCCATATATGAAAAAATGTGCAGAAGATTTAATGAGCATGCGCGAATATTTTCTGCACTCGTGAAGGTCACATGAAACCAAATTCACACAAACAAACAATTTAGTTTGAAAAAAAAAATAAGTTGACTATTTAACAAAACCACAATTTCTGTTATGCAAAGCCCCCTCCTGTTTTTATATATAATTTGTATGAAAGCATCCGATTTGAATAAATAAATTAACTTCTGTCTGAGAATTTATCGGATATTTGAAAAACACTGCCACACTCACGGAAAATTATGAGGCAGTATCATTTTCCATATTCATCGAAATCAGCTTTCTCAGAAGGACAAATGTGAGGCTTGTGTTCACGAGAGTCTGTTGATAGTGTATGCATCCATGAAATCTATTTGAGATTGTCGTTGTTGATAAATATGATGTGAGTTTTACTGGATACATAACTGCATTTATTTGAAATAATACAAAGTTTTTTATCTAATTATTCCCAATTAGTGCTAAAATAATGCACAGCTATTTGTTTCTGACAGTCAGTTATTCGTACAGCAGCAAAGCTAAAATTAGAAACATGTATTCAGAAATTATTTGTCCACCACATCCGATAATGCTCAGGTAAGTTCATTTATATCTTTGCAATGTCATGTTTTCTTAATTTTTTTCTGCATTAAATCATTTTAATTACATATTTAAGTAATTATGCATTGCTTCTGACGTCTTTCGCTTTGCAAGCAGTGTTTTTTTTACATGCCCTTTCACATACAAGGAAATGCTGAAAGTCAATATTTTATTAAATTAGTAGCTTATTGTCCCTTTAAAGAAAATCTACTGACATTCAAATTTCTGTGCAGCATATCGATCAAAGTGTATTTGTGTTAACATAATGTAAACTCCTATCTGAATGGCATCTAAACAAGACTCAACCTATATAATCCAGGTGATGTCTAGAGCTTCTCCCTTTATTCCAATGAAATATTATAATACAATGTTGGGGCCCTTTCCAACAGTGTGTGACATAATAGCATTTCCTAAGCTATAGTAAAGGCTCACAACAATGGTTGTCCCTTGCCAGAATAGATCATATCACTGAAACAGCATGACCAGGTTAAGCTGCATATGCTGCTGGCTTATTATTAGAATACATGCATTGGGCAAAAAAAAATGTCTGGATTCTCAGGCAATCCCTCATTGAAATTTAACTCCCTCATTGGACATTTTTATTGCCTTGCAGTGTCTTCCTTCCAGTATTAGGCCAAATTCAGAGACAGGTCTTTAATATTTATAAGAAAGGGATTCTGAAACTGAAACTCTGGAGAGCTTAACTAAAGATGGATGCAAAACAGTTTTCCTTTTGAAATTAAATGTATAATTATGCACTTTCCATATTTTCTATGCATAAAAAGACAGTGGAAAGTCTCTCAATTCTTGCTCACTACATGCAAGAAAAAATAAAAATTAAAAATAAAACCCTCCCTCCCTCCCTCCCTCCCTCCCTTGCTTGCTGAAATGAAAAACAAAAAATTCCTGAGAATCAATTAATTTATTTTGTGTGGCCTTACATTGTGTCTTTTATTTTAAACAGAGCATTTTGTTGTGAAATCATGCATTGTTAAAAGACAGTTATTTAATATCTTTCGATTTTTCAATTTTGACCTTTGTGCAGGTGGATTAGTTTATTGGGGTTTAACAATACTTTCAACAGCCAGAGTCACATCGTGTTGGACAGATGGATGGAGGAAGCCTGAGTACCTGGAGAGAACTACCAGTCGGTCGGTCGTGGTTGGTCAGTCAGTATTTCTTTATTACTGTGACATGTGCTAACAGCAAGAAAACAATATGTATATCATGTTACACAAGCACTGGCCAACTGTGAAAGAGATTGATTGCATGCTTAGGCATTCCCATTTCCACTCACATCCACCCATAGACACTCATTCACACATGCACATGGACGCCCACACACCAATACGCATACACTGTCATGCACACTCTCATATACACTCACGCAACACTGCTATGTCTGAATAGTTACTTAACCCTTTACCTAATGCAGACGATATCAAAATTTATTATTTTAAATATAATTTTTTCAAATTTTTCAAAAAATTTGAACAAAACCATATCATGTGACCCCTCTTTAGAACAAGCACATCGAACTCATTCCAATGAGGGGGTCACAATGACATGATATAGTTTTGTTGATAGTTTTTGAAAAATTTAAAACAATGATATTTAAAATAATAAATCTTGATATCGTCTGCATTGGGTAAAGGTTTAATGCCTCCACAATTTCAGCTGAGTCCAAGAGCAAATTTTGAGAAGCATAAACTGAACCACACAAAAATTGTGTTGTGTACATCTATACAGTATGTTTTCATGTATACAAAGTTTCAACACATATCTTATGAAATGCAAAACACTCCACAAGATTTCAATATTCCGAACAATTTGTCTTAGTACAAGTGCAGTACTCTGTACATTGTCAGTTAACCCTTTACACAATGTAACAGCCAATGTAAATTCAATATATAGCTTTCTGGTGATAATATCATGAATGGGATTGTGAACCAGCTGTGTTTTTCTTCAAGAGTTATTGCCCTCATTGGACTTAAGTGACAGGGGACTGGCCTCCCATGGCATTGTACTTATTGCATAGAGGATATAGAGTATTAATTCATGTTAACCCTTTACCTAACCAGGCCCGTCGGAACGAAATTTATATTGGGGGGGCCGATATTGCTAATTTGGGTGAACTGGCTGATACTAAATGGGTATGGGGTATCCAGATGCTGAAGGCATCTGGCACGAGTGCTGAAGGCACAAGCTTTTGAGGGGGGAGGGAGGGGGGGGCTACTCCCCCAGAAATTTTTTGAAAAGGGCAATCAAAGGAAGCATTCTGGTAGCTTTTGAAGCAAAAACCTCTTGATTTTTTTAAACGGCAAAAGTTGTTTTTTTAACAAAATGTTTCAAAAATCCCAATAGAACCCCATAACATTTGGGGACGGTTCTCACACCGGGCTCACCTGCAGGCCGTGGCCGTATTCCATCATGCTAAAAAACAGTCAGGCCTTATGGTGGATTCATTAGTTTTATCATTACGCCAACGGTTGTCGTGGTCTTCTAAGCTGCCAATGGAATTGCTCAAAACGTTTGCACATCAACATATGCAGGTACATGTTATACATTCAGTGATACATTCATAATTCTAATCCAGGGGCGTAGTAAGCTAATTTTATTTGGGGGTGGGGGTGGGTAGGACCTATATTCCCATGACGTTATGCGTCATCCGAGCGGCGAGTGGGGGTGAACATGAGAGGGGGTATCCTCCGTCTTGTTGGTGGGGGTCCAGGGGCCTCCCCCGCGAAAATTTTCGAATTTAAGATGTAAAAACATGCATTCTGGTTGATTCTGAGCAAATAAATCATATATTCCTATGACGCGAAGCGTCATCCGAATCGCGAAGAGGCAGAATGACAGGAATAGTGAACATGCAATGAATTACCCTGTGGTTGGTTGGGGTGTAACATCGCTTTCCACAATTAGGCGAAAACACGACTGTCAGTTTTATTGGTGGAAGAAAGCCCACATGGAACCCACTCAATCCAGTAATCATTAACAGCAATGTCGGAATATGGTAACCAGTGGGCATTCCGTGTGGAGAAACCACAAACCCAGCCCAGTAAAGCCTGCTTTTGACAAATTTGTGGGGGTGGGGGTGGGGGAATATCTCCCTTAACCACCCCCCTCCCCCCGCGGTTCCTACGCCACTGTTCTAATCTGAGTTAAATAATGAAATGTTCAGTTTTATTCAGATTACATCGGTTGCTCCCATCATGGATAAACTAACGACGAAATATGAGCAAATTATTGGGGGGGCTGTAGCCCCCCCGGTTCCGACGGGCCTGCTAACATAACGGTTAAAACCGGCCAGCGCTATTCACAAATATCACCATAATAATTTTCATTATTTGTCTCAAAAACGTAGGTTATGACCCCTCATTGGAATGAGCTCGTCAAGCTCATTCCAATGAGGGGTCATAACCTATGTTTTTGAGACAAAAAAAATAGTTATTCAAGAATTTTGTTTGCAAATGTCGTCTGCTTTTCATGTTAGGTAAAAAGTTAAAGTCAATTACTGAAATGTTCATACATGAAAATAAAAGGGGTCATATGATATGGTTTTGTTGAAATTGTTTGAAAAATAATATTTTTTCAACTACTGAATTTGCATATTACGCAGGCAGATATTCCCGATTCGTTTGGTAAAGGGTTAACAAATTTCAGAGGATTGCCTTGTTTTCCTGTCATTCAATCTTATGCATATTCTTTTGCCCCCCCCCTGCCCCACCCCTTGCAGGCCATGAACCCCCATCTCAGTGATTCCACTGAAACCACTCAGCTGGGCAGGCCTTTAAATTAATTTATTTTGGGCACATCATTTTGCTCTAATTTGGGCACGTTAAAACCAGAAATATCGGTAACAACAGTCTTATCCTGTTTTGATTTATTGCCATGCCTTTCTTCTTGTTTCTTTGGTCATATTATGATGGAAGTTATTCTCAATTGTGGAAGAAGCACAGAGAATTTATATATTTTTTATTGATGTCTTCACACCTTCTCTAATTTGGGCACACTTGTAAACGGTGTGAAATTGGGGTAATCTAAAAGCCTGCGGCCAGTAAGCAGCAGATGGTTAAAAATATTCCCCCCTATACCATGCTATAGCAGAGTAACCTTCTCAGGAAGCAAGTCGATAAACACAAATCATCTACTCCGAGGTGCCAAATAAGAGTGTTGACATGCTTATTAATTTTGCTGAAAAATTCCTTGGCATCACTGTTATTTGGCATTGAGACATAGAGCAAAAATGCCATCACTGTTATTATTTTCAGACCAAAATCTGAGCCATCACTGTTATTTGGCCATCACTGTTATTTGGCACCTCAGAGTAATGAATTATTTCTTGCTATCGAGTCGTCAGATTCAAGTTTGTACAAATCGGGTCCGTGAGTTAGTATTTAGGCTCTCTATTGAAGTCGGATCTATAAGTCGATAAACATAAATCATCTAATGAATTATTTCTTGATATCGAGTCTCGTCAGATTCAAGTTTGTACAAATTGGGTCCCTGAGTTAGTATTAGGATTCTCTATTGATGTTTAACTTTGTGCAATTTGAGGAAATTTCTTTCAAAATCTTCTTTTTCAGATCCACCAGTCAGAATGCTTTCATATTTGGTATACAACATCTCTACGGCGGTCAGATTCAAGACTGAAGTTTGTACAAATTGGGTCCGTGAGTTAGTATTTGGGCTCACTACTGGAGCTCAGAGTTTAACTTTGTGCAATTTGAGGAAATTTCTTTAAAAATCTTCTTCAGATCCACCAGTCAGAATCCTTTCATGTTTGGTACTACTTTACAGCAGCCATGACTAGATTTGATGAAAAATTCATGAAAATTTGACTCAAGAACTTGCTGGTCTAAAAGTTGATGCAATTGGTAAAAGAAAATTTTGTTAAATGTGCTTAAGTTTTACTTATTTTAGTGGCAAGAGATTATCTGTCCTGGGCAGGAATATCCACCAGAGAAATGCAATGAGTTAATGTGCAACAGGGACATGGCTAGAGGCTTCCAATTAGGGTGGGGGTATAGTGTAGTGAATTTCCAACTGGGGGAGGGACTGGGAGGGGGAACCCCCTCCCAGTCTCTCCCCGTAGTTGGAAATTCACTACCGAGAAAGATTTTGAAAATGAAGCTGTGAAAGGGAGCATAAAATTAATTCTATTAACTAAAATGGCAACACACTTATGATAGAATTATCAGGTTATTATTATTTGGTATTCTTCTAGGAACTGAATATGTGCTAAACAAATGCTGAAGCTTAGAACTTTGAACAATTCATACTGTCCTAACATTGAATCAGATCTTTTGCAGGAATGATCAATGTAACTGTGAATGATGGAATTAACTCCAGATAACGATTTTACATGATGTGATTTTCTTGAAGTGCATTTTGAGGATTTTTTTTTTATTGTGATAAGTAAACGTGCTATAGTAATCTCGTACCGATTGACATCATACATACTTAAGAAACTCGATATTGCGTACACTGTAGTTGTAAATAGTAACAGTTAGAATTTTTGCTTATTTGAAACTGAGTTGGAATGTTGGGAAGAAAAGGAGACATCAGCATTGCCAAAGAAGCTCTAAAATCCAGATAAATGGAATTTCCAACTACTCATGACTTGCCCTCCAAATTTTCAACTATAGGAAATGTTGGCCAGGATGAGGTGACACCCCCCATACCCCCCCCTGTCGCTACGTCCCTGATGTGCAATTGGGATAAACAAGGGCTACTCAAAGCATGGGTCATTACACCCGACCTGTAGGCATGTTCAAAGTAGCCTTAAAGGTATTGTGGGACAGAAAGTCGAAAACGTTTATACTGACAGACGGACAGACAGACGGGTGGATAGAGGTCTTCATTAAATACCCCCAAATCCTCCTTTGGAGGTCGGGGGCATAATAAGTGTCTTGCTCAAGGACACAATGCTGTTACCACCGGTTAGGATTGAACTGTCGACCTTTCAGTTGAATTTCAGTGTTCTAACCTCTGAGCCATTGTGCATCTTTTGTGTACCGTATTTACTCTATATATTGGGACACTCTATAATTTGGGACACACATTTTTTCAAGAAAAATATTTTTTTTTATGCTCCAATGTTTGGGACACTCAGGAGACTTGTTTCCAGTTGGCCCATTCACCTGAGAACGGTGCAAAATGCTCAATATTAAAGCTAAGTTTGTGTTTAATTTTCCTTTTTAAACAATAAAAAATTGATAATACATACTGATTTGTGTTGTTTTTATTTAAATCTGTTCCTAAGTTTTAATATTTACAGTCCGGACTGACATGAGGAAAACTATTTAATATTACATTGTGACAGTCTTCAACCCTTTACTGAACATTAGTGGCAGATGACACTCATAAAAAGAATTCTTGTGTAACTAAAAATTTTCATTTTTTGCTTCCAAAACATAGCTTATGACCCCTCATTAGAATGAGTGCAATGCGTTCTTCCCAAAGCTACAGGCCAAAAAATAAAATTCTGGTCCATGTAGTTTTTGAAATACACGTTTGAATATTTTTCAAGCATCAATCAACTACTTATGACCCAATTATACTAAAATGGGTATGCTCCCACAGCGAGCCCAAATATTGATCTACAAATTTCCCTTGAACATACTTTAATCTTAAACACAAAAGGATGTTCCAATTCCATACCAAACATCAAGTTATTCTCTCTGGTGGTTCATGAAAAGAAGATTTTTAAAGATTGTTATGCTTTTCGGGCATTAACCATATCCCGAAGATGGCAGGTGCTTCATTTAAACAAAATAGAAAGGGTATACTCCAAAGATAGTCTGTGCAATATATGTTTGAATTTGGCCCAGTGGTTTTGAAGAAGAAGAAAAGTTTCAAAAGTTGATGGATGATGTACAATGGATGACGGACCACAGATGCCAAGTGATGGCAATAGTTTCCCACTGACTTCCAGTCAGGTGAGCTAAAAAGAAAACATAACAAATCAAGATATACAGTGCACAACATAACAAAAGACAAAATAAACAAGAGGCCCAAAGGGCCTTAATCGCTCACCTAACAAAGTGGTTCAAAAAAGTATTTTTGGTCACATTCAGTTAGTGTCATGGTTCATCAACACTACAGAACAATGAAGTCATGAAATTATTTATAACTTTGGTGTCCATGTCAGATGAATAATATCACAAGTCTTCCTGAGTACTTCTAATTCTATCAAGCAGTGCCAAACTTCAAAGGGTTGTTATGTCAATGCAGTTTATAAGGCAAATTTTATGGAAAAACACTAAGGAATGGATTTGAACAAACTTGAACCTAATCTGCAACCCTCCCCCCCACCCCAACCATAGAGAGCCCAAATGTTAAGTCATGGACTTGAATGAACGTGAATCTAATCCCCTTGGAGATGTTATATACCAAGTATGAAAGAATTCTGACTGGCGGATCGGAAGAAGATTTTTAAACTGAAAATTTAAAGAAATTTCCTCATATTGCACTAAGTAACACTTTGGGCTCCAATAGAGAGCCCAAATATTAACCCAGGGATACAATTTGAACAAACTTGAATCTGACCACCCTAGAGATATTGTATACCAAATATATCGTCAACCCTACTGATAAAGCATTGCAATGAAACCTTGTTCCACCCAAGGGACTATATAAAGCTTTAAAATCAACCCTCTGATTGTATAGCTTCTGTTTTTGGTAATTATTACACTCTGTTATTATACCGAAACCTCCCACTGGCATACGCACACATAAATTATGTTAGAAACGAATCCTCGAGAGTTTTTCAGTTACAGTTCTTGGAAAGTAATATTTTTTGCACTAGTAGACTTCTGGAAAAAAATCACATGTGCTGCCTCCTTTGAACAGCCACTGCCCCCACCACCCCCCTCCCTGTGCTTCTGGGACCCTTGATTAGAAATGACTGCTATGTTGTAAGTCTTAATAATTTTGATGTTCTTACAGTTTGTACAAGTTAGGTAGTTTAGAAAATGAACTTCGTGCACAGAGATGTTGCCACAGGGGGTGAGGTGGGATGCAGAGTCTCACCCACACCCCCTCCCCTCCCCAACATTCATCAAATTTACAATTGTTGGAAATTCAAAGCCTAAAATCAGAAAAAGTTGGAAATCCTAGACAAGGCACTAGCGGAACTTTCCAAATATATAGAATTAAACCAAAATATGGAGTTTTTGACCGAAGTGAAAGTCCTCAAAATATTGATTGAAAAGTGTGACACCCAAGTATTGATTTGGAGTTGGAATTTGTGACTACCTAGTCCCTCATTTGTCAGTGTGCAAAATTTCAAAAATGTCTCCAACCGACTGACCGTTCCTGCGGTTTGGGGATGGCTAACCAAATGCTTGGCTGCATAAAAATTCTTGGGGAGACTGCCTTTTTATCATTAACAAGTATTCGTGGAATTGAAATACATATATAGACCCTGAAGGCAAAAGCCTAAAAATCTACCAAGACACAAGAAAGGCTGGTTAACTGGTCGAGTGCTAGAAGCCCATGTTTGGGCTTTATTCTGAACTGCAGGAACCTAAAGTTAAGGGCTTCATATTCTGTTGATGTCCTTCATATTATCTTGGAAGTACAATTACTTGATCTCCATTGATTTGCATTGTTACAATTTATGAGAGAGTGTAGGCACTCTCCCATAAATTGTAACAATGCAAATCAACAGAGATGAAGTAATTGTACTTCCAAGATAATATAAAGGACATCAACAGAATATGGCACTCTCCCATTAATTATAACAAGACAAAAATGTGAGAACAAATCTTGAGGCTGAGAAAAAATAAAGCACTCTACCAGTTAAATTACTCAGTCTTTACCATCCAAGATGTAACTCTTGTCTAACCAGTCATCCATTCGCGTAGATTTAAATTTGTGTAACCACCACGCGAACTAGAGCTGTAGGTTTTTTAATTTCTTGTTCGGTTTCGGTTTTGGTTTTTCAGGTGGAGTAAAACCTTGGTTCGGTTCGGTTTTCGGTTTGTTCATGAGGCCAAGTAAAATTCAATAAAAATCATTCTAATGTCCGTAGTCATAACTGAATGGTAGTGAAATTGAGTGAAACTCGATGAATGCCCGAAATAAGCTATAATACATGAAGAATCAGGAAGGCCAATATAATAATTACCTAAATATACATAACTTTTATTGTGCTTGGCCATTTTTCTAGGTCTGACACCTACACGCAACTTGAGGAAAGCTGCAAACACAACTAAACTGAAATGTCGGAAATTCACAGAATGTAGCCTTCCCAGAGTAGTGAGAGTACCCAGACACTGCCATTGGCAGTGTCTGGGTACTCTCACTACTCTGGGATGGCTACATTCTGTGAATTTCTGCAGCAAGAGAGTATTTAAAAAAAAAAACCAAAAACCTTAGATTACGGGATGTCGACAGTTTCGGTTTCAGTTTTTTAAAAAAACTAAAAACCTCGGTTCGGTTTCGGTTAACCTACAGCTCTAACGCGAACGAAACGAGCATTCTTGTTAAATTTTGCACACTGAGTTGGATAATTTACAGTAAAGGATGTGTCGAAATGAAATTCTGCATCTTAACTGGTAAAGTGCTGGAAGCCCATATTTGGGCTTTTTTCTTAAGTGCAGGTACCACAACTTGAAGGCTCATATTTAGTGGATGTGCTTTGTAAGTGTGTATTATCTTTGAAGTGATATTATTTAGTCTGTAAGGGTGTGCCTTGTTACAATTTATGGGAGAGTGCCCATAGGCACTCTCCCATAAACTGTAACAAGGCAAAGACATGTGTACAAGATTTGACGACCAAAAATAATTCAGCACTCTACCAGTCAACTGGATGAGAACTGGAAGTCCATATTTGGGCTTTAATTCTGGAGTGAGGTGAACACAACTTAAAGGTTTCATATTTTATGGATGTGCTTCATATTATCTTTGACTTGAAGCAGGCACTCTCCCATAAATTGTAACAAGGAAAAGCAAATTTAAACGACAAAGAATAATTTAGCACCCAACCTGTTAAAACCGGTAGAACTTCGGGAAATTTTTACTTGGTGTGTGTGGGGGGGGGGGGGGGGGGGGGGGGGTGCATATGGTGGTTGCTAATGAATTTCCTCCTTGTTGGGAATTATGTAGTGGTAGTCAATAATTTTGCCTATGGGGAGGGGGAGGAGAGGGGTGTGGGCTACTGGGTGGGAGGGGGACAAATGGAAATGTAGAGATGGACAACCCCCGTCAAAGACCCCTTAGCAACATCCCTGTGTGTGCAGTATCCATGAATATTATAATAAAGCTTTTCACGAGTTACCCTACATGCACAATAGATTATTTGTTATCAGGGTGTTTTTTTTCTCACTTATAAACACAGGCACATGTCTTGTTATTCTGTTGATGGCCATTTATACAGGACAAGACACAGAAAATCACAAGTTTGGAAATTTTATTTTAACAATCCTGCGTATCTTATTTATGGATGACTTTCTTAATTTAATTTCATTAAGGATGTCTTCAGCATCTTTTTTCGGGTGGGGGGGGGGGGGAAGAAGGTGGTGGTGGTGGTGTGTGTGTAGGGGGGGGGGGGACTTTGTTAGATTCTCAGTCACAAATTTTCTTGGATTAAACCAATAAACCCTGTTTCGGCAAGTTGGAAGCATTTTGAACTTGTGGTGAGGACATGGTCATACAAGGATATCCAAGGCATGAAGCTAGGATATCAAAGTTAGGGGGCAAGAGTAATATCTAGAAGGGGCATACAGAATATGATTCACAACATCGTCCAAACCCTGCAGCAGCAATATGGGAGCGAGCACAAGGTGCCCCCTCTCATTGGAAGGGGTCTGCCTCCCCCACCCACCCCCCCAGGAAAAAGTTTGAAGCTTGAGACAAAAAAACGCAATTTCCTTGATTCTGAGTCCATTTGTGTCCATAATTGATAAGTTGTGAAAGGCATCAATAATTAGCCCACATTGATATTAAAATTTCTTGCCTGATGTTCCCTATATGGTTTAACATGTTGGGGGAATGACTGAAATTAGTGGAGGTGGGTGGGGGAGGGGGGGGGCATCTGCTCACCCCTGGCTATGCCGCTGGGGCACCCACAACTCACTGATATATAGCAGAGGTGGTCCATGTTGCTTTATTGACGGCATGGTATGAATATAATGTACAAGGCTATCACTGTTTGTGAAACTCACACTTCTGTAGTAAGAAGAATACGCATTTTTGGCTCTATGGGCCTATTTCGGCTCTTATATTAATATGGAACGAAAAAATGTGTCTCAACTTCAAAGACCATAGTAAACTTTATCAAGGCAAATCAAACAAGGGAATCTTTGGGCACATCCTAAGAGAAACGAGTCTGTCTGTTTTGCTCTTTTTCTTCGGGCTGTTCTTATATTCCAATGGCAATGTGGTATTCAACTTTGCGGCCACAAGTTTCGACTTTCTTTTTTTACTTGTTGCGTTCTTCGTGACTGAATTTTAAGATTTTTACGCAGGAGTGAGCACCTATTTTAACTGGGATAACATCATCAAAAAAAATTCTCAATTCTGATTTCAGAACACCAACAACTTGCAATTAGACTGTTTCAAATGTCTTTTTCCTCACAGCACAAAGTTGTAGCGTAAATCAGTAGATTCAACAACGACGTGATCACGTGGAATCACGTTAACTATCCCTGATGGCGGTGCTTTGACGTTTGAGAAAGTTTTTTTTCCTTCTATACATATATATATATATAGGTAACATTGTCGCTTGTTAGTAAAGAGAACAATAAATTTATGACATACTGGTACTTCGAGTTAACTAAATCGTTTAACTAAAGGCGATAGAACCGTTTAGGCACATGCAGTTGGTAACATTTAAGCTTCCGATCTCGTTGGTGCTGCAATAGTCATGTCAGCTGTGCGTTAGGCTCCATCCCGGTCGGTCCTTCGAAAAGGTGACCTTGGACGGTCTGCAACAAACACGATAAAATGAACGAGAAATGATTCAGATAAGGGCAATATTCTGTAGGATGTTATTTCTTCTATAGAAACTACATTTGACCATCAGGTTTGGTTTGAAATTCAGAAACAAGGCACATGGAATACAGAATAGTGCACGTCGAACTGTCGCCAGTGTTAGTGTTAGGCCCTAATAATAATATTTATTTATTTATTTATTGATGTTTAAGGTCACATATTTATGCACAATGGCGCCCTAATAATAATACGCTATGTTTGGTCAGTTCAGCATGTAAAACAAGTTAAAAACTATTTTGGATGGTCACAATAATTTTTTAAGAACACTCCGTTTTCTGCTCTAACCTGGGTCCACGTTCACTTGTCCATAGTTCCACACCCATCCATTCTGCGTGGTCACGATGTAGCCACGGATGCTGAAAGTGACCTTAACCCTGAAATCCCCATACAACCACACACTGCCCCTTTTATATTGCTCTGAAATGGTTGTCCCGTGTGTATTCTTCCTTCTGAACTCTATGTGTAGGATGTTTTTATCCTGACAGTGTATTTACATCATTGCTGGCTGCCAACACAGTTATCTGCAGCTGTGTATATGTACATATATATACGGTAGTTATTAACGTGAATTATTACCACTTTAGCGGGTGTTCTCCAGTATATCAACGAAGTTTAGGGGGCGGTAAAACCCGGAAGCGAGCGGCGGGCGTTAATGAAAACAAATTTAATGAACAGCCCGCCGCTCGCTTCCGTTCATGGCAATAATAGAAATAACACGATTTTGTCGGGCGACCCGATTTATTAACGACTCTCGAAGACTAAATAACAGTCCTCTGGCTTATTAACCCTTATAAAAAAGTACCATGGTAAATCATAGTAAATCCCAAAATACCATGGTATTACCAGGGTATTTTGGATTTACCATGGTTTACCATGGTACTTTTTTATAAGGGTTAACGGTAATAAACCCTGGGGCTGTTATTCATTCCTCTCGAGCCATTATTAAACTGTAACGCCCTCCAAACTCATGTTATTGTTATATTAATCTGAAGACTTAAGGATAAAACGTAAATGAATACGCGAGAAGGAGACTCGAAGTCTTGGTGTGTGTGTGTCTTCCTTTTGGCGAAGACGGATCCGTGAAATTAATATCAAATCTGAAATGCCACCGGCGTATTGAAAATGCCTGACAATTACAACTTCATCCCTAGGAAACGTAAGCGTAAATGGCAGCATCGTATTACCAAAGAGCTTCATTAATATCGGGCTGAAACCTTTTTTCAAAAGTTTTACATGCATGCAATTATCCATGTCACTACACATGTTGAAGCTTTGTGTATCTTAATCTTTGATGATGATCTACTAACTGTTACGTGTGATTAGGTCCATCTTGCCATGGGCATAGGAAACATTTCCATTTCCAACTGGGTATGGGGTTGGAGTGGGGGTGTGTGGGTGTAAATACAATGTACGAAGCTACAATTGGGGAACACACTTCTAAAGTCGAAAAAATTGTACATTTGGGTTTCCTGTTTAAAAAGATATTCTGGTCCGGTGGGAGAGTTTGTTAACCCTTTACCTAACATGAAAAGGAGACGACACTTGCAAACAAAATTCTTGAAAAACTAATTTTTTTCATTTTTGTCTCAAAAACATAGGTTATGATCCCTCATTGGAACGAGCTCTGCGTGCTCGTTCCAACGAGGGGTCATATCCTGTATTTTTAGACAAAAAATTAGAAAAATAATGAAAATTAACTGGCGATTTTTCTGGATAGCGTTAGCCGGTTTTGGTCGTTACCCCTCCCGAAGTTGAGAAAATTTTTAAAACTTACGTTTTAAATGGTGTTCTCTGGAGCATTCTCAGACAATTGAATTAAAACAGTTTTATCCTTTTGAAACTTACTGGTTGGGTCTTTCAGTTATACAAAACGTCGTACATGGTGACATTTTAACGGAAGAACGCTGTTATAAAGTGCGAGCACCAAGCGACACTCAGATCGAAAATGAAAGTAGGCTGCATTCCAAACGGATGCGTTGCACTCTCTCGATTCTAGCATTCCTCGAATACCCTCAAGCGGTATGTTTCAGACCGTTTGAACGCGGCACGCATTGTTGCAATTTGGGACCTCGACTCTTGTTTGTTGCTTGCAGCTAATGTGTGTGTGTGTGGGGGGGGGGGGGGGGGGGGGTACACACAAATATGGAATTACGCATACCAACCATTACACCGCAACGTTCAATACAAAAAATAGTATTTTTTTTTACTACGCTTGGCGAAAAAAGTGGAGGGGTAAGTACCCCCCCCCCCCCCCATGGCGCCGCCACTAGTCATTACTTTGGTAAAAGGGTTAAATATAGAGCTAAAAGTGTTAAATTCTCTCGACTTTGGAGGTCGTAGACAAAAATACACAGTGAAATCATAGCGGGGCGAATCCTCGGTTGTATGTCAAGAGTAAAGAGACTAGACGTGACACTTCCTGGTAAATCCGAATAAGACTGCAATGACGAGAACTCAAAAGACAAATGCGGGTTTCAGGTAACTGTATTCAACGCGCGGGGGAACCCATGATACTCTGGTGATGGTGGTGTACCTGGTGGTGTAAAAATAGGCCCTATATTGGTGACGATACTATTGGCCTGATCTCTCCACCACCAACTTCGACGTGTCCCCCGTGCCCATCCTGGGTTTTTACATCCCCGATTGTCTTGATTTGTCAGAGCTCCTTCATTAATGTATTACATAACAGCATGCATACATCATTACCTTAATGTAAAGCCTCCAATGTATTAACTTGTATACTGGCCCGCGAAGATCGTTAGCACATGGTTAAACCACACAAATCATCACACTTCATGCTGTTGAAAAAGCTTACTGACATAACGTAACATTTATTAGCACAAAACATTCTATACAGGACAGTATGCGATAATCTACAAGTAACATGAACGAAAGTAGTACTCAAAACATTACAATTACATCCACCAATTTTCCATGATCAAAGTACTATATATGTTTTTTTTTATTAATTTGATACGCGAAAGAACGTGGAGATGTGAACTAGAATTTCCAATACACATCACTAAACATATCATAATCGTCTGGCGAAAAAACCCTGCTGCAGATTTTATGGCATAAACTGGGGATTCTATTTTCAAATATTAATTTAAATTTATCAAATTTAGTAAGATCACTAAAACCGTCGATCTCACTGTTGATCATAACACATAGTTCTGATCGAAGCTCTGAATAATGTGTACATTCCATAAGAAAATGGTATTCGTTTTATATTTTCCCAGAGTTAGCTTCACAGTGAGTACATATCCCGTCGATAACAGGCTTCGGCGGTTGATAATGTCGCCCTTTCTCAATAGCTAACTTATGACTGCTGATACGAAGCTTTGTGAAAATTTCCAGGTCTTCCGCCGAGTTCGTTTCCACTAAGTACTTTTCCACTGAATAGTCATTTTTAACCCTTTACCCAACGTAACGGCCAAAACCGGCCAGCGCTATTCTCAAAAATCGCCAATTAATTTTCAAAATATTTTCATTTTTTGTCTCAAAAACATAGGTTATGACCCCTCGTTGGAACGAGCTCGTCGAGCTCGTTCCAACGAGGGGTCATAACCTATGTTTTTGAGACAAAAAATGAAAAAAAAATAGTTATTCAAGAATTTTTTTTGCAAGTGTCGTCTGCTTTTTATGTTAGGTAAAGGGTTAAACAACCTGAAGTTCAACCTACTTGTTGCTAAACGGACAACTATCTGGCTAAAATAGTATTGAGGATAAAATAGTATGTTTTCAAAAGACGAACAGCGAAAGGGGCATTTAAAATAAAGAAAAAAGTTTATCGGGTCTTTTTGGTGTGTCTGTAGAAGTTCGATGGAACGCTCATTTCCCAATTTCTTCGGTATTGTTATAAAATGATCACCCGAGCAGTGCAAGGGAAATAACTCTAAAATTTTTAAGGAACATTTCGAATGAAAAATTCTAAGAAAAAGATGATACAAACGGACCCTGAATTTTAAGAAACGTAACGTCTTATTTTCAAACAGCTGTCTTTGAACTGTAAACCAGTTATCAGACTAATTAAAAGGAAAGTTTTATAACTAATTAGTCTATACACATGGCATGTAATGCATCTGCCCTTGAGAAAGCATGCGTTTGTGCTGGAATTCCTAATTATGATTTTGATATTTATGTGCTATTCTCCGCTGGAAGTTTAAACAAGCTTTTCCTTGCAGTCGTTCGTAACAGATTTTCGGTACGAACTGTTTGGGCGTGCTAAAAGCACTAAATACCTGCCCTAACAATGTAATTGCGATTCCAACTTGAAGCTGGTCATCCCTTCTACAATTCTGGATAAAATTACCGCTGAGCAAGGTGTTTTTCATTCGTAAAAGGCAATTATTATCAACGAATCTTGGGCTGAGTCGATAGATATTATTAGTTACCCCGTGTCTGATCACGTGGTACGGGTTTTTACCTACCCGAAGCCAGCCGTATTCGGCCTCATAGGATACTGCTGGCTTCAGGCAGGTAAAAACCTGTACCACGTGATCAGACACGGGGTAACGAATTTATCTATTGACTTTCCGTTTTAGAAGTACAATCTATTTCATGTGTGAACACACACAGCATGAGATCTTTTATCACCATTGTTGAGCCACACAGATTTCTGTGGAATTTTTGTGCAAAAGAGTTTTTGTGAAAATATGCCGATATGACTAGTAAAAAACAAATTATTGAATTTCTTTTTTTCTTTTTTGTCTCAAAAACATAGCTTATGAACCCCACATTGGAGGGTACTCGACAAGCTCATTCCAATAAGGGGTCATGAGCTATATTTTGGAGATAAAAAATTAAAATATAAAACATGTACACTGTAAAACTGGAATGACGCGTCTTCTACTGGGTATGGACAATTTGTAGATTTCGGAACGAGCCCTCCACTGGGTATGGGAAATTTGTCAGTGGCTGGGCGGACGTATTGTGGGTTTCAATGAATATGGTCTCATACCACGTATCTATCAACCAATCAAATCAAAAAATTCACTTTAGTCAATAGATAAAAAGAAATATCTTTTAGATAATTTGCGATAATTCACAAGCCAGCATATAATAATACCATCTTTAGCAGAATCTGAGACCCAACGGCCATTCCTTTTCCAAGACATTTCATTCACATTTGCATTGGCGGCAGCTGATGCGCCCGCAGCACGTAGAGAATGAAGCCCGCTATTCAATCCATCACACACCTTGAGTCGACCGAAAATACATTATCTATTGACTAAAGTGAATTTTTTGATTTGATTGATTGATAGATATGTGGTATGAGACCATATTCATTTAAACCCACGATACGTCCGCCCAGCCACTGACAAATTTCCCATACCCAGTGGAAGCCTTGTTCCGAAATCTACAAATTGTCCATACCCCGTAGAAGACGCGTCATTCCAGTTTTACAGTGTACATGTATTATATTTTAATTTTTCATCTCCAAAATATAGCTCATGACCCCTTATTGGAATGAGCTTGTCGAGTACCCTCCAATGTGGGGTTCAGAAGCTATATTTTTGAGACAAAAAAGAAAAAAAGAAATTCAATAATTTTTTTTTACTAGTCATATCGGCATATTTTCACAAAAACTCTTTTGCACAAAAATACCACAGAAACCTGTATGGCTCAACAATGGAAGATAAAAGATCTCATGCTGTGTGTGTTCACACATGAAATAGATTGTACTTCTAAAACGGAAAGTCAATAGATAAATTCGTTACCCCCGTTTCTGACCACGTGGTACGGGTTTTTACCTACCCGAAGCCTCATGGGATACGGCTGGCTTCGGGTAGGTAAAAACCCGCACCACGTGATCAGACACGGGGTAACTAATATTATCTGGCTCTTGTATAACTTAATGATTTAGCCTTATAAATAAGCTTGCAGACTCCCTTAGACCTAAACATTGGTTTGAACAAATAACCATCAGAATCATTATTATGTTAAAATAGCGCTGCAACATCAAAAATGGACACTTCTGGCGTCAGCAGACAACCTACTTTTCCAACTTGCATAATAAAAGTTCTAATGCATTGAGACAAGTGTATATTCTATTTTCTGAAACACTAAGTATACCATTTTTCATGTCCCAAACAAACCCAAGCCACTGCACTCGTTGCGTGGGATTCCACACACATTTACCGTGTGCAATTAAAAATCCACACTGTTGTAAATCTGACTGAACTTTTACACTAGTTGTTTTAGCGACACTTTCACAACGATCACCAACCACCAATTCCATCATCAAGATACATAATTATCTTAAATCCCTGTTCTCGCCAGTATTTAACTAAAACTCTCAAGACTTTTGTAAAAATAAAATCAGCCGTTGAAATTCCAAATGGGAGAACATTAAACATGTAAAATTTAGTGATGTCATTAAATTTCCAAGAGAAGCCTAAAAATTTGCGATGTTCTAAAAAGATTCCTATATGATGATAATCAGATTTCAAATCGAAGGTAAACAGGTAATCTGAAATTTGAAACATATCAGACGCCACTGCACTGCAAAAAATATTGGTTCTCTTTAGAACCAAAACTGTTTCTAATCTTGTCCCTGAGATGAAACCAATTCTGCTTAAACAGTATTTATTTCAAATCAAATAAATTTACTAAGATAAGCATTCAATTTTAACAGAATATTACATGAACTGAAGTAGATTCAGCAGTAAACTTGGAGCTCATTCAACGCAGTCGCCAAACATTTTGAAACAAAGGAGATATGAACAGTTGGCATATCGAACCAGTTTGGGTTCTGAAGAGAACCAAAAACTGGTTCGATATGCCAACTGTTCATATCTCCTTTGCTTAATAATGATTTGAGACAACCTCGTATAAGCTCTAAACTTACGGCTGGAACCTCCTCAATTTATGTTTAATTTTGTTAATATTTAAAGTTAATCGTTATAAATTTATTTGATTTGAAATAAATACTGTTTAAACAGAACTGGTTCCATCTCAGGGACAAGATTAGAACCAGTTTTGGTTCTAAAGAGAACCTATATATTTTGCAGTGTGGTGCGTCCTCATACTTGAACTTAAATTTATATAAATGTGGATTTATGTGTCTGCAGTCTAGAACAAGCCTCAGTATACCTTTGTTTTCAGACACTGTCAAAGGGTTAACGACCTCAGGTGCAACTGCACACTCAGTAATTGAACATTTATCAAGTAAAGTTTGAATTTCATTTTCAACAAAAGCTTTCTGTTGTAAAGCAGAGGCATTATTTTTCAAAATAGTATTGCATGGCAAAGTAAAGAAAGGCAATTTATAACCATTTTCTAAAATATCCACAATATGTGTATTTGCCCCAATCTCTCTCCATTTCTCAATACTATTCTTAAGCCTACCAAGTGGGGTAACTGCATCTACAGAAGCCAAATTTCTTAAACTTGATAATTCCGAAAAATTTTGATTGTTATCGCCAGTAATAACAGGAATTGCTTTATCCTTATTTTTGCTTTCAAAAACAGTCTGGTCAGAATAATATCTACTTTCTGGTACAAACCAGAAAATAAGCAGACTGTCATCTGAAAAATGAGGTTCCCAGAGGGTGAATTTAGTGATGCTACCCTGCACAGCAGGGTAGCATCACTAAATTTACCCTCTGTGAACCTCAATCTGAATCAGGGTCTCAAAACTAAATAGAAAGAGGTACCCAGAGGATAAACTGGCCTACTATATGGGATATCATCATCAAATTCTCCCTCTGGGGACCTCATTCTGCAAATGTCAGACTGCTTATTTTCGGGTCTGTTCTGGTAGCAAATCCGTTTCACACTCACCCGTATCTGAAACAAACATTTTATCATTATACAAAATATCATTACAATCTATAATACTCATCTTATTTTGACTTGAAGATGCCTGTACTGGAGTACATTCTTTTCGCCAGTGTCCAAATTTTCTACAGCCAAAACAAATACCTGGCCTAAATTTTACTGCTGATGAACTTTGCTGTAAATGCTCATTCTGCTCTCGTACGTTTTTAGAATTATTAGATGGGTACGGAGTAAATCTTCTTTGTCAAAACTGCTTAGATTTGCTTTCTTTCCTCTTTTTCTGAGCTCTGAATTCTGCCTTATTGATCCTCTTTTCGTCGTCAGAGTCCTCTGCGAGCGAATTCTTCTCATATTCAGAAACCATCTTCCATCCCGTGGGTGAAGAATCTGCTAACTTTATAAGTTTGTGCATGTGTTTCAACAATTGTATACCTTCCGAAATACTTTCTCTGGCGTCAACTGTATTTTGGGATGATTGTCCTCTATGAATCTCCTCAACACTCTGCTGTGCGTCAAACAATTTCTCCATAACTTTAGAATTAGTTTTGTACTGTTCTTCATTGCCTTTTCTGTTAAATGAATACGTGTCACTGTTCATTTGTTCGATCTTGGCAATTTGAGTATATATCACTCAACTATTTCTGGCCTTCGCGTATTTTATTTTAAAAAGTTTCCGATTTTCTACTGAACAGCACTTCCATCTTGTCCAATAAGTTACTCTGTTGAGAAGTCATTGCTTCCTCTATCCGTTTTTGAACAAAATCCTCCATTGCAGGCTCCATTATATAAAAAAAAAAATATTTCAAAGTTTGGTCTCAGCTGAACGGGTGTCACAACTAGAATGAAACTATGCTTAACCTTATGCCCCAATTTTGCGCAGTAAATTGACCTTTGGTCAATACTAACTCTACATCAAAAATTATTGGCTAATAGTAACACCCCCCCCCCCCCCCAATTCTATTGGCTTGACCTTAACACATCTGATTTCATTAGCTAATAATTTCCCGCCGCCAGTTTACCGTTAAACTTCATCGAAATAACAAAACAATATTTTTTCCGCTATTCTAACGAAGCGCGGAAAAATACAAGTCTTGTATTAAACTAACACTTTAATGGCATAGCGAGACTCCTAGAATTCACAAAGGACGGGAAAAAACTGTTTCCCTGATAACATTATATTTAATGTAAAAATCTTTGGCTAACAGTAACACCCCCCACCCCCAATTATAGTGGCTTGATCTTAACACATCTGATTTCATTAGCTAATAATTTCCCGCCGCCAGTTTACCGTTAAATTTCATCGAAACAACAAAACAATATTTTTCCGCTATTCTAAGGTGGAAAAATACAATTTCTTGTGGTACTGTAGTCTGTAAGGGGTACGGGAAGATTCAGTGAAAATGAGGTACAAAGGAGAGGGTTCATATGCTTATCGGAGAGATTGGGGAGAATGGGACATGGGGTGTCATCGAGCACTTCGACTTATGCAGAGTGTTGGGAGGAGAGGATAAGCATGGGAATGGGTAGGCAGTTGAGAGCACAGGGAAAACCAAGGTCTTCTCATGCACCAGAGAACCGCGATGAATCAGCGACTGGTATTATGATTATGATTATTTATTATTATTATTATTATTATTATTATTATTATTATTATTATTATTATTATTATTATTATTATTATTATATTATTATTATTATTATTATTATTATTATTAAGCGAAAGCCACAAACCACTGTCTGATAACCTTAAGACATCAAATACTGGGGCCAAATCTTCCCGGCCGAATCTTCCCAAGGCCAAAAAGACAAGGCCGAAATCTTCTCAAGGGCGAACTTTCCGTTCCCGTGTGTAAGTATAGGCCGTATTTGCCTTCATATGGCATTTTGTCAATTACATAAATGTACATGTATGGGGAATGCTAAAAAAATCAGTATTCAATCAATAATTTATTAATTAATCATCTCAAATATGAGATCATACGGAAGCCGGTTAGTGCCACCTGTAAATCAATTTTTATGTCGTAATTACGACATAGTATGTCGTAATTACGACATACGATGTCGTAATTACGACATACAATATATACTATGTCGTTATTACGACTTAGTATGTCGTAATTACGACATAGCTATCTCGTAATTACGGCATACTAGATCGTAATTACGACATAGTATCTCGTAATTACGACATAGCTATCTCGTAATTACGACATACTAAGTCGTAATTACGACATACTATGTCGTAATTACGAGATAATATCTCGTAGTTACAACATACTAAGTCGTAGTTACGACATAGCTAACTCGTTATTAAGACATACTAAGTCGTAATTGCAACTTATTGTGTCGTAATTACGAGATACTATGTCGCAATTACGAGATAATAAGTCGTAATTACGATATAGTTATGTCGTAATTACGACACACTAAGTCGTAATTACGACATACTATGTCGTAATTACGACATATGGTATGCCGTAATAACGACTTATTATGACGTAATTACGACTTAGTATGTCGTAATTACGACATAATATCTCGTAAATACGACATACTAAGTCGTAATTACGACATAACTATGTCGTACTTATGACATAGTTATGTCGTAATTACGACTTAACTTATTATGTCG
This sequence comes from Pictodentalium vernedei, assembly GCA_031216915.1. Taxonomy (NCBI): domain Eukaryota; kingdom Metazoa; phylum Mollusca; class Scaphopoda; order Dentaliida; family Dentaliidae; genus Pictodentalium; species Pictodentalium vernedei. Next base: position 102,032,507 of record CM062294.1, read on the forward strand.
TAATTACGACTTAGTATGTCGTAATTACGACATAGCTATCTCGTAATTACGACTTAGTATGTCGCAATTACGACATAGCTAACTCGTAATTACGACATAGTATAGTCAATGATAACCGTGCATGTATGTGTGTTGCACCGAGATTATACCGTCTCACTGCTTTTCGACTGCAAAGTTTGATCGCTATGCTTATGAAAAAGCTGGAAGTGATTTCAAAATGCTCATTTACTGAATTAAAAAGCATTGCTTTAATGGTGCTTTGAATGAAATTTCCCATATGTAACTGAAAGCTCGAAACTATAACCACACAAACATCTTTCCTCAATTCGTGATACGCCCACAAAGAAGCCTATCGGCTTTTCGAAGCAGTAAACAAATTGTTGCCCTTGATTTGCAACTCGATCCTTTTCAAACGCCCGACGTCTCCTTGTTTTTATTGAACCCTGCACATTATGTCAATGCTTGCGGTCTCAAATTTGTATTACACACACTTGTATTCTGTAGGTGACGACATTATTACCCGGCAAAAGTAAAATAAACAAAAGATAAAAAAAAAACAAACAGAAACGAAATGAAGTAAATAGCGATGTTGCGGGATTTGTAACTATGGGCTTCATTCAACTCCGGAAAATTACATATTTATCGCCGAGACAAACTGTCATAATCCCCAAAATTCACTTCTGAAAACATCTACAGTCATTTGCTTCCGAAATTTGTCTCAACCCAGATTGTCAACCCTTGAATCTTGCGCGATATCATTTCTTTACAGCATGAATGTTCCTTTTTCATAGAACAGATTTCACACACCACCCCACTCCCCGACTCACATACACCCTTCATCACCAGGCCACCATCCCGAATAGAAGTTTTGGGGAGAAGCTAATCTTGCAGCAATTTAAAAAAAAATAACCTATCCCAGGTGGTGTCTTGGTTCGAATTGAGGTATCGGTAAACCTATTTTTGGGAGACTTTCTTCTTACATCGCCATAAAACGCTTGGGTTTTCTAAAACATGTTCTCAGGAAGACCAACATTCCTAGACACACACACCCGTACGCTGTTCTTCGCATCTACAGTGCTAGCATTGCTTGTCTGCATCTAATCCTTATAAAAGGACACGGATACTCAGTGGGAGTGTTCTGGAATTCACTGATAGAGCAAGTTATTACCGTTATGTATTAGGGCATTCACAGACAATATAACATAACACCGTTTTCCTATAAAGGACTACCATTAGTCAATCATATCGGCCGGTTATCTAAACTAAATTTCAAATCACCCCTTCATATCTATAGTCACGAAATTCTTTTGAAGGTGGAATAAAGAAAGTATTCAATCGATGGGGAAACAGGACTCGTTGCCTAGGTTCATGGGGCATTTATATGGCTATCAACATAAGGACATGAAGTCTTTGTTGGAATACACTTTGTTGTAACTACGAAGTATGAAGCCATTATTACGAGAGTTAAGTCATAATAACGCTTATGTAAGTGTAATGTGGTAGCAGTGCCAAGTATTATAAATACGGAGGGAAGGGGGGGGGGGGGGAATCCGAAGCATACATCGTATGGTCTCTCCCACGTGTGGAACCTAACGCATTCCAACCGACTCAACGAAAGATATAAAGATGTGCACGTAGCATTTCCTTCTCCTCATACCTCTTAAAAAACATTCTTTCCGAACAGTCGCTAAACCATTGAATACAAATACAGAGCCCTTATGACCACACGGAACCTAAATTCTAAGTGAAATTCTACAAGAGTGGTTTTACTGTCTTAAGGTGGCTAAGGGGAGTTGTTGGGTATCTTGTATTTTAAAACGGTCTCTCAATGCAGCTAATAAAAATGTGATTTGACTGGATTGGCTCACACCACGGGACTGATCATGCGGCACCACGCGTACGACCCCACACATCCCCACCATCCCTATAATGTACCATCGGGAAAGACAGAAGCCGAACAGGATCTGTAGAATCCTAGAAAATTAGATACATACATGTGTACAATATCTTGGACATCTAACCGTTCTCGTCAAAGATGGATACTTTTAGAGGCACAAACTCGATGATGACCCAAGAATGTTCATGGAAAACAGCTGGAGGAGAACAGGGTACTAGAGGGGGCGGGGGCTAAGTTCCAGCTTTTACTCTGAGAGCGGCCGGAAAAGCATAATCCCTATGGTGGTTAGGAATCTCCAAAATCAGTGCTTTGCCAGGAGCAAGTTACATTTTGCCTGGATATGGACCACAATCAACCTATTCGCCGAGCTCTTTTCTCTCTTCACTCGTGAATGTCACCAGTGAGAAAGTTGTGAACATGAAAAATAAATTCTTTGTCTCGTTGGTCGATGGCAATGTTGAATACCACTGCCTGGTAAAGGTCTTGTTCACCGCATAGTCTTAAGACTACCACGGATGACTGCTCGTTTGGTGATATTTGAGATACTTGGCCCCCCAAATTAGCCACGGCAATCGGAAATGTCGCGGTAAAAGCAATGACAGAATGCTACGTTTTCTTTCTGTGGCATTACTGACTGCCGACTGTCATGGTTAACTACGATAAATGTAGACTAATTGTCTAAATATCTCTCCGAGAAGCGAAGATATGGGTACATAAGAACCGTTCTGGAAATTCATTTCATGGTCGGGCAAACATGCCACACCCCTCACCCCCAGTATGCGAGCATAGCTACGAGCCTGGGAAGAAATTAACTCACAAGAACTGGCACAATTATCTCGACGTCCTTTGTTATTATCTAACATGCAAACGTTGGTGTTCAGGTGTTTGTTATGTAGTTTTGAATTGATGTCAGGCTACCCTCAGAATGTGGCACATTTGTTGTGTAGAAGTGGTATAATTTGGTATGGACAGTTCTTGCTATTTTTTAGTCCATTGTCAGCCAAAGGGATGTTTTTATACTACATAACTATTGGGTGTCATGTCATATCGTGACGTTCTGTGGGTGTATTTTATTGTCTTGTCAGTATCCATAGCAGTGGAATGGCCTCTGATTCTCTAGTTACAATTTTAGATTCATCAGGCTTTATGGTATAGACTGTTTGTAACCCTTTAGACAATTTTATTTTCCCAGTCGATTGGTCGTCGTATCGATTTTTACCGTACAATCCTATATATGCTTCCTATACAATCCTATGGTTGCTAAGGATAGCACATAATGCCTGATCCCGTGGTGTTATTAAATATGCCTGTCTGGTGTGTTGCTATAGTGTGAACACTGTGTACCTCACTTGGTCTTTCTTTAGCTTCCCTGAGCTATTGTCCATGTTGAGGTCAGAAGGATGTCTTTGTTCACACTGACCCAGAATTGTGTGGTGCCAAATTTTCACCCAACCTGAATATTTTTAGCCAAATAAATGTTTCGATGCCAAACGCTGATGAGATAGGTGGATTCTTCTGTGGCATGTGCTGAAAAAAGTAATTAATTATCACGGTTCAAGGCCTCTCCCGTTTACTATCTATTTATTTATTAGGGTTTAAAGACAATTTCGACAGCCAGGTTCACCTCGTGTTGGACTCTTGTATACAAAATCTAGCTTACATTTACTGTTCATTTTCAGACTACGTACCTGTGGTTTAGATGGGCTTTACTGACTTGAGGACGGTGAAAAATTGGTGTTTCGAACGTCAGGTAGCTTGAGAGAATCGTCAGGCAACGATGTTTGTTTGTTTGTTTATTTATTTGTTGGGATTTAACGACACTTTCAGCAGCCAGGGTCATATCGTGTGGAACAAATTTATGGGTGGAAGAAGGAGTACCAATTGAGAACCAATGGGCAGGACCGAGCAACTGTCAGACTCTCCAACTTACTAAACCGACACAAGCAGAATTGGCAGTGGTTGAAGGCAAGTCACCATCGACTCAATTAATGTCCCAAACAGAAAAGGACGAACATCTTTCTAAAATATGTGACAGTAGTATGTCTCGCACCTTTCACCCCTTTTTTGGGGGTGGGGACCCCGGTGAGTGATCTTGGAAGTGACGCCATTTCACGTGACCCAGTGGCACAATGTTTGATTGTCATGGTAACCCTCGTGAGAGACCATGTTGTGACGTAAGTACCATAGTGATATGTGACGTTAGATCGCATGTGCAGCGTGTGTTGTTTGAGTAATAGTGTTTCCGTCGTCCATGTTGCATACTGGAGGCGCCATCTTAGTTCCTATGGTTGCGCGTGGTTGATATGTTACCCCAAAACCTTCTTATAGGGCCAGGAGGCCTCTAGAAGGCGTGTTCAACTGAATAGGAATAGTTGTCAGGTTCATTTACTTCGTAGAATTACCACAAACAACCCAACAATCCTTCAAATCACCAAAATCACCTCCAAGGTCTACGTTGGGCGTATCAGAGTGGCAGGTAGTGCTATAAGACGCGTTCTTTTGTATAAGAGTGAATATAATTACCCAAATAGACCAGTCATTTGTTTATTTGGCTCAGCGTTACTCCAAATTCTCGGTTTCTACCCGTTATTCGGATTCTTTCGGAATCTTCTACCTCTACATATGTATCTATGCTATAGCTTCTGTCTACCCGGTCCTGTAATTTGTTCTGGAGTACACTGCAGTAGAGCCTATCAATTGGAACAGTTTTGCTCATTATTACTATATTTAGCTTTTCTGGTCTGCTGTGGCTAGTTCTGAACCTATTCCAAGTACTGCTCATTCCTGTTTCGTTTAATTTATCCAGATCGGATTTACTTTACCACCATGTCCCGTATACTCCCTTTGTGAGAATCCCTTTTTGGAAAACGTCTGGCCTTTTCATAGTATGAGGCCACGAGGACCATGAGAAAACCCCTCATTGAGGTATAATTTACAATCCCTCTTAGCCTCATCTCGGTATCGAATTGCTACGTTCTGTGGAATCCCTTTTTAAGAATCCCTTTTTGGAAAAACGCCTTACCTTCGGTACCCTTTTTTTCTTGTATGAGGCCATGAGGTTGATGAGAAAATCCCTCAATGAGGTCTGATTTACCACCCCCCTTAGCCTCATATCGGTATCGGATGTCCACCGTCTGTGGAATCCCTTTTTGTGAATCCCTTTTTGGAAAACATCTGGCATTCGGCACCCCTGTTTATAGTATTCGTATGAGGCCATGAGACAAAACCCTCGCTGAGGTCTAATTTACCAACCCTCTTAGCCTCATTTTGTATCTGAGGATACCTATGGCATGGTGATATACTATTTGCGGATACGTTTTGAGGATATCTATCTGAAGATAGTTGTGGTTCCAAGTACCTGTTTGACCCTGGCGGCGTCTCTGCCACTACTACTGACTTGTCCATAGGCACAATCATGTGTCCAATGGTCGACTGCAGTCGGTCAATACTATAGTGTTCTACTAACATTACAGCCTGGAACCATTAAGGCCTTGTACCATTACTATTGACGACGACAGGGACGGTATGGGGCAAGCCTCTTTCCTTTCGGCTCTCTGCAACTATAGGGTTTTGGGATTTTAGCTTATTTCATAGCGGGGCAAAGGAGCAAATTATTTAGGTCGTCAGCGGCGTTTGTGTCTCCTGCGGTCTTTTCGGGGGAGGAGTTGGTTGTGTTGGAGAGATCGCGGCAGTTGGTGTTGTCGGTATTATAGGAATTGTAGGAGGAGAGCTTGAGGGCTGATTTGGTTAGTATGGTCTCGCGCTGTCTGCTTCGGTTACGTCTTTCTTTGCGGTTGAGGGCTGTTATACCCGTATATCATTTAGCAGATAGTGTCCTCATCCGCTTATCCCGTACGATTGGTAAACTTCGCACTTATCCTGCATCCTGAGTCGTAGCTCCTAGTTGCTGACCTCCACTCACAGGGACGCCTCCATGAATTCCGCTGTGCGCACCTCCTGGTAAAGGCTCTGGTCTTAAAAAGCTGGAGGGGTGGGAGTTTAAGGGGTGGAAAGTGCATCTCCCGAGTAACCTTCCTGCTCCAAAGACAGATCTCCCTCCTCCATCTCCTCTTCAGATGAAGATGGGGATGAGGATGGAGACTAATTTGTCTCCTGACAATCTAGAGTCCTCTGGACACTCATCCCCCGATGGGGCACCGGGCGAGGCAAGGACTGGTCAGGGGAGCAGGTATTGGCCTTTAGGCGCCTTCACTTGCCCCTTTCTTCTCTCTCTTTCTCCCAAAATTCCGTCATTCGGCGGGCATCTCGTTGTCTGGCGGAGGGTCCATTTCTTGTTCTTATTCTTGTGCCCTTCACAGATTCGGTGGTTAGAGTGATCGACCACCTTGCCCGAGTTAGTAGGAGTGACCAGTGCGGGAGGAAATCCCCATCACCTCTCCAAAGACTCCTGTTCAACTATTCTGTCAATATATACTGGTAAGTGAATTTCTCCCTTGCGCTCTTGGATACTCCTAGTGATAGCAAGGGCAGCCCTCAGACATAGCAGTGTTAATTGGAAGGGGAGCTCCATTTCAACGATGTTGACACATGGGAGTCCAAGGTGTGAAAAAATGAAAATGTGGACTAATCGAGCTGATGGTGTGACAGGTGAAGTATTTATCTAATTTAAAGATGGCTTTTGTAAAACTGAAGATTTATTATGTTTCATAAAATATGCTTAATTACCAATCAACGACAATTGACGCCAGTAAACAAGTAACGAACCGAATTGAATATATTGGTTTTTGCGCACCGAAGGCGCGCAGGTTCGGCTTGGTGCAAGCCCCGTTCGACCCTCTGTGACCGTATAATGTTTTTCCGTTATATTTAGGCGTGGGAAGGGAGGAAAGCGTTCGAGGCATTAGGAGGACGATCGCATCTCTTTCATACATAACAAATCGAGAGAGAAGCACGGAAGTTGAGGCTCGAACCGTCGACCTCTAGCACACAATGTTGGATGGTAAATGAACCCACAGGTTCCCCCTCAGAGCGGTCGAAACATCCACAATTCTTCAGCACAGCTTCCACAATGTCGCCAACTGCTGAGGGCTGGTCTCGGCACCAATGTAACAGCTCGAGAGAGAAGTGCAGGAGCCGAGACTCGAACCGTCGACATCCAGCACATAAAGCGACCGATTTACCATGAGACTAAGAGATCCGGGACAACGACAACTAGGCTGGTTGGTAAATAAGTGGCCCTTATACCTCGACCGCTGCACATATAGCGGTGGAAACTCTGGTTGCGATCTATGTGCTATTAGGTATTTTCCCGATGAGGTTTTAGAAGCATTCTCTGGATGGATTCAGTGCAGGTGTCTTTTATGCATGCAATGCATTGTTCTACTGAGCCACTGTAATTTATCGTGAGGTCGTCGTGGTCCTTGAAGCTAGCCTCGTTTACAGTTTGGGTGAAGAAGGTCCATGGTCTGTTCGTATGATCGTAGTCTTTGTGTTCTTTTTCGGATTCCGAGAGTACGTATTTGCTGGAACTATTGGAGCAGCGGCTGGATTGCTCAGAGCCAATCGGAGATCCAGGTCCAGATTGGTTGACTTCCATTTCCTCCTCCTTCTCTTCCTCCTCATCTCTGCCTTCCGACCTGTTTGGTGAAGATGCGCGAACCGCCGAAGGCGGGGAATGTGGTGGAGACGGTTTGGAGGTTGTCGCCCTATCCTTCTCCTGTGTCTCTCAGTTCTCCTCTTCTCCAGCCAGGCTTCCCATTGTCTGGCGTCCCGGCGTTTTTCTGATGGTGGCTTTCTTTTCTTCCGCGGACCCTTTTCAGGATGACCACTCATGGTGTCGGCCTTCTGTCCCTTCCTCTGATGTGGTACTTTCACAGGTATGCCCGTTCGCTCGGAGAACCAAGCAATCAATGACGAAGGCGATGAAAGAACTAACCATTTAATGTGCTTGATTAAATACTAGATTGTCACCTCTGCCACTGCCTGCCTTTCAATCATGTTTACCAACCAACCTTTCTTTATTTGCAGTGGTAAGCTTCGTGAAAACCTATGGGTGTCTCCGCCTTAATTGCCAGGTGATGCGTTTATTTTATGGCACGTAACCGAACAATTCCTTGGTTTATTTTATCACCAACCGTTCTTAGCAAAGATTTTTTGGTGCCACAATGTTAACCAAGCGGAGAAGTTATAGTGCCAAATCAAAATGTTTTAGTTGGCTAAAGTGGCACTCGACAGTGTGAACGCTGAGTATGTCGTGCACACGTTTTGCCCGAAAAGCATGATACTGGAAGTTATGTGATGACACGTTTTCCCTGTGGGTGTCACACATGTTATCAAGGAAACCCCCGTGAGCAGCCATGTTGTGACGACATCATCAGTGTGATACCCGATGTTAGTGCGCATGCCCATCACTCTGCGTGTGTGTCGTCCATTTTGTTTCCTGCAGACCGCCGTCTTGGTTTCTATGGCAACACGTGGTTGTAATGAGGACGTGTGGCCTCTAACTGGTGGAGGGATGTGAAGGGTGCGATCGATTTTATAGGAATTTATCTAACCACAACTGCCAATAGTACCAATACATGCTTATCTCATAGCTAGCGCTCTCTGCTATGGTCTGCTGTGACCGTCATTGTGCCTGTACTTGCCTAATGCCAGAGTTTCCTGCCACTACTCCCGGAACTACCAATACTATTCATTCGGGGTTCTATCACTGGTTTATACTACCACTGTCTGCTGTCAATTCACTACTAGGTGCTAATCGTACATGTTGTCTTGCCATCCCTAGTAAACAAGTTCACAAACTATCATCCACCTCTCTCATTGTCTTCTGGTAGTGGTTCTATACCAATGCCTTCTTCCCTTGTTTTTACTTCCTACACCACTCCACTATCTTTTCTGGTCACTACAAGGCCTTTGGCTACCCGTATCTTGTCACTGCTATTAACTCTACAGTGATTGTTCGGTCATAACTTCTATCCAGCTACTCATCTACTACCACTATGTGACTGGCTAATATCAATATCAATATTATTCTCTCTAATTGACGTTTTACAATATCGTTTCCTATCAATATCGTTTACAATATCGTTTACTACTAGTGTTGCCATCCGCTGTCTACAAGTGCACTGATACTATCAGATTATCTTCTCACTCTCCTCCTTTAGCACTACGACGTCATCTACTGTCTACCCCACTGCATGATATATGATGACTGCTAGCCCTTATGGCTACCACTATCTCATGGCATTACTATCAGCTCTAATGTCTTCGTCGAGTACTTCAGTCTTCCACCACTACTGATGCTTATGAGTCCACCAATACTACCATACTATCTACTAAGCTGCTAAGTACTACATGTAAGTACTATCTGTCACCTCATAGGTCCTATCTGTCAATTGTTTGAGTGTTCTTCCTCGGAGAAGTGACTGCGATCGTGGGTTGGTAGAAATAGCAAGTAGAGCTATAGAACAGAGAGACCTCCAAAAGGTATGTCCGATTTGATAGGAGTATGTGGAATCACCGGAACGACCGACAAACACAAAAATCTAAAATTACCCCAACTGGCTTTCCTAGCTTTGTTCCTGGATATCCGAAGCACATTTGACCACATAATGTTCTCCGGAAATATTATTTAATTATCAGCTCTGAACCATTGGTTCCTTCTGTCAATTCTGTGAGTTGATTGCATATATGTTTCGAGTTCTATACATCATAGCCTTCAATCTGATGTGTCCTTTCTGTGTATTTCATTAAACTTATGGAATATCACACTGGACATTTCAAAGTAAACGAATTTCCGTTACTTATATAACTCCTTAATGAATGTAATTCATTAAAATAATAACAATGTAAGAATGATTTTCGCGTAATGACCACTTGATGTCATACACTCATAACGAACACTTTCATACAAGGGTATAGGAGTATAAGGGTATTTTTGCACATTGAAAATTGCTGTTTCAAATGGTCAACTTTTTTTTTTTTAAATCAGCGCTTTTCAGAAAAATTGCTGACGTTGGCCGACCAGCAGTTTTCTCGACAGACAGAAAATTTCTGACAGATATTGCATTTGGTGAGCGAACCGCTCCCCTTCTTGCTTCGGATCTGTTGTTTGTGTAGTGGATAATGTGGTTGGTGTGGTGGTTGTTGTTTTGGGAGAAGTAGTTGTTGTTGCAGTAGTTTGTTTAATCAATGCATTGTTTGGTGTCGTAGTGGATGGTATAGTAGTTGTTAGTGCCATAGTAAGAGCTGTGGTTGTAGTTGTAGTTGGTATTGTTCTTGTTGGTGTATTAGATGGAATGGTTGTTGTTGTTGTGGTTGGTGCAGTAGTGGATGGCGTCCTAGTTTTGGGGGTTGTAATGTTAAAATTGTAATGAATGATCCTGTAGTTGTAGTGGTGGTGTATTTGTGGTAGTGGAAGGTGTTGTAGTTGCAGTGGTGGTGTATTTGTGGTAGTGGTAGGTGTTGTAGTTGCAGTGGGTGGTGTATTTGTGGTAGTGGTAGGTGTTGTAGTTGCAGTGGGTGGTGTATTTGTGGTAGTGGAAGGTGTTGTGGTGGTTGGTTGTACTGGTTATTGGTGTAGTTGGTTTAACTATTGCAGTGTATAGTAGTGTTTGATACAGCAATAATTGGTGTTGCTTAAGTTGAAATAGTAGAGGTATGTGTGGTAGTTGTAGTGGTTGTTGGGGTAGTAGCTGAAGTGGTTGGAATGATAGTTATCGATCTTGTGGTCATAGCGGCTGGGGCATAGTTGTTGTAGTTAGTGTCCAAGTTCTTTTGATTGGTGTAATTGCAGGAGTGGTTGAAGGTTTACTGGTCTTGGTAGTAGATTTGGTTGTTGGTGTTGTATTGGTTAGTGTAGTAATTGGTGTAGTAGTTGTTGATATGGTAATGGTTCAACCGGTACCATAGTAGTTGGTGGTGTATTTAGTTGTTGGTGTAGGAGTTGTATTGTCTAGTGCTTCAGTTGTTTGTGCTGTAGTTGTGGCTGTTGGTTTCACAGTGCCGTACTTGTGGTGGTTGGAGTCATAGGTTTTTTGGTTGGTGTAATAGTTGCATGAGTTGTGGTTGGTTGTTGGTGTTGAAGTGGCTCCAAAAGAGAGACCTCCAAAAGGTGTAGTAGTTGTGGTCGTAGGAAAAGTATTTATAGTGGTTGGTGCTTTAGTTGTTGGTGGTATTGTTTGTGGTGTTGCAGTTGTTGGTGTAGTAGTTTTGAGCATGATAATTGTAGTGTTTTTATCCCCGCATTTTTTGAAAAAGTGGGGATATTGTGCTCCGTCCATCTCATCCGCCACATCCGTTCCGTCCTGTCACGTCCGTACGTCCGAACTTCATATCAACAAGAATATGAAATTCGAAACATTTAGACTATGATGATGTGTTCAGACAGCATATGTAGACGTGCATAAAGGATTCGGTATTTTTGATAGCACCACAAGAACCACAACTATCATTCCAGCCACTTCAGCTACAACACTCCAACAACCACTACAACTACCACACCCACCTCTACTATTTCAACTTAAGAAACACCAATTACTTCCGTATCAAACACTACTATATCAACCATTACTACACTACTGAAACTATTTCATCAAAACACAACAACTACAAAAGTCTTTACCGTAACACCAACCTCTACTACAAATCACTATAACTGCATCATCAACACTACAATCGCTACGGCAACCGTTACTACACCACCAACCATTGCAACTACCACGCCAACCACGACTACACCAACAACTTCAACACCAACTACTACTTCCCCCACTACAACTAATGCATTAATCATTACAACACGATAGTACCAACAACTATACTCAAATAGCCATAACTACTACACTAGCCACTTCTACACCAATAACTATTATATCAATCATTGTATGAACTTCGACAACACGAACAACTATTATGCCAACCACTATTACACAACCCCTATGACTACCACACCAACTACTACATCTAAACCTTGGGCATTTACATCTACTACACAAACCACTACAACACCATCAACTAGTCCACCAACTACTATGGCAACCAATGACTAAAATACCATAAACCCCAACTATCGCAACAACCACTGCTATATCAACCATTACAACTACTACACAAACACCTACTGCACTAGTCACTACCACGCATACATCGACAGCACCAATAACTTCTACAGCGGCCTCTGCCACTCCAACGTTGACAATACAAACAACTCTTTCTGCAACAACTGCATAGTGGACCATTATAACTTCTAGACCAATAGTTACTACATCAACTACCCCCACCCCACCCGCCAAAAATACGACGCAAACTAGTGAACCAATCACTATAACCTCTACACCAACCACTCCATCTACAGTACCAATCATGATTTTACGGCCAACAACAACACTAATAGCTACATCTACTACAACACCAACGACTATGGCTTAATTACGCCCAACACAACTCCACAACAACGCTAACTACTGCATCTGCCACCACAACTACTATACCAACCACTTAGTCAATAACTACGCCAACACCTTCAACTGCTACACCATCCATAACACCAATTTCGACAGCACAATCTACTACTAAAGCGACAACTACAATATCCACAACTATCAATTGTACACCAACAACTACTACACCAATTACTATAACTATTGCATCAACGACTATAATTACGACAACAACCACTTCAACTACAAACCAACCAATACTACACTCTCCACTTCAAGTTGAAGAGCTGGTACTTCAATCATTCTAACATCCACATCACCAACCATGATGACACAACTCTAGAACACAACCTCAGCAACAGGCCAAACTATTGCATCAGCCACTACAACAACTATATCAACCAAGCCATCTACTGTGTGAGCAACGAAATCTAAATCGTCTACCACAACTACTACATCGAGAACTACAACATCATTACATCATTACATGTATTACCCTACTATTATAACACCAATGAATACAATGACTAAACCAACTGGTACACCAGCAAAAATGAAAAACAAGAGATGCGCATCGAAGATGCAGGCATCGAGTTGTGGTGGCAATCGGAGAGTGCAGCATATTCATAACCCAATTATCAATCATATGCTGGTTGTCAAATCTGTAACCTTTGTTCAAGGTAAAATGCTAACAAGTTCAGAATTTTAAATATTAATTAAGGCCCATAACTCTGTAACGAACAAAATTGGAGCGGGGCAGTTTCGAACCTGTTTGAAATATCCTGTATGACAAATGTTCGTCAAACCGGAGAAGGTTTCTTCAAGTTATTGCGCCAACGCACTCAAAACTTGTAAAAATCGACTAATTAAGACCCATAACTCTGTGCTGAAAAATCGGGCGGGCCAGCTTTCTAATTTGCTTGAGATATTTTTGCAAAGGATCTGTATGACAAACTTTAGTCAAATCTGAGAATGTTTGTTCAAATTATTGAGCTAACAGTGTGAAGACGCCCGGACGCCCAAACGCCCAGACGCTCAGACACCCATAGCCACAACACCAACCACTACAGCTATAAAAGCAACAACTGCAACCCAAACCACTGCAATGGTTAAACCAACTACTCTACTAACCACTACAACCAACCACCACAACACCCTCCCACTATCACAGATACAAGCCCCACTGCAACTACAACACCTACCACTACCACAAATGCACCACCCACTGCAACTACAACACCTACCGCTCCCACAAATACACCACCCACAGCAACCACAACACCTACCACCACCACAGATACATCGTCCACTGCAACTACCCACAGATACACCACCCACTGCAACTACAACACCTACCGCTTTTACAAATACACCACCCATTGCAACTACAAGACCTTCTACTACCACAAATACACCACCCACTGCTGCTACAACACCATTTGTTACAACATCAACATTACAACCCCCAAAACTAGTACATCCACTACTGCATCAACAACAACAACCACTACATCTACTACACCAACAAGAACAACAACACCAACCACAACCACAACTACAGCTCTTACTATCACACCAACAACTACTATACCATCCACTACGACACTAAACAATGCATTGATTAAACAAACTACTGCAACAGCAACTACTTCTCCCAAAACAAAAACCACCACACCAACCACATCATCCATTACACCAGCAATAGACCCGCTAGAAGACAATATCAGTAGGAAATTTTCTGTTGTCTGTTGGGAAAACTGCTGATCGGCCAAGTGTCAGCATTTTCTCTGAAAGGCGTTGATTAAAAAAAGTTGATGACATCAAGTGGAAAACAACCCACGCATTGTTATTATTTTAATGAATTACTTTCATTAAGGAACTATATAAGTAACGGAAATTTGTTTACTTTGAAATTCCCACATGTGATATTCCATAAGTATAAATGAAATACACAGAAAATATACATCAGAATGAAGGCTGCGCGGCATAGAATACGAAACGTATACGCAGTCAACTCACAGAGTTGACAACAGGCACCAATGGGTCCTGGAAGTCTGCTACCGTATTCGTATCAGAACTGATAATAAAATAATATTTCCGGAGAACAACTCGTGGTCAAATGTGCTTCAGATATCCAAGAGCAAATCTAGGAAATTCTATTTAGGTAATTTTGATGAGTTGTCGGTTGTTCCATTTACTCTACATACTCCCATCGAACCAAATATACCTTTTGGTGGTCTCACTGTTCTATAGCCTTGCGTGCTACTCTTACCAACCCAAGATCGCAGCCACTTCTTCGAGGAAGAACACATCAAATAATTGACTGATAGGGCCGTATGAGGTGACAGATAGTACTTACATGTAGTACTTAGCAGCTTAGTAAATAGTAGGATGGTATTGTGGGATCATAAGCATCACTACTGGTGGAAGACTGGAGTACTGGACGAAGATATTAGAGCTGACAGTAGTGTCCGGAGATAGTGGTAGCGATAGGGGCTACAAGTCATCATACATCGAGTATTGAGGTAGACAGTAGATGCAAGGGCAGACGATGAGGGTGAGAGGGTAATCTGATAGTGTTAGTGCACTTGTAGACGACGGATGGCAACACTAGGGGCTAGCAGTCATCGTAGATCGTGCAGTGAGGTAGACAGTAGATGTAAGGGTAGATGACGTACTGATTACTATCAGTTTATCCTCTCATTCTCCCACGTCGTAGGGGGAGAGTGAGGGGGTAAACTTATAGTAATCTGATAGTGTTAGTGCACTTGTAGATCGCGGATGGCAACCCTAGTAACAGCTTGAAGCGAATTGATACAGAGCGAGAGTAAGAGGGTAATTTGATAGTAATCTGATAGTGTTAGTGCACTTGTAGACGACGGATGGCAACACTAGGGGCTAGCAGTCATCGTAGATCGTGCAGTGAGGTAGACAGTAGATGTAAGGGAAGATGACGTACTGATTACTATCAGTTTATCCTCTCATTCTCCCACTACGTCGTAGGGGGAGAGTGAGGGGTAAACTGATAGTAATCTGATAGTGTTAGATCGCGGATGGCAACCCTAGTAACAGCTTGAAGCGAATTGATACAGAGCGAGAGTAAGAGGGTAATTTGATAGTAATCTGATAGTGTTAGTGCACTTGTAGAACACGGATGGTAACACTATTGCATCAGGCCAATGATGAGAATGGAGAGAATAGTATTGACATTAGCCAGGTATAGTGGTAGTAGATGAGTAGAAGGATAGACGTTATTGCCGTACTATCACTGTAGAGCTAACAACAGAAGATAATAGTAGCCAAAGGACCTGTAGTAGCCAGCAGAGATAGTGGAATGAGGTAGAAAATAAAAACTGGGGTAGAAGACATTCATAGTACCACTACTACAAGACACTGAGAGAGGTGGATCATAGTTTGTGAACTTCCATACCGGAGATGGTAAGACAACATGTAGGATTAGCAGCTAGTAGCGAATTGACAGCAGTCAGCGGTAGTATAAACCAATGCTAGGACTCGAGTGAATAATAGTATTGGGAGGACTAGGATTTGTGGCAGAAAACTTTGGCATTAGGCAAACACAGGCACAATGAAAGCAGACCATAGTAGAGAGCTCTAACCAAGGGTAAAGCATGCATTAGTACTATTGGTAGTAGTGATTTGGGCTAGTAGTCGATATTCCTTAAAATCGAATGCTCTCTTCACATCACTCCCCCAGTTAGAGATCACTCGTCTTTATAACAACTACGTGTTGCCATAGAAACAGAGATAGCGATCTGCGATAAACAAAATGGACGACACACACACACACAGACGTGCTGCGCATGCGCACTGACACCCCACATCACCACGATGATGTAGTCACAGTATGATCGCTCACGTGGGCTACTACGATAACACACGTTACAACCACAAGCACTGTGGTTGTGTAAATGAAGAACTAATAATTTCAACTTTTCAAACTGTGAGTATCCAGGCTGTCATATGAGGCGGCAGAATTTCCTACAGTGGGTAGGTGATCTGCAGCAAAAACAAAGTCAGTTAAGATACGTAACTCCATTGCATTGAACTTGATATTGGAGTTTTCTCCCTTACATCAATCTTTCCCAGAGTTTTGCTTCAGAGAAAAGAACCGGATTTTTTTTTGTCCTTGGAAAAAGGAAGGAAGCAGACAGTAAAGATAAATTATGTCGTGTATAATTTTTGCATATCAGTGGTGTTAACCCTTTACCCAACGTAACGGCCAGAACCGGCCAGCGCTATTCTCAAAAATCGCCAATTAATTTTCATTATTTTTTTCATTTTTGTCTCAAAAACATAGGTTATGACCCCTCGTTGGAACGAGCTCGTCGTGCTCGTTCCAATGAGGGGTCATAGACTATGTTTTTGAGACAAACAATGAAAGAAAAATAGTTATTCAATAATCTTTTTTGCAAGTGTCGTCTGCTTTTCAAGTTTGGTAAAGGGTTAATGGTATAGAATCTGTATGCTTACTTTTTAATATTAAATAACATTATCCAAATAAGTAATTAGCTGGAACTCTAAAATCCAAACTAGCAAGCAGACAACAACTTTTTACAGGGAAAGGGGAATAATCCAATAATATGATGAGAAGTCAGTGGTGTTACCTGGTCAGTGGTGTTACATGATGAAGTAACACCACTGACAGGGGGCGCGGTGGCTCAGTTGGTAGAGGTGCAGGCTGCAAGCCGAGAGGTCCTCGGTTCGAATCCCACCTGCGGCAACCGCGTTGTGTCCTTGGGCAAGACACTTCACCCCCATTGCCCACGTGGGGGCACGGTGACGTTGTGTACTGAGGTGTACTGCACGTCGATGGTGCACCTGTCTTCAACCAATGCTAACCCTGCTTGTGTGGAGTTGGTCTATTGGGGAGCTGGCAGTTGCTCGCCGTTGCTCGGTGGTTCTCTCCGGGTACTCCGGCTTCCTCCACCCGTAAAACTGTCACGGTCATGGTTAGCCATTGTGCAGAAATATGTGACCTTAAACACCAATAAATAAATAAACACCACTGACCAATGGGTAACACCACTGACACAAATTACTTTTGAACCTATCTTATCCTATATATTTTCATTTAATATCATGCTATTAGATTAAATGTAACTTGTAAGAAACTTCATTATTAAAGCATGTCCAAGAGTGAAAATTAAAAATTATTATGTTGCGGGGTACCTCAATGGTTGCGCGTGTGCTCTTGTAATGTCTTCACACCGAGTTCATGAGTTCGAGACTCGTCGCCTGGATCTGAAAAACTATGTTAGTGGCCTTAATACTGTGTTAGTGACATTCTTGAATAATACAGTGATTATCGCGGCACACTGGACCGTAAACCGAGTAGCAGGGGTCAATACTATAAAACTTCTGCTCTTGTGTATTTATAATTCGGGGGAAGGGGGGAGGTGTTGTAGTCGATACATGTTATTCAAAACTTTGGAAACAAATATATATATAAATATCTATATAAATTTTGCTCGAAGTTTAGGCGATAGTGACTACTGTTTTAAAGCTCATAAGTTTTTTATTGAAAAAAAAACCCCAAAAAACAGAGACGGCGCATTTTTCGACCGGCCCGCCCTGCGGGAGAGACACTCGGCCCTGCCCATAGGGCGAGGGTTCGATCCTGATTTTTGTCACAAACGCATTTGTGAGCGAAAAAAAAAAATGCCCATCCACACCCCCACCCCGGCACTTTTTTTGAAACCACACCATTAGATTCCTGATAATAAAATTACCCCTAGTAGACCCCTTTGAAGACCTATATCGGTGTAAAAATGTTTGGTCATAACTTTTGGTGCCCCTCCCCACCCCCGGTACTTTTTAAACCTGACGATGAACTGCGCCATAAAAAAATACCCCTAGACCGGCCCTAGTAGACATACTACTCGCGAGCTGGAGCTCGGGAGTAGTATTGATAATTTTCCACTTTGTACTTTTATTTGGTATTCAAGAATGTTGCATCTGAAATTATAAGATTATTAAATTATTTATTATTTTGTTTAAGAGTTTAGTGACTATCGTGGCTTCGGCCCACGGTTTTCCAGTCGGACAGGCGCCTAGCATCGAGCTGACTAGCCGCTGCAGCTTTGTCCAACTTGATTAGTGCCTCCCTATAGCCACGTATACATCGAAGTCTTGTATTCTATATCTCACGAAAAGCCGTTGCCGCTTGTTTATATACTACTCAAAGTTTGCTAAGCACCACATATTTGACACATCATTGTGACATTTTCTTGTGACACGTTTGCGATATTTTTGGTGGATATGATTGAGGAATGTATTGAGATGGTCCCCAGTGTTTACATTAGCTCTCTAGACAGGCAGACTTATCGTGACAGTCATGGAACGCATGTACCCCTTGATTTCCATGATGTTTTCGTGTACTGTCCACATTACGTGAGATGTACAGGGTATTCAGTCTTCATTTCAACAAACCCTTGTGATTTAATGATTGAATATTGCGAATGCAAATGTAAGAAGACATTTGTCTGAAGCAGAACTGTGGTGGGCTGCAGGGGATAGTGGAACAAGGGGCTGCCCATCGTCACGTTCGTGAAGCCCTTGGGGTGCACCATACGGTGATCACCAGAGCCTGAGCAAGATTTCAGCAGTATGGCACACCAGTCAGACAACATGGTGGTGGCATTGACGGGGCAACATCTGCAGCTGAAGACTGGTTTTGATCCTTCAGGCCCATGGGAACCGCTTTGAGACAGCAACCCAGCTTCGCACTGACCTTCAGAATACATCCGGGGTAAAAGTTTGGTCGCAGACTATCCGGGCAAGGTTGCACGAAGGTGGTCTCCGATCGGGAAGACAATGTATTCGCATTCAGCTGTCCCAGAACCACCACCGGGCACGATATGAATGGGCCATGGATCACGTTGGATGGACCAGAGATGATTGACGGCATGTCCTTTTTACAGATGAGTCAAGGTACTGCCTAAACAACACAGATAGGCGTTCTAGGGTATGGAGAAGACCAGGAGAGCGATTCCATGCAGCCAACATTGCTGGGCATGACTGCTATGGTGGAGGGTCAATAATGGTCTGTGGTGGCATCACCTGGGATGGACGTACAGAGCTCTGTGTCCTTGACAGTGGTATATTGACTGCACAGCGGTATATTGATGAGATCCTGGATGCGCACGTCAGATTGTATGCAGGTGCAGTGGGTGAGAGATTCATTCTGATGGACACTCATGTTGCCCATGCTGTCCGGGAGTACCGACAGAGTGAGGGGATTGAGCGTATGGACTGGCCAGCAAGATCCCCTGACCTCAATTCAATCGAACATGTCTGGAATGAGTTGCAGCTTGCAATTTCAGTCTGCCCAAACCAACCAAGAAGTGTCCAGGAGCTTGGTGCCATGCTGGTCCCAGAATGGAACAACATCCCACAAAGGACCACCTGGAACCTCATTGGGAGCATGAGAAGGCGTTGTCAAGCTGTAATTAACAATAATGGGTCTCATACTCGATATTGAACCCACATCAGTTCGCTCCGTCAACTTTTTGGCAAATTTGAAAAATTTCCTCTTTTACTAATAATATCCATTTTCCATGGTTATCGTATTCAAAAGCTAAAAAATAATGCCAAACACAAATGAAATCTTAATTTCTGTACTTAAATCATTAATGATATAATTAAAAATAAAATATATACACTTTTCTTAACAATATTTCAACTAAAACGTAAAACAGGTAGTTGGATATACTTGGTGCTTAGCAAACATTGAGTAGTATACTTGGATATACATGAGTGACTCGTTGTCAGAAGGGATATTATGAACGTGCCTAAATATGAATAGCTGTATGATATAGGTCAATGGATCATGGAATAATTGGATGTGAAGATAACAGAAAATTCTGCCTATTATTCTACCCATATCAATGGTGTTACCTGGGTGTCAGTGGCTTTACCCGAATGTCAGTGGTGTTACCAAGAGTTTACTGGTCATAATTATTTCCTTCTTTTTAACTGATAATTGTAAATTTACCCAACATTATAACCACATCCAGTCTACCTGACTGATTTATTTTGTTTCTGAAAACAGAAATAATCAAAAGAAAAAAAACTAAATAGACATTTTGCTAAAATGCTCATTATCAACAATTGTCATTTATAATTTATTTTTTCTGGTGCATTTGAGCAATTCACAAGACATGGACAATTATTTTCAAAATGCACACCATTGCTCCATTGTATATCACGCAGCTATTCGTATTTGAGCACATTCATAATCTCCCTCTGTTTTACATTTCGTGGGTAACACCACTGACAACACATCATGGTATCCTGAAGTCTCAGGTGCTGAAAACAAAAAATGTAAAGCTGAGGGATCTCCCTGTTGTATTTCTAACTGATGGTATCACAGAGCAAAAAATGCCACATATTTGGCAGTATGATAACCAATTCAATTTTTTTCTAAAAATCAAAAATGAAATCATACCTTCTCTGGAGAATCACCCGTATGTACCCCAGAAGACTACAATGTTACAGTCACGTTCTTAAGGCCAGGCCGCTGTCCCGCCTGATAAAGAGCAGAAGAGGGCTAGGGTTGAAGCGAAGAAAGTACAGGTATTAAAGGAGAATGCCACACGCTAAAAACTAAAGTGTTAAAAACTACGCTTGAGTGCTGTATTTAACACTTTCTAAGTGCTGAACTAGCACGTTGTTCAAGTGTAGATATCCCAGAACGTGACAGGTGTTACAATAATACCACTTGACAAGTGTAATGTCGAGACACTTAAAAGGAAACAACGCAGGTGACGCGGATCAGGCTCGAACTCTCGAGCCTGATCCGCGTCATCTGCTTTGTGTCCTTTTAATTATGTACCCACCAAGCGCAAATCAAATTATGGACGGTTCTTGAAGAACCACCAATGCTAGACACATGGGAAGTGCCATCCATTCAAATTTCAGATGTCTGACGATTGTAATGTCTAAGTGCTTTAAGCATTGCACTTTGAGTGTTAAAATCAAACCATAAGAGTTAGAATGGGTTTAACACCTTGAAAGTGTCAGTTTTAACACTTCAGTTTTTAGTGTGCAAGACAAAAAGACAGAAAGACGAACGCCTAAAGATTGCCATTGAAGCCCAACGTGACGAGGAAGAAGTTACAGCTCATTCCAAAGAAGAAGAACAACAACCAATTCCCTCAGCTTCAGAAAACCAGTCACAACAGCAGAAGCCAAGGGACCCTTCTCAAGAAAGACAGCAGCAACCTAGCTCGCAGCAGGCAAGCCACTCTACAGCTCCAGGAATGATAATCGACATCCTAGAACATGAACACTTGTATCCGAAATCTGATATCATGGGGCTACTAGTGCCAACACCCACTGGAAAAGAAACTCTTACAGCTATACCAGGCTGTTGGATGGCATGCGGCGATGTTGTGTTTATCTAGTTTCCGTCAGAAACTTATTGTCTCGTCCAACCATCATAAAAAGCTACCTGGCCACTGAAACCGGCTGGGATAACAATAGGCAATAAGCGCATGTGAAGATTAGATTATTTTTCTCAAATTGCCCCACAAAGAGATATAATTGTGAATGACACACGATGAAACACACCACGGACAGGAAAAAGGTATCAATGTCAAACTATTTAATCTAAGTGACGACGGGTGTCTTTTTCTGCGCAGAACTACCAACAGGTGACTGAAACCGCCTTTTTTATTCAAGACAGACTGAATTTTAAGTAATTTGAGACTGATATCTGATATTTTTAAGAGCACTTGCCACCACTGAGACATTATGAGATGGATATTTATCCCATATGGCAGTGAATTATGTTCCCCTCAAACAATTTTTGTTCATTAACCCCCCCCCCCCCCCCCCCCACACACACACACAAAGAGATCCTGGATGACTACGGTAAAATTTTGATGAAAATTTCATCCCTGGATTGCATTGCAGACGGCGCCTCGTTTCATTCAAGGCATGATTTGTTTGTGCGTGCTTTATGTTTTTTGTTCCCAAACTTCTACACCGTCCCTCAAATAACCACCAAACTTGTATGTGCACCCACCCCAGCCCAGAGGGTGTGCACTCACTAGGGGATGAGGGAGGAGTCCATATGTGGTGCTAAATGATGTTGCAGTGGACTGCATCTCCGTCTTTGGACAGGTCGGCCAGCTGGTAATAGTATAATATAAAATAGCGCTTACAAATTAGGGTGGGATGGGCTCAAATTACTGAGGCCCTGCGATTATCAAATTTCGTGTCGAATCGATTCCCGAATCGAATCGGGCAGAAATTTCGAATCGAATTGAATCTCGAATCGAATTACGAGGCTATTCAAATTGTAAATATTACACCTTCTTTCAACCGTAAATATTGCCTGTCTTCATCATAGCATTGTATTCAATGGCGACTCGTCTGTTTGGGATGGTTATCCAAAAAGGCGGAATATTCCAAAATGTAATCAAAGGAGTTTCAGAAGCAGAACCTCCTTAAAATATTCGTTTATCATCATTTCTCGTGTACATGAGTCTCGTAGGGGCCAATACTATGAAACTTCTACAATTGTATTTTCTAGAATTGTATTTTCTAGTTGTGACTTTAAATGAGTTGAAATGAACCATTAGCATTTTCAAAGATGTGACAATTTGCCAGTTGGCAAATTGCCATATTTTTTAAAATGCTAATGTTTCATTTTAGGCAGTCATATTAACCCGTTGCCCAATGTAACGGCCAAAACCGGCCAGCGCTATTCACAAAAATCGCCAATTAATTTTTATTATTTTTTCATTTTTTTGTCTCAAAAACATAGGTTATGACCCCTCTTTGGAACGAGCTCGTCGAGCTCGTTCCAATGAGGGGCCATAACCTATGTTTTTGAGACAAAAAATGAAAAAAAATAGTTATTGAAGAATTTTGTTTGCAAGTGTCGTCTGCTTTTCGTGTTATGTATAGGGTTAATAGGTAGAAAATACAATTCGAGAAAATAGAATTATAAACGTCGTTTTATGGTACTGGCTCCTGATGATAGAAGGAGAGTTCAAGAGGAGACACTTCGTAGGAGTTTAAGAACATCTAGACGATTTGAAAATTTCCGATCAGCGCGACGCGACGCGACGCGAATCGTGTCGAATCGAATCGAATCACTGAAACGATTTCGAATCGAACCGAATTTCGGAGCTTCGCAGAGCCCCACAAATTAGAATCTGATAAAAGGCGATGCAAACGCGTAATTTACGTCAATAAATCTCTTTGATTATCTCCCTTGATTTGTAATGGACATTTTTCCGCCTTTGGACAGGTCAGCCAGCTAATATGAAAAGATATATAGTGTCGTAAAAGTTAATGGGATGGCGCAAATTATCCCATTCCACTCGCATCCCCATTGCATTGTGGTCTGCTTTTGTGTTTGTATTCAGACAGAGATATTGTGAAAATTGCCATTGATGACAGCGGTCATTGACGATCTTTCATCTTGCTGCATTCCAACTTTCCAGCATTCATTCCCTATTTGAGGATGGTGAATTTGTTGAACGAGTACTGCTTGCAGGCGAATATTAAATTCTGTTCCTAAACACCTTGCTTAATTTAAAAAAGAGGTTTATCGCAGCTCATTGAGAAAGCTCGACGAGTTCGTTCCAATGGGAGTGTCAAATGCATGTTTATAGGGACACAGAGGGGAGCGCGGTGGCTCAGTGGTTGACTGTTGGACTTCTATATGCTAGAGGTCCCGAGTTCAATCCCCGTCCGGGATGACCCGCGTTGTATCCTTGGGCAAGGCACTTTTTCCGGGTTGCCTACATGGGGGCACGATGACGCCGTGTACTAAGGCGTGGTGCACATGGATGGTGCACATGTCTTCATCCGCTGTAACCCTGCTTGAGCGGTGCTTGAACAGAGTTAGAATGTTGAGGAGCTGACAGCTGCCCTCGGTGTTTCTCACCTGGTACTCCGGCTTCCTCCACCCATAAAACTGTCACGGTCACGATTAGCCATTGTGCATAAGTATGTGACCTTAAACACCAATAAATAAATAAATAATGGGGACACAGGGACGTGCGTAGGGCCACGAGTCTTACGACCTCTGTTGATCGAATTTTCATCTCGAGTAACTAGAATATAGAAATATTTTTCAAAATTTCTTAGCTCGTGTTCCATTCAATCTGGTCATGCCCCAATTGGCCACAGACCTCAGTTTGCATGAGACCGACTGTATGTGTGGCATAAGTCCAAGAAGCAAATCTTGTCCCGTAAGAAAGTACATGATTACCAAGAGAATGAATGGATAATATCTAAGACTCCAATCTAGATGAAAATGTCCAGCCTGGAAAAGTATTGGGGGGGGGGGGGGGGGTAGTGTCACATCTCCGACACCTCACTATAGTTACGCCCCTGTCTCTGCTTCGTATCAGGGAAGAGTATCGATGATGATACAACAAGTGAATGTTATTCTTGAACAATAAGAGCAGTTTGGATTGGCATATCTTTGTTCATTATGTTAGCCCGTTGCCTAACTTACCAGACATGTCCAGTCAACACCATTCACCAGAAATAACCATTCGAATTGCAGTATTTGGAAAATATTTGCCTCCAAAGCATAACTTATGACTGACAGGGGCGTTGCTAAGGTGAGCTTTGGGGTGGCATCCCCTCTCCCACTCACCCAATACTTTTCCTGTATTATACTATACCTACAGTGTGAACATATCAACACGATATACTACTGGTCCCTCCCCCTTATAAAGTGCCATTCATCAACCCTCTCCCACGGGGTCTCTCATTAAGTCTCCCACTAAGTCACCCATAAGCTCCTATCATATGGTCGTCAAATAATCTCAATATAACATACAACTTTTAGCTGTCTTGTTATAACAACTGAGCTATCTTGTTACAACAACTGAGGTAGGGAGCGCGGTGGCTCAGTGATAGACTGTTGGACTTCTATGCTAGAGGTACCGAGTTCGATCCTCGTCCGGGACGACCCGCGTTGTGCCCTTGGACAACGCACTTTATCCCGGCTGCTTACATGGGGCACGACGACGCCGTGTACCAGGGCGTAGTCTACGTCGATGGTGCACGTGTCTTTAACCGCTGTAACCCTGCTTGAGCTGAGCTTAAACAGAGTTGGAATGTTGAGGAGCTGACAGTTGCCAGTCGATGCTCGGTGGTTCTCCCCGGGTACTCCGGCTTCCTCCACCCATAAAACTGTCACGGTCACGATTATCCATTGCGCATAAGTATATGACCTTAAACACCAATAAATAAATAAATAAATAAATAAATAAATAAATAAATACCGGTACAACAACTTAGCTATTTTGTAACAACTTAATATAAACTATTTTGTGACGCTAATACACTTCCGTAGTAACCCATCATCGGGGATCCGTCAAATAGTAGAAAAAGATTCTGTGAAACGACATGGTTGTGAGTGAAAGAGTTCTTTCCGTTAACCCTTCACCTAACGAATCAGCCGCATCCTCGTGTAATTTACAAATTAAGCAGTTGAAAAAAATACATTTTTCAAAAAATTTCAACAAAATCATATCATGTGACCCCTCATTGGAACGTGCTCGTTCCAATGAGGGGTTACATGATATGGTTTTGTAAAAAATTACGGATAAAATTATAAAAACAATAATTAAAACAATAAATTGTGATACCTTTTGTGCCGGGTAAAGGGTTAATCCTTTACCCAACGAATCGCCCGCATCCGCCCACGTAATATGTAAATTCAGCACTTGAAAAAATATTATTTTAAAAAAAATTTCAACAAAACCATATCATGTGACCCCTCGTTGGAACGAGCTCGTTCCAACGAGGGGTCACATGATATGGTTTCGTTGAATTTTTTTAAAATTTGAAAAAATTATATTTAAAATAATAAATTTTGATATCGTCTGCGTTGGGTAAATGGTTAAAGTCTAAACTCGCTGTGCCTTGTTTTTCAAAAGGAAAAATATTTCATACCACCGAGCAAACATAAAAAAAACCTTTGAAGTGTTCTATAAAAGTACTTATATTGTAAATGAAGCAGTGGGGTGCAACCAAAAATATAGTGTCCAACAAAGAGAAAGTGTTTTAACTATTAGCCTTGAAGTTCAAGGAAATCTTACTTTATCTGTCATCCCGAACGAAGCTGATTATTATGTGATTTACAAGTACTGATTAAATCGATATGTAAGCTTTTTATTCGTTGTTATAAAACAGCCAAGATAATTTAAGACTTAACGTTAATTCAGATAATTCATTGTAATATTGAATTCTATAAATATCCAGAAAGACTAAAGTACAGTTCTAAATGAAAAAAGAAGAAATATAAAATCAATTCACATATCAATTAAACATTGATCACAAGTAATCCTTTACATTGGCATGGCGGGGGTTCGAACCCACGCCGAGAGAGTTTCTTTCGGCACCAACCGTCTAGCGAAACTATACTGAACCACGCACAGCACTCGGCCACCGACAGACCCCTTGCCTTCGGTTGGTGCCGAAGGAAACTCTCTCGGCGTGGGTTCGAACCCCCGCCATGCCAATGTAAACAAAACCAGCGTCCTTTCTTAATTCTATGGCATCCGAGAAATTTGAAAAAGACAAGTACAGTCGCTGATTTCTTCTGAGGTGCAGTTCGTAGAATTAAGTGCTTAGATGCAACTATCTGATGAATAATTCTTTACTTAACCCTTTACCCAACGTAACGTTCCAAACCGGCATAATAAAGTTGTCCCAGTTTAGGAAGTTTCGTTAGGTAGAGGTTCAATGACTTTGGTGTTGTGCACTGATCCTCGTTGGCATGGGCGTCGCTAAGGGAAGTTTGGTGGGGGCACTGACATCCCCGAATAACATTTCCAGTCGGGACATTTTCGTCTGAATATGAGCCTTAGATCTCGATTCACTCTTGCCAGCAGTAATCATGTACTTTATTACAAGAAAAGATTTGATATTTGGACTTATGTTACACATACAGTCGGCCATACAAATGAAGGTCGAGCTGTCGGGCGCCCAGAATAGTCCAGTTTGGATTACCTGTACGGAACGCGTCAATTGAACAGCAAACTGTTCCAAGACTACTATATGTGTATTCACCCATCAATAAATTCCTCATAAGTCTTGAGTTTTTTTAAACTATAATCCCGACTGACTGGTATTTCAACTACACGATGTGGAGAGTGGATTGTAACTAAATCACCCGTGGAGTGGAGTTATCACCCACAGTATCACTTTCAAATTTTGTACATATGGACAAAAACCACAAGTACTGTTTCAGCCAAAGGACCTCCGGGTTTAACCCGGAGGTCCATTGGCTGGAACTTTGCTTTTGCTTGTTATGCTTTGTAACAAAATTGCAATTATTGCTTTGGCGAAATCTCCACTCTGCTTGTGATTTTGTTATAATACACTCTCCACGTAATATATATATATCATCAAGACATGCCTTCGATGAAGTTGGGATATTTTATCAACCGCGACTTGAGTCACCACAGTCTGAACAATCAAGTTCACACCTTCAGTAGGTCTTCCCTACGTCCCTGTCTGTTGGCTTCAAAAACATTTGCATTACAAAACAGCCTTCAGCAATATGGAAGCTTAAAATACATTTAGACAACCAAAATAATTCAGCTCAGTTGCCGCCGTATATTTTTGTCACTATATGTTTTATTTGTTTTACAAGTGGATATTATTGTTGGGCAGAAGATTTATTATGACAAAGAAAGCCACGTTACCTGGATCCTAAAAAATTATACGAACATTACGCATGTGCACGCCATGGAATTTTCCAAATTATATTTTGGATACATACTTTACCTTCAGGTCTTCGAACGTAATTAAAACACGAAGATATACAGATTATTACCATTATGTGGATGTACAAAATATGTATCCGAGTCGAGCTCCGGGTTCTGAGGGCAGATCACGAGTCGTGATCTACCCTTAGAACCCGGAGCGAGACTCGGATACATATTTTGTACATCTACATGATGGTAATAATCATTTTATCTTACAATTTATTGGGGATAAGTCAAGAATGTAGACGAATATATAACGAACTATTTATTCGTACGGATGAACAAAAAGAAAAAAAAATGGAACTCATTCGAAAGGAATGTGCTTGTATCTGACCCCCTGATACAAACATCTGTATCAGAGGGGTCGGATACACGACAGTTGCGGAGTTAATGCAGATAAAATACATGTTGATTGTAAGATAAAAATTCATAAAACAACGATTCCCACTTTGCTGGGTCTTGACTGTATCACTAGCACAGCTCATTCCTACAAGATCATTTATCGTTGGACTAATTCCCACAGGCCAGGGGGCCAACAGCAATTTATGCAACAACTTTCCGCCAGATTACGAAACCAATAACAGAATAATATTCGAACCTACGATTTATCAATAAAAGTAATTTATGATTTTTTCGAAGATGCCTTACAAATTTCCATATTTAATTAAGTGTGAGAACGTGGGCCCGAAGTTTCTTTTAACCATGCAAACACGAGTTGCAGACGACACTTGCAAATTGTTACCTCCAATAATTAAACAGTTTCATTGTTAACTTGAAAAATATAGGCTGTGACTTCTAAATAGCACGATCTCACCAATCCTTCCCAGAGAGATTTGAATGGTTGTGTTTTGACGACGAAAATGGAGGAAAAAACCCACAAATTTTAATCTTTTACTCAACGTAACGCCGTAACAGCCCAGCACTATTCATAAAAAATCATCATACAAATTTTAAAGCTTTCGTTTTTTGTCTGCAATTATAGCTTATGTACCCTCATTGGAGCGAACTCGACGAGATCTTTCCAATGAGATAGGGGTCATAAGTAGTGTTTTGGAGGCAAACGTGAACAACGTTAGTAATTCAAAAAAACCTTCTTGTAACAAGTGTGGTCTGTTATTCGATTTAAGTAAAGTCAAATGGAGATTTTTTTTTGTGTGAATAGCATCAGGGGATATGGTGTTGTGTCAGGTGAAGGATTATTTATTTACAACTTCTCTATGAAAAGCTCAATGCGAAAATATTTATTTATTTGGGTTTAACGACACTTCCAACAACCAGCGTCATATCCTATTGGACAGATTGACGAGTGGAGAAAGGCGGAGTACTCCGGGAGAGCTACCGAACAGCTATGCGTAACTGTTGAACTTTCCAACGTATTAACCTCATACAAACAGGGTTAGTATTGGTTGAAGACACATGTACAATCGACGTGAAACTCGCTTTTGTCCACTGCTCCACCGTAATTCCCCTTGGGCGAATGGGATTAAGTGTCTTACCCAAGGGCACAGCGCAGACGAAACGGCAATGCGAAAGTATCACTAGGGTATAACATAGCTATTGTGAGTCCACACATGGACGACAAGGGTGTAACCCTTTTCTGGGTATGACACGGCCTGACCAATGAAATGAATCACGTGTCTACAAAACACGGCAATCACAGGCTCTCGTCGTATTGTGATAATTAACTCCTTGTATGTTGCTGGCGTATGTTCCTGTCCAAGGTAGAATTTCTCTTGTCACTGAAATAAGTATAATTTGGGCATATTTAATCAAATTTTTCAACTGTAAATTGAATGGATTTTTCACTAATGATTTCTTGAAGTAAATTTATATGAATTTTTGTTGCTTAACTTCGGTGATCTGTCGAAAACCAGTTACCGCAACGCCAGCGCACCGCCGAGTGATTTCACATGACATCGGTGATACACTCATATTTTACAGTGGATAAAGCCAGGGCTACATACACGTGTAATACATGAAAGACTTTGTACAAAACCCAAGCGACGGGGACTACATTTCACCTCTGGGTACACTTCAGTAAGAAGCACCCACCACTTCATGATAAAGCCAAGCTTAAAGTCAAGACGGGAGCGAAGCAATCACAGGTACATACAGGTGCTTTGTCTCTTATACAACCATGCTTTCAAGTGTGCTGTTTTGTTAACGTACGATGTTAATGTTAGCATGAATGCATGTGTGGATAACTCATCAGTACAATGTCAAAACAATCCTAATGTGGCTATTTTAAACTGGAAATATTGCGTACGAAACCACACTTGGACACCTGGTTTCGGCTAACTTAGTTCGAATTCGATGTTCGGTCGACTCTAACATGTTTTTTGCAAGTTCGAGTCAAAAGTCGAGACGAAAAAAAATCCATATTCGCAGGGGTCTAGCCACCCCCAGAGACTCCGGTTGCACGGGGGCTGATGGGCAGCTGCCCTCCCTGGAGAGAGGGAGGGGGAAGATAATGCCCTTACCAGGTTCGTAACTCAATTTTTTTCAATGATTTATTCTCGAAGTCGAGCTAAAATACACCCAATATCCGTTCTGGGAGTTTTCAAAATTCAATAGGGGAGTTTGCGGAGCTTGAGAGGAGGTGCCCCCTCCTGATCGGAGGGGGCGATCAGGAGGGAGCACCTCCTCTCAAACGTCCCCATCTCGCTCCAGCGGCCTTCGAGACATGCATGCTTCGGCATGTCATGGCTGCGCTGCTAGTGAGAGTAAATGCCCTTTTCTCGGGGTCTGACCCCCTTCCTCAAAAGCCTCCGGGGTCCCTGGCTGCCCCACACACAAATGACCCTAGTTCTCATCCTCAGTGGTGGCGCTTGGAAGATTGGGGAGGTCTAGACCCCCTGTCGGGGAAACTGCCACCTGAATGTGGGCTTGACTAGGGTACCCTATCTCTTTAAGAGCAACCCCCTCCCACCCTGTGAGGGAAATCATGGCACCATCACTGCCCACACTTGACATTTTCTCTCTCTCCCTATTCGTTAAAAATGACAAGCGAACTAAACCATCGTACGCACAAACTATACAGCCTAAGACTGTCGGTCGCCGTAAGTCATTACACTGCGGGCTATACTGTATCGCAGAGCAAATCTGCGTGTGCGTGTCAAGACTAATGTAATTTGCAATACCTGTCAATTGATTTTAGTCAATGCAAATATAAGTCGTAGTTCAAACAAACTTCAATGCAAGTGTATAAACGAAAATAGCGATCGTTAAGTCGCAAGTCTCATATCTTCTGTACAGTGGCCAATAGTAGACACACAGGCAGTGACTACCGTCTTCACCCGTACAAGGGGACTTGTATTACCAAAACGTGAGAGCAGAGTGACATTATTGGAGCACCAACATCGAAAACGATTTTTTTTTCAGGTGCTTGGAGTAAAGTGATACGCCAATCCGACAGTTTCACACGGCGGCTAGGATGTAAAAAACACATGTGATTTGAATTGTATCCGATTAGGTTGTGCGTACGGATTGATTATCCACGTTCTGAATATTTTTTTCTACAAGACAAACGAAATGGAATTCGATCAAATCATCGTGAATTCTGATTTCTGTCGAAGAGATTAGTTTTGACCGGTCTCTCAAAGAAATTTAACTACACTAGAAAATGAGTGTTAACGATCAGCAGTTTATTATAGTAAAATACGGAGGTAAGAATTTGATTATAATATATATTGAACCCAATTAATTTTTTTCTGTCTGAAATAACATAAAACACATTCTTGAAAAAATAAAAAATTCAATTGTTGTCAAGAAAACATAGCTTATGCCCCCCCCTCCCCTCACCAGATCAGTGAGATCGTTCCAATGAGGTTTCAAAAGCTATGTTTTCGAGTCAAAAATTAAGAATATAATACAGAATGAATTGTTTTTTTTTAACCCTTTTCCCAGCATAACGGCAAAAAGGCCGGCGCTGTTCTAAAAAATCATCATTCAATTTTCATTAATTTTTCATTTTTTGTCTCAAAAACATAGCTTATGCCCCTCGTTGGAACGAGCTCGTTGAGCTCGTTCCAATGAGGGGTCATGCGCTATGTTTTTGACGCCAAAAAAATTAACTGTTCAATAATTTTGTTTACAAGTGTCGTCTACCTTTCGTGTTAGGTAAAGGGTTAATTGTGCTGGTCGGTTATGCCGTTACGTCAGGTAAAGGTTTTTTTTTCATCACTATTATAAAGAATGACTGAAAAATAATAATAAATAAACAAATATATAATAAAAGGCGATCACATCCGCATATTTGGTCCATAGTGCCAGCTTCAAGTAACTGAAAATTAATTGAAAGGTAATCATAATTACAGACCTATTTTTTTTTCATGTAATTAATTACTCTCAATTAGTTGTGGCTGAAAAATTCTCAATTACAAATTACATTCACTAACATAAAAAAATGTAATTAATTACAAATTACGATTACCCCCAGCCCTGATGCCAAGGCGTGGTGCTTATACAGTGAAACCTTGTTAACCCTTTACCCAACGTAGACGATTTCAAAATTTATTATTTTAAATATCATTTTTTAAACTTTTTAAAAAAATTTTCAATAAAACTATATCATGTGATCCCTCTTTGGAACGAGCTCGTTCCAAAGAGGGGTCACATGATATGGTTTTGTTGAAATCTTTCGAAAAATAATATTTTTTCAGCTGCTGAATTTGCATATTATGCGGGCGGATGCGGGCGATTCGTTGGGTAAAGGGTTAATTGAATATACACTTTACCAGTGAAAATTATTCAGTTAACAGGCGTATTCAATTACGATTCGGTCACTTTCCTGTATTCTAGGGATAAATCGAGCATTTATTATATCTTGTTCGACAGAGCTCTTGAAGAGATATTAGATTAAATGCCTGCATCAGGTGTACTAGGCCAAACATGTCTATAAACAAGGGGAGTTTGGCGTTTATCAGAGTAATTTCTTGACATATTACAAGAGAAGTATAGCACGTATGATTCGTGCCCCATTACCCGGAGCTTTGGGGGTGCAACTAGTGTTAAAATCCCATAGGAACCGGAGCCGTTTGGGGGTGCAACTTTGGGGGTGCAAAATGTCGGCACCATACATCTAAATCTGGTAAATGGTGAACGTACTGCATATATAGTATGCTATGGTATGTATAGTGATATATGTACGCATGGGGCTATAGGTATATATTATGGGTAAGTGGTGGAAAGATGATGTGAAAATTGTGTTTTCTTGAAAGTTTTTCCCGCGAAACGGTTGACGTTGCTATTGACGTCGTGACGTCATGATACGCGCGCGACGTCATAGAGATGCTGACCACTGTTATTGTCCAGTATACAATCTGACATAACGTTATTCGGGTCAGGGTATGGCGGACTTCTCGCATGGGGGTGGCGGCGATATAGTAGTGGTGGTATATCCATGTAGGTACCAAGTTAGCCCTTAGTACTATTAATCCACCGTATGCTTCATATTATCCTATGTCTGCTATAGCTAAGTCAAGCAGTAGGGTGGGTGGGTGGTAGTGTGGTATTGCGAGATAGTCATTGGTGGTCTAGATTGGCAGTACAGGATGAATGATCTGTTGGTCTATTACCCCGCTTAGTACTATTAACCTACCGAATCCTTTGTATTATCTTATGGCTGGTATTGGTAGTTTAGTGTAAGGCCAGGCAGTATTATACTAGGTTGTTTAGAACGGGTGGCATAGGATGCATGGTATATACCCCTGTAGGTCCAGTCCTCGATATTATTAACCAGCCGATTGCTGTGTACTATTCAACGACTGGTATAGGGAGTACGTTATGGCAGGTCAAGTGGTATTGTGGTGGGGGTGGGGGTAATGCCTGGCAGTATAGAACTGCGGTATAGTATGGACGATATATACCTCTGTGGGCCCCTGCAGGTCCTATGTTAGCCATTAGTACTATTAATTCACCTGATGCTTCATGTTATAGGTATAGGTAGTATGCAATGCTAGGCATAGGGGTATTGTGGGTAGGGGTACTGCCTGGTAGTTTAGAACGGTACTATAGTATGGGCGGTATATACACCTATAGGCCCCCTGTTAGTGCTTGGTACTATTAACCAACGGTTGAAGATTTGGAAGCTGCATGTCTGGGCGTGGTGAAGGTGGAAAAGGATCGGGTACTCGGCAGGTGTCTCTGGTGAGATGGTCAGATGAGGTTGTTGGGTTGTCTTTTTGATTGTCGTTGATTCGACCCTCGGGTGAGGACCAGAGTGAGGGAGGTCCTCTCACAAAGGTGTTACCTCTCCCCGGGGGTACTTTGATGGTGAATTTCGGGCAAGTAGAGTCTGCCACATGCTAAAAACTAAAGTGTTAAAAACTGCACTTGAAGTGCTGTATTTAACACTTACTAAGTGCTGAACTAGTACTTTGTTCCAGTGTAGATACCCCAGAACTTGACAGGTGTTGACAATAATACCACTTGACAAGTGTAATGTCGCGACACTTAAAAGGAAACAACGCAGGTGACGCGGATCAGGCTCGAACTCTCGAGCCTGATCCGCGTCATCTGCGTTGTGTCCTTTTAATTATGTACCCACCAAGCGCAAATCAAATTATGGACGATTCTGGAAGAACCACCAATGCTAGACACATGGGAAGTGCCATCCATTCAAGTTTCAGATGTCTGACGATTGTAATGTCTAAGTGCTCAAAGCATTGCACTTTGAGTGTTAAAATCAAACCCTAAGAGTTAGAATGGGTTTAACACCTTGAAAGTGTCAGTTTTAACACTTTAGTTTTTAGTGTGCACTTATGCGTGTAGTCAGATGGGGTAGAGGGCCATCATTGGCAAGTATATATATATATAGTCTGCCTCAGGCGGTTCGTGGTAGTTGAAGCTGTGTTGGTTTTCAGGATAGCATTTGATGTTATCGTTCGGTCGTGGAAGAAACAACGACCCCTTTCGGGGACCACCCAAAGAAAGACCCGAACTTCCCTGGTTCGGGGGCAGGCCTGCATTGTAACCTATTTGGCTGGGTCAAAAATGCGCTCTACAGACGCTTACAAAAGGGGGCAGAGGCGGGACGCAGGACCAACGCTCGCCTCCCTTGAAGTGGGTGACCACTTCTAGGGATGGAGCGGAGAATGTTCAGGATCCATATAGGTTACTGTTTCCATAACGGTTATTGTTTCCATAGCGGTTATTGGGGTGCTGGTCATTAAAAAAGAAAGCATCTCTGTGTACCTGCTAAAAGAAGAAGGCAGAGTTAGTTTGATATATGGAGAATAATGAAAAAAGTTTGAGATTTATCATTTACCTCTTATCAGTTTTGATTATTTTTAGGCGGTCAGTAATTAGTGGTTTTAGTTGAGTTTGTCAGGACAGCCCTTCCTGGTAGAAGGCCACAGCTTTCGCCGTTATCACTGCCTGTTAATTCACCTGGATTTCTAAAGGCATCGCGCCTTTTATACACATGCCTTCTAGAAATTGAAATAAGACTACAAATTTTATCCTTTAACACTTTAAAAAACATGACATAACAATAATCACTGCTCAACAATTACTCTTTGAATTTTACTGTGTGAGATTTTTGGCCACCAAAACATAACTTACAACTCCCGTTGGAACGAGTTCGTCAATCTCGTTCCAATAAGGGCCAGAAGCTATAGTTAGAAGCCACAAAATGAACAGATTTCGTTTTTCAAGAAATTAGTTTGCAAGTGTTGTCTTCTGGTGTTAAAGATTTAATGTCAATGGCGTATAAATACCTTTTCATTGGAGGTGGAAGCCCAAATTCTCCGACAGACTAAAAAAAATTCGACAGATTTCTGATTCGTCAACCAAATTTCTATCGTTTTGGAATCCAAAAATGGTTAATTATCGAACATTCAGTCTAAAAATACACATTGTAGTCAAAATATCAATAAGTTTTCTAAAAAAAAGTCTAAAACACTTCCCGACGAGCTGAATATTTGGCGTCAATCTTTTATTTGTAGTGGGGTTGGGGTGGGGCCCTCTGCTCCCGTATCTACGCTACTAGGTAATCTAACATGTTTAAGACTCTTTTCAATGCATACGATGTCAAAATTTGTTATTTTTTTAAAATTTTTGACAAATATTTGAACAAAACTATCTCATGTGACCCCCCATTGGAACGAACTCAATTTGCCTCCGATTCGTTAGGTCAAGTATTAACTGTTTACCTAACACAAAAAGCAGAAGATTGAATATCTACTTTTTTCATTTTTTGTGTCAACATAGATTATGAGAGCTCGTTCCAATGAGGGATCATAAGCTATGTTTTTGAGGTAAAAAATGAAAAATATAATGAAAAAATTCAAAGGAATTTTTTGTGAATAGCGCTGGCCGGTTGAAGCCGTTACGTTGGATAAAGGGGTGAACTCTTTATTTACCTTTCTCTCGAAAGAGACGTCTATGGTCGAGAACGGACCGAGTATAAAATGTTGTATGACATCAGCAGTGAGCAATGTATATATTATACTGAACACAAACGTTAAGACCACCCCACCCCAACCCCAACAAACACGCACATTTCTAAGATACAGCATGTAAACTTAAATAATGTGTGGAGCTGATCGCAACATATTGTAAGAACAATCACTCTAAACATTGAAGTCAACCCGGTCTTTCTCGAAGGAAATATTGCCCCTTAAAAAGGCTGTTTTATAGGTCTGTATTGGTCGAGTCATGCAATACTAAGTGTGGCCTCTCCCTGCATTTGGGAATGTCTGATACACCATGACATGCTGTTGGCTAGCTTTCGAATGCCAGTAAACGTGTCTGAGACCCGGACGTGATAACCGTTACTTGTCGGTTGATAACGACTGTCGAATAAGGAACTGGGAATAAGTAACGGTTGTCACATCTCCGTCTGAGGCAATTGGGTTGAAGACCAATATTTTCACACTGTATAATCGATTCGCGTTCCCTCCGTGCAAACAGTGTCATTTCGGTGCTGTAAGTCGTCCTCTCTTTGCAAATCGAATGAAATCTGGATTTTTAAAGGGCGAAGTTTGGTGTTTCCCTATAATTGCACAAAATGTCAAAATAGGTTGGTGTCGATCAACAGTATTACATTTATCAGTTAGCGGGGTAATCTCTTGAGGCTCCGTTCGTCTCGTCTTGCGTCTGTATATTACTCGTGTTTAAAGCAGAAACTTAGCGTGCTTAAACTCGGAGGGGTCGGGTCGAACTTCCATCTTGAGGACAATCGGATTGGCTTTTTCCAAATTTGTAAGCATAGTTTTAGAATTTTCATCGATAATTTGGCAGTATAATGTATCGGGAACAAAAAGGAAATAGAAACGGGTACCATAGAGAGTTTGAAAATATGCAGAACGCGAACGAGGGTGGATGAGGTGCACAATAACTGCGGTGTGAGAGATCAAGGCCTCTTAGTGAAACATTGTGCTAAGTTCCTCGTTCTTTAAATTTATATCACGGTTTTCTTGTTATATATCCACCCACAAGGATACATTCACGTTCCTTAGGTATAATTATTACACGCCTTTTCTATGGAATCCCCATCTACAGCAAAACTAAACCATGCGGAAAAAATTAAAATCCATTCAGCACATATGTGCCGAACGGAAATCGTTGACGGACTATTTTTAAATAGAAGCGAAATTTCACTGGAATTTTCTACAAATCGTGCACCGCAATTACAATTTGATTCACTTGCGATAGCTAAAAATAGTAACACGCGTTCCCATCTCAAATTTGGTTGGCGATAAAATGTGTTCTTTTTGTTGATAGTTCGTCCCCTGAGTTCCAATGCGTTCCCATCTCAAATTTGGTTGGCGATAAAATGTGTTCTTTTTGTTGATAGTTCGTCCCCTGAGTTCCAATGTGTTCTATGTGCCCAGTGGCACATAGAACACATTGGAACTCGAGGATAATTTGTCAAATGAATTTCTGAGTGTCCTTCTAATAATTGCTTTTATAGTCGCATTGACGTGTAATAAACACAGAACGACACACGCGTGTGATGCGGCCTCTCATTTTATCCTTCCGCACTGGCACTCGTGCCATATCGATTAACCCATTCACATGCGTGTGTCGTTCTGTGTATTTATTCAATTTCTCAGAGGGCAACACTCATGTCTTGTTGTAGTCGTACTGAAACACCCCATAAAACTTCTGAAAGGCGACCATGATGTTGAAGGTCAGCGGTGTCCGATATTACATTTTGTCTAGTTATTGTGATTGGTCTCTGCAAGTCTCTACATTATCCCTTTACCTAACATGAAAAGCAGACGACACTTGCAAAAAATATTCTTGAATAACTAATTTTTTTCATTTTTTGTCTCATAAACATAGGTTATGACCCCTCATTTGAACGAGCTCGACGAGCTCGTTCCAATGAGGGGTCATAACCTATGTTTTTGAGACAAAAAATGAAAAAATAATGAAAATTAATTGGCGATTTTTTAGAATAGCGCTGGCCGGTTTTGGCCGTTACGTTGGATAAAGGGTTAAGCAAAAGTAGTATGGGGGATGTACCCCCCCCCCCCATCCCATTATCGAGAGCTTTGCCGGCGCAAAACCGGAGCTTTGTCGGCGCAGCCTTTTCAGTGCAAAACATCGGCTCCATTCAGAACTGCTGTAAGTGGTATAATTGTTTCCGGGGTGCCATTTTCATTATGCGCCTCCTCTACTTCTTTTCGCATTCTGTATATTTTCAAACCATGCGCGGTATATTTCTATTTCTTTTTGTTCCCGACACATTATGTTGACTAATTATAAATGAAAATTCTTGTATCTATGTGTGCGAATTAGGAAAAAGCCCGTAAAAGTGTCCTCAAGCCAGAAGTTCAACCCTGTTCCCTCCGAGTCTGGAAACACCAATTGTCTGCTTTAAACACGAGGAGTGCAGCAGTCGAGCGAACTGAGCCTCGATGGATGACACCTCTAACTGATAAATATAAAACTTCTGATATATACCTTCCCATTTTGGCTTTTTGATTATAGAGAAACAACAGCCTGTGCCACATCTGAAAATGCAGATTTCGTCGGATTTACACCTGGAGGACGACTGACAGCACAAAGAGGGCGCAGTTTGCAGAGAGGGGATGCACATCGATTGTACAGTGCGATGTTGGCACAGTCAACAACATGACATGCAATATCATATTATATAGAACAAACCGAGGAAGAATCTAGCTATACATCAGTATTCCAATCCTGACTACACTGCATAATGCCGAGGACCTTGCCCATGCAAGACAAGCATTTTTCATTCTTGAACTTTGAAAAAATCACTCAAAAGGGCGCGTTGTGTTCAATCAGTCGAGCGCCCTAGAATTTTGCATGGCTGATTTTAGAAAATGTATAATGCACGGAAATAATGCACGATTATTTTTTAGAATTCTTGATAGATAAATCTACTTAGTATAGAACCTCTCAACCAATTAGAAGAAGGTAAAGTCACGAAAGATATAATTCATACCAACTGGTAGAGTTCTGGAAGCCCATATTTGGGCTTTACTCAGAAATCCAGGTACCGTAACTTAAAGGCTTTATGTTCAGTGGATATGCTTCATATTATCTTTGAAGTAAAATTACGAAGTCTGTATGGATTTGACTGGTTATAATTTATGGGAGAGTGCCTATTGGTACTCTCCCATAAATTGTAAGAAGGCAAACACATGAGCACAAATTATCGTGACTGAAAATAATTTAGCACTCTACCACTTAAAGGTGGTCTTCATGATTTGTACGCTCTAAAATCAGTTGAGTGAAAAATCAATCCAAATCAAATAGGCTGAGTGAATATGAACCCATTTGGGTTTAATCCAGCTGATTATGGTTGATTTTTAACCCAACTGATTTGAGAGTGTATACACAACACACAGGGAGATTTTTTTCAGAGGTTTGGCATCTATTCACACCCTTACTTTCTCGTCAAACAGAAACTTGAGGATGCAACAAGCAAATCTAATGTTCATGCACCTCCCGGTAGGATAGATGT
This sequence comes from Pictodentalium vernedei, assembly GCA_031216915.1. Lineage (NCBI taxonomy): Eukaryota > Metazoa > Mollusca > Scaphopoda > Dentaliida > Dentaliidae > Pictodentalium > Pictodentalium vernedei. The sequence goes on from CM062294.1 coordinate 102,072,515, forward strand.
TGCGCACGAGCACGGCAATGTCGAATAGGTAGAAAGTCTGACAAGCAACAAGTAACAACCAGAGGTTGCCGCTGAGTGTCGGGACTACCAACACTCCGCGACAACCTCTGGTTGTCACTTCTCGTGTATCAAAACTAATGTGTGTACCGGTAATAATATCTGAGGTCTATAAAATTTTACCTACTGGACAGTTATTCTGCCTACTAAACATTTATTCTGCCGACTGCTTGAAAACTTCTGCCAAGCATATAGTCTAACTCTCCTTCATTTTTATTACATTTTCTTCCCCGCGGGAACCCCGGGAACTGAAGCAGTGCCTGTTCACTGCGGTAAACAGGCTCTGTTTTACTGGTAAAATAGGACCCTGTCACCAATGCTTGTGAGGCATAAACCCTCTTTAATAATATTACATTTTCAAGTTTTTAATATTTTGTTCCGTATTGGAAAAGTACATTTTTTTTTGCTAATTCTATCCCATGTGGCAGATGACTTCACATGCCACGCATCAAAGCCGCCACCGACGAACAACAAATTTGCTTATTGGATACTTAAAGTTGCATTGTATATATGCATCTATATTACATCCTAGAAGTTTCTTCATTTTCATTGAATTCAAAATACCACATGCAAGTGAAATGGTAATACTAGCGTAACAAACCTAGTGGGGGTAATTGCTTGATATGGGCTATAGTATATACAATTAAATTCGAGCAAGTGCATCTCCCATCAATTGATATTTCCGTGATTAGTACAACCCCAAACAGTCGGCCAAGATGTTTATACGACTGCCAGAGCGATCACCTCAATGTTCATTTATTTTTCAAAATGACGCCAGACGGCAACCGCTTCATGTTAAACAAGTACGAATTATAACATTTATTATTCACGGACAGTTGTTGGTTCAGTATATAGAGAGAAACGGTCGATATAAAGATACATTCATTTTTATATATTTACCCCTTTGAACTGTAGTGGTATCTTCCATGCCAGTTCAAGCAATTAGAAGAGACCATATTCATTATTTGGGGTAGACCAATCAATATTTTCAACGTGCAGCCTCGGGGCTGCACGTTGAAAATATTGGTTGGTCTATCCTACACACTAACTGAACAGCAGTACTGTATAATGACGCTATGACGTATCATGTTCCTGACCGGAAAAGCGGTCGCTCAAAGGGTTAAGACCGAATTAAGCCTAATTAAACAAAGGATAGCAGCTATACACATTGTTAGTGACCTAACATCGTATATTCGGTGGCAGATTATTCCATATTTGAATCTCATTTCAGATACCACATATTGAACTCGCTCCTGCACCCACAATCATTTAATCTTATTTGTTTTACAAGGATTGGCGAACAAGTTATGCAACTTATATTAACGCCTCTCCTTGGCCCAATGGTGTAGGTGTGTGGGATGACCTTCATAGCGGCAGCTTCGTGGCCTAGCTCTTCTCGAATACTACGAAGGGATCTTTAGCCTGCACGGAGTGTGTCTCTCTCCGCACAGGGGGCAACCATTTTACGCCGCGACCCGATAGGACGGTACGCTGTGACAGCATCAACCCCACAATTGATGCTGATAGAGAGTGTTCGGACACCTCGAGAACTTTCCCCGACCGGGGATCGATCCCGGGACCTCTGGCATGAGAGACCAGCGCGCTTATCTACTCGGCCACCCACAATCGCATACGCGCACGAAATACCCCCCCCCCCCTCCACCCCCAGAGAATGTTGGAGGGAGCGGCGAACACCCTAAATTCTCCTTCTGGATCCGTTTATGGTTGGTGCTGCTTGCAATCCTGCACTAGTTGTGAGATCGACTTTTTTATCCTTTAATTCCAAAACATATATATTCTCATGAATAATCCAAAAGAGTAATTATTTTTTCACGCAATAATCAGTAGTTAAATATAGTTCTATTGAAGTAAGTTCGATCGATAGCTTCCACTGTCGACGAACTGGCTACCAAGCTACTGTTTGACATAAAGAACATCTCCCTTCAAACAGAAGCTCATTAAATCTCTAGTTTTTAGTATTTAATAACTATGAATAAAACATAATGCTCAACGAATCACAACATCGAGGGACAATAAAATCTTTTAAAGTGGTTACGAATTCAATATGAATGGGTCTTCAGTCATATAATACCTGCATAGAGTGTTGTAAACAAGCACATGACACAGCCGACCTTCTCTGTACGAAAAGAACGAAATTTCATAATCGTATATTGCAAAAAACTTGCATAACTTCTGCTGTCTAACAGCACTGTTTCAGTTGAAAAATATTTCTTACTCTCGCGTTCCCCAAAAACATACATATATGTTTATTCATTTTCTGAAGATTTTCCACCCTCCACGTTTAACTGGGTCTGTATGTTTATGAAAAAATGGCTGCAATCTGCACAGCGTGAAAGTACCATACTGTGGCGAACTGACTTATCGAATTGACGATAGTTCTGTCCACATTTAACTTATTCCACTATTCTACACGAATATCCGCACAAACTCTCAAGCCTCCATTCAAATTCTGTACGGAATCTGACTGTGTTATGGGCTGTTCGTTTAACCACTTTTCATGGAGTCTGAGCGCAGACAATCGTAAATTAATATAGCGTCCATCTACTCACAAAGATATACTGATATTCCTTCAGGCTCCAGTTAGAGATATATCCCTATCAATAGGTATTTAATTCGCATTGAAAATCAAGATATTAACACATTCATATATTTAGTGAAGAAACGTGTCTAATAATATTGATAAAATCATTAGGGGATACTTGTAACACCTCATTATTTGTTGAATCTGTCCCAGCAATCTGCAAACAAACCACGAGGAATGGCAATGTAGTGTAGTGTGTGTAGTGTAGTGTGGTGTGGGTAGTGTAGTGTAGTGTGGAGTAGTGTAGTGTAGTGTGTGTAGTGAAGGGTAGTGTAGTGTGTGTGTGTAGTGCAGTGTGTGTAGTGTAGTGTGTGTAGTGTAGAGTAGTGTGTGTAGTGTACTGTAGTGTATGTAGTGTAGTGCAGAGTGTGTAGTGTAGTGTGTGTAGTGTAGTGTAATGTGTGTAGTGCATGTAGTGTAGTGTACTGTAGTGTGTGTAGTGGAGTGTAGTGCGTTAGTGTAGTGTAGTGAGTGTAGTGTTGTGTAGTGTAGTGTAGTGTGTGTGGTGTAGGGCGTGTGTAGTGTGCGTAGTGTAGTGTAGTGTAGTGTAGTGTGTGTAGAGTAGTGTGTGTAGTGTATTGTATGTATTGTATGTAGTGTATTGTATGTCGTGTAGTGTGTGTAGTGTAGTGTGTGTAGTGTAGTGTATGTAGTGTAGTGTGTGTAGTGTAGTGTATGTAGTGTTTGGGGTTGAAAAATCGCACTGGCACAGACATGTCCTACCGAAACGTTTTTTTTTTCTTTTAATATGCCGCTGAAAAATTGTTTTCATTTCCTGAACCCTGATGGGTTTCAAACATGACAAAAAATACATAAAATTGATTTAAACTAAGTGATGAGCTTAGGAACTCGGTTTAACTGACTGGCAATAATTGATGTTATTCATTGATGGGCTCTAATTTTGTCCTTACAAGGATATTACGTAAGCTTTTGTTTTTCTTATAGGCGATGACAGGTCGCAGATTCAAAGGTTCATTTAATTTAGCATTGGTTAAATTGAATTCATCTTTTAACATTTTTGCTATTTCGATATTCATTTTGTTGTACGTTAAAGTGAAAGGAATGATGGACCTCCTTTCGCATTCGCCCTCTGAAATGTTCGTACCAAATGGCCAGAGGGTTGGAAGCGTATTGATCCCAAAAGCTTCACGTTTTTTCCTAAATTCATCCGTTTCTTCTTATGTGGCTTTAATTGGTGGTTGTTCAGTAGGATGGATTTCGAAATCGTCCAAAGAATGGCCACGAAGGTTAAAATGTTGTGCTACTGCGGCATCAGCATTATGTTTTATATCCTGGTTGTGTCTAGTAGCACGTTCTCGGAATGGATTTTGACTTTGACCAACATACAGGCTCCCGACAGTGTTTACGGATGATAAGGTAAATAATGTTTGGTGAATCACAATGGAGGAAGTTGCGGATCTGATAATGATTTTTCGTTTGTTCGGAGGAAAATTCCTCTTTCTGATCAGGCATAAAAGTGTGCAATCTACAACGAGGCTTTTTGCAATTAATTACCGCGCCACTACCATTCTGCAACGGTCTGTTGTGTTCAATTTTCAGTGGTTCGAAATCAGTAGTTTCTGCTGGACTTCCAAGATTTTTCAGAGTTTGAGATTTCAGGCTATGCAAAAAGCGCAATGAGTACCCGATCGATCTGAGGGCACCAAATAGAGTGGAACAAGCCTCATTGAAATTTACCTTATCACTTGAATTGCGGTGGAAACGAATGAGCTGTGATTTGATGATACCTTTAAATGTATGTTGAGATGAAATGATTTTGTGCGCAACAATTGATGTGAATCAGTTGGTTTAAAATATACTTTATAATCTAAATGACCGGACGCCTGAAATTGCTTGCCTTTATACACGGTCACATCGAGAAAATCAACAGAATTTTCACTGATAGTAGCTTTCAATTTAATGTTTGGATTATGATTGTTCAAAATTTCTGAAAATTCATCAAAATCTTCTTTTGAATGTTCCCAAATAATAAAAATGTCATCTGAAAATCTGAGATATACGAGAGGATGCTTTGCACATTTGCTAAAGGCATTTTCCACCCATTCCGCTACATAAATGCTTGCAAAATTAGGACTGAATCTTTTGCCCATAGGACAACCCATTATTTGTAGAAAATATTCTCCATGGAATTGAAAGTCATTACGTTTTAAGTTCAGCTCTAAAAGATCCAAAATTTGTTCATCCGGGCGTTTTGCATCCGGATATTTTTCAAATGCATTTTCAACCGATTTAACACCTTTATCAATATCAATGTTCGTATACACACTGTCGATATCCAAAGTAGCCAGGATTGCATTTTTCGATATTTTCAATCTCGAAATTTTTGACAGGAAATCCTGTGTATTTTTTAGATAGGTCGGATGTCCATTTGCTATAGGTTCAGATGATAATCAATTAATTCCGAGATCGCATAAGATTCCGAATTACAATCTGATACAATTGGCCTCCCGAGTGGAGTTACGTCATCCGTCCATGAAGAACGGTCCTTGTGTGGATTTTTGGTAGGATGTAAAATTGCCTTGTTTGAGCACTGAGCTTAGCTGTTAAATATTTCAATTGTTTTTTGGTTATGTGACCTTTGTCGAGGAGAAATTTTAAGATCTTATTGAATTTTTCGACATTACTTGGCCAAATAAGTGAATCTATTTTCTTATTATGTTTAGTATTGCTGAGTTGTCTCATGGCTTCCTTTATATAATTATCCCGAGATAGAACGACTGCCGACCTACCTTTGTCGGTTGGTTTCATTACTAATTTTCTATTTTATCGAAGTTTCGTGAGGGCTGTCCGTTCACCAGCTGTTAAATTGTCTTTATCGGAGAGTATGTTCATGCTGAACACCTTTTGGAGGATTCGATTGTTCGCCTCAATAATTTCGGGATCTACTTCACTATCCGGAGGTGACCAACCAGATGACTCTGTCAAAGGAAGTTTTTGACGACCGCTGGAGTTTCTAAAGCGGTCTGCTAATTTCATTTGCCTAAGAAAATTACAGTTATATGATAATGGTATATTTTTGTGATTACCAGTTTTAGGCTTCGGTGCTGGTACAAAAGTTAAACCGCGATCTAAAAGAGACTTTTCTTGGGTTGTTAGGTCATTGGTGCCAGAAGAGGTTAACCAGATTAGTTCCTAATCCCACATCTGTTAGGCGGCTGTGACCTTTGCCTTTACTTAGTTTAAATTTAGGTGGTTCAACCAGTGATCGTACATAATATTGGCGGTTCTCGTGGTCCAGTGGATTAAATCCTCAGCAACATCAAACTTCGCGTCATCAATTTTTGGTATCACGTTAACGTCCTTCACTTTTCGAATGGTTTCAATGATGATGCTCAAGGTTCTCCTCTCAGCCTGAGGGAGTTTTTGCGAAAAGTTTAGTTCAGCGAAATAAATTTTTGCTGATCTAAACTTGACCCTGATATCGCTAAGCATATTCCGCAACTGCTTAACTACGAGATCAGTATGATCACTTTGAGAATTCACGCCAATATTTAATAATATTTTTTTAGGGAATGGACTGGCCCCTGTGCACTTTAAAAATAGAGTGAAAATGATTGAATTTGGCGCCGGAGTAACACTCCACCTGGATGTCCGGGTAGGGATTTCGGTCAATGCCTCCTAGATTCGAACTACCAATCATAAGGATGTTTTTACAAACATCGGAGAGGCGCCAATTCCTTTTTTTCAAAATTAACTCCGCTCTTTTGCCGAAACTGGGGGAATTTAGAATCAAATGAGTTGCGGCTCGGTGATTTGACTTTCTCGGAGGACGATATACCTGGTTGAACCACACTAGAGGCAGGAGAAGGAGGAGAAGAAACAGAAGCAGGAGATGAAACAAAAGGAGAAGCCGAGGAAGTAGGAAGTGTTCTAGTGAGAGCACTAGGAGAACCGGAGAAGAAATGCTGAGGAGGAGTAGGAGGTAGAGGAGCAAGACGAGGCGAGACAGCGTTGCTCAATTTGCGAGCATCTTCAGTCACAATATGGACCGGAGATGTTTGCAAATTGAGGCGGTTACTCTGAGAGAAAGCAGGAGAAGTAGAAGGAAAAGAAGAGAGAGAAGTACTTTGCCTTGATCTTTTCTTATGCTTTTCGCGTTGGGGTAGAGGGACAACACGGTCCGGAGTTTGCTTGTCCCCTCCCACTAGTGTAGTGTAGTGTGTGTAGTGTAATGTTTGTAGTGTAGTGTGTGTAGTGTATGTAGTGTAGTGCAGTGTGTGTAGTGTAGTGTATTGTGTGTAGTTTAGTGTAATGCATAGTGTAGAGTATGTATTGTAGTGTTGTGTAATGTGTGTAGTGTAGTGTATGTAATGTAGTGCACTGTAGTGTGTGTAGTGCAGTATGGTGTGTGTAGTGTAGTGTGTGTAGTGTAGTGTAATGTGTGTAGTGTAGTGTATGCATTGTAGTGTACTGTAGTGTGTAGTGTAGTATGTGTAGTATAGTGTAGTGTGTGTAGTGTAGTGTGTTGTGTAGTGCAATGCAGTGTAGTGCAGTGTGTGTAGTGTAGTGTGTGTAGTGCAGTGTGTGTATTGTATTGTAGTGTGCGTAGTGTAGTGTGTGTAATGTAGTGTAGTGTGTGTAGTGTAGTGTAGTGCGTGTGGTATAGTGTGTGTAGTGTAGTGTGTGTTGTCTAGTGTAGTGTATGTAGTGTAGTGTATGCAGTGTAGTGTAGAGTGTGTAGTGTAGTGTGTGTAGTGTGTGTAGTGTAGTGTGTGTAGTGTAGTGTGTGTAGTATATTGTAGTGTGTGTAGTGTAGTGTAGTGTGTGTAGTGTAGTGTAGTGTAGTATGGTGTAGTGTATTAGGGGTTCAGTCAAATTAAGTCTCGATTGAGAAACATTTTTGAGCTGATTCAAAGAAACTGGATGTTTATGCGATTCTTTAGATTCAGTAGTCAGGAATATTTCGGTGGGTCGGAAAAGCGAACCGTAGGTAATAATCCAGACGGCTGAATCTAAATGGGCGATGGACTATTTAAGGGATAGATTGGTTCTAGGCCATAACGCCCGATAATTCCTTACATAATATGACTTGTAGCTTGATACCCACAGCAATAAATAAAATGCCATTCTAATGACTTGTATATTGGTGAATTTTTTTCCTTAGAGACCAGTATCGTCCCAAGAAAGTATAAAAGTGCCAGCCACACGTGGGGGCACGGTGCCGCTGTGTACTAAGGTACGTCGATGTTGCACTTGTCTTCAACCAATGCTACCTCTGCTTGTTGAAGAGTCTGGCAGTTTCTCCCCGTAGCTCGCCGTCCCTTTCGGTGGTTCTCTCCAGGTACTCCGGCTTCCTCCACCCTTAAAACTGCCCGACACAAGGTGACCCGGGCTGTCGAAGGTGTATCTATACCCAATAAATAAAGGTGTCCGCTACAATACGTAAGATTGTAGTGGACACCTTTATACTTTCAGGGGATATATCAAGATATATATATACACTGAGGCTATCAAGCTGACGGATGCACAAATATAATGGAGCAATTCAGTGCCGGAATCCAAGTGTCTTTGCCTACCAGAATGTATTAGAGTTACAAATGCTATCTCAGCATTATTTTGATTACCCAGCCTCTGCTTTTATTCCGCCCATTGATATTAGTGTGTCAGATATTCCTCCCTGTACTTGTATTCCGTCCTATACTTCTATTAAAACCTCGAGAGTACGTTCACACAGATAATCACACGGTACACCATTCTATTGTCCCCAAATACCAAAGTATAGCAGGACAACATACTTGTATAAGGGTATTTTGATGCAATTTCATGGTGTACCATGAAATCAAGAGATGGCGGGCACCTGTATATAAAATGGACGACGGAAATACCTATCACCATAACAACACGCGCTACACATCCACACTGGGACCACGTAATGCACGACCACACTGGGACCACGACTGGTGGCTTGATAATTTGGTGTTGATGGTGTCAAAGTCTCTATATATTTATTTATTTATTTATGTATTGGTGTTTAATGTCACATACTTATGCACAAAGGCTAATCATGACCGTGACAGTTTTATGGGTGGAGGAAGCCGGAGTACCCGGAGAGAACCACCGGGGAACGACGAGCAGCTGCCAGCTCCCCAACATCGTAACTCTGCACTGCAGCACAGGCAGGGTTAGATTGGTTGAAGACATGCGCATCATCGACGTGCAGTGCGCCTTAGTACACGGCGTCATCGTGCCCCTATGTGGACAATCGGGGTTAAGTGCCTTGCCCAAGGACACAACGCGGGAGTCCGAATCGATCGCTCACACGGTCACCCATCCGAGGACTAACCGGGCTCGACGTTGCTTAACTTCGGTGATCTGACGAGAACCAGTTACCGCAACGTCACCGCGCCCCAAAATCTCTATATAAAATTGTTTCTCCCTGTGGGAGAGAGAGAGAGAGAGAGAGATAGAGAGAGAGAGAGAGAGAGAGAGAGAGAGAGAGAGAGAGAGAGGGGGGGAACTTATTTTAGGAAATCAGTAAACAGAATCCGAATGGAATGGTTTAACGCGCCGAAGGCGCGCAGGGACGATATGGGGAACAAGCCCCTTTCGACCCTCGTTGACTGTAAGTGACTAATTTCCACATGTCTACTCGTGTTGAAGGAGGAACAGGTTCAGGTACTCGGCAGGTGTCACCGGTTGCGGCGTCGTGCTGGTCTCTTTGACTGATGTCGGTTGAACCCTCGGGTGAGGACCAGTGTGAGGGGTTGGGTCCTCTCACAAAGGTACTACCTCTCCCCGAGGGTGCAGTCGGTCTGGGTTTTCAGGCAAGTATAGTCAGCCACTTCGGAGATGATATTGAGTGATGGCCACCACTGGCAAGTATAATCTGCCTCAGGCTGTCTCAGTTAGATAGGATGTCTTTTGAAGGAAACAACAACGACCCCTTTCGGGGACCACCAAGAAGAAGACCCGAACTTCCCTGGTTCGGGGGCAGGCCTGCATTGTAGTCCTATTGGGTTGGGACAAAAAGATGCGCAATGCGCTTATAAAAAGGGGCAGAGGCGGGACGCAGGACCAACGCTCGCCTCCCTTAAAGTGGTTGACCACTTTTAGGGATGGAGCGGAGGATGTTCAGGAACCGTGGGGGTGACTGTTTCCATAACGGTTAGACTGTCTGTAGCGGTTATTGGGGTGCTGTTAAAAAAAAAAAAAAAAAAAAAATCTTCTGTGTACCTGCTTAAAAGAAGATGGTAGAATTAGTTTTCGTTAGAATATGTAAATTATAAAGATAAAACTAGCACCTCTTTAGTTGCGTGTCCTTGTGGTGTCTGCTGTGTGTGTGTGGAGAGTATGGAATGCACGAATCTTTACATTCGTAAGGGCAGTAACATACTCTCGTGTGGTGTTGTGCTGTGTGTGTGCTTGTCGCTGTGGGGGGAGAGTATGAAATGCACGAATCTTTACATTCGTAAGAGCAGTAACATACTCTCGTGCTTGGGACCCCAATCGTTCCCTATTTATTATTTAGTTTTAATGTGTAGGGGATCGCGAGCGTTTTAAGTGAGCACTTCCTAGTTTGCAGCGGGACGGTAACAGGTCTAGCACACAAGACCACACCCGAGGGTGTTTCTTTCCTGTTGTGTCCTTCGCTGGAAGTGGCCTTATTTAGGTTTAGTTTAAGTTTATTTGAAGTTGAGGGTGTCGGGGATCGCGATCGTTTAATGCGGGTTGAGCTTCCGAGGCTGTCAGCGGGAGGGCAACAGGTCTAGCACACTAGACCACACCCGAGGGTGTTACTTTCCTGTTGTACCCTTCGCTGGTTGCGGACTTATTTATTTTAATTTAGTTTAGGGGTATTCGGGGGCGTCGGGGATCGCAGTTCACCTTGTCATTCCCTAGTTTTTATTCGATCGGTCTTAGTTTTGATTGCAATTTTTGGGCTTTTGTCGGCTTTCGCAAATTACTCCAAGTTCGGAGATTAGTTCGCTGTCGGCTAACCGGTCATGATTTTTCGCGGCCAGGGTGGCTAGGCGGTCTTTAATGGTGGGGATATCGGCCCTGTCGTGGAGTGTTTTTATGGGTGTGTCCCATGGGGCGCGGAGGGCAACTCTAATTGCGTGATTTTGGACCCTCTGGAGTTTTCCCATATTAGTTTGGTTGAGGTCAGTTAGTATTATTGCACCGTATTCGAGTACTGGGCGCACAAAGGATTTGTATAGTTTGAGTAGGGTGGACTGGTTGGCCCCCCATGAAGTTCCCTTGAGCATTTTCAGTAAGTTAATTCGTTTAGTGGCTTTTTTCGCCATGTCGTCGGTATGTTTGTTGAAGGACAGTTTCTGATCAATGGTGATGCCCAGGAATTTCGCTTCTTTGCATTCTGGGAGGGTGTTATCCATAAGTTTTAGATTAAAATCTCGTTTATTTTTCTTGCGGGTAAAGGTGATTCGTTGGGTTTTATTGGCATTTAGCTTAATTCTCCATTTGGCACACCATTGTTCTAGGTCACCGAGAGCGCGTTGCAGGGGTTTTTGGAGCAGGTTGGCCGTATTATTAGAGTCCCAGAGGCCCTTGTCATCCGCGAATTGGGAGACTTGTACACGATCTTCGGAGAAGTTAAGGTCATTTACATAGAGGATGTAAAGGAGGGGGCTCAAGACGGATCCTTGGGGGGTGCCTGCTTCAAGGGGGACACTGTCAGACAGTTCATTGTTCACTCTGACTTTAATTTCGCGATCATTTAAGAAAGAGGATAGCAATCTGAGCAGTTTCTTGGGGAGTTTCATTTCTGATATTTTGTAGCGCATTCCATTGTGCCAGACGGAGTCAAATGCTTTTTCGACGTCCAACAGGACTGCCGCGCCTATTTGCTGATTGTTGATAGCGGCCTTCATTTGGGTAACTAGTCGGTAGACATGTTCGATGCCTTCTTTGCGGTTTCTATAGGCTCTTTGCCATTTATTAAAAAAATCGTTGTCTTCAAGGTGCCCCCTGAGCCGATTGGTAAGGATTCGTTCGAATGTCTTACCAATGCAGCTGAGTAGGCTGATTGGGCGGTAGCTGGCTGGGTCGGAGGGGTCCTTGTCCGGTTTTGGAATCATGACACCGATGGCTTTTTTCCAACATTTTGGAAAATAGCCATGGGTGAGGCATGCGTTGAACAGTTTTTTTAGTTTTTCGATTAGGGAGTATGGGCTTTGTTTTAGAATTTTGTAGCTTACTTCGTCTTCGCCGGGTGAGGAAGAATTTTTGCATTTTTTTATGACGTTGATCATTTCGTCAATAGTGATGGGGATGACGAGGTCGTCTTCATCCCCGTCTTCTGGCTCGTTATCGAATTTGGGGTCGCGGTAGATATCAGGGTGTGCATTGATGTAGTCATCAATGGCGTTTATGGCGGCGTCATCGTTGCCCGCACCTTGATGCGGGCGATGGGTTTTTCTTAGGAGGTCGGCAAAGGTGTCAGCCTTGTCTTTGTGAGTGCGCGTGAAGGAACCGTCTTCCTTCTTGAGAGGTTTTCCTGCGGCTTTGCGGCTTTTGTTTTTTTCGCCCAGTTAGGGTTTTGAAAGAGTCCCAGAATTTTTTGGCATCCTGGACTCCGTTTAGATCAGCTGTTGCCTTTTCCCAGTTGGCTTGTTTTTCAGCTTGGAGGGCTTTTTTGACCTCGCCGTGTAGGCGGTTGTATGTTTTTTTGAGGTCAGCTTTCTTACCGGGGTCAGTTTCGGTTTTAAGAGCGCGAAGAGCTTTCCGTTTAGTTTTGATTAGTGAGAGTGTGTCGCCCGAGATCGTATTTCTCCAGGGGCGTACTTCTTCTTTTGGGCATATTTCGTTTAGGGTTGAGTTAATGACTTTTTCTATGCCCTCGCATTGGGTTTCGAGTTCCGCTGCATTGGATGGGGGACATCGATGATGTCACGATAGAGGTTCCAATTAATTTTTCTAAAATTTCTGCGGAGAGTTGGGAGGTACCTGAGTGGGCCATTTCCTAACTGCAGTGAGGCATGGACCGGGAGGTGATCGCTGCCTAAGTCGTCATCGCCGACCCAGTGGTCATCGATGTGATTTATCAGGGAGTCACTGGCGATAATTAGATCGAGGATTTCGGATGAGAATAATGGGTTATTACTGATATAAGTTGCAGAGCTGTCGTTCATAACCACATGAAGGTTATGCTTTTTTGTGATTCAGTAAACAGTAAACAGTAAACAGACTCGAGGTTTTAATTTTTATTCGGACGCAACAAAGCAAATGGAACTTTCAACATTTTCTAAAAGTAAGCATGGAACAATCCAAACCGATAAAAAGTATCATTTTCGGATTTCAAAACAGAGCTTATCACCTCTCAGTGGAAAGAGCATGTTGATAATATAAGGAGTCATAATCTGTCTCTTGGGCGCAAAACATGAAAAAAGTTGAATGGCAATTTTCGATTATGTAACCTGACGGATTTAAATAATACGCAGGTGGAAGGGTTTAATGTACAGAAAGAGATTATCATATTCATAATATTTACACTACCATAGTTACTGAATCAGGGAATGTTATAATGGCACTTGCATTAAAACTGTCGTATAATGTCGATCAGGGTGATAAGAACACAATTACTTCTACCAGATCAATAGAATCGTTTAAACTGTCTATAAATGTAGAGAGATTTATTTCTAAGTAATCACAATGACGAGGATGTTACAATGCCTTTTTACAGGACGGGCACCACACCAACTCTGCTAACCATTGTCATATTCCATGTCCTTTACAACAAAACAACAGGTGAAAAAATGTATTGATTCAAACACTCTCGACGCTTTGTTATTAACCATTGGACGGCAAAAGTGTTGTATCATTTAATGAGAATTCCAGGGACGACGGAAGCACGGTGGCGGTGGCAGTGATGGCAGCTACCCTCCCTGCTTTTAGATCACGGTGGTGAGTCGCTGATAATGCCCGTCCCAGGTTTGTATCTCAATTAAATCGGTTCTGGGAGCTTTCAAAATTTAGTGGGATGGATTGGGAGAAGGTCCCCCATCTTGGACCTTCGGCCTTCGAGACATGCATGCTTCGGCATGACATGACGGGGCTGCCAGTGCGAGTAAATGCCCTTGTCGCAGGGTTTGCCCCCCCCCCCCCCCCGTCCTGAAGTCCTTTCTGTGCCGTTAGGAAATTCCACTGCGGGGTGCGACCAAAACGAATTTGACAGGCAGATTGGGACCAACGCCTTGCTAAAGAGGAGGAGCTGGGAGAAATGCTAGTCAAATTTTGTCCAACAAATTCCTGACATAGATCACAGTTCACATGCAGAATTATGCAGAATTACCAAGCACCTGTCATTTTGAGCAGAATATGAGATAGTCAAGGAAGAATGTCGGCCCCCCCCGGGTGAATTCTATCGTGGAAGGATAGGGCGGGTGCGGTTTGACAGTCTTTTTAGCTCATGCTTTGAAGAAATGTTCCGAATCCCGAAGATGCGGTGGGGGGGGGGGGGGGGGGGGGGGGGGTATGAGAGAGGATAACCCAAGCTATCGGGCCGCCCGTCCATTTCTGTTCCGAATTTGACGCTGTTATGGGCTGTTTGTTTACACGTTTTCGAGGGGGTTGCACGCAGATGACCGTTGATAGCTCCAGCTCAATAAGTATTTAATTCACCTTGAAACCATTAAGTTATTAAGACAATTAATGAAACTACGCGGCGTAATCAAAAAACTACAGCCGTGGCGAGTCTTCATTCAAGAGTATTTAGTTTACAAACACATGTATTGTAATGTCATTAAAGATTCGATCCAATCAATTCTCAATTGAGAAATATTCCTGGCTTGATTCAAAGTAAATAAATGTTTAAGGGACTTTTAGATTCAACCGTCTGGAATATTTCAGTTGTTGGGAAAAGCGAACCGTTGGTTCGCTTTTCCTACCAACTGATATATTCCAGAGGATTGAATCTAAAGCATAGACGATGGGCTATTTAAGAGACATAACAGCGTTCAAGCCAGAAAATAAGCAGACTGCATCTGCAAAATGAGGTCCCCAGAGGGTGAATTTATTGATGCTACCCTCCACATCAGGGTAACATCACTAAATTTATCCTCTGTGAACCTGTCTGAATCAGGATCTCAAAACTAAACAGAAAGAGGCACCAGAGGATAAATTGGCCCATTGTATGGGATAGCATCATCAAATTCACCCTCTGGGGACCTCATTCTGCAAATGTCAGACTACTTATTTTCAGGCCTGATAGCGTTACATGCCCTACAGAATTAGACTGGTGGTTTGAGAGCTTGGAGGTAACAGTGGTCATCAGCGACTTTGCAATACAAGTTTGGAGAAAAAAAATGGGATGTCACATTCTGGGAAATTTTCCGAATTGGAACCACAAAAGTCGTCAATTCCTGGAAACCCAAAACGAAATGAATGAAATCATACAGATAACAAATTGGGCGTCTCCCTATTGGGGCCCTTAAGGGGTCGTCCAACCTAACTTTGGTCAATTTTTTGACATTTTTCCCAATGCCTCAGAAACAGATAAGAGAAGTAAGAAAAGGCAAATTATATATCAAAATAATGAGTAAAGTGCATAGAAAAGGTACATATAATTTTTTTCAGGAAAAAAAGTTAATTTTATGATTTTGAAGAAGATTAATTTGCAAATGGCATAAGTAACGAACCGGTAAAACCACAAAATAATCGGTAATTCGAAAGCCTTGTCCTCAATATAATGATAACATACTACAGACTCAGAGAAAGCATTTTTTTGACACACACTCTGGTAGGTTTTGACGTTTGAATGTAATAACACCAACACAAATTTTTGATGTTCCGGATGTGGCCATGTTTCAACGATGTTTTTCCGGTCATGTGATTACGATGTGGTTCTTGCAGAAATACTCAATTTGGGCAATCGTAAGAATGCAAGGACGTGATCACGCCCTTTATTTGTTCGAGACAATGTATGAGCGGATTTGCAAACAGGTGACAGCAAGTACTTGAGCTGTTAATGTCATAACTGCAAAATATGGTTCGAAATTCCCTCTCGTGTTTGCAGGCCGTCTGAACTTTTTTGTTGACAAAAAATCTGAATTATTGCGCACTAGAAAGACAACATGAACCACTTGTAAAAAAAATAACCGAGTGTATAAAATCGGGACGATACACATAAAATAAGGCAATATTCATAACAAAGTAAGCAGAATGCTTCAGAAATTACTTTTTCACGAAGTATATTCCAAGTGACCTGGAACTATATTGAGTGTGTTAATTTCCCCCTGTCGCTGCGAAGTTATTTACTTCCTAGTAACCATGGAATTCGAAGGCGGGTATGTTTGATGTCTGCAAAGGACCGATTGAAGATGGGTTGAAAATGATGCATTCGTGCTTTCAAATAAGGTGCGCTTGGACGATGCTGAGCATTTTGTTTTTTCTTGCAACTAACCATAGTAATACAAGCGTCGATCAGTGTCTTTTATGATCGTTTTACACTGACAAATGTGACAAATCTCCTTCACCGGAAACCATCCCCCAATTTGCATATCACAATAAACATAACCGCTGTCACGGAGTGTCAGCGTGGCCGTGTGGTCAAAACCGAAACGAATTATCGAATGCACGGTCAATATTAGCTGCAATTGGCTTTTAAATAAATGAAATATTCGCAATTTCTTCATTATTCATGCCGAGTTACTTTTTAACCAAACCACATGCGTTCTGTTTCGTTTGTCGGCATTTAACTGATATTGTTTGTGGTAATTAAATAGTACGAGAAGGCGAAGGAAGCCAAATATTTTCCATCATCCATTATTTAATTCAAATTGATAATTTCTTTTATTTTACTGAAATTATGAACTGATAAGGTGGGTGTGTTGCGATTATTATGCCCCAGACCTGGAAGTTGGAAAATCAAAGGTGCATCTAGGGCCGTGCAGTGGTGACCCCTGTCCTCTTAATCTTAGTCTTACCCATTCACCATTACATGTACCAACATTCCCCCTTGTATCTCAACCATTGCTACTCCAATTTGAAGGATGTTTGGTTTTGTGATCGAGCATCATGGGGAAACAATGCCTGTGTAGCTGCTGTAGCATGTGTTTCTTCCCACATTTTTTCAGAGTTGTGGTATTTTTTCACTCTTTTGAGTTAGAAAATTTTGTTTAGAACTAGTTGATTTGTTACAATTTGTTGCAAAGTGCCTGCTAATACTCTCAATTGTATTGCTACAGAATTTTCTTGTGAAGATTTTGTTCCTATTACTTATCAAGCAACAACCTAATGAATATTCTGTATAAAGCCACCAATCTGATGTTTGACACTTTTATCGGAGCTGTTTTGAAGGCTTATGGAACTCAAAATGTTGATTGTGGCAGGACTTTTCTATTCACCCATTAATCGATAAATTAAGTGTTATAGTTGGAAGTAAGAAGCACGAAAGGTCCAGAACTAAAACTCTAAAAAGAATGTTTTGCAATGTAACATGATTTTTGCAGATATACTTATTTGGAGGTTTACCTGTCTGATAGTGTTTGGAACATGTGTGGCCAGGATCTTCCAAAAGAGTAACTCCCCCCCCCCCCCCCGAATTTTTTTGTGTCAAATGGAGCTCACTTGTAATCTTTTGGGGATTGCTTTGTGTACTGCGTTCTTGAAAAAATTATGTGAGACCCTCTGGATGTGCCCTTCTGATCTCAATATGTCAATAAGCCTCCTTGGGGAAAGTACATGCAATAATGGTTATGTAAGGTTGATTTGATGTGTTTTGAATGACAATGTACTTTTAAGTACTTTAGATGGTTTATTGCAGTGACAGGTTACAGTTACCCTTATTTCTTCTCCAACAGATATCATGAGTGTCTTGGTGTCCAAGAGTTAAACAAAGCTAATATACTTATTGATAAACCAGACAAATTTAACAATTTAATCACTATCAAATTGATGCATGGGATAAAAGGGGTTACAGTGCAAGGGGTTTGTAAATATATTTATTCAACTACAATGTATGACTTTGCAGTGCATTGTACATAGGAGAATATCATAGTTTCCAAACCACCACAGTAACACATACATCTTTATATTGGGAGACACTCTTTTGTCCTTCCATACTTCTTATGCTGGACTCCTTCAAGTTGACCTTTGTTGAACTCCCCAAATCAAAACATAAACAAAAGAAAATGTCTGCCTTCAATCAGTGAGCACTCCACTTATAACATTTGGTCTCAATCTTCATTACTTTCATGAATGAGGAAAAGATTTCTTCGAGTATGTACTTAAATGTTTATAGAATACAGCTGTTATTTTATTTTGAGGTATTTTATTGTAAAAATTTTGTTCTCTTACTTATGCCATAGCAGACTTTCAGGCGGTGCTATTTACACATGGCAGCAGTTCCATGGCAAATTTCAGTTTCCACATGTTCTATGTTTCATTCCAAGCATTTTGGTATATAATTTATTGGGGTTATTCATTTTGGGCCTTTTTTAGACTTGAAAGAAAATTACATGAAATTTGACCAAAGTTAGGTTGGACGTCCCCTTAAATCTCGTCTGTAAATAACGCGCGGTTTATATTCCAATTAAGTGAGCAACTTGGACAACTGGCGCTACCAGAATACAGAGCTATAGGCTTGTGACACAAAAGTTAACAAGCTCTCTGGCTACCAGTCAAATTCTACAAAGAAGTCGACGCTGCTGTGGACTGGGATCAGTCTGGCCCTATATGTGTATAAAAAGTTCATCGATTATGTTTAAGATTCAATCGACTGGAATATTTCATTTGGAATCTACGTACGGTTTGTCTTTTCCAACCAACTGAAATATTCCATTCGACAGAATCTTAAAACACCCAAAACAATAATTTTCTTTAAACCAAGCAAAGGTTGTTTCTCAGAGTTGATTTGATCGAATCTTTTATGACATTACAATACTGCCAGACATGTTTGTTAACTAAATACTTTTGCACTGAGACTCACCACGGCTACGGTTTTATGATAACGCCGCACAGTTCCACCAATTATGTTAAAATCTTGATGTTCCCCGGGCGAAATAAATATTTATTGATTGGAATACCTATAACTGAAGCATGAAAGAATATCTGTATGGCTTTGTGAATAAAAGGACACCAGATTCAATGCGCTTAAACTCCACTATAAGTATGTAAACAAACAGCCCATAACAGCGACGGATTCCTTGCGAAATTAACCCTTTACCCAACTTATCGGCGCATCCACCCGCGTAATATGCAAATTCAGCAGCTGAAAAAATATTATTTTTAAAAAAATTTCAACAAAACTATATCATGTGACCCCCGTCGAGCTCGTTCCAATGAGGGGTCACATGATATGGTTTTGTTGAAATGTTTTGAAAAATTAAAAAAAAATGATATTTAAAATAATAAATTTTGATATCGTCTGCGTTGGGTAAAGGGTCAAACCGGTGGCATGAGAGCTTGGAGTTACGACCCGGCTCCCCACTCCCTCAGCGACCCATTAAACAACACGAGTAAAATGAGTTATTAAGTCTCGGTGACCAGAGGGCACAGCCAGACTAAAATTCAAAGCCATACCTCTATGATGAGTCAGGCAAATATACCAATAATAGAACCAGCACATAGTAAGCCTATACTTCTCCATCCATTTGATTTCCGACACGGCATTGACTGTTGTTGAAAATGTTGTAAAAATAAACACAAACCAATTGATTAAATCGTTCAAGATTTATTCAAGAATACAACGAAACGTTGTATGTAAGTAACCAAAATTCACATAGGGGCGCGATGGACCTATTTCCAGCACTTTTTAATAATCAAACTCCAAGCAGTATTGTCACCCCTCGCTTCGCTCGACACATCGTTTGGAATTTGATTTCTCATATGGACTCAGTTTAGGTGGGGAGCCTTCTACCCACCCCTCAGCATTCATTTACTTCAAACTTTTCGATAACGTATCAGTCAAGAAAAAAATAGAACAATATTTTCGTGAATATTATACAATCATGGACTTATGTGGTGGTGAATATAATGTGATATTATCCTCTATATATTGCATTTGAAAGTAATAGACCCCAGACGGTTAATTACGAGACTAGATTTGATGCTTGTACTTGCGTCACCAACACAATCGGCCATAGAAATGGAGGTATGTAGTACCCGATTTGGGCTGTTGGGCACCCAGCATTACCAATTTGAAGTACCAGGACGGTATGTCCGAGGCGGCGGAACCAGGGGGACACAGTAGATACGTGCCCCTCCACTTTTTTCAAAGACCTGCTGCGCGGTAAAACAATGAGTTAAATGCGCGCAACAAACAAATGTGTCACTATACAATGTAATTCCTGTAATATATTATTTGTAAATCCAAACAACATTTGGCCAAAGAAAACCACCTTCGGTCGCTTCGGTCCGTTTCATCTACTTCAACCATCTTCCAACCCGAAGGCCAGCCTTCGGGTTGGAAGATGGTTGAAGTAGAAGAAATGGACAGGAGAGTGACCACACCGCGGTATGCTCGTCTGAACGGGAGACTATAGTGTGTCACGGAACATTTATCGACTTGCGATTGTAACTTTTCTCCCACTGGGCCGAACAATACGACGCCTGAGTGCTAGAATGTTCTATGTCCCCTACGGGACATAGAACATTCTTGCACTCAGGCGACGAATAGTATAGCCTTTTAAATTTGTGCCCTTCCATTTTTCTCGAGCTCCTGTTTCGTCACGAATACTACGTGTATATTTTATATATCCAAAAATTAAATTTTAAAGACGTTTTGAGTTTTCGAACAGTAATGCCGACTGACTAATCTTCCAACTTCATCATCAAGGCATGCCGTCTTTTGCCTTGATGATGTAGTTGGAACATTGAATCAGTTGGGAACTGACCCCCATGGGAACCCCGGGAAGTGAAGTAGTGCTTATTTACAGTAGTGTTGAAACGATTAGTGATTTTCAGGAATCGACTAGTCGCCAGCAGTAATCGATTACTAATCGACTAGTCGAAGCCCCCATGTTATTGTTATCAAACACGTGTACCGCCATTCTTCCCTGGTTAAAACTAACAGTAATACTTGCAATGAAACAATGGCAAGTGAAGCTTTCAAAGTCCTCAAAACCTCTTTCAGTTTCGAGAGAGAATTAATGTTGGTAGCTTCTGTTTAAAATCATTTTTTCTCAATATAGTCTCTGATATTTTAATAAAATAAATCATTATTCAGGTTTTTTTTATATTATTCGTTCCATCCCATTGAATGTTAACAAAAGGAACTGCTCTTTACGCATGCGTGATGTACATCCCCTGTCGAAAATTAAGCACAGTTAACGCCCACAGTAGTCATCAGTCTGTCAACAATTGTACACTGAATACTCCCACACAACTACTCGTATTATGACTTAACCTCTTATCTGTCCATAACTATGCATACATCGAACACGCCTACTAATTTCCATATTGTCTGCTTTGAAAATCATCACCTGACCTGATTGGGTTTCCTCTTAACTCAGTTGCAGTTCGAGGAAAAGCTAGTTTCACTTTCAATTTCCCGGAAACTCGCAGATTTCCAGGAATTTGTCAGCATGTATTTACAAAATGAAAATAAAAAGCACATGGATTTTGTAATTGGTTCTTTAGTGATAACAAATTGTTCCAAATACGAACTGGTATGTGTTCTTCCATAACTTCTCTTTGATGTTTCTGTAAGACATTTCGAACTTACCAGAACCTGGTGAACAAATTGATGTCCGAAGGTGGCCTAATTTCACGTCAACTTTGGGTCCTAATTTTCCTGCAGGCTGCTCCCTCGAGAATAAGCTCACCCATATATTTTTCCCTGTTTACTTCACGCACCCCTGGTCTTATTCAATCTCTGGTCAGTTGGCCAACTAGGGTTGTTATTCATGCAGTCGGAAACATCAAACGTGTTATTTACGTGGGTTGTTTTTTGATTTCGGGAGTTTACTTGTGACGTTCGCAACAATGTTGGGTGAATTTAAGGGGATGGTGTATGGTTGGGGCAGATGTTCCGACTAATCGACTAGCAGATTTAGGGATCGACTAATTTAATAATCGCGTCGACACCGATTAGTCGGCTAATCGTTTCAACACTAATTTACAGTGGTAAACAAGTTCTGTTTTGTTGGTAAAATAGGACTCAGTCACCAATGGGGTGAAAGTCCTAAAAAATGGGCAGCATAGATACAAACAATTTATCTCCATGTAACGGTCACGATTTGCCTTTGAGCAGAAATATGTGACCTTGAACACAAATAAATAAATAAATAAATAAATAAATAAATAAATAAATAAATAAATAAGTTGGAATTTGAGCAATCACATCAGTGCACAAAAATGGTTTATAAATAAATAAATAAATAAATAAATAAATAGATAAATAAATAAATAAATAAATAAATAAATAAATCGGGACTTGAACCATCACGTTCGGGACAAATCAGGTTTATATGCAACCTCCCCCCCCCCCCCCCCCCCCCCAATCGGTCATCTTCGTAAGGCCTCTGTGTTTTGCGTTGTTGGTTGATTTCAGTTCGTTGGGAAAGGGGCACGATTTAGTTTGGAGTACAAAGTCGTGATAGAACTTTCAAGTCTTTTTATAATCAGTCGTATAAAATAGTAAACAGAATTATAATAAGCTTAGGAACTGTTCAAGCATTCTGCTGTTCAAATATGTTTCAATTACTTCACTACAAAGTACTTGGTTAAATGTTCAACCAAGTACATAATCTGTCCCTGACACCTATTTCGAGGTGAAGATTAATTGGCCAGCACCCCTTAATATAAACTGGTTGAATGAATACCCACAACCACACAGTAACGGATCTAAAGGGGAATGGCCCTCTAAAAGCGACGTAAACTCGTTCATTGTTGTTTTGTTTTAACTTTATTAATTTTACAAGGATTAGTAAGCAAGTTAAGCAAGATATATATATATATTTATATATTAACTCTTCTTTACCCAATGGCGCGGGTATGTTTGATCACCTCCATAACGTCGTGACGTTGCTCTTCAAGACTACTGCGATTCAGCATCAAGCCGAAACTTATGTTAGCTGTTTCCAACTGTGCGTGTTGTCAGTTGGAAACAGCTTACATAAGTTTCGGCTTGCTGCTGAATCCAGATTTCATAAGCTCTTGTTAAATCATGTTATTTCATATCTTGTGCACTTGTATTTATTTATCTATGAAATAAAATAATGTTTAAACTACTGCGAAGGGATCTTTAGCCTGCACGGAGTGCGTCTCTCTTCACATAGAGGACAGCCATTTTACGTCCACACCCGATATGGTAGTACGCTGTGACAGCATGAGTCCTACAACTGAGGCAGCCAAAGAGTGTTCGATTCCTGGACCTCATACCAGCGCACTGTCACAAATTAAACTTGCTGCTGCATACTGTATTTATAAAGACATGCTCTACGCATCATCAGTTTTTGTTGTTGTTGTTTAAGCCTTTACCAAACAAGAAAGGCAGACGACACTTTTCAAAAAACTTCATGACAACTAATTTCATTTTTTTTGCCTAAAAACATAGCTTATGACCCATTGAACGATCATGTCCCAATGAGAGGTCATAAGCTATGTTTTGGGGACAAAAATTTAAAAAATAACAAAATATATTCAATGACCTTTTGTGAATAGCACGAGACGTTTTAATCATTACGTTAGGTAAAGGGTTAATTCAATGGGTAGAAACATAGGTAATTCTTATCCGCCACTTAATCATTTTTTAATCAGCATGATGTTACTCCGGGCAACTGTAGCCGTTAGTCCATTATGGACAGGCGGGTTGCATCCCTCCTTCTTCCCCACCCGAAAAACTTCAACCCACCGCCAACACAACGTCATCTGCTCTCGATAATAAATCTAGTCCGACCTTGCTCCCCCATCCCCACTCGGAACAAAGATCCGGCGCCGCCACTGATTATGGACCTCTCCCTCTACAGTGTTGTCTGGAAAGATGTACTAAAGTCTATTATGTAACTCTCCCGAGGGAGAGTTACATAATAAACTTTAGTACATCTCAAGTATTTCAGCTGCGACGATCAGCTTAAAATCTAGCAATGTCGGCCATTCGATCTGTCGGTCGGTCTGTGACCAACGACGTTTTAAACTCAGTAACTTTTAAAATACGTTGTGGAATGACATCATATATGGTATGCAACTGCATTTTATTATGTCTAGCACCATGGTCATTGCAAGGATAATTAAGGGCATATTTGTCAGTGTTATTGCCCTTTATGGACTTTGAATTTGTTTGATTTTTACTTTCCGTCTCACCTTGGATGCCATCACGCAGTTTTTAAATTATGAATCTTATATTTAAGAAATACAAGAGAAAAAAAAATCTGTGAAAAACGTTGTTCAACCATTTTGGAGTGTAGTCAGTCGAGAAACGTATCATTTTAGGTGGATCCAGTGAATTGTGCAGACTGTCGCTGAATGTGAAACTGGAGTGATGGGGTTGCAGATGCCTAGCATGGAGATGTTTTTGACACACACTCGCCGAAGATGCCGAAGGCATTGGCGGCGAGTGTCAGAGATACTTGCATGCATGCTAGACAGCCCTGGAGTATGCTCTCTCGGAAATTGTTCAAATTTGGTATCACATGGAAACTCTCTTTTCTGGCATTTTTGCGGATTTTGGGGGATTCTCTTCCCCTGAAAAATCAGTACAATTTCATAACAACGTATCAGCCAACCTGATGTTAAACCCTTACCTAACATGAAAAGATGACGACACTTGCAAACAAATTCTTGAATAACTAATTTTTTTCATTTTTTGTCTCAAAAACAAAAGTTTTTGACCCCTTGTTGGAGTGAGCTCGACATGCTCGTTTCAACGAGGGGTCATAACCTATGATTTTGAGACAAAAAAAAAAAGAAAATATATTGAAAACTAATTGGCGATTTGTGAGAATAGCGCTGACCGGTTTGACCCGTTGCGTTGGGTAAAGGGTTAATGCACACGGTACCAGATATCCATGTGGAATGCCCAATTCGGCCAGGTGCCTAAGATATCCAGAATTTAAAAACAAGGACTGGGGCAACTTGGCTTGTTCATTGATGTTAAAAAAATACCACATAGGTAGGGGGCGAGGTGGCTCAGTTGGTAGAGGTGCAGGCTGCAAACCGAAAGGTCCTCGGTTCGAATCCCACCTGCGGCCACCGCGTTGTGTCCTTGGGCAAGACACTTCACTCCCATTGCCCACGTGGGGGCACGGTGACATTGTGTACTAAGGCGTAAGTCGATGGTGCACCTGTCTTCAACCAATGCTAACCCTGCTTTTATGGAGTTAGTATGCTGGGGAGCTGACAGTGGCTCGTCGTTGCTCAGTGGTTCTCTCCGGGTACTCCGGCTTCCTCCACGTGTAAAACTGTCACGGTCATGGTTAGCCATTGTGCAGAAATATGTGACCTTAAACACCAATAAATAAATAAATACCAAATAGGTATACCACTGTCACAAGCGATTGCTAATAGTAGTAAATGTAGTCAGGGAGCGCGGTGGATCAATGGCAACAGCACTGAACTTCAAACCGCCACGGGTAACTGCGTTGTGTCCTTGGGCTTGGCACTTCATCCCGATTGCCCACCTGGGGGCACGGTGGCGTTGTGTACTAAGGCGTACTGCACGTCCATTGTGCACTTGTCTTCAACCAGTGCTAACCTTGCTTGTGCGGAGTTAGTAGACCTACGTTGGGGAGTTGCTCGCCATTGCTCGGGGTGGTTCTCTTCGGGTACTCCTGCTTCCTCCTGCTTCCTCTGGCTTCCCCCACCCGTAACACTGTCCGACACGAGGTGATCCTGGCTGTCAAAGGTGTCGTTAAACCCCAATAGATAAATAAATAAATAAATAAATAAATAAATAAATAAATAAATAAATAAATAAAAATTATTAGATCTTAACATCATTTCATCACATCGACTGTGATATGCAAAAGCCTACACTGGTATGTGCAACTCTGATATGACGCCCTGAAATATACTGACTAGACCAGGGAGACTGACAAGAGATATTGACAGTCAGATCAATTGTTCATGCTATTGAATAAATGTACTGGGTGGGGTTAACAGTTTTTAGACTGTTGCCCGGGTTGCTCGAGCGAGAGTCTAAATCTGTCATTGATCACTATCACTTTTCCGAGTGTTGTGGCTAATGTCTAGGGCTTTTCACCAAACGAGCAACCTTAATTGGATGAAAGAACACTGCCTTACTACCTGGCTAGGCGAATTATTTTTTGAGTAGGCTTTGCAACAGCCTCCCACCCACCCACCACCACCATCCAGCGGCGTATTTACAGAAAATAGCGCCTATGGCATACACATATGAATAGAACGGCATGCTGTTTCCATCTTAACCCTTTACCTAACATGAAAAGCAGACGACACTTGCAAAAGAAATTCTTGAATAACTATTTTTTTTCATTTTTTGTCTGAAAAACATAGGTTATGACCCCTCGTTGGAACGAGCTCGACGAGCTCGTTCCAACGAGGGGTCATAACCTATGTTTTTGAGACAAAAAAAATGAAAAAATAATGAAAATTAATTGGCGATTTTTGAGAATAGCGCTGGCCGGTTTGGGCCGTTACGTTGGGTAAAGTGTTAAAAGAATTTCCCCCAAAATAAATATCTACAACTAATCGCGCGTTAGTTGTTGATGTATATATAGGAGGAAATTCCATTGAGACGTAAACAGCATAACTGGCGTAGTAAAAACAGAGAAGGAGGAAAAGCAACACAACCTCCCCATAGTTTGCGCAGGAATATGGTCTTACAGTCAGCTTGCACTTAAGCTCAACAGTTGTACTATGGAGTGTGTGATCATGTTACTCACAACACTGTATTTTTACCTAATATTTTTTTTTATGTAAGTGGTTTAATAATCCGGCCACCCAAGTGCTTCTCACCTATGATAATCAAAGACAGATCATACATCTAGTACTGAAATGGTTAACCGGATAATCGGTTTGAAACCAGGTAGCTACCTAACCCATTAGAAAAACCGTCAACCGGTTGTCCGAAATATCGATAGTGATCGTCATTCCACGTTTAAAACGTAGTAAATCTGCCGCCTCTCCACTGTGATAGATTACTCATCGAAGCCGCGTTGTAAAAATTGAGAAATAATCGACTTTCGCGTTCAAGACTTCGTTAATGATCGGCAGTTTCCGTGAGTAATGAGAAATCGCAGAAACTATTTCGTAGTGTGTATACAAACGAACGTTGTCGAGTACTCGACAACGTTCGTTTGTATACGGAATAGTTTGAGAATACTGCTTTCCAATTTCTATAGTTTCGATCCCATATTCTGTGAAATAATGGCTACGGATAACCGGATGTTATCCGGTTATAGCTCTCGGTTAGTCGGTTACGAAAATGAGCCAACCGTTTCAGCCCCACATACATCTAAAGAAAGTTCTTTTTTCACTATTCGAGGATGGCTTGTCTGACTTTAATAGAAACTGCTCAGTGGCGCCCCATTCAAGTGACGACCCAGGGTACGAGCTATACCTGCCATATCTTAGGGTCGCCACTGACACCACCACGATTTACCCACATGATTTCATCCGCTATGAGGACCAAAGCTTAATTACTTTCTGTATATACATAAACCACACATTATTAACTGGACTCACATTTGACATTTCATAAACTCGATAATTCTTTCGAAACGACATGTTTCAGTTTACTTTCGCATGCTGTTATCGCATAATGTACTCTCATTTAAAGTGTTCTGTGCAGCAAGACATGTTTACTTGCAAAGCTTGACAAATATGAAGAGTGTGGGTAAAGTGGAAAGCAATAACATTTAGTTTTATGACGCATAGTGAACTTATAGTCTGTTGTTGACAGTGACATTTGGTTCAGTTCTAGCTTCTGACTTCATTTATATGGGGAGAACAACATTAAATATCGACTGGGGTGGCACCCAAGATTTCTTATCACATGTAAGGTTGATAAGGTGGGTGGCTATAATCACAACGCCGAACTGAATAAAGGAACAGAATAACTGGGAAAAGCCTCGCCTTCTTGAAGAAAAGTGACAGATTCTGCCGTGCATTTGCTTTTTATCCAACTCGGGAAAACACACTGGTGCTATTGATGAATGACGTAACCGATGTCAACGCCAGACAAAATAAAAAAATGCTTCATTCGATTTTCTAGAAAATTTGCGATTCTTTTCGTATTTTAAATGCTTTGAAATTCCAGAAACCCTCTATTTTTTAATTTTTACACACAACTTCACTTTTAAACAATCGTTTACCCATAAAGAGTTGGGTGAACCACGCAGAATGTGAGAACTGGAGTGAATTTACAAGTCTATATTAACCCATTACCCAACATGAAAAGCAGACGACACTTGCCAAAAAAATTCTTGAATAACTACTATTTTTCATTTTGTGTCTCAAAAACATAGGTTATGACCCCTCATTGGAACGAGCTCGACGAGCTCGTTCCAACGAGGGGTCATAACCTACGTTTTTGAGACAAAAAATGAAAAAATAATGAAAATTAATTGTCGATTTTTGAGAACAACGCTGGCCGGTTTTGGCCGTTACGTTGTGTAAAGGGTTGAACAACTTCAATCGGGAACGCCGTGGCTCAGTGGGTACGGCATTGGACTTCCAATCGAACGATCCATGGGTGGATTCCCGCCAGAGTTAACTACGTTGTGTCCTTGGGAAAGGCACCTAATCACGATTGTCGACGTGGGGCACTGTGGCGCTGTGTAATAAGGCATACTGCACGTCGATGGTGCACTTGTTTTCAACCAGTGCTAACCCTGCTTGTGTGAAGTTAGTGCGTTGAGGAGTCTGACAGTTGCTCGATGGTGCTCCGTGGATCTCTCCGGGTACTCTGGCTTCCTCCGCCAATAAAAGTTTATTTTGTTTTCCCCCTCGTAATTTAAGTAAAGTAATAAGTCTGTATTTTATTGTCACATTTCAGATAACGAAGAGGCCATTTTCAATCCGTGGTGCTCGTCACACACATTACTAGAATGGATCAGGAGAAAGTGCAACTGTGAAGAAGACAGTGCGTATATTTATACCATGATAACCTATTCTACTATATATAAAAAACCCGTGATATACATTTTAGCTTTACACACCAACCGTGGTGAACACACTAGCAATGGAATTTCAATAGTTAAAATTTACACCTACAGTGGAACTACATCAAAGTTGACCTTTGGTGACCTCGCCTTGAATGCAAACTTGTCTTAATTTATCACTCGTCGCCTCGTGGAGAGTGGAATGAAACCGGCAATTATTTCTTACATTTTTTAAATACGTTTACCTCATAACATACCAAAAAATTAACAAACATACGTTGTCTCATGTTAAGATAGCATCCATAACTCGAAATAGTATGTTATTATGTTATTAAAACACGTAATTTGCGCGTTTTGTTTTCTATATCGTTTCGGCGATAAAAAGTGGCTGATATTGTAACAAAAGTGGTGAGCAGTAACAAAAGTGGGCAATTGTTGTAGCAAAAGTGGTGAGCTGTAACAAAAGTGGTTGTTGTAACAAAAATGGTTGTTACATACGTGGGCAATCGGGATTAATACCCTGCATGCTGCTGGCGAATATTCTGCCCAGGGCAGGAAATCTCTTGCCATTGGAATTAGTAAAATTTAAGAAGATTTAACCAAATTTTCCCCTGTAAATTGCATAGACTTTTTGCCATATGATTTCTCAAGTCAAAGTTACAAGAAATTTTCAACAAATTTATTCACGGCTACAGTGAAGAAGCCATGACTAGATTTGATGACAAACATTTTTAAAATACTCAGCAGGTTAAAAATTAAATTTCTTGCCCACAGAAAGAACGCAGTTACCGCTTGTTACGATTAAACCTTTCGATTTGACTAAACAACCGAAATTTGAAATTTTTTTGTGTGTTTTGTTTGAATTTTTAAACTAAGGGATTCTTTGTCATAGCGGCGTGTACTGGTGCTCAGAGCCTCCACTGACCTTCAGTTATTATCTTGTAATTACAAGAGACTAACTTATAATTACAAGATACTAAATTGTAATTACAAGGCACTAACCGCATGGCTGATAATTTTCGTCATTGGAAGAGACACAGAGTTTCTCTACTCCGTGGAAGAGATTTACAGGAAAATTAGCTCCCCTTAATTTTCTAACGTTGTCAATAAATTTAACATTTGATATATTAATTTAATATAAAAGTTGAAATATCGAAATGTTAGCGAAGTTGTATCATCAATGAGCGCAACATTTCACAAACTTCGTGCATTTTCCTGAAAAATGTAAAAAAATGGATATTATTGGTAAAAGAGGAAATTCTTCAAATTTGCCATATAGTTGACGGAGCGAACTGATATGGGTTCAATATCAAGTATGAGACCCATTATTGTTAATTACAGCTTGACAATGCCTTCTCATGCTCCCAATCAGGTTCCAGATGGTCCTTTGTGGGATGTTGTTCCATTCTTGGACCAGCATGGCACCAAGCTCCGGACACTTCTTGGTTGGACTGGACGGGCTGAAATTGCAAGCTGCAACTCATTCCAGACATGTTCGATTGGCTTGAGATCAGGGGATCTTACTGGGCAGTCCATACGCTCAATACCCTCCCTCTGTCGATACTCCCGGACAGCATGGGCAACATGAGGAAGGGCATTATCGTCCATCAGAACGAATCTATCACCCACTGCACCTGCATACAATCCGACGTGGGCATCCAGGATCTCATCAATATACCGCTGTGCAGTCAATGTACCACGGTCAAGGACATAAAGCTCTGTACGTCCACCCGGCTGATGCCTCCACAGACCAGTATTGACCTTCCACCATAGCGGCCATGCTCAGCAATGTTGGCTGCATGGAATCGCTCTCCTGATCTTCTCCATACCCTAGAAAGCCTATCTGTGTTGTCTAGGCAATACCTTGACTCATCTGTAAAAGGACAGGTAGTCATTCTTCTCTGGTCCATCCAACGTGATCCATGGCCCATTCATATCATGCCTGGCGGTGGTTCTGGGACATCTGAAAGCGAAGAAATGGTTTTCTTGATCGGAGACCACCTTCGTGCAACCTTGCCTGGATAGTCTGCGTCGAAACATTTACCTCGAATGCATTCTGAAGGTCACTGCGAAGCTGGGTTGCTGTGTCAAAGCGGTTCCTACGGGCCTGAATGAACAAAAACCGGTCTTCATCTGCAGATGTTGCCCTGTCTCTGCCACCACCATGTCGTCTGACTGGTGTGTCATACTGCTGAAATCTTGCCCAGTCTCTGGTGATCACCGTATGGTGCACACCAAGGGCTTTACCAATCTGACGATGGGTAGCCCCTTGTTCCACCATCCCTACAGCCCACCACATTTCTGCTTCAGACAAATGTCTTCTTATATTTGCATTCGCCATATTCAATCATTAAATCACAAGGGTTTGTGTTGATATGAAGACTGAATACCCTACACATGGCATGTACATGTAGACAGTACACAAAAACATCATGGAAATCAAGGGGTACATGCTTTCCATGACTGTCACGAAATGTCTGCTTGTCAAGAGAGCTAATGTAAACACTGGGGACCATCTCAATACATTCCTCAATCATATCCACCAAAAATATCGCAAATGTGTCACAAGGAAATTTCACAATGATGTGTCAAATATGTGAGGCTTAGCAAACTTTGAGTAGTATATATTTATCAGTGGTGGTCCATGTGCATTAGTAGAATTGTAAGAATATTATACACAAATCTTTGTTCGAGACTCACGCACCTCGACAATATGTAAAATGCACATTTTTGGCTTCATATATTTACCAAATTTCCCGATCGGGCAGAAAACATTGTTTCTGTCGGATGGGAAAATTTGTTAAATTTGGAAGAAACAAGTATGCATTTTTCTCGACTTGCAAGTCCTTAGTGGACAAATCAAACCATGGAATCTTTGGTCACAATCAACTTAGTGGACAAATCAAATCATGGAATCTTTGCCCCCCACCCCCCCCCCCCTAGAGTTGCTCCACCAATAGCAACTTTCACACAACACAGAGCACTAAAATGGTCTCTAATGTAGGATTGAATACACTACAAATACCTCAGATTGGTTTCTAGAGCACTGATGTTTGCAAAATGTTCTCGGCGGGAGGTGCTAGTCATAACTAGGAACATCCGGCCGTTATCAGCTCCTCCCATTTCCCTTTAGCTGATAACGACCGGAGGGTCTTAGTTAGGACAAATGGAGAGTCAACGGCCTTCCAAATGTGTTCACCCCCTCCCCCACAACTGGCCTGTGAACCCCTATTTATTAAATCCTGGCTAAGCCAGCTGGCTGAGCGCCTGATTTGGATCTTACAATACTTTCTGCAACCAGGGTAATTTCGAACCGGATAGTTTTTCTGAAGGAGCCGCCCGGAGATAATTACAGAACAACAGCGAGTAACTGTCGAACTCTCCAGTTTACTAACTAAGAGTAAAGAGTCTGTCCCCACCCCACCCCTCTTCCTCTTACTGCTAATTGCCACCAAGATTGCAGTGACGGGTTGGCGAAGATAATGTTGACCTAAATTTTCTCTCTGCCTCTTTCTGCCCTTCTCTATCTCTTCTTCTGTCTCTTTTTTGCCTCTCTCTGTCTCTGTCTCTTTCTGCCTCTCTCTGTCTCTGTCTCTTTCTGCCTCTCTCTGTCTCTGTCTCCGTCTCTTTCTGCCTCTCTCTGTCTCTTTCTGCCTCTCTCTGTCTCCGTCTCTTTCTGCCTCTATGTCTCTTTCAGCCCCTCTCTGTCTCTGTCTCTTTTTGCCTCTCTCTGTCTCTTTCTGCCTCTCTCTGTCTCTGTCTCCGTCTCTTTCTGCCTCTCTCTGTCTCTTTCTACCTCTCTCTGTCTCTGTCTCTTTCTGCCTCTCTCTGTCTCTGTCTCTTTCATAAGGTTGGATTTGGGGTCCCCCCCCCCCCCCCCCCCCTGGTTGGCACGTCTCTGGATGAAATTCAAAATTCAAACTTAAAATCTACTTTATTCCAGTAAAGGTTTAGTTTTCTATTTGTGTGTGTAGAAAATGGAATTCTAGTTTCTACTGAGAGAAAGATAGATTTTACGAGATTCCTGATTCTTCTATGACATGTGCACCCAAGAGATGACTGGATAAAGCCATTCACAATGGTAGAAAAAAGGGAAAACAAGAATATTGTCTCTTATCTCAAAACTGTTTGCTTCCGTAAATCTAAGTTACCATATCCAACTAAAGTTGGTATTGGTGAAGTCAATACTTTTAATCTCGTTTCAGTTATTATTGACTTGGTGGATCTTGAAGGTCAAGTTAAGAATTTATCTTCAAAACAGAAAGAATATGCCAGCGAAGTTGTTGAGGGAAGGGAGACATATGTTCTTATTCGTGTTGATAGTAAGTTTATGTAACACATTTTATTTCCAAATGAAACAAAATACTGCATTTTGATTGGCTGAGAGGTACGGTGTAACTTGCAATCCAATGTTTCTTTTTTTTACCACCATGGTTAACCACGTCATAAAAACAAGAATGCACAATAGCAGGCAACATGGCTAAAAAAAGTACCCATTTTTAATTATTAACTATACCTTCAGCTCGGTTATGTTAGAACAAAAATAAAAAATACAGGAAATTTAATATGTATGTGCAATCAAATATTACAGATATGGATGTCATTGGAACTGGCTCATTGAGCCAGTTCCAATGACGTCCATATTTGTCTGGTTTTATTAAGAAACTTACAAAGTACAAATTTTCTGTCAGTTTTTCCCCACAATTTAGGTTAAAGCATTATGTACACCAAAATTCTTGGAAATAAATCCGTTGTCCTTGTGTTTTCCAGGTTGTATGGGAGTTTATGTAACCAATTTTATCTGTAATCCTTCGATATCCTTTCCAGATATATAAAGCACGCGAATACGAGCGTGAATTCCGAATGATTTTAATATCACTTCAAAATCACAGATATTTGTTTATTGCAGGGTATCGACACTTTCATTCAACTGTCCGGGCCATATCGTGTTGGTCAGTTATGGGTGGGGAAGCCAGATTGGTCAAAGAGAACCACCAACCATTAGCGAGTAACGATCGGACTCTCCAAGTTACAGGCAGGGTCCTGCGAAGCTTCGAAAGTCGATTTATTCATTTATTTATTTATTTATTTATTTATTAAGGTTTAACGACACTTCACCAACCAAGGTCATATCGTGTCGTTGACAGTTTTACGAGTGGAGGAAGCCGGAGTACCCGGAGAGAACCACCGAGCAACGACGAACAGCTGCTAGCTCCCCAACATCGTAACTCCGCACTACAGCACAGGCAGGGTTAGATTGATTGAAGACATGCGTACCATCGACGTGCAGTAAGCTCAGACGGTCTCCCATCCATGGTCTAACCGGGCTCGACGTTGCTTAACTTCGGTGATTTGACGAGAACCGGCTACCGCAACGCCCCCCCCCCCCCCTCCTCCGCAAATTCGATTCGACTCGAAATAGTCCCCATGATTCGATTCGATTTCAATCGCGCGGATTGGAAAATTTTCGAATCGTCGACATAGTCTCGAAATCCTACAAAATCCTTCAAGATGTCTTCTCTTGAGCGCTTCTTCTATAATCAGGTC
Source organism: Pictodentalium vernedei (assembly GCA_031216915.1). Lineage (NCBI taxonomy): Eukaryota > Metazoa > Mollusca > Scaphopoda > Dentaliida > Dentaliidae > Pictodentalium > Pictodentalium vernedei. The sequence goes on from CM062294.1 coordinate 102,106,721, forward strand.
TCCTGTGCAGGAGGGGGTGGGGGTGGGGTTGTCCTGTACCAGGAGACCTGATGAAAGAAGAAGCGTTCAAGAAGGTTCCGCTTCCGAAATTACATTGATTCCATTCTGGAATATTCCACTTTTTTGCGTGGTTTACACGAGTCGCCGTTGCACACAATACTTGAGTGGGGACTGACAATATAAAGGTTGTAAGACGGTTGCAATATCCACAACTTGATGAGCGGTGAAATTCGATTCGAGATTCGATTTGATTCGATTTGAAATATGATGCCTGATTCCATTCGACCCGAAATTTGAGATTCGCAGGGCCCTATAGTTGCATGTTTACAAACCTGGCACACATAGGGTTAGCATTGGTTGAAGGCAATTGTACCGTCACCGTGCTGGAAACCTTAGCATATTGCGCTACCATTCTCTCACTTGGATAACTGAAATTAAGTGTCTTGCATAAGGACAGAACTTCAAACTTTAGATGCAATTTTGGTGGATACATCCATATGTCGGCCCTTGATCCGTTCGGCCTGGTCGTGAATACTGCTGTGTGTCCTTAATTTCTTTCCGGTCAACAATGTATTTAACATTTTACTGAACGCATGGTACATGCGGGCGGGGGGGGGGGGGGGGGGGGGTGTTGGGGGTGTCAGACCCGGGAAAAAGGAATTTACTCGCACTAGCAGCCCCGTCATGACATACCGAAGCATGCAGGTCTCGAAGGCCGTATGCTCTAGATGGGGGAGTTTGAGATGAGGTGTCCCCTCCTATCAAACTCCCCAACTCCCCCAATGAATTTTAAAAGCTCCAAGAACGGATTTGGAGTGTCTTGTAGCTTAACTTCGAGAATAAATTATTGAAAAAATTGAGTGACGAACTTGGGAAGGGCATTGTCTGCCCCCACTCGCCCCGTGGTCCGAAGGCAGGGAGGGCAGCTGCCCCTCTGCCCCCGTGCTTCCGGCGTCCCTGGGTACAGGTGTGAGGATCAGTATTTGTTATCAAGCTAATGATTTCACAAGTCTTTTCACTAAATCCAATGCAGGAATTGAAGTTACACGCAACAGTTTCGAACCTTCGGCTGGGAGATAGCCAGTAATCGCTTGACTGGACTGGTTACGTGAAATAATTTATGAGATGTGAGGGACGTAAAACAAACACGAGTGTGCGAATGCACACTAGTGTTTTACAATATAGTCCCTAGCCTCGAATGAATTATTTCACGTAACCAGTCCAGTCAAGCGATTACTCTGTTTATTACTTTTCATTATTAACGATAATTATATTATTTTTAATCCTTTACCTAACGTAACGGCCAAAAACGGCCAGCGCTATTCTCAAAACTCGCCAATTAATTTTCATTATTTTTTCATTTTGTTGTCTCTAAAACATAGGTTATGACCCATCATTGGAAAGAGCTCGTCGAGCTCGTTCCAATGAGGGGTCATAACCTATGTTTTTGAGACAAAAAATGAAAATAATAGTTATTCAAGAATTTTTTTGGCAAGTGTCGTCCGCTTTTCATGTTAGGTAAAGGGTTAAAAAAAAAACAAAAAAAACCCCAATGAAGCCCCCATTACACCCACGGCAAAACGCCTTCGTTTGCGTGCACGGATACATGACACAATTGTTGATTGCATAATTCACTTGTGAAGTTATCGTTTATAATCAAACCCGGAAATCCCAGTAAATCACAATTTGGAAAGTAATAAAATATAATATTTCCAAATAATTCAGAATTATTTTAGATCTGAAAGCTCGAAGTAGAGGCTACTAGCCACCATTACTATAGTACAGTCGATATGACACTGATAATTCGAATAACAGTGAGCATGAAAATTCGTTTATACCATGATTACCTATTGTACTATATATGAAAAGTCTATGACATAAATTATTATTATGTTGTAACAGGGGTGGGGTGGACGACTCCCCAGGGGCGAGACCCCTGGCCGAAATCTCCCTGTTGTTCTTCAGATTCGTGAGGATCTGAGTCAACTAGCAAACCATGGATAAAATATAACTCAACTCTAGAGGTAGAATAATAATCATTAAGTTATGTGTTGTGGTCTGAATGAATACACAATAAAATAGGAATAACAGTTTATACGTGGTTTATTAAGAAGCCAAAAAAAATAGTATGATATGAAATGGACATGATTGTGAATGATGGGTCAAGAACCACGGGTCCACTACACTTTTACCAAAAAGGGGGTTAAATTACACACAAAATATGTTCAGTAAATGTGGATGCTTCGCCCAGAACTCGGACATGGAGAGAATCACTGTCCGAAACGTTGATTCTCACCAGGGCCGAGTTGAACGGTTCCAAAAATTACGGCACCCATTACGGTTAACCTTTTTACAGGTTACAAAGTGTCCCCATAACTAAGCTAGTGTATGGTTTAAGTTTGGACAGCTAGATCAAAGCTTTACTCAAACATAAAGTGGACGACGAATTACGAGCGAGACCGCTCTTATAATTATAGGATAATTTCGCGGGGAAAGATTTTGACTACTGGAATCTGATTGATCCCTCGCTTTCTCCTCGACGAATGAAACAACAGCACAATGCTCTACGGCGTGAACCATTAAGGTACATTGATTCATTTTAAACATGGAAATGACTTGAAGCCAACAAAAATAGAATTAAACCTCTGTTATGAGCAGACGAATTATAACAGAGTAATTTATAACTTCTATTGTATATTATATTTCAACTGCTGTTACGAAATCCGTTACACTTCCCCCTCCTTAAAAAGAAAAATGTGTAACATTTTTAGAACCATACAGCAGTTGTTAAACAGAGTTATGGCAAATCTTTAATATTTTCCAGTTTTCATTTAAAATGTGGCATTCCACATAAAACATTCCTCCATAACCACGAGACCCGGCTCACCAAGCCAATTCCCCTGAAAACTCTATATGCAAAATTTAAACTGATGATATGAAGGAGATGAACAAGGTGTTACAAAATTACACATGATTCCCTACCGACTATTATATAGTTTAAGTTATTGTCTCTTTTCAGAAATTCTGTAAAGTCTCGATCTTGTCTCTCTGCTTCTTCTGAAGTAGTCCTCTAGTGTTCACTGCTGGAATGTTTCCAATTTCTTTTCGTTACTCGATAACAAGATAATTCCCTTGTTCTTCACAGCACGCTCAAAAACATAGCTAAAAAAGACTCACTAGAACGAGCTCGTTCCAAAAGGGTCCATAAGCTGTGTTTTCGAGAAAAAATGGAAATATTTAGTTATTCAGGAAATGTTTTCTGCAAATGTCGTTTACTATTTGTATTAGGCAGACAGTTAACCCTTTACCCAAACACAGACGATATCAAAATGTATTATTTTAAATATTATTTTTTCAAATTTTTCTAAAAATGCCAACAAAACTATATCATGTGACCCCTCAATGGAACGAGCTTGACGAGCTCGTTCCAATGAGAGATCACATGATATGGTTTTGTTGAAATTTTTTCGAAAAATAATTGATTTTCAACTGCTGAATTTGCATATTACAGGGGCGGATATGACCGATTCGTTCAGTAAAGGGTTAATGAAAAATAAGAGAAGCTTAATTCAATTCTACTTTCGAAACAAACTCACAACGTCACCACGTCATCGTTGATTTCTGACGTCATTCCCGTATAAGACGTGTTGTGAACAATATTTTCCGTAATGAATAATTTGATGGTGATTATGAGATAAATAAACATTTTCTGCCTTTGTAGTTTTACTAAAATGCGGGAAGAGGGTTTGTGGAGACAGACCTTTCCCATCAACAAATAATATTCATCGCCCTTTCTGACGGTCGGTGGCCATGCTTCACAGGGTATTATTTTCGACTGGTATCATATAACCAGTCTAACAAATGACATTTTCTATTGAAGGTGATAGCGAAAATGGGCCTCACAGATACACATCGTTGCTGAATAATTTACAGGACGTCAATCCAGACCTGATGGGTGAGTGTCATCAAAAGTACAGAGCCTGTATTAAATGGACCATCAACAGAAGCAGCAAAACTGAGTTGCGGTCATTGGCATGTGACTCCACCCACTCACTTCCCAGAAAATTCGACATGGTAACAAAAAGTTAGACAATTTGAGAGTTCGCAAAGGCATCTCTGGCCGATTTGGACGCTTTCTTCTATCTTAATCACCTTCCAACCGAACGGCTATAGTTTTCGGATTGGAAGATGGTTGAAGTAAGGAGAAACAGAGCAAACCATGTACAGATAGTAGCATTTGTACCCAAAAATAAAGCAGCGTAGTATCGCTTGCCTTAACCATTTACCCAACGCAGACGATATCAAAATTTATATTTTAAATATTTTTTTTAAATTTTTCAAAAAATTTCAACAAAACCATATCATGTGACTCCTGATTGGAACGAGCTCGACGAGCTCGTTCCAATGAGGAGGAACATGATATGGTTTTGTTAAAACATTTTGAAAAATAATATTTTTTGAGCTGATGAATTAGCATATTACGCGGGCGGATGTGGCCGATTCGTTAGGTAAAGGGTTAGGAATCTGCCTACTGTAGGAGATAAAGAAATGTAAACCCTAACGTGGCAACGTATTTGGATTAGGAAGGGCGTCAGGTACCACCGGAATTGGAAGTTATTTAATTTTTAATTATTCATCAAGTAATTGCTTCACTTAATTCTACATACGGCACTGCAAGAAAATCGGCGAAAACTTCTCTTTTTCAAATTTCCGCGTGCCATAGGGTCAAGAAACTTGACTAGAAAGGACGCTGGTTTATTTACAATGGCATGGCGGGGATTCGAACCCACGCCGATAGAGTTTCCTTCGGCACCAACCGCCTACCGAAACTATACTGAACCACGCACACCACTCGGCCATCGACTACTGAACCACGCACACCATTCGGCCCTGTCGGTGACCGAGTGGTGTGCGTGTTTCAGTATAGTTTCGCTGGGTTGTTGGTGCCGAAGGAAACTCCCTCGGCGTTTGTTCGACCCCCGCCATGCCATTGTATTTATTTTATTTTATTTTTTTTTTCAAACCAACGAACAAAGCACGGAAAGGAGGACACTAGCTGTATTGAAACAATTGCCATGCACACATATAAGAGCTAAATCCCACAAGAATTGCAGCGATTGGCCGGTTGATGAACTCGCAGATCTGTTTTTCACCAATAAGATTTGTGTATCCGGCAACTCTCACGATGATTGTTCTTCCTTCCTCACTTTTTTGACGATGGTGTAGTTTAGCAGAACAGCAAAATGCCTTCAATTCTGTGAAAGGCACTGACAAGATTAATCAAAATATAATGATATAATGGTAAAAACTAATTTAATTTTAATGGACCTATTTCAAAATTGAAGACTAAGGCCGATTACCGTTCAGTGTGGGTATATGCTAGGTCGAGATACATGGTCTGATGGTAGTGTTTACTATAAAGTTCCACCATAGTATCTTCAACGATTCCAAAGTTATGGGCGATCCATAAAAATAAATTGACAAAACTTTCTTTTGAAGTGATTGAAGAGAAAATCTATTTTGGCAACAGTGACCATAATTATGGCCGAGGGCCTGGAAACACGACCGAAAAATGGCCAGTAGATGACTTTGACTGGATGAATGGTAACCTTGACCTTGAAGCTGTGGAAGCAATAGCCTGAAAAAGTACTGAAATGTAACAATTTGAGTGAAATTCTTTTTTTTGGTAACAATGACCTTTACCTGGAACTTTGTAACCTTGTTACTGATTGCTAAATGACGTCTGATGTAGCATTTTGGGAGTTAAAGCGCATTCCCCAGTCTGATACAGATTTTTCTAGACAAGTTAGGTCGTTTTGTAGGGTATTGTGATCCCTCTTGCTGTTTATTTCCCGTACAATAGGCAGAAGTCTGCAAATAGCCTTAATGATGATTTTACTAAGCTTGGGAGATCCTTGATATGGTATAGGAAGAGCATTGAATATAAAACGGTTTCTTCATCTGAGAATTCCCATTCTAGAGAATTTTCCTTTCCGTGAGGAACTTCGTGAACCATGCGTGTAGCGGTCCTCTGATTCTGTATTTTATGAAGAGTCTGCCGTGTGGGGTTATATCGAATACTTTGGTGAAGTCCAATATGGCTGTGTCGACTTGTTTGTCTTGGTCGAATGATTGTTATATGTCATGGGTTGTGACTGCAAGCCGTGTTTCGCAGCAATAACCCACTCTGATTCCATGATTTGGTAAAGGCCAAGAATAGAGGACCGTGCGTTTTTTAAGAAAATAAAACATATTTCACAACTTTTTTGAGTTTCTTATCGTTCTAAAACATGTTTTACACAAAATTAGCCCAAAACACCGATACCCACTCACAAAAATAATCACTTTTAACCCTTTTCTCTGAGACGGGTTTTTGAAACAAATGAATTTCTGATTGCGTTCTGAAATGGAGCTGAGGATGTTTCGTTGTGACGTCACAGGGGGGCAATCATTACCATCTTTGCATCCTAGGATCAGTTTAGGATGGGTACGGGTTAGCTAACCCATACCCATCCTAAACTGACCCTAATGCACTGGTCGCCGTATTCTAATCATTGCCTTGTTTGCGTACTAGGGTCAGTTTAGGATGGGTACGGGTTCGCTAACCTGTATCTATCCCAAACTGACCCTAATTCATTCTCCCATTGTAATTACACCCTCGTATACTCCGATCAAATGGAGTGTATACGATAGCGGAAAAAAACAAAGAATCGTGTACCTGTTTACCGCAGGTTTTGTTGTTGAAATCGTTTGGAGAATAAAGTTAACAGTGGATAAAAAGGGTTAAAAGTGATGATTTTTGTCAGTAGGTATCGGTGTTTTGGGCTAATTTTGTGTAAAACATGTCTTAGAATGATAAGAAACTCCAAAAAGTTGTAAAAAATGTTGTGTATTCTTAAAAGACGTGCGGTCCTCTATTCTTGGCCTTTACCCATGATTTAATGATGTTAATACTTTGTGCTTCTCCCGATGTTTCAGGATATGTCTAGAGATTATGTATTCCAGCAGCTAACAAAGCACTGAGGTTAGGGATACGCGCCTAAAATTTTCTGCAGTGTTTATCTCCCTTTTCGAATATGTAGGATATATTTGCATTGAGCGAGTTGTTTGGTAGTGTACCATGGTCTATCGAGACCTTGTGGGCTTGTTCGAGCGCTGGTGGTCATTGCGTTCTTTTTAGGCTGCTTATTTACAAGGGGCTGAACTGTGATGTGAATGTGTATAGGAAATTTTGTGTTGTGATTAGAAGTTCGTAATAACTGATATTCTCTATCTGCATAGTTCCACTAATCATGTTGATATCACTGATGCTTTCAAGATGAATTAGATACTTATCGATTGGAATATCTATAACTGGAACACAAACGAATATCTGCATATATTTTCTGAGTAAAGGAACATCACATTATATCAACGGTTGTCTGCGTGTACACTCTACAAAACGTGCGTAAAAAGTAGCCCATAACACCATTGATCTCTGAACAGAATTAGACTGGTAGCCTGGGAACTTGAATTTGATTATATCAGTAAATTAAAAAAGGTAAATTAAATTAAAAGGTCTGCAATTCACGTAATAAATACCACAGGTAAAAAGTACACATCTTGACCAAAACGAGTTTAATAAATATACATTATCATGACCATGTGCATATTCTGTAATTTGTATCAGATTCGAGGTGGTGTTTACAATCGGATCGCAATGAGTCCGCCAGGGCGAGTTGCGATCCGATTGTAAACACAACCGAGTATCTGATACAAATTACAGGGCATGCACATGATTAGTGCATTTCTCTAACAATCCCGTCACATAAAGCCCGTTTCCCCGATTTTTCAGTTTAAATTGGGTTGAAATTGGTCAAAATTCAATTTCAGGAACTATATTTTAATGCGTAATAACATTGCATATATGTAACAGTGCGGTGCTTACCGGAAATTGAGTCTGTCTGCTACAGAATCAGAACGGGGGATGGCGGGGTGGGGGGGGGGGGGGGGGGGGGGCGATACAAACGTTTTTTTCCGAGTTTTTGGGAGCAAATTAAGTTTATTGTTGTATAAAAGAGAATATTCAAGGACTTCCAATCAACTTTTCCAAGCAGTTTCAGTGGCTTGGAATTTCGGTTCTTTTTAATACTTTAAAACACTTTCAAAGAAACGTACAGATCATGTTGTAATAAGTAAAGCCTGTACTAATAAAATGTTTGTTTTTTTTTATTTTAGTCAAACTCAACAATTTATCTCGACCCACAACTCGTGGAAAGAAAGAGAGGACTGGCAATAAAAAATCCACAAAAGGAAAATCAAGAAATGAATCACCGACGAAGCGTCTTGCTGCGAAATAATGTGATAAAAACTTATTCACAACATTCAATGACAAGATTCCATTTTCGGAATTCGAGGACATAGAATTTACACCTTACGACTCTTACACATCAATTGTTACACCTAGGTTAAGCACATTGGAGTATCAAATCAGCTTACTTCAATTTTTGTACATTCAATCATGAAACTTGTATAAAACATTCAAACGGATCAATTACTAGACAGACTAAACTTTTTTAGCTATAAATCCGGCGGTTGATATTTTACCAGTAGATTTCGTAACACGGCAGCACACACCCTTTGTACCATGCACTGAGTGGGATAGTGTTTGAGAGAAGATTAGCCCCCTTACTCGTATAATTTATTCCCCTCATCAATCCGTTTAGCATATCTTGAAGTAAACATTTCATCTTTAACTGGTTGAGGACTATATTATTTTTGATGGCCTGAATTCGTTCATCGAAATTTGTTTTGTTACAAATTATTGGAGAGTGCCCACGGGCACACTCCAATAATTTGAAATAATACAAATTTATATAAACAAAATATTATTTGTGTTTGACTGAATATGAGACGCGAGCAAGGAAAATGTTTGCTTTTGCTCTGGTACCCTCATTTTTTTAAGCCCTGATAATGGGTTCTCTCAACCAGTTAAATCGCGTATTAGCTAACATTTACCTTACGAAACGTTAAAATCCATCCAAGATTATGCATAACAATTACTTTTCAAATTTTGTAACTTTTAAGTTCTTGCTTTAAAAAATAAAGATTATTATCTCTCATTGGAACAAGCTCGTCCAGTTTCTTCCAGCGAGGAGTAATAAGCCATGTTTTAAAAGTAACAAATTAAAAACATATTTATCAGATAGTTGCATCTAAGTACTTAATTCTACGAACTGCACCTCGGAAGAAATCAGCGACATTTGTCTTTTTCAAATTTCCCGGATGCCATAGAATTGAGAAAGGACGCTGGTTTTGTTTACATTGGCATGGCGGGGGTTCGAACCCACGCCGATAGAGTTTCCTTCGGCACCAACCACCTAGCGAAACTATATTGAACTACGCACACCACTCGGCCAGGTTCGAACCCCCGCCATGCCAATGTAAAAAATATTGTTTGAGAAAAAACCTTTTTTTATATAAATGTAGTCTTCTCGTCGTGTTTGGCAAAGAGTGGCCGACGAAATCCCTGTTATTTGAATAAGGCACTTTGAGCCTTCTGAAATTTTGTGTATAGAATGTCATTATGTCAAGTATTCCATGCATCCAAGATATAATTCCGCATCAGTATTGGGAAATTAAGTATTATGTTTATTTATTACTTGCGGGCCATCCCAGGATAGATTACCCTGCCCATGCGAGGGAAAATTTGTAGCTGTATTGTATATCAAGGGAAATAATAAGAGTTTGAATTTCTCGTTGGACACAAACTGAACCACGAAGACACCGAGTCACACTTGACCCATTTATACAATAGATACAGTATGTGGAAAGTGGATTGTAACTAAATCACCCGTGGAGTGGAGTTATCGCCCGAAGTATCACAAATCCTGTACATATGGACAAAAAAAAACACAAGCAATGTTTCAGCCAATGGACCTCCGGGCTTAACCCAGAGGTCCATTGGCTGGAACTTTGCTTGTGCTTGTTATGCTTTGCAACAAATTTGCAATGATTGCTTGTGTGGAATCTCCACTCTACGAGTGATTTAGTGATAATACACTCTCCACGTATGCTACCTTATAAGATAGTGGGAAGTATCGCAACAGAAATAGGAGAATATTTCTCCGGAAGTGATGGGCATCAGGGACCAGCCGTGAGGGCGACTAGGGCGATTAAGTCGCCCTTCTAAGCCCAAAGTCGCCTAGAAAAATAGTCGGGGCGATTACAAGTCGCCCTCTAAAAATTGGCCAAAATGAGAAAAGGCTGAACTGAGTGATGCGAGGTTTACATGAAAACGAGTATTTTCAAAAATCGAATGTGCTCGAGTGTGATAAATGGGCATTTTAATTCGTCAAATAAACGTCCATTTATTTGAAATCACACGACAAGCAATTGTCCATTGTCGCTTTCGGCGGATTTTTTTTATTTCTATTTTGTTGCGTTCCAGTCGGAGCTTCAAGTGTCGAAACGAAAATAAGTGACTTACGCGACTCAACAAAACAACCCAGTTTGAAAGTAGGTTACGTCGCTTAGGATGCCGAAAATGTATACACAACGGACGTATTTTATAACACATTATTTTCATTTCGATTTGCTGACGACTGTTAACTGTTGGGCTGTCTATTCCCAGAAAAACACGAATGGAATTGAAACACATGAAAAAAAGCTTTAGTGATGTCAAGAAAAGCTTTGTACAGGACACAAGTGTGCATGTGGTCGATCTTGAAAAAGGGTCCTCCTAAACATCGGAATGACATGAAATGACGCGGAATGACACCGGAATGCCATAAAAATGATGCGGAATGACATTTCTTTTACAAAATACTCGACCCCAGAATGTATTTTGTTTATTAACTAACAAACTACTCCCAAACGACCTTCTTACATCTGGTCCTGTTCACACTTTCAGACTTAGGAAATTATTAGCTTAGTAGACTTTGTTGAAAGGCAACCACAGGAGGGTGATGGGGGATTGGTACGAAGAGGAGGTGAGGGGTCATGAAGGAGAAGGTAGCAGTGGGGGATTTTCAGTCAATAATTACATTGTGATTTTTTAACCTGGCACAGATGCATCATAGACAACTGGACCTGGATTATTTGTACGTTATTGGAGGACCATAAATTGAAAATATGAAGGGGCGGCGGGGGTGGTACATGAATATTCTTAATTTTCCCCACTTGCCTATGAAGTCTCCCTACATGACTCTGCAGTCTCCCTATTTTTTCTGGAGGGAGACTTGAAGTCTCCCTAAAATTCCCCCCTAGGCTGGTCCCTGATGGGCATTGGGCAAAAATTGCGAGATCGCGCCCGAGCTACAACCGATGGTAAAACTGAAACAAATTCAAAGTCCACACAGGGCAATACCCAGAATAACACCTGCGTTGACCGTAGGAATAGATATCAATAACATACTTGCATACGATGTCATTCCACCAAGTATTTTAACAGTTAATGAGTTTAAAACTTGTTGATCACAAATCGACTGACAGACAGACCGACCAACACTGACATACATAGAGCTGCATGTCACAGTTAAAATTTGAGATCGAGGTCACCATATTTTCAGCTTTTGCATGCTTTAATGCAATTAAAATAAAACATGGATTAATTTCAATTAAAACACCGCAACGCATATAATAAATATAATACCTACTGTTTTTGAATAGGTACCACATTTATCTCATTCGTCAGTCCATTATGACTGCTCTACTATGAACCGCAAACTTTGAAATTGGAAACTCCAAGGAAATCTTAAGTATTCACTCCCGGCTTCCAGCCACCAGTGAAAACTTCTATTCTCTTAGTCACTCGTGGGATAATACTAAAAACAGTAGGTATCCTATATTTATTATATGCTTCCTCAGAAGATAGCCGGAAAATGTCTAACATTGCCCATGTGGGGGCACGGTGGCGTTGTGTACCAAGGCGTACTGCACGTCAATGGTGCACTTGTCTTCAACCAATGCTAACCCTGTCTGTGTGGAGTTAGTACGTTGGTGAGTCTGACAGTTGCACGCCGTTGCTCAGTAGTTCTCTCCGGATACTCCGGCTTCCTCCACCCGCAAAACTGTCCGACACCAGGTGACTCTGGCTGTCGAAAGTGTCGTTAAACCCCAAATAAATAAATAAATAAATAAATAAATAAATAAATAAATAAATAAATAAATAACCACCATATGGGTTTCCGAAATGGTGTATTGAAGCCGAGATCTCGTCTCTGGTCGAGTCCGTTAGGACCAAAAACAAATAATTAAATTTTCAGGTCTGTTATTGTTTTCTGACAGTGTTATGGCTTCTCATTCTTTTCATAAAGTCTGAAGTTTCCTCTTCTCCCAATTCAGCTTTCCGAACGTCTCGGCTTCCCCACTGGGGAAGCCGAGACGTTCGGACAGCTGAACTTTCTCTTCTCCCACTCCCACGAATCCCCGTTTACGACTCAAAATCTTATTTTGAGTTGAGTTTTGTGTACAACTCTCTTCCTATTTCTCTTCATCCACCTAAAACACTCCCTTTGCCCAGCAACGCCAATTTTACTGATTGTTTGCGTTTGACGAATAACGCATTAAGGGGGACAACGCTAGCTTGGTTCATATCAGTCGAGATCAGGGTCATATCAGCCGAACTTGATAATGGGTAGTTCTGGGTAAGAATATCATGTCTACTAAATAAAGATTTGTATTCTGTCTAGACGTTTTTACTTGTATTGGGGGAAATACGTCCATTTTGTAAGATAAATAGAGGATATCTGGTGTTTTTGAGTGGTCACCGAAAATTATCTCATGAGAGACCGAGACAAATGTTTATTTTTCGCGAACACTAGATTTTCTTTTTATTATACGCTATTTATAAGAATCTGATCATTCCTATCGATAATTCCACTCGTTTCAACTTTGAATTGATGCATGAAAGTAAACAGCTAATGCCCATTGATACGCGGAAGTAATTTGATCGATACTCGGAACGGGTAGCGTCTTCCGATCTGATTCAGTTGGCGGGCTTCATGCATTAATTTAAGGTGAATATGTGTTGAATTATTTCTGGAAATGATTGGTATCCACTAAAAACACCAGATTTTCTTTTCATTGTACGTTTTTAGAACAAATTGATCATTTCCAGTGATAATTTGACTCGTATTCACCTTGAAGTGATGCATTGAAAGCCGCCATTTTGATTGATACCGTGAAAGTGAAAGTTTCTATATCTTCGCAGTGGGGATACGATTTCTATCTTTCCGTAATGTTTTCGATAATCTATAGTTTAGCGTATAATAAAATAAAAATAATACGTGTTTTAGAGTAGGTACCAGATCTATCTCATTCATTACTGCATTATAATGGTTCCCGTATGAATTGTAACCTTGGAAATTGTTGCTTTAGTTCAAATAGTTGATTTAAAGCTAACCCAGCGACTTAACCCTTTACCTAACATGAAAACCAGACGACACTTGCAAAAAAATTTTTTGAAACTATTTTTTTTCATATTTTCTCTCAAAAACATAGGTTATGACCACTCATTGGAACGAGCACGACGAGCTCGTTTCAACGAGGGGTCATAACCTATGTTTTTGAGACAAAAAATGAAAAAAATAATTAAAATTAATTGGCCATTTTTGAGAATAGCTCTGGCCGGTTTTGGCCGTTACCTTGGGTAAAGGGTTAAATTCAAATCAAGTTGAAAGGATGATCTGCAGAATTTGAAATTGTTCCTAACATGGTCTTGGCTGCATGTCCAAAAACAAATACCATGAACACGAGCACACGATCGAGATTTTCAGATTGAGCTGCAAGCTGTAAAAACGTTGACCGTGGATGCAATGAGATGGCTCGTTTTGCTATTATTGGACTACCATTTGAACCCGGTAAATTGTGAAGGGTGTTAAGCTGCTTGAGAGCTGACTGTTGACCAGTCACTTCAAACAATTAAGGTCATACACCCCATCATTATCTACATCATATTACCTGTATATTTTTAATGATAAATAAATTTTGTATGAATTTTCAACTGAGTTCGCATATTAAATAAGATATGCATTTTGTTTCTTCAAAATCCTGGCCAAAATTCAATGCTAACTCTCTGAACTCGAACTTTATCAAATAGTGTACTTCAACAATTTACAAATTGTCGTGCCTGTGCAGTCTTCAACCGACACTTTCAACAGCCAAGGTAATGTTGTGGCGATAATCTGTTATGGGTAGAACACCCCCCCCAAAAAAAAAAAAGAAAGAAAGAAAAAGAAAATAGGAAACAAATAAAAATACCGAAAGAGAACCACAGCAGTTAACTTTTGGATTTACTGACCGGTTGTTGGCATGTCGTCGCCTGAGTGCTAGAATGTCCTATGCTCCCTATGGGAGTACTCTGTCCCCTGTGGGAGTACTCTGTCCCCTATGGGAGTACTCTGTCCCCTATGGGAGTACTCTGTCCCCTATGGGAGTACTCTGTCCCCTATGGGAGTACTCTGTCCCCTATGGGAGTACTCTGTCCCCTATGGGAGTACTCTGTCCCCTATGGGAGTACTCTGTCCCCTATGGGAGTACTCTGTCCCCTATGGGAGTACTCTGTCCCCTATGGGAGTACTCTGTCGCCTATGGGAGTACTCTGTCCCCTATAGGAGTACTCTGTCCCCTATGGGAGTACTCTGTCCCCTATGGGAGTACTCTGTCCCCTGTGGGAGTACTCTGTCGCCTATGGGAGTACTCTGTCCCCTATGGGACATAGGACATTCTAGCACTCAGGCGACAATGTGTTACGACACTGTGCCCGTGCTTTATGGCCGTACATAACTCGCACACGTCATACCTGCAAACCAGAAATTGCTCTTAACTCTTTAAGGCTGCATGTTGAAAATATTAATTAGTAAAACCCCAAATAATAAATATGGACTCTTCCAATTGCTGCCATTGAACAGACATGGAAGATACCACCAGGGTTCAAAGGGGTTGACGATAGGTGGTACTAAAATACCAGTTGAATGATGGTAATTATTGTTTAATTATTTTTTGGTGCTGAAGGTCACTTTCAACATATCATAATGGATGGCTATAATTGGGCATGTCGTTTTGACAATCACTAGAGACTAACGCTCACTTGGGAAAGTTTAAGGAGGCACTGCCTCCATAGTATAAGACATTTCACTATGATGGGAAATACTGTACGATGGGATTTTCTTTAACCCTTTACCCAACGTAACGGCAAAAACCGGCCAGCGCTATTCTAAAAAATCGCCAATTAATTTTCATAATTTTTTGTCTCCAAAACATAGGTTATGACCCCTCATTGGAACGAGCTCGTCGAGCTCGTTCCAATGAGGGGTCATAACCTATGTTTTGGAGACAAAAAATAAAAAAAAATAGTTTTTCAAGAATTTTTTTCGCAAGCGTCGTCTGCTTTTCATGTTAGGTAAAGGGTTAATATCATCCACTGGGAGCGCGGTGGCTCATTGGTTACGGTATTGGACTTCAAACCGAAAGGTCCACGGTTCGATCCCAGCGTTGTGTACTTAGGCGAGGCACTTAATCCCGATTGCCCACGTAGGGCACGGTGGCGCTGTGTACTAAAGCGTACTGTACGTCGATGATGCACTTATCTTCAACCAATGCTAACCCTGCTTGTGTGGAGTTAGTACGTTGGGAAGTCTGACAGTTACTCGCCGTTGCTCGGTGGTTCTCTCCATACAACTCTCCGACACGAGGCGACCCTGGCTGTCCAAAGTGTCGTTAAATCCTAATAAATAAATAAATAAATAAATAAATAAATAAATGCCATCCATTGGGAGCTGTTGATTGCCATGGGTCTTTAACCATCTTTGATAAGCTTCGTGGTTTCATTCAACCAAAAAGAGGTTCTGTAGACAATTGTCATATTACCTTGATAGTGGTTTCCAATCAAGTCTTGGCTTCCTCTATGGACAGCCAAGACTTAGCTAGACGTCACTCCTAAGCCGCTAGATGTACAGATGTCGTAAAGTAAAAACTCTGGAAAATTAACCTGTCTGTTAAGTATTTATTTATTTATTGGTGTTTAAGGCCACGCATTTCTGTATACTGAATAAAGTCAAGTTTAGTCAATCGTTAGAAAGTATAGGAAAGATTAGAGTGCCAACACGCAGACATGGGTACAGAGTGAATGACGAATCATTAAAAATGGCCATAAAGAGCAGAGAAGTCAAATGCTCTGCATACAGGAGGAGTAAAAAACTCAAGGCAACGAGCCAGGGTTGCAAAGGAAAAATACCAACAAACACGAAAAAAGGTAAATAAGATTAAAGACGATAATGGGAGCGTGCGAAACTGCAATCTTATTTGGACGATAAAAATGACAGGGGAGGGGGCGGGGGGGGGGGGGGGGGGGTCGAGTTCTCAAATATTTTAGAAATGGATGAATAAAACAAACAAAGGAAGTAATTCACAGAGTATTCAAGTAGAGGGCAGAAATACAGACGATCAGGACCAAATCGCATCAGAACTAGTCAAGCACAGGTAAAAAGTAAACGATAAGTGATAGGGCACACGGAACCCACCGGGGTGCCACAATGAGGTCGAGGAGAATATATCGAACTTCATGTGCAGGGGGATAAAAGTGGAGGAGTATGAAAAGTGGTCTCAAAATTAAGGAACGGAAAAGCGGGAGGGATGGACGAAATTCCTAATGAGTTTCCTAGAAATGGGGGAGAGGAAATGTGTAAAAGTCTAACGGCCCTACTCAATTTAGCCATAGAAAATAAGGAAAGCGGTTTAGAAGTATCAATTCCGTACCATATGTTAGGCAAGACACTTAATCTAGATTGCCCATGTAGGTGCACGGTGGTGCTATGTACGAAGGATTACAATACGTTGGTGATGCACTTGAGTTCAACTGCTGCTAATTTTATTTGTACAGAGTAAGTTTGAGAGTTCGACTGCTCGATGCTTCTCTCCGGATACTCCGGTAGTACTCGTAAAACTACCCGACACGTGGTGACCCTAGCTGTCGAAAGTGTTGTTAAAACCCAGATAAACAATAAACAAACATATAAAAAAGAGATGTCCAAAGACAAATTTGACCAATAGAGATCACGAGTGTAAAGTCACAAATGCAAAGCATCAAGCAAGAAAATAAGCAGACTGTCATCTGCAAAATGAGGTGCCCAGAGGGTGAATCTAGTGATGCTACCCTGCTGTGCAGGGTAGCATCACTAAATTTACCCTCTGTGAACCTCAATCTGAATCAGGGTCTCAAAACTAAACAGAAAGAGGTGCCCAGAGGATAAATTGGCCCACTGTATGGGATAGCATCATAAAATTCACACTCTAGGGACCTCATACTGCAAATGCCAGACCGCTTGTTTTCATGCCAACACAGGGTAATGAAGACATAGTTTCATCGATGAATGCCATAATGTTGTTTCAATAAGGCTCACATGTTATATACAAGTGGAAAAAAGAAACGCAAGTTTTTTCTGTGGTAAATATTTCAAATGTGTTATGGGTGATTATTTCATGGTTTGGATATTTATGCTATGTCTTCATTACTGATTAAATGTTGACGAGTTTTGTTGTCTTAACACAGACGGCGTTTGCATGGATAACGTTCAAACGTCGGTACCGTGCGCCATTTCCTGATCAATATCAATAGCGGGTGTGCCCACCCCGGGCTTCAGTCGCTGCTCTGACAATCCTTACCATTGACCCCATCAAGTTCTTTTTGGTCCTTTGTGGGATATTATTATACTCCCGAAGAAGGGCCTGCATGAGCTGAGCGACGTTAACGCACGCGCCAGAATATCGCTACCTGAACGTCGATATATTTATAGTTATTTATTGGTGTTTAATGTCACATATTTTTGCACAATGGCTAATCATGACCACAACCTGAGTATCAGCGAAGACCAGGGATGAGCGTTAATAAGCCATGTTGCCCATTTTAGAGAGGGTTTGCACCTCCCAGGCATTGGAGACTGGGTCCTATTTTACCAGTAAAACAGAGCCTGTTTACCGCAGTGAACAGACACTGCTTCTCTTTCCGGGGTTCCCGCGGGGAACCCGGACGTCGATAGCAACATTGTCGTCCATCTGGCCTGTAAACCTGTAAAGCGTTAACCGAGGCTCGTCAGTGAATAACACACGTCTCCAGTGAATCCGATTTGGTGCATGTGCTCGCAGCCATTGCAATCGACGTTGACGTCACCTGGGTGTAAGTTGCGACCTAACGTAGGGACGTCGTGGTCTTAAATTGAACACCCGCAGTCTATTCCTAACTGTTCTTGGAAACATTCGGCGACCATGAGTGCCTACAACCTGACAAGGCGTCTCCGTCTGAAATTGGTTACGGAGATGTGAGAGGCGTATGCCTCAATCTGGACGTGGCGACGTAACGCGCTTACGTCCGCTCCTGGAACGGTCAACTAAATTTCCTGTGGCTCTAACACGCCCAACTAAACGAGCTATCGATTGACTCATGGACCTAAAATTGCTGGGCGACGAGACGTTGCGATTGGCCCAGCATAATTTGAGCAATAGCCCTACCCATATCAACTTCGGACATGCGCGGCATTTTACTTTTCAAAGGTGTTGAAATGAAATGTTGTGCAATCGATGTGTACTGTTCAAAATCAAAACTTCGATTTGGTTTGGTGTTCAAGCCCATAGCACGTGGGAGTGTCCCGGATAACGGTTTATCGAAAAATCTATTAAAAGCATGTAGCGTCGCACGTGGCCACGGTTGACCGAATTTTAACCAAAGACTGTTCAGACAGAAGACTGAGGTAGCTATGTGTCAAATTTTATTACATTTGGTCTTCGGATAAAAAAATTATATTACCAAAACTGAACTTGCGTTTCTTTTTTCCGTCAGTATACATTACTGTTGGAAGCATTAATGGGGGAATCATTTGTAACTGAAACAGGGGGAGCTTGGAGGCAGTCCACACACTCAGGACACTGTGAGGCATTGTTGATTGGGGCAGGGATGGTGTCCCAATTTATAAACAGATCAGTCATTGAATATTTTGTCTATGCGCTTGACAAAGTTAGAAGGGGTAAACAAAAACACATATGGTTTGTGACCATGAAATTGAAACTGTAACCTGCGGTCAGTTTATAACAGGATCAGTTTTTTGAATATTTTTATGGACCAGACAAACTTAGAAAGGACAAACAAATGAACAGTCAATGACCTTGACTCTGGAGCTGTGAAGTTTGAACAAGATTGGTTCTTTGAATAATTTTTTATTGACCAAACAAACTTAGAATGGAGAAATAAACAGTTTGTGACCTTCACCTTGGAGCTGTGACCTCCAGTCAAGGTGATGACACACCCTTGAGTCATAAGCAATCGTTGTGTGAACTTTGAAGAAGACCAGTCGATTGAATATTTTTTTTTATGGATCCGACAACTTAGAATGGAGAACAAACAAATGAACAGTCTGTGACATTGACCTTGGAGCTATGACCTTGCATCAAGGTCATGATACACCCTTGAGTCATAAGTAATCGTTGTTGGAGGTTTGGACAAGATTGGTCCATTGAAAAATTTATCGTGGGTTGGACAAAGTTTGATTGGATGGAAGGAAAGACATGCATATAGTTGGGTTTAAAGACAGACAGAAGAATAAAATGGCTACTATATACTCTCCTAACACCCCCCCCCCCCCCACAACCCAACCCAAATTTTTGGGAAGCGTAAAAAACTTAGCTTCAAAGTATACCATAATACCGGTAATGCCAATTTTCCTGATTGTGTTCGACAAATAATGCTGAATGATTTCGAAGTTATTTAAGGTCACACATTTCTGCACAATGGCTAATTTGGACCGCTAGGAGATGAAGTAAATTTTAGTCTGCCGTTTATACCAAGTTGCCGATTTGACAAGCATTGATGACCAGATTCTATTTTACCAGTAAAAAAGAGCTTGTTTACCACAGTGAAAAAGTGCTGCTTCACTCCTCAGGGTTCTCATACGGGGATTTTGTCATCATCAAATTGGTTGCGCCTAGTAGTGCATCAACGGGAAGAACTCTAGCTAGGATCCTATTGGCTGAGATCGGCATCATATCAGCCGAGTTTGAAGTCATATCTGCCGAGTTTGATAACGAGCAATGCTGGGAAAGAAAGTGATATTTAACCCTCTGCACTCTGGTGTCAAAATTCCAAAGTTTTCAGCAGCAAATTTTTCCCCATAACTGAGAATTTATAAATTATATCTTGTTTGACAGAGCTCATTGAGCTCTGTCAAACAAGATATAATTTATTACACTTTTCATTCTACGTGTCAATATGGAGTCAATGATGGGAATTCTGAAACACTACCAGAGTGCTAGAGTTAATAAATAATGTAGAGTGAAGATGTAACAAAACAGCCAAAGATCAAATAATTGTATTTATTAACAAGAAGCATATCACCTTGTACAAAACATATCTGTCACGTAACTCCACTAATTTTTTTCTCTGTTTCTAAAAAAAAATCCGATTGAAAATGTTCTGTTATCCTACATAGAAGTGTAAAAATAAGTAACTTAAAAAATCCTTTATTTGAGTCTAGTGCTGAGAATATATTTTACCTAATTTTTATAATGTGATATGTTCTGCTGTATTATCAACTGTTTCAGAATTATACATTACAATAAAAACATACACAACTGAAAATGCTTCCACTAAACTGAGTATTAACAGATTCTGTTGAAAAAACATTAATGACTTTAACTCACATTTATGATTAGTCAACTCATTTATTCATTTACTGATGTTTAAGGTAACAGATATCTGCACAGTGGCTAAGCATGACCACGACAGTTTTATGGGTGGAGGAAGCCCGAGTACCCGGAGAACCATCGAGCAACTGTCAGCTCCCCAACATTCTAACTCCACACAAGCATGGTTAGCATTGGTTGAAGACAGGTGCACCATCGACGTGCAGTACGCCTTAGTACACAGCGCCACCGTGCCCCCATGTGGGCAATGGGGGTAAGTGTCTTGCCCAAGGACACAACGCGGTTGCCGCAGGTGGGGTTCGAACCGAGGGCCCCTCGGCTTGCAGCCTGAACCTCTACCACTGAGCCACCGCGCCCCCGGTTAGTCAACTGAATGTCATAATAAGCAAATGCTGTACCCCCCCCCCCCCCCCCCACACACACCCACCAGAAATATGGAGTTTTAGAACTTTTTAACCCTTTGAAGCTCGGTGGTATCTTCGGTGTCAGTTCAATAGCAGCAATTGGAAGAGTCCACATTCTTTATTTGGGGGTAGACCAATTAATATTTTCAACGTGCAGCCTTGGGACTGCACATTGAAAATATTGATTGGTCTGCCCATACATGCAATTAGCACCCATGAAGTTACGGTGTATCAACGTATCTGGGTCGGAAATACGGCCATACAGTTTCAAAGGGTTAAAGAAAGTTGATAGTCTATGTTTTCCACACACAGTTGTTTCTCACTAAATTACAAACCCCTGCACACACGGTTAGAAAAAAATCCAGGATTTTCAAGGAGTTTACAAGGAAATTTTCAAGCATTTTTCAGAACCATTGCCCCAAATTATTTCTTCGACTCGTCGTGATCTGCCCTAAGAACCCTGAGCTCGACTCGGATACATATTTTGTACATCCACATAATGGTAATAATCTCTATGTACAAAATATGTATCCGAGTCGAGCTCAGGGTTCTAAGGGCAGACTCGGATACATATTTTGTACATCCACATAATGGTAATAATCATTTTATCTTACAATATATTGGGAATAAGTCAAGAATGTAGACGAAAATATAAGGAACTATTTATTCGTACGGATGAACAAAAAGAAAAAAAATGGAACTCACGCGAAAGGAACGTGCTTGTATCCGAACCCTGATACAAACATCTGTATAAGGGGGTCGGATATACGACAGTTTCTGAGTTAATACAGACAAAATACATGTTGATTGTTAGATAAAAACCTTTATTGCAGATCGTTCAGGTTATTTTATTCCGAACTG
The DNA here is from genome assembly GCA_031216915.1 of Pictodentalium vernedei. Taxonomy (NCBI): domain Eukaryota; kingdom Metazoa; phylum Mollusca; class Scaphopoda; order Dentaliida; family Dentaliidae; genus Pictodentalium; species Pictodentalium vernedei. Next base: position 102,128,656 of record CM062294.1, read on the forward strand.
AAAACTTCGTTGAAATAATTTCTATATTATAAGTTATTGTGATGAATTGATGGTAACATGGTCTGAAGCTCGGAGCTTATGTTCAACCGAAACGCGAATGCTCTATCTGAACCACAAACCTCAGATCATGTTACCGTCAATTCATCACATTAACGTATATGTTACAATAAGACCCTACCCATAGCTAAAAACCCACATCGTGAAATGAAGAAGGCAACTTGAATGAACAAGACAACTTCAACAATAACAAATTTAGTAAGAAACCTCTTGTGTACCCCTCAAGGTCACTGGTAACAAAAAATCAATAACTTAAGGGGTCGTTCAACCTAACTTTGGTCAATTTGTTGACATTTTTCCCAATGCCTCAGAAACAGATAAGAGAAGTAAGGAAAGGCAAATTATATATCAAAATAATGAATAAAGTGCAAAGAAAAGGTACATGTAATTTTTTTCAGGAAAAAAAGTGGATTTTATGATTTTGAAGAAGATTAATTTGCCAATGGCGTAAGTAACGAACCGGTAAAACCACAAAATAATCGGTAATTCGAAAGCCTTGTCCTCAATATAATGATAACATACCACAGACTCGGAGAAAGCATTTTTTTGACACACACTCTGGTGGGTTTTGATGTTTGAATGTAATAACACCAACACAAATTTTTGATGTTCCGGATGTGGCCATGTTTCAATGATGTTTATTCCAGTCATGTGATTACGATGTGGTTCTTGCAGAAATACTCGATTTGGGCAATCGTACGAATGCAAGGACGTGATCACGCCCTTTATTTGTTCGAGACAGTGTATGAGCGGATTTGCAAACAGATGACAGCAAATACTTGAGCTTTTAATGTCATAACTCCAAAATATGGTTCGAAATTCCCTCTCGTGTTTACAGGCCGTCTGAACTTTTTTGTTGACAAAAAATCTGAATTATTGCGCACTAGAAAGACAACATGAACCACTTGTAAAAAAATAACCGAGTGTATAAAATCGGGACGATGCACATAAAATAAGGCAATATTCATAACAAAGTAAGCAGAATGCTTCAGAAATCACTTTTTCAGGAAGAATATTCCAAGTGACATGGAACTACAATTAGCGTGTTGATTTCCCCCGATTTTGTGAAGTTATTTACTTCATAGTAACCATGTAATTTGTTGCGGCTCTGTTTGAAGTCTGCAAAGGACCGGTTCAAGATGGGTTGAAAATGATGCATTCGTGCTTTTAAATAAGGTGCGTTTGGGCGATGCTGGAAATTTAGTTTTTTCTTGCAACCAACCATACTAACACAAGCGTCGATCAGTGTCTTTTGTCAACGTTTTACACTGACAAATGTGACAAATCTCCTTCACCGGAAACTACCTCCCAATTTGCATATCACAATAAACATAACCGCTGTCAGCATGACCGTGCGGTCAAAACCGAAACGAATTATCGAATCCACGGTCAAAATTTGCTGCAATTGGCTTTTAAACAAATGAAATACACGAAATATTCGCAGTTTCTTCATTATCCATGCCGAGTTACTTTTTAACCAGACACATGCGTTCAGTTTCGTTTGTCGGCATCAAACTGATATTGTTTGTGGTAATTAATAGTACGAGAAGGCGAAAGAAGCCAAATATTTCCCATCATCTATAACTTAATTAAAATTGATAATTCCTTTTATTTTACTGAAATTATGAATTGATAAGGTGGGTGTGTTGCGATTATTATGCCCCAGACCTGGAAGTTGTAAAATCAAAGGTGCATCTAGGGCCGTGCAGTGGTGACCTATGTCCTCTTAGTCTTACCCATTCATCATTACATGTATCAACATTCTCCCTTGTATCTCAACCACTGCTACTCCAATTTGAAGGATATTTGGTGTTGTGATCGAGCAAAAACAATGCCTGCGTAGCTGCTGTAGCATGTGTTTCTTCCCACATTTTTTCAGAGTTGTGGTACTTTTTCACTCTTTTGAGTTAGAAAATTTTGTTTATAACTAGTTGATTTGTTACAATTTGTTGGAAAGTGCCTGCTGATACCCTCAAATGTATTGCTACAAAATATTTCTGGTGAAGATTTCGTTCCTATTATTTATCAAGCAATAACCTAATGAATATTCTGTATAAAGCCACCAATCTGATGTTTGACACTTTTATCGAAGCAGTTATGTAGGCTCATGGAACTCAAAATGTTGATTATGGCAGGACTTTTCTATTCACCCATTAATCGATAAATTAAGTGTTATAGTTGGAAGTAAGGAGCATGAAAGGTCCAGAACTTGAAGTCTAAAAAGAATTTTTTGCAATGAAACATGATTTTTGCAGATACACTTATTTGGAGGGTTACCTGTCTGGTAGTGTTTGGAACATGTGTGGCCAGGATCTTCGAAAAGAAAAAAGAGTTAAACTTTGAGAAAAAAGACATATGCCTTGAGTGCCGGAGGTAGAGTCATACAAGGAAGAGAGCCCCCACCCCTCCCAGGAAATTGTTTGTGTCAAATGGAGCTCACTTGTCACCTTTTGGGGATTGATTTGTGTACTGCGTTCTTGAAAAAAATATGTGAGACCCTCTGGATGTGCCCTTCTGATCTCAATATGCCAATAAGCCTCCTTGGGGAAAGTACATGCAATAATGGTTATGTAAGGTTGATTTGATGTGTTTTGAATAACAATGTACTTTTAATTACATTAGACGGTTTATTGCAGTGACAGGTTGCAGTTACCCTTATTTCTTCTCCAACAGATATCATGAGTGTATTGGTGTCCAAGAGTAAACAAAGCTATTATACTTATTGATAAACCAGACAAATTTAACAATTTAATCACTATCAAATTGATGCATGGGATAAAAGTGGTTACAGTGCAAGGGGTTTGTAAATATATTTATTCAACTACAATGTATGACTTTGCAGTGCATTCTACATAGGAGAATATCATAGTTTCTTTCCAAACCACCACAGTGACACATACATCTTTATATTGAGAGACACTCTTTTGTCCTTCCATACTTCTTCTGCTGGACTCCTTCAAGTTGACCTTTGTTGAACTCCCCAAATCAAAACATAAACAAAAGAAAATGTCTGCCTTCAATCACTGAGCACTCCACTTATAACATTTGGTCTCAATCTTTATTACTTTCATGAATTAGGAAAAGATTTCTTCGAGTATGTACTTCAATGTTTTTTGAATGCAGCTGTTATTTTATTTTGAGGTATTTTATTGTAAAAAATTTGTTCTCTTACTTATGCCATAGCAGACTTTCACGTGGTGCTATTTACACATGGCAGCAGTTCCATGGCAAATTTTAGTTTCTACGCGTTCTATGTTTCATTCCAAGAATTTTGGTATATAATTTATTGGGGTTATTCATTTTGGGTCTTTTTTAGACTTGAAAGAAAATTGCATGAAATTTGACCCAAGTTAGGTTGGACGCCCCCTTAAAGGTCGAAGTTACTCCATCTCAGTTCAAAAAACGAACAAGTTGAACAACAAGTTGATGATTTGAACTGAGATGGGGTAACCTTAACCTTTTTATATGTGGGCTGTGGGTACACATTTATAGAATGAACATGAACACTGGCCTCAAAAAAAAAAGAAAGAAAATATTTCATAGGCAGTGTGCATTGTTATCATCTTTTCAAAATTTCACATGGTGACATCAGATGGTAACAGATGCTACTGTGGTCGTAAACATAGAAAGAAAACTAAGCGAACTCTCGGAGGGTGACGATTTTATTCTTATTGGAACATTTCATTACATTTTGCATGCTGATAGACTATTTCTATATTTATTGGGTTTTAATGACACTTTCAACAGCCGGCGTCATGTTGTGTAGGATAGCTTTATGGGAGGAGGAGGCGGTGTATCTGACAAGAACCACCGGGCAGCAGCCAAAAACAGATGGACTCTCCAACTTACTGTCCTTGTAGAAGTAGGGTTAGCATTGGTTGAAGGCATATGTATAAAGTGTCTGAGTTATCCAAGGACGTGTAATGAGAGTGTATGAGTGACATTATTATTTTTTATCTGACAAGCAACTAAATTGGCACCCCAACACTCGAAAAAAATGTTTGTATCAGCACCCCCACCCCGACTCCACTTCCGATTCCGTATCAGACCGAATCAATTTCCAGTATACACGGCACTATCACATATATGCATTGTTATTATACATTAAAATATAGTTCCTGAAATTCAAACTTTTGACCAATTTCAACTCAATTTAAACTGAAATATGGGGGGAACGGGCATTATGTAATGGGATTGTTAGATAAATGTATTATCATGATAATATGCATGTCCTGTAATTTGTATCAGATTCTCGGCCGTGTTTACAATCGGATCGCAACTCGCCCTGGACGGACTTGTTGCGGCCCGATTGTAAACATGCCCTCAAACATGGTCATGGTAATGTTTATGTATCACCCACAATGCATCTAAAAAATAAAAAGTTATTCAACAATAGTGCACATTATTTATCCTAAGATATGGTGATACATACAGATTATCATGATTATGTGCATGTCCTGTGATTTGTGTCAGACACCACAGAGAATCTGATGCAAATCACAGGACGTGCACATTATCATAATTCATTTATCTAACAATTCTGTCACATAAACAGATTAAATCTTAAATTATTAAAATTTTGGGACATAATGTTGGGTCGATCACTGAAACGCACAGAGAATGTATTCACGCGCCTGTTATGATGGTCTGTCACGTTACCAGAAACGAATCGTCTATATGAAACGGAATCAGAAAGAGTCGTCTGTAGGATACGGAATCAGAATGAGTTGTCTGTATGATACGGAATCGGAACACATTATGTGATACATACCATTTTTCGTGTTTTTCAGGCCAAAATATATATGATTTAGATAAAATCACCAACCAATGGCCATCAAACATCACAATGTACTTCTGCAGGAAGTACGGTTTATCACACTGTGAACTGTGCCCACACATGGGCGATTGAAATTAACTCTTAACCTGTTATTTTCAAAATATTTTTCATCAAACCTAGTCATGGCTGCTTCACAGCAGCCATGACTAGATTTGATAAAAAATAATCTAAATTTAATTCAAGATATCATTGGTCAAAAGTATATTCAATGTCCAGAGGAAAATTTGGTTAAATGTGGCAAAATTATTCTTATCTCGGTGATAAGAAATTTTGTGTCCTGGGCAGGAATATCTGCCAGCAGCATGCAAGGAATTAAGTGTCTTTCACAAGGACACAATGCAGACGATGTGGGTCAGCATCAAACTGTCAACCTTTCGAGTGAACTGTTCTAATCAATGAGCCAATGTACTCACTACTGGGCTACTCTTGAAGATGTTACGTGAGAAAATCGGGAGCGCGGTGGCTCAGTAGGTAGAGGCGCAGGCTGCAGGCCGAGAGGTCCTCGGTTCGAATCCTACGTGCGGCAACCGCGTTGTGTGCCTTGGGCAAGACACTTCATCTCCATTGCCCGCGTGGTGACACGATGGCGTTGTGTACTAAGGCGTACTGCACGTCGATGGAGCACTTGTCTTCAACCAATGCTAACCCTGCCTGTGTTGAGTTAGTATGTTGGGGAGCTGACAGTTGCTCGCCGTTGCTCGGTGGTTCTCTCCGGGTACTCCGGCTTCCCCCACCTGTAAAACTGTCACGGTCATGGTTAGCCATTGTGCATAAATATGTGACCTTAAAACACCAATAAATAAATAAATAAATAAATAAATGTGAGAAAATCTAGCATTTCATCAATCTGTGCAGATCAGGATTTGAAAGAAAAATATTTCTTTCACAAGGTTCCCACTGATATCAGAAAAGCAAATTAAAGTACTATTTCAGCACTCAGTTTCTAGGACGAGAACCATGATTTTCAAGGAGAATAATAATTTTCATACGAAGTTACTACACAATGAACAACACAAAGCATTTCAACACCGAGGCCCTTACTTCTGTAAAACCCAACCAGCTAGATAAATATCGTTTCTTGAGTCCAGGGATAATACAGAGATGAAAGAGAGGTGATTGCTGACCGATGTTGTGACATTGCACGTATGGGTGGCAGATCATGATGAAACTTTTTATCTCAGAGGATATAGGAAAACTGCATTTAAGTACTTTTCAGGGGGGGGGGGGGGGGGGGGGGAGGGGGGTCAAGTAGAGGCCAAAATTCAAGGACTTTTCATTTGAGTGGGAACACTGTTTCAAATCATGAAAGATTTCAATATCTTACAAACACTTTAGTAAAGAATTTGGAAAAGTAACTTCTGTGTGTAAACATGGTTCTACCATCTCCAGTTAACCCTTTACCCAATGAATCGCCCGCATCAACCCGCGTAATATGCAAATTCAGCAGTTGAAAAAATATTATTTTTCAAATAATTTCAACAAAACCGTATCATGTGACTCCTCGTTGGAATGTGCTCGTCAAGCTCGTTCCAACGAGGGGTCACATGATATGGTTTTGTTGAAATTTTTTGAAAAAATTTAAAAAATGATATTTAAAATAATAAATTTTGATATTGCCTGCGTTGGGTAAAGGGTTAAGGAAGTAACACATTGCAACTGATATTATCTTCACAAAATTTTAATAAAAATGAAAAATTATAACTTGAACAATTTGATATCAACAAAACAAATCACTGACAATCACAACACATTGATCATGAAATACAAAAAATAAGCACACACACAAAAAAAACAGTGAAAAATAAACAGAATGAACAAAAGTTTTAATAAAAAAATCTAAAAAATGATTCAATATTTATAATTAAGTAAGTGAGAATTTTACAAGGTAGATTTACAAGTCAATTCTAATGATGAACACTTTGTTCTTTATAATGAAAAAAAATAAATTAAATAAAACAGTTACATTTTTATACATATAGAATTTATTCAAACCAAGGGAGTAAATTTCTGAAACAATTGAAAATCCTTGAAAATCTTTGATTGAAGATATTTACAAATGAATAATAATGTTCATTTTCATATATACAAAGTAAACTTACCATATTTCAAATGCATACAGTTTTGCCTTAACCTTTTATCTAACAGAGCCTTTTTAAAAAATAAATTAAATTTGACATTTTTTGAAAAAAATCGCGACATCGACGCCGTAGCTGTGACGGGTGGTGCAATCTCACAAAATTCTAAGTACATCAAGGGCCATAACTCCAAGAAAAATATTTGGAACAACACATGCATTTAACAGTGGCTAGACATGCCAAATATAAAGTCATTCCATCAAGTATTTCAAAAGTTATTGAGTTTTGAAACTCGTTGGTCACAGACAGACCGACAGACCGACTGACAGACAGACTGACATTGCCACTTATAGAGCTGCTAGTCGCAGCTAAAAATGCTCCCAATTTTTCAATACAAGCATACAAATATGGATATCATTAGAAGCGACTCGATGAGCCAGTTCTAATGATATCTATATTTGTATGGTTTTATCGAGACATTTGCAAGATATTTTAGGCTGTGGTAGGCTTATTTTGGTCAATTTCATGGCTATTTTAGTTGCTATGTTAGGTAAAGGGTTAAAATGTTCAGGACTAAATTACTAGATTTAAAGTCAATGAACAGAACTGTGACCCCCCACACCCCCCAATAGGATTCATACACACCTGAGAAAAAAAATCTGTACTTTCAAGTGCTTTATAAGGCATTTTCAAGCTCTGTTCAGAGGCTTTGGTTTTATTTTCATCATATTGTATGTTTGGATACATGCCAGTGAACAATGCTTATATATGTATGGCCTATGCCAAACCAATAATACCCGCATCTGACCTTGATCCTTGAGAAGCTCTCTGAGCTCCCCAAGGACCAGTTTTAGGTGTCATAACATTTCAGAGGTTAAAACAAGAGCTCGGACACATCCCAGTGCATACCCCCACTGTTGCATATCACCTCACCACATACTGAATTTCATTGAAATCCATCCACTCACTACTGATATATGGATCTGGATAAATGGATGGATGGACAGACAGACAGATGTACAGACACATGTATGGATCCTGGTGGACAGAGGGACATACCAACATTTAACGTTTAGGAGTAAAAAGAATTATGAGTGTAATAATTTGTTCTATTTTTTGTGCAAACCCCTTAACCATTTACCCAACGGAGACGATATCAAAATTTATTATTTTAAATATCAGTTTTTCAAATTTTTCAAAAAATTTCAAGAAAACCATATCATGTGACCCCTCGTTGGAACGAGCTCAACGAGCTCGTTCCAACGAGGGGTCACATGATATGATTTTGTTGAAATTTTTTGAAAAATAATATTTTTTCAACTGCTGAATTTGCATATTATGCAGGCGGATGCGGCCGATTCGTTGGGTAAAGGGTTAAACATTTCCATTTGATGTAATGGTCCATATTGTCCAAGTCTGTGAGGGTAAGTACCTATCTTAGGAGGTAAAATTTCGATTTAATTTCTAACCCCCTGTCGGGGTATAAAAATGCAATTTATGCAACAAAAATAGAGAATGACATCTTATAAGTACATATTTTGAGCAAAAACAGCCAAGTAATCACTTAACTGGTGGAATACTGGAAGCCCAAATTTGAGCTTTATTCTGAAGTGTTGGTACCGCAACTTAAACGTTTCATAATGCATTATCTTGAAGGGAAATTATTTAATCTGCATGAATTTGTCATTCTACAATTTATGAGAGAGTGCCAGGAAAGAGACACTTTCCCACAACTTGTAACAAGGCAAATATATGAACAAGTTTTGCTGACCAAAAGTAACTTAGCAGTCTACGGATTAACCCTTTACCTAACGTAATGGCCAAAACCGGCCAGTGCTATTCTAAAAAAATCGCCAATTAATTTTCATTATTTTTTCATTTTTTGTCTCAAAAACATAGGTTATGACCCCTCGTTGGAATGAGCTCATCGAGCTCATTCCAATGAGGGGTCATAACCTATGTTTTTGAGACAAAAAATGAAAAAAAATAGTTATTCAAGAATTTTTTCGCAAGTGTCGTCTGCTTTTCATGTTAGGTAAAGGGTTAAGTATATTTTTTAAGAACTTTTTATTTATTTATGTATACGTTTGTTTCTTTATTGGTGTTTAAGTTCATTTTCGTCATCATTGGCTACATCAAGACTGCAACATAGGTATGAAGTCAAATTTAGTAAATCGTTTATATCCACTTTAAAGGACTTTCACTCCAGGCATTGGTTCCAGGTCCTGTTTTACCAGTAAAGCTGAACGGTTGTAAACAAGAAGAACTTTCTGTGACTTTTTCAAGAATTTCAAGACCCATTGTCAAGCACTTTCAAGAACTTAATATTTCAGTTTTAAAATTTACATTTTTAAAACACTTCCAAGGACCCATATCAACCATGCCAATAATGATGAAACTTTGAACATTCCATGGGAAGTATGTAAAATTTCAATATAAGGCAAAGCATGTAAAATGAAATCATCTTGCCCCCATGTGAACAATCAGGGTTTAGAAGATTTCTACCCCAGGGATTGGTTTCCAGGTCATATTTTACAAGTATAACAGAGCTTCTTGTTTACCACAGTAAACAAGCACTGCTTCACTTTCTGAGGTTCCCTTGGGGATGTCCACTTTTGGTATACTTCATAAATGTATCAAATTTTAACAAAAAGAATATTCAATGTAATTATAATAATAACAACAGTTAACCCATTTAACCCTTTACCGAACACAGATGATTATCCAAATTTTTTATTTTAAATATCATTTTTTTCAAAAAATTTCTACAAAACCATATCATGTGACCCCTCTTTGGAACGACCTCGATGAGCTCGTTCCAAAGAGGGGTCACATGATATGGTTTTGTTGAAATTGTTCGAAAAATATTTTTTCAGCTGCTGAAGTTGCATATTACGCGGGCGGATGCGGGCGATTCGTTGGGTAGAGGGTTAATCAATTTAAACAACAATAGCATTGATACACAGAAGTTATTTTGTAACATTCTCTGTACAGTGAAAGTTAAATTTCTCTTCACTGTGGGGGATACAATTATTTTCCTTCGATGTTTTCTATAATCTATAGTTGAGTGTATCATAAACTGTATTATCTTTATTTCTCTGGAATGTAAAATTTATTTCACCATGCACTACAAAAACTGTGGGTATATCGATTTTAACACACAGCACTTTCCTGTTAATTAATGTAAACTAGAGGTAGTGTGAGCAAACTCACAAAGTGATACCCTCCGCACCTGAAATGTATAAGTTAGATTATCTCCCCTTGAAAATGTCAGAACGGAATTATATTGCTTCATGCACATCTTCATATGTCGTTCTTCCATTGTGTAAAGTTTCATGAAAATTCTTCAAACGGTTTAGGAGGAGTTGCGCTTACAAGGATGGACAGATGGTATAAGTTAGATTATCTCCCCTTGGAAATGTCAGAATGGAATTATATTGCTTCATGTACATCTTCATATGGAGTTCTTCCATTGTGTAAAGTTTCAAGAAAATTCTTCAAACGGTTTAGGAGGAGTTGCGCTTACAAGGATGGACGGGAGCGCGGTGGCTCAGTAGGTAGGGGTGCAGGCTGCAAGCCAAGACGTCCTCGGTTTGAATCCCACCTGCGGCAACCGCATTGTGTCCTTGGGCAAGACACTTCATCTCCATTGCCCGCGTGGGGGCACAATGACGCCTTGTACTAAGGCGTACTGCACGTCGATGGTACGCATGTCTTCAACCAATCTAACCCTGCCTGTGCTGCAGTGCGGAGTTACGATGTTGGGGAGCTGGCAGCTGCTCGTCGTTGCTCGGTGGTTCTCTCCGAGTACTCCGGCTTCCTCCACCTGTAAAACTGTCATGGTCATGATTAGCCATTGTGCATAAATATGTGACCTTAAACATCAATAAATAAATAAATAAATACAAGGATGGACAGACGGACGGACAGATGGACAGGGTGATTCCTATATATCCCCCCAAACTTTGTTTGCGGAGGGCATAATAAAACTTATATATTTTAGAAAGTTTAACTTGTAGAGTGCTGGAAGCCCATATTTGGGCTTTGTTCTGAAGTACAGTTACTGCAACTTAGAGGCTTCAAATTCAGTGGCTGGGCTTCATATTATCTTTGAAGTGATCTTATTTAGTGTGTTAAGATTTGCCCTGTTACAATTTATAGGAGAGTGCCTGTTGGCACTCTCCTATAAATTTTAACAGGGCAAAGACAAGTAAATAAATTTTGGTGGCCAAAATTAATCTAACAATCTACCAGTTAACACAAGCAAAATTTCATTTCTCATTACTTTTATCTTGCTTAACCCCTTAAAAAAAGAAGTACATATAACTCATTATTTGATTCTAAGTTTTGACATGCATTATATACACAGAACGACACACGCGTGTGAATGGGTTAATAGAAATGGCACTTGTGCCATCGCGGAAGGATAAAACTCGAGGCCACACACACGTGTGTCATTCTATGTTTATTACATGCCTTCACATCTATAAAACAATTATTAGAAGGACACTCAACAATTCATTTGACAACTATTAACACAGACAACACATTTTATCGCCAACCAAATTTGTGAGGGGAACCAGTGTTACTATTTCATCCCCTGAGTTCCAATGTGTTCTATGTGCCTACTGGCACATAGAACACATTGGAACTCAGGGGACGATTTTCAGCTATCGCTAGCGATTCAAATTGAAATTGCGTTGCACGATTTGTAGAAAACTCCAGTGAAATTTCGTTTCTATTTAAAAATAGTCTGTCAATGATTTCCGTTCTGCACATATGAGCGGAACAGATTTTTTTATTGGTTTAGTAATGCTGTAGATGGAGATTTCATAGAACAGGGGTGTAATAAAAAGTTATATGTAACGGATCAGCCTCTATGACATGAATTTATCTATTTATTTATTGATGTTTAAGGTCACATATTTATGCACAATGGCTAACCATGACTGTGACAGTTTTATGGGTGGAGGAAGCCGGAGTACCCGGAGAGAACCACCGAGCAATGATGAGCAGCTGCCAGCTCCCCAACATCGTAACTCCGCACTGCAGCACAGGCAGGGTTAGATTGGTTGAAGACATGCGTACCATCGACGTGCAGTACGCCTTAATACACTGAATCATCGTGCCCCCACGCGGGTAATGGAGATGAAGTGTCTTGCCCAAGGACACAACGCGGTTGCCGCAGGTGGGATTCGAACCGAGGACCTCTCGGCTTGCAGCCTGCACCTCTACCTACTGAGCCACCGCGCTCCCCCTATGACATGAACATGAATAACTAAGTCATTTGTACTCTCACTGGTGATGTCTTGTTGAATAGGAGAAGATACATTCAGGTGAGCATTGGAAGGATGACACTAATATTTAAAATTGCATAAACATTTAACTTTAAACCACATGGAAGAGTATTGCTCTAAAAGGTGTCCTAAATGAACTTGCTGTGGACAGACGTTTGTGACACCTGCCCATCATTTTCCTTTTAGGAAGAAATGCTCACACATGATATAAGCATGTTCATGATGGTCAATGCAAGCTCCAATTTGATTTCATTTCTCCAGACAAAGCAATTTGTTGGTATCACTGCGTAGGGAGTGCCTGTGGAATGATTTTTTTCTGAAATGATCTCAGAGCTTTCAAGAAGTAATGCCAGTTATTTCCAGACCTCCTGGATATCTTAACTTCTTAGGACATGACTCCAAGTGAAATTGCCATGACAATGTATATTTTCTGAAACATTAATCAGAAATGAGCACCCCAACCCCACCACAAATTGTAATTCCCATCTGCCCCATAATTTCAATCCTGAAAACCCTATTCATCAGAAAGTCGACAAAAAATTTTGTTACATAGGGAATATGAGCCAATAGCCAAAGGCAACTGGTCACACCATGCAGTGACAGAAACCTGATGCCCTCAACTTTCCAGAGATAGTGCTATAGGTGAAAACAGGCAAGAATTCTTATCCAGTTGAAAGGGTGCATTTATTTTAAAACATTTCTCTGACTTATTCTAATCCTCTGAAAATCATTTCAACACAAATAATATTTCCTTAGAGGTCAGGGCACACATTTTCTAAATTGCATCATTCATATTTCAATAAGAAAAATATTACCATTCAGTGATGAAAAATAGGAGGTTACATCATGAACTGAAAGTGTTCTGGTCAGAAAGAGTTGCTGCCATTGTTTTAAAATGAGCGCCTTCTTGGTAACAGAAATCACCGTCATAATATTTTGAAACAAGAGGCCCCACGGGGCCTGAAGCGCTCATCTTGAACAGAACACAATTTAAACAGAGTCCAAGAATGAGTCTACATTAAGCAAGCCATCTCCATAGGCTACACAGTCAATCCTCGAGTCCCTCAGGAGTGACAAAAATAATCTGGGCATCATGCCTTTTCTTCAGTTGATCATAAAGTAAAATGTAGAGCTCCCCTATGAAGACCCTTATGGATTAATCTTAGTTACACACCTCTAGAGGGTACTAAATACAAAATTTTTAATTCTTCAAAAAAAGGGCCAATTCCAGCTCCCATAGAGAGCCCAAATATTAACCCAGACTCTTGATGTGAACACAGTTGAATCTGACTTCCCTAGAGATGTTGTGTACCAAATATGAAAGCATTCTGACTGTTGGATCTGAAGAAGAGAAATTGTAAAGAAATTTCTTCGAATTGCACTAAGTTCAAATTTGGGCTACCATAGCGAGCCCAAATATTAACCTATGGATCCGATTTGAACAAACTTGAATCTGACCCCCCCCCCTAGAGATGTTGTATACCAAATGCAAAAGCATTCTGAAGAGTGGATCTGAAGAAGAAGATTTTTGAAGAAATTCCCTCATATTGTACTAAGTTAAATTTCATGTTCCAATATGGTGCCCAAATATTAACCTAGGCACTCGAATTGAACAACCTGGAATCTGACCCCCCTAGAGATGTTGTATACCAAATATGAAAGCATTCCGACTGGTGGATCCGAAGAAGAAGATTTTTAAAGAAATTTCCTCATATTGTACTAAGTAAAAATTTGGGCTACCATAGCAAGCCCAAATATATACATAGGGATCTGATTTGAACAAACTTGAATCTGACCCCCTTAGAGATGTTGCATACCAAATATCAAAGCATTCTGACTGGTGGATCTGAAGAAGAAGATTTTTTTAAATTACCCTCCATTTTGAACAAAGATAAAATTTGGGCTTCCGTAGAATCCCAAATATTAACCTAGGGACTTGGTTTGAACAATCTTGAATCTGACCCTCATAACAATGATGTATACCAAACATTAAAAGATTCTGACTGGTGGTTCTGAAGAAGAACATTTTGAAAGAATATTCCCTGTATTACCCTATGTTAAAACTTCGGGCTCCTGTAGAGAACCCAAATATGAACCAATGAGCTTTATTTCAACAAACTTTTATCTGACCCCCCTATGAATGCTGTATACCAAATATGAAAAGATTCTGATGATTGGTTCTGGAGAAAAGATTTTTAAAAATTTTTGCAAATATGCTGACTCAGCATTTTTTCGATGCCCACTACAGAACACCCTAACATAACCGATGGCAATTTTTTTTACCATTCAGTTCTACTGGTCCTAAGGATACTTCATACCAAATAACAGCTCTCTGTTCCGTGTGGTTTGGGAAATATGGGCATTTGAAAATATTTCTATTTTTAGCTCCCAGGGTTCCCATGGGGATGCGGGAATTTTTTTTTTGCATGGTTCAAGTACTTATGACCCAATAATACCACAAACCAAATTTGGTTCATACCGGACCATCGGTTCAGAAAATAGAAATTTTGGGCGGGGCCAAAAATCTTACCCCTCCTATTACAAAGCCAAATATTACTTCACAAACTTCGTTTGAACAAACTTGATTCTACACCTCATATGGAAGCTCCAAAGCAAATATCAAGTCATTGTACACACAGGTTCTTGAGAAGATTTTAAAAATATTTTGGAGCATTTTCCCCCACTCCCTCCCTATGGGGCTGGGCATGTTGAGTTGAACAAAAATGAAATGCCCCTTTGGGACCATCACTCACACAAACTTTCACTTGAATTGGCCCAGTGGCTTTGAAGGAGAAGACCAAAACATGATGTTGACGGACGACGGATGGAGAGCGATGAGATTAGCTCAGCTTGCCTTTGTCAAGATGAGCTAAAAAGAGATTGCCTTTTAGGTTATCTGAGTTGAAATTAAAAAGGAAAAAAATAGAAGAGGTGAATAATAGTTTGAGCTTGGTGGACAAATGTTTCTCCAACTACGTCGTCAAAACGATGTCAAAGATTCATCTATTAGAAAAATTTATATCATTTGCCTTACAGTTTTATACAAATAAAGTCATTTAAATTTAAAAATAAAACTGTCTTGCATCATAAGATTTCATTTACATATTACATCGATCAAAAAATGTAAAAAGTTTCGAGTATTGGAAGATATTACAAGGCACTAAAAATGTCCAATAAGGGGGTTCAGTTTCAATGATTCAGTGAGGGATTGCTCGAGAAACTTTTTATTTTAGCCTAATACACCTGTTTTTTCAAAACGCAAATATAAAAATTCAAAAATTCAATGCAGTATATCATCAAGAAACTATAAGAAAACTACTCCTATTAGAAGGGGTATATTTTGTTAACACGAGTTAGAATTATACCTTTTAGTGGATAACATAAAGAGCACACTAGTCGTTGAGACCTGGAAGCCCATATTTGGATTATATTCTGAGGCGGAGGTACCACAACTTAACCCTTAATCCCCTGCACACTGATGTCAAAATATCTAAATTTCAGGCAGAAAAATTTCCCATAATGCAACTAGAAATTTAACCAATTCAATCTCGTTTGACAGAGCTCATTGAGCTCTGTCAAACGAGATTAAATTGGTTAAATTTCTAGATGCATTATGGGAAAAAACAGCTTCCTGAAATTTTGGTATTTTGACATCACAGTTAAGGGGGTTAAAACCCCATACAGTCACAAACAGCCCCTCTTATATTACTCTGAAATATTTGTCCTAAGTGTATTCTTCTTTGAGAACTTTACTGGTAGGATGCATGTAGATCAATGGTTTCATGCGCCGAAGGCGTGCATGGACGGTTTGGGACAAACCTCTTTCAACCCTACTTAGACATTTTAGATTTCAAAATTTTACTCAAATTGTCATCATGACAGGTTGCAGCAGAGGAGGAAAGGTCAAATGAGTAGGCTTGTGTTGTTTTCTTCAGGCAAGTATTATCCTCCCTCGGGTGAGGACCAGAGTGAGAAGAAGATGTCTTCTCAACAAAGGTGCTACCTCTCCCAGAGGGCGATGGGATGGTGTCTTCCATTAAGTAGGATGCATTTATCTTGACAGTGTTTTTATATCATTGTTGGCTGCCTGTACAGTCAACAATAATGTAGAAACACTTTTAAGTCATTTGCAGCTGTGTACAGTAGTTATTAATGTAAAATTAATCTGAGAACTCAAGGGTTAAAGGCTTCATATTCTGTGGATGTGCTTATATATTATATTTATTACTTTCCAAAGTGTGATTTACTGGTATTTCTGGGTTTGATTATAAATGATAACTTCACAAGTGAATTATGCAACCAACAATTGGGCCATGTATCTGTGTGCGCAAACGAAGATGCTTTGCCGTGGGTGTAATGGGGACTTCATTGTTTTTTAACCCTCCACCTAATATGAAAAGCAGACGACACTTGCAAAAAAATTCTTGAATAACTATTATTTTCATTTTTTATCTCAAAAACATAGGTTATGACCCCTCATTGGAATGAGCTCGATGAGCTCGTTCCAATGAGGGGGTCATAACCTATGTTTTAGAGACAAAAAATGAAAAAATAATGAAAATTAATTGGCGATTTTTGAGAATAGCGCTGGCTGGTTTCGGCCATTATGTTAGGTAAAGGGTTAAATAATATAATTATCGTTAATAATGAAAAGTAATAAACAGCGTAATCACTTGACTGGACTGGTTATGTGAAATAATTCATTCGAGGCGAGGGACTATATTGTAAAACACTCGTGCACATTCACACACTTGTGTTTCTATAACGTCCTCTCATGAATTATTTCACGTAACCAGTCAAGTCAAGCAATTACTCTCTATTTCAACGAAATTATTCAGCGTTTATGGATTTATTACCATTTACAAGCACTCTACCCTAAATTTTAACAAGGCAAAGACTTGTGAACAAATTTTGACAACCAAAAATAATTTAGCACTCTACTAGTTGAACAATAAGCAAATGGGAAAGAATTATATTTTTTGTTCAGTGAAGAAGCAAGAAAGTTGTCCTATCACAGTCAGGAGTCGAGTATATTCTTTTTCAATCCAAAAACTTTAAATAAATAAATATTTATTGTTATGAGAATAAATATAACAAAAATTTTATAAATATCAACAAATGTCTTCATATATAAAATAATATTACATTAAACAAATATATGAGTCAACCCGTTACCAAACACCAATAGCACATGACATTTGAAAGAAAAATGTTCAACAAATAAAACAAGACCAAGGGGGCTTAATCACTCACCTGACAAGGTGGTTCAAAAAGTATTTGGAGTCACATTCAGTTAGACATGGTTCATCAACACTACAAAGGAAGGAAGTTATGAAAGACAAATTTTATGGAAAAACACAAAGGAACGGATTTGAACAAACTTGAACCTAACCTGCTCCCCTCCCCCTGTCCCCCACCCCATTAGATAGCCCAAATCTTATGTCAGGGACTCAAACTGAACAAACTTGAATCTGATCCCCCTGGTGGATCTGAAGAAGAAGGTTTTTAAAGAAATGTCCTCACATTGCATTAAGTTAAATTTTGGGATCCAATAGAGAGCCAAAATATTAACCCAGGGACCTGATTTGAACAAACTTGAATATGACCAACCTAGAGATGTTGTATCCCAAATATGAAAGGCTTCTGACTGGTGGATCTGAAGAAGATTTACAAAACAAGAGGCCTGTCACGCCTAGAGAGCTCCGCTGAGGGCCACTGATCGCATGGGCATGTTTTCTAATACTAATATTGTTACAAACTTTAGCCGAAAAATATTCTGCGGTTCAGAAATTATGGCTTGGACAAACAAATATCAAAAATATCTTAAGATTTTCTTGATCCTGTGACCTGTGACCTTGACCCTGTGGATTTACAGACCACAGAATAATTGATGACACACCATCTATTGATAATACATATTGTTATGAAGTTTGGTGGAAAAATATTCAGCAGTTTAGAAATTATGGCTCGGACAAATAAAATGTTGACGACGGACGGACAGATGGACAGGCGGACGACGGACGACAGACGACGGACGAATCAGTATAAGAAAAGCTCTGCTGACTTTGTCAGCGGAGCTAAAAAATTCTCTCCTATTGCACTAAGTTAAAATACAGGCTCCCATAGGCAGCCCAAGTTAATAACCCAGGGGCTCAATTTGAACAAATATGCATCTGACTCCCCTATAAATGTTGTATACAAAAAATGAAAGGATTCTGACTGGTGGGTCTGAAGAAAAAGATTTTTAAAGAAATTTCCTCATATTCTACTAGGTAAAAATTTGGGCTCCTATAGGGAGCCCAAATATAAACCCAGGACCTCGATTTGAACAAACTTGTATCTGACCCCTAGAGCTGTTGTACACCATATATGAAATGATTCTGACTGGTGGATCTGAAGAAGAAGATTTTTAAAGAAATTTCCTCATATTGCACGAAGTTAAAATTTCAGGCTCCCATAGGTAGCCCAAATATTAACCCAGGGACTTGATTTGAACAAATCTGAATCTGATCCCCCTAGAGATGTTGTATACAAAATATCAGAAGGTTCTAATTGATGGTTCTGGAGCAGAAGATTTTTTTAATTTTGGAAAACAATTTATGGGTGCTATCAGAGCAATGCACCTTATGAAGCCCCTTGTAGGTATGACAGCTGTATTTGAACAAACTTGAATTGACATGTGATAAGGAACATGCATATCAAATTTGGTTCAATTTGGTCCAGTGGTTTATGAGGAGAAGTTGATAATGTAAAGTTCACTCTGGACGGACGATAGAGGGACAGACAACGGACAGAAAGTGATCATTTAAGCTCCCCCGACTTTCAGTCAGGTGAGCTAAAAATTCAGTTTTTGCCACAGAACATAGCTTAAGACTCTTCATTGGAATGATCATTTTGAGCTCATTCCAGTGAAACTATGTTTTTTTTGGGGGGAGGGGGGAGGGGGGAGTGAAGAAATAATACAATTTGAATAATGGTTTTTGAGAATCATCCTGCCTTTTTTTTGTTAAATATAGCAGGTACAGGGTCATTAAGGTAACAGTAATCTGTATATTTACTAATCCATAGAAAGTGGCTGGAAAATTTCCAAATGACTGATTGATTGATTTATTTTTGCAGCATATACAGTATGTGGAGAGTGTATTATCACTAAATCACCTGCAGAGTGGAGATTCCACCCAAGCAATAATTGAAAATTTGTTGCAAAGCATAACCAGCACAAGCAAAGTTTCAGCTAAAGGACCTCCGGGTTAAACCCGGAGGTCCATTGGCTGAAACACTGCTTGTGTGTTTTGTTGATATGTACAAAATTTGAAAGTTATAGCTTGGGTGATAACTCCACTCCATGGGTGATTTAGTTACAATCCACTCTCCACGTACTGTAAATACACAATATAACAATAAGACAGGATTGTAGGAAGCAACATTCTGCGTCTGTTATTTCTGTAGAAACAAAAAAACAATTCCAGCTATAATTTTTGAAAATTTATCTATGATACCTCTATATTAACAATGTACATATTACCTCAAAAATGAACAGGAAAGTACAGTTGTTCATCTCCACTACTGTAGGTAGTATTCATATAGATTTTAAAAACTCAACTTAGGCATTTTCAATGACCTTTAACCAGTGTTCTTTAAACTTTTAATAACATGAATTATTATTATATGACAGAAAAAATCTTGTAATTTAATTGGCTAAAACACTTGTCAGAAGTGCTGAAATACTCCAGTATTGCTGATTTACACACCAACTCCTTTGACTTCTTCGGGTTGGTAAGAGACGTGAAATACCCGATAGAACAATAGGCTAGTTGTTCAAGTGACATCACTTGAACGCCTGTATTCACTTACCATACCTGGATCCGTGCGTTCTGTGAATTGGCGTGTAAGTAAGTTACTAAACTCGCTGTCGGTATTCATGAATTTGAACAACCTGTCAACGTGCTGTAACATCTTGCCGCTTAATGGCTCGGAATCACATACTGCACGTTGGCAGGTTGTTCAAATTCATGAATACCTCCAGCTCAGTTAGTAACTATTACGTATTCTATTTTTATCGAAATCAAGTTGATATTTCACTGCTCTGTCACTGTTGTCTATAAATAGGACAGGTAGGTTGATGTAATGATTCCAAATACCTGTTTGCGATTTGCGATAAAAATAGAAATGGTATTTCCAACTTGCTCCTTCCTTTTAATTTATTTAGTATTTATTGGTGTTTTTAAGGTCACATACTTATGCACAATGGCTAATCGTGACCGTGACAGTTTTACGGGTGGAGGAAGCCGGAGTACCCGGAGAGAACCACCGAGCAACGACGAGCAGCTGTCAGCTCTCCAACATCGTAACTCTGAACTCTGCACCGCAGCACAGGCAGGGTTAGATTGGTTGAAGACATGCGCACCATTGACGTGCAGTATGCCTCAGTACACAGCGTCATCGTGCCCCCAAGTAGGCAATCGGGGTGAAGTGTCTTGCCCAAGGACACAACGCGGTTGCCGCAGGTGGGATTCGAACCGAGGACCTCTCGGCTTGCAGCCTGCACCTCTACCAACTGAGCCACCGCGCCCCCTCCTTTTAATTTAATTATTCCAATGTTTAGGATCTGTTCAAATATAACAATTAACAACAACATGAACAACTAAGTTAATTCAGTTTTGCTTCTTACATATATATGTTGAAACTAAATTTATTTTGTTGCATATGTATATGCTGTTTTTCTTAATAAAAATATGTAATAAAGTAAGGAATTTGCAAATGGTTTTTTCTGTCATAATAATAAAACAATAATGGACTTTTCTAGAGGTTGATACAAGGAATTATCAAACCGGGAAAAGTAATATTACTTTTCTCAGGTTGATAATTCCTTATATCAGCCTCAAGGGAAGTCAATAATTGTATAGGATCCCATAAGCCTATAATTTACAGGACCTTCTGACACTACTAGTCAGAAAAATCAATAGCAAATTTCAGTCTATTTTGTACAATCACATTACCTTTCTCTAAAATTCCCTGTATCATTTATTGATACTGGTGATGCCACTGGCTGATAATACACATCACTTACATCATTTCTTGGAAAGCTCTCAGAGAGAGCTTTCCAAGAAAATATGTGAGGGACTGCCTTACCAATGAAGAACATTTTTTTTTTCCAATTGCTTTCTTACAAACAACCCTCAAAAATGATATTCTGTCTAAATTCATGACTTTTTCGAGCACAATGTCAAAAACAAGTGTTTTTCAAGGGGTTCAAGGCATTAAAAACTAAGATGCAATTCATGCAATTTCAAAGACATTGAGCACATGTAAGAACCCTTTGAAGGAGACTAATAATAACATGGAATAATGAAAATGGGGATTAAAGGGACAATAAGCCATGATTTTAAAAAAAAATAAGCTGGCTATTTAACAAAATCAAAATTTCCATTATGCAAAAGTACCCTATGTTTTATATATCATTCATATGAAAGCATCTGATTTGATTAAATAAATTAAATTCTAAGCGAGAATTTATCAGATGTTTGAAAAATGGCATGTAGTAGTTTTTCACCCCAAACCGGTTAGTTAGCCGATCACTCACTGAAAATTCCCTGTAATGTCATTTTCCATATTTGGCAAAATCAACTTTCTTAGAATGACACAGGTGAAGTTTGTGATTACACAGGTCTATTTATAGTATGTGTGTCAATGAAATCTATTTCAGATTGCCAGAGAACATGCAGTGGGTTTCATTGGCTACATAACTGCACTTCATTTGAAATAATGCTAAGTCTTTTAGTTCATAATGTCCAATTATTATTAAAATAATGCACAGTTGTTGTTCATGGTGGTCAATTCTTAGAACAACTACAAAGTTAAAATTAGAAAAGTGTATTCGGAAATGATGTCACAGAGATTTGTGTTCTTCGGAAAATTTTGGGGCAACTTCGTTCATACCTTTGCATTGTCATGTCTTCTAAAATTCCGTCTCCATTAACTGTTAACCTGCTGAATATTTTAAAAATATTCATCAGATAGTTGCATCTAAGCACTTAATTCTACGAACTGCACCTCAGAAGAAATCAGCGACAGTACTTGTCTTTTTCAAATTTCTCGGATGCCATAGAATTAAGAAAGGACGCTGGTTTTGTTTACATTGGCATGGCGGGGGTTCGAACCCATGCCGAGTTAGTTTCCTTTGGCCCCAACGGCCTAGCAAAACTATACTGCACCACACACACCACTCGGCCACCGACAGACCCCAAAAACAGAAGACCAGTTATTTGTATTTTTAAAATATCTTTCATCAAATCTAGTCATGGCTGCTGTGAAGCAGCCATGACTAGATATGATGAAAAATTCATCAAAATTTAACTCAAGAAATCATTGGTGAAAAAATCCATTCAATTTACAGGGTGGAAATTGGATTAAATTATGCCCAAATTATACATATTTCAATGGCAAGAGAAATCCTGTCCTGGTCAGGAATATCTGCCAGCAGTATGAAAGGAGTTAAACCCTTTTAATTACATATTAAAGTAATTTTGCATTGCTTCTGAATTCTTACACTCTGCGTGCAGTGTTTTTCTCTGTCCTCCCCACATACAAGCAAAATCTAAGAGACAATATTTGTTTTTCAAATTACTAGCTTATATTGTCCCTTTAAGGAAGTATTTATGTAACATGGTAGGCCAGTATAATTCTGACATAGAGTGATGAGATAAAGTCATTAGGACACAACATGAATTAAACAGGGACATGGAGATCAAAGGTGACATGCTGAAGTCTAAATTAAACAGGAAGATCAAATGGGGAAGATCAAGTGGAAAGGGTCTGAGGACAGTCTACCATGGGAGACTAGTGTAGTTCTGACATGGAGTAAAGGGATTATATCATTTTGACAAAAAGAATTTAACAGGAAGATCAATTGGAAAGCTTCTATGGTAGAGTCTACCATATGCATGGTAGCTCAGTGTAATTTTAACAAGGAGAAGTGAGATTATATCATTATGACAGGATGAATTAAACAGGAAGATCATTGCAAACTGTGTGCATATGCACCTGGCGAATGTTAGTATTTTCTCAATCCAACCAATTTGATTGTCCACTCTCGAGCAACAAAATGAATGGTTCATACAGATGACTGAAATCACCATTTTTGATTCTGGTAAGAAAATGCAGACAGAATACATCCTACATTGAAATCCTTTCCCTCATACTGGTCTATCAGCATACCAAAGGACAGCCCAATCCGATCATCCGCACTCAGGTTACAAAGCAAAATGTTTGTACAAGTGCATTTTGTAAGTCCAAGAAGGGGCCACAAGTCTGGCAGGAGTGGGCACACAGAATCCGTCCAGCGTGGAGATCCTTTCCCCCATGCTGATTCATCAGCATACCAACGGACAACCAAATCCAATTATCCACCCTTGAGCTACAAGATGCAATGTTTGTACACACATATGCACATATGAATGCATGCAAGGGCAGAAGGCTGAAGGTACCTATGGATCCTTCTTTGAAGATTGGAGGTTGGGGGCACATGATAACAATGGAGATCGAGTGGAAGATCAAGTGAAAAGGGTTTCTTGGTAGGGTCTTCCATAGTAGACTTGTATAATTCTGACATCAAGTACGTAGATAATGGCATTATGATAAGATGAATTAATCCTATACAGTAGAATCCTCTTATCTGAATATCCATTTTGCCAGTGAAAATTATTCAATTAACAGGAGTATACAATTAACAGGGATTTGGTCAGTTTCCTGTGTTCTGGATGTAAACTGAGCATTTATTCTATTATATCTTGTTTGACAGAGCTCATATAGCTCTGTCAAACAAGATATAATAGAATAAATGCCTGTATTAGATGTAGTGAGGCCAAAAAGGTTGATAAATAAGGGGAATTTGGTGCGTGTCACAGTAATTTTTTTGACATTTTACAAAAATTTATATACAATTAACAGGAGTTTACTCTACAACCCATATGTAATTAACAGATCAAATTTGTACTGAAGGTATGGTAAATGGTTTTGTGTTTGAAAATTATATTCGATTAACAGGGATATACAAATAAGAGATATCCAATTAAGTGGGCTCCTCTGTACCAATGCACACAGTACTGTCATTTTAATTATTTTACTAAAAATTCCATCAAAGCTATAACATGAGACTCCCTCATTGGAAAGAGCTTGACAAGCTCGTTCCAATGAGGGGTCACATGATATGGTATTGTTGAAATTTTTATTCTTTTTTTTCAACTGTTCAATTTGTAACTGACGGTGGCTGATTTGACCTATTTGTTTGGTAAGGGGAGATCAAGCGGATGATCACGTGAAAAGGATATCATGTTAGTGTCTACCATGGTAGAGTAGTGTAATGCTAACAGGGAATACAGGGATTCTTTTGGCTGTCTAACAGGGCCATTTATGGGACCATTTGGGCATGATTTTTCACAATTCTTAACCCCAAATTTCCCAATCTCAGTTCCCAATCAGACAAACATTTAATGCACAACTTGTGAACTGAACTGGGTAGTCAAAAGTTTTCTAAGGTCTTATGACCACCCAGTTCAGGACACTAATTGTACATTAAATTTAAATTGCTTGTCTAACGAAGTCTCTTAATTCAAAGGCAAATGACAAGTTGTTTAATATTATAAGAACAGCTTAACCCTTTACCTAACATGAAAAGCAGACGACACTTGCAAAAAAAATTATTGAATAACTAATTTTTTTCATTTTTTGTCTCAAAAACATAGGTTATGACCCCTCGTTGGAACGAGCTCAACGAGCTCGTTCCAACGAGGGGTCATAACCTATGTTTTTGAGACAAAAAATGAAAAAATAATGAAAATTAATTGGCAATTTTTGAAAATAGCGCTGGCCGTTTTTGGCCGTTACGTTGGGTAAAGGGTTAATAGAGACTACAGAGACTGTGTGAACATGATTCCATGTGACTGTTTGTTATAAAACTTATTTATTTATTTATTGGTGTTTAAGGTCACATACTTATGCACAATGGCTAATCGTGACCGTGACAATTTTTACGGTTGGTGGAAGCCTGAGTACCCGGAGAGAACCACCGAGCATCGACGAGCAACTGTCAGCTCCTCAACATTCTAACTCTGTTCAAGCTCTGCTCAAGGAAGGTTACAGCAGTTGAAGACATGTGCACCATCGATGTACAATACGCCTTAGTACACGGAGTCATCGTGCCCCCATGTAGGCAACCGTGATAAAGTGTCTTGCCCAAGGACACAATGCGGGACGTCCTGGACGGGGATCAAACTCGTGACCTCTAGCATAGAAGTCCAACAGTCTACCACTGAGCCACCGCGCTTCCGTTATAAACCTTACTTTCAGTATACATGTATGTAATGTACATACATACATATACATCTATGGTCTTAATGTTCTCTGCTCAATTCGAATGTAAAATTTCTTAGGCTTTCCGCTCCAAAACAAATTCCAAACTGGAGCCCACATGTTGCACATTTTCCCAATGGCATGGGACCCGGACCCTTTCCCAGAAGAATCTCTGGAATAATGAGATGATTTTATTATGACAGGATGAATTAAACAGGGAGATCAAGCGGAAGATTTAAGTAGAAAGGTAAAGTCAACCATGGTAGACCAGTGAAAATCTGATCAGATCAGGAATAATTAGATGATGGCATTATCACAAGATGAATTAACCCTTTACCCAACGCAGATGATATGAAAATTTATTATTTTAAATATAATTTAAAAAAATTCTTCAAAATATTTCAACAAAACCATATCATGTGACCCCTCAATGGAACGAGCTCAATTAGATGATGGCATTATCACAAGATGAATTAACTCTTTACCCAATGCAGATGATATGAAAATTTATTATTTTAAATATAATTTAAAAAATTTTTTCAAAATATTTCAACAAAACCATATCATGTGACCCCTCAATGGAACAAGCTCAATGAGCTCGTTCCAATGAGGGGGTCACATTATATGGTTTTGTTGAAATATTTTGAAAAATTTTATTTTTTCAACTGCTCAATTTGCATATTACGCGGCCGGATGCGGGCGATTCGTTAGGTAAAGGGTTAAACAGGGAGATCAAGTTGATTATGTGGAAAGGGTTTCATGTTAGAATGATTGATAGGCTTATGTATTTCTAACATGGAGTAATGAGATGATCTTGTTATGACGAGAAGAATTAAACAGAGAGATCAAGTGGAAGATCAAGTAGAAAGGATTTCATGATAGAGTCAAGGATAGGGTTTCAACTCCCTTTTTTTTTAAAAAATGAAGGCATTTTTAAAGACAAATTTTGCAAAAAAATAAGGGAATTTTTAGGGGTAATAAGAAAACTTTCCAAAAAAATAATGGCCAAAAAATCTTTCATAAAACTAATTAAATTACTTACCTGTAACCAGATCAAATACTGAAATTAAGATCATTACCATAGATGATGGCTTCATAGTCATCAACATACCCATTCAGCCCTCATTCACTGTCACTGTGCTACAACTTGTATTTTACAAGGAGCACAACGATCCCTTAGTAACTAATGTATTTCTTCATTGGGAAAATGCAGTGTCAATTGAATTGGATGAGGGCCATCTTCATCAAATTCATCAAATAATAGCTGAATGCATCTGTTTCTGACTATAGCCAAACTTTGGTTGATATTTCTCAGTATCTGAAGGACTAAAACTTCGATCAGATTAGCAATGCAGATACCTGATTGTTATTTCTGGCTTACAATGTGTATCATGAACTAACAAAAGCACAACATTTTAAATGAAAGTGTCAGTGACACTGTAGCTCAACTTGTCAAGACATGTACATGTATAGTATGTGACACAGCAATGACAAACATCTTGGTAATGACCTGATAACGAAGGTACATATAAAGTATTGTAACGGTCTGTACATAAATACTGACCGTAGCCTGTAACAAATGTATAGGTAAAGTATTGTAAAGGTGGGTGACAGTCAGATGCTAAACTAGAAAAGAAATCTTGGAGTCCCAGAGTGGGTCTGACTGAACCCCAAAATATTTGTTCTCATAGCACAGTGATAACAAAGGCACCCCAAAACACACTCATTCCTGTCCCAAGGTGAAAACAAAGGTACCCAAGAAGTTTCGTGAAGATCAGTTCATAAATACGAGCTGTATAGAAGTTGTGACAAAAAACTGATTGGACCTAATTTTGGTACAAAATGGCCACTGGCAGCCATCTTGAATTTTGGACCGCACTCAGAAACACTCGTTCTCGTCCAAAGGTGATAACAAAGGTACCCAAGAAGTTTCGTGAAGATCGGTTGATAAATACAGCCTCTAGCCTGAGCCGCATTGACATGTGCACTTACAGTGTACAAGTAGCACTAAATAAATCAAAATTCATCTAATTTGCATAATTTCTGCACGAGAAAAAAACCCGTACTGTATGTGATGTATTCCATTTTACTAAACATTCATACAAAAATTTATTCAAATCTGAACTTTCATACAGAAGTTCTGTACAAAAGACTGATTGCACTAATTTTGGTACAAAATGGCTGCTGGTGGCCATCTTGAATTTCGGACCACACCCAAAAACACCCGTTCTCATCCCACGGTGATAACAAAGGTACTCAAAAAGTTTCGTAAAGATCGGTTCATAAATAAGGCCTCTAGCCTGAACCGTATAGAAGCTGTGTACAAAAAACTGATTACACCTAATTTAGGTACAAAATGGCCACTGGCAGCCATCTTGAATTTTGGACCGCACTCAGAAACACTAGTTCTCGTCCCAAGGTGATAACAGAGGTACCCAAGAAGTTTCAATAAGATAAATACAGCCTCTAGCCCGAGCCGTATTGACATGTGTACTTACTGTGTGCAAGTAGGACTGAAAAAATCAAAGTTCATCTAATTTGCATAATTTCCGCACGAGAAAAAAACCCGTATTATATGTGATGTATCCCATGGTATTAAACATTCACAGAAAAAATCAAATCAGCGCTTTCATATGGAAATTCTGTAAAAAAATCTGATTGCACCTAATTTTGTACAAAATGGCTGCCATCGGCGATCTTGAATTTCGGACCGCACCCAAAAACACATGTTCTCGTCCCACGGTGATACCAAAGGTACCCAAGAAGTTTCATAAAGATCGGTTTAGAAATACGGCCTCTAGACCGAGCCGTATTGGCATTTGCACTTACATTGCTGAAAGTAACACGAAATACATCAAAGTTAGTCTAATATGCATGATTTACGTACGAGAAAAAAACCTGTATTATATGTGATGTATCTCATGGTACTAAACTTTCATACAAAAAATTATTCAAATCACTGCATTCATATGGAAGTTCTGCGCAAAAATCTGATTTCACCTAAGTCTGTACAAATTGGCCGCCAGTGGCCAACTTGAATTTCGGATCGGACCCCAAAACACTCGTTCTCGTCCCACGGTCATAACAAAGGTACCCAAGAAGTTTTGTAAAGATTTGTTCATAAATACGGCCTCTAGCTCGAGCCGTATTGAATTGTTGATGGACAGATGGACGACTGGCCATGGCATAAGCTCAAATTTGGCTTCGCCAAAGTTGAGCTAAAAAGTAGGAATTTTCATAAAAAATAAGGAAAATTTTATGATTGTTACATAACAATGAGGAAAATTAGGGCCAGTTAAAAGCCTGCTGGGAGATCAAGTCGAAGATCATGTGGAAAGGGTTTCATGGTCGCATCTACCATGGTAGACTTGCGTAATTCAGATACAGTGTAATGAGATTATGACAAGTTGAAATAATAAAAAGGGAGATCAGGTGGAAGATCAAGAGGAACAAGCCAGAAAATAAGCAGACTGTCATCTGCAAAATGAGGTGCCCAGAGGGAGAATTTGGTGATGCTACCCTGCTCAGCAGGGTAGCATCACTAAATTTACCCTCTGTGAACATCAGTGTAAATGAGGGTCTAAAAACTAAACAGAAAAAGGTACCCAGAGGATAAATTGGCCAACTGTATGGGATAGCATCATCAAATTCACCCTCTGGGGACCCCATTCTAAAAATGTCAGATTGCTTATTTTCAAGCCTGAGAGGGAAGGATTCAATGTAATTTCATCATCTTGATTTTCGCTGAAGAAAATGATCAAACTCCACATAAGTAAAGCAAGTACCCATAGATATACTGGACACACTACATATTGTATCAGGCATTAGATACAGGTCTGGAAATAAGCCGTCTGACATTTGCAGAATGAGGTCCCCAGAGGGTGAATTTGATGATGCTATCCCATACAGTGGGCCAATTTATCCTCTGGGTACCTCTTTCTGTTTAGTTTTGAGACCCTATTTCAGATTGAGGTTCACAGGGGTAAATTTAGTAATGCTACCCTGCTATGCAGGGTAGAGCAGGGTAGCATCACTAAATTCACCCTCTGAGGACCTCATTTTGCAGATGACAGTCTGTTTATTTTCTGGTTTGACTAGTGATAGTGTGATCTTGGCAAATGATATTAATGTACAGTTACAACAAGCTATAACATTTGAAACACCAACTGATATCGAAGTACAGTGGAACCTTGTTAGTTAATTGAATAGCATCTTTGTCAGTGAAAAATATCCAATTGCTTGGAGTATTCAATGAACCCTTTACCTAATGAATCGGCTGCAATCAGCCACATAATTTACAGATTGAGCAGTTGAAAAAATATTATTTTTAAAAAAAAAATGTCAACAAAACCATATCATGTGACCCCTCACAGGAACGAGATTGTTGAGCTTGTTCCCATGTGGGTGACATGATATGGTTTGGTTGAAATTTTTAAAATTTGAAAAAAAGATAAAAAATTAAAGGCCCCACAAAGTAGATCTACTGTTTCGCAGGCCATTTTTTGTAAATTGCAAGTGGGCGGGCAGTTTTTTATTTTATTTTTTATTTTTTAATTATTTCTTTGCCATCAAATGTTCATGTTCTTGGTTTCTTTTATGTTTTAGGCCTCATAAACTATAGAATAGCGTGTGGTGGTGTATTTCGTCCCTTGAGTGCAAGAACGATTTGCAATGCTGAAGCACTGCAAAGCCTTCTAGCAATCAAGGAACAAATTTATCAATTTTATTAATTGGGTAAAATTTCAGACATAAACCATTTATTATTTTTTTTAAAGTCTGCATTGGTTATAAAGAGAGCATGAGGCAGTTAAAAGGACCTTGCAGCAGAGCCTGAGAAACAGATTTTTAACTTTTTTAGGCCTAAAATGATAAATTTTGATATTGTGTATGTTGGGTAAAGGGTTTATGAGAAGTTGGACATTACCCAACAATCCAGTGATGAAATGGGCATTCATTCTAGTATATTTTGTTTGACAGAGCTCGTCTTGATAAATGAGATAATGAACAGTTACAACAAGTTTTTTTTGAAACAACTGATATCGAAGTACAATGGAATCTTGTTCTTTGAATACCGTATTTACTCTATGTATTGGGACACCCTATGATTTGGGACACACATTTTTTCCAGAAAACTATATTTTTTTTATGCTCCAAAGTTTGGGACATTCAGGAGATTTGTTTCCAGTTGACCCGTCGCTAGTAGCAGACGACACTCATAGAAAAAATTCTTGGGTAACTAAAAATTTTCATTTTTTGCTTCCAAAACATAGCTTATGATCCCTCATTGGAACGCGCGCAATACGCTCGTTCCAATGAGAGATCATAAGCTATGTTTTGGAAGCAAAAAATGAAAATATAAAAAAAAAATTGGATGGCGATTTTCATATATAGTGATGGAAAACGAATCACACACAACTTTATTCAGCATCAAATCAAGACCAGGCTGTGTTCTTTCCCCATTTTCTAAGAATTGGGACACCTGTGAAAATAATTATTTTTAGCTGTCCCAATACATAGAGTAAATACGGTAGCCACTTGTCAGTAAAAAAATATCCACTTGCCTGGAGTATTCAATTAATGGGAAGTTGGACATTTTACAAGATTATAGTGAAATGAGCATCTTTTCTAGTATATTTTGTTTGCCAGAACTTTTGTCAAACAAGATAAAATAGACTAAATGCTTGTTCTGGATGGACTGAAACTGATAGGTCAATAAACTTGGGGAACTCAGCATCTGTTTTGGTAGATCACAAGATTTGTTATTCAATCAACAGGAGTTTAACCAAAATGCAATTGCAGTTACCAGGACAGCTCTGAACTAAATGTATGGTAAATGGTTTGGTACTTAGAAGTTACATGCTATCAGCAGAGTTAATCAATTATGTGGCTTCCACTGTATCAATATAAAAACTTAAACAAATTTGATCTATTCTAAACCATTTCCTAGAAATTCTTAACTGGTTGAGGGTTTATTTTGAAATTCTTAATTGGTTGAGGGTCTGAATTTTTTCATCAAAATTTATTTATTAGAAAGTATTGGAGAGTGTCCATGGGAACTCTCCAATAATTTGTAATAAAACAAATTTATGTAAACAAAATATTATTTGTGTTTGATTAAATATGGAACATGAGCAAGAAAAATGTTGACTTTTGCTCTGGTACTCCCATTTTTTTGAAAGCGCTGATAGTGGGTTGTTGCACTCAATCAGCTAAATAAATATTAACAATTGAGAACAAAGGTCACAATGAATTCTCCCACCCAGCAATGCTCTGATTAGAGAATCCATATTTTGATAAGCTTGATTTTTGGTGCATAAAATAGAAAAAAACATGAGCACTGCCAGGCACATGTACACTCGTACCATCTCACTTGAAAGACTGACACATGTCTTTAGCCTATAGTTTTCATTTTCTCTGTCTTCATTAACTCCCTTCACTCTGATGTCAAAATAAACAAAACTTCAAGTAGCCATTTTTCCCATAATGCAACTGGGAATTCAACCAATTCAATCTTGTTTGACAGAGCTCAATGAGCTCTGTCAAACAAGATTGAATTGGTTAAATTTCTAGTTGCATTATGGGAAAAATTTGCAAATTGAACTTTAGAAATTTTGACATCAGTGTGCAGGGGGTTAAAGTGTTAAACATTAGCTGTTATTACGTTTGTTTCTGTTAACATTGTGATGGTGAGAAATACTACATAGAAAATAATCATATAAATGCCATAGCCTCGAGTAAAATTAAACCTGCACAGTGGTATTATTATCAGAGATGAAACTAAACTGAGACCAAGAAAGGCTGCCAGCACCATTTCTTGCAGTGTTACCTGAATCTGAAAAAGAGAAAAAAATGTAAGAAAAATAGCGTTAAGATAAAGGCATAAAAAAGTTAAAAATCTGTTTTTCCGGCCCTCCCACATGGTCCCTTTTGGCTGCCACATGCTCTCTTTTTATAACTAATGCAAACTTAAAACAAGCCAAGACCAATATCAGGTCTGGACCTGCGTCACTGCATGCAATTGATTACGGAGATGAACAGACTTCAAACAGGAAGTGCCTGCACGGCAGATCTGAAAATTAGATACACGATACAACTCATCATTATGAAGCAGCAGACCAAATATAAAATCATTCCCTTTCATAGAAGCCAAGAAAACTTTGACGGAAGAAGTGTTTTGGACGGACTGATGGATGGATGGACAGACTGACGGACGGACGGACAGACGGACGGAGTCGAGCGGTTACTAGACCTGCTCTGCCGCTGGCGATGCAGGTAAAAATAAAAATTAAATGGTTTATCACTGATATTTTACCAAAGTTAACTCGATGGTGCCATTTGTGTGCGAAGCACACTATAGTATATCCCCGCATTTGCACTTTCCTTTTTGGTTAGTGCAGGATACAGACTTGGATAAAAAGGCTTCACGCATGTGTGTGATTTAAAATGATAAAACAGTATTTAATTTCCTTCTGAAGACTCACATGTGAAACTACTTCAATATTTCAAACAAGATACTTCACCCAACATGATGTATAAAGGGTAGTGTTCTGATCACATCATTGTCACATGATTGAAAAACCACTTGGACCCAAATCAAAATTCCAAAACCTTCATGCACATCTACAGATGCTATCTGAACATGTTAACATGGTTTAAACATTTCGAATTCAATACCCTAAGAGCCTTTGAGCGGACAAAGATTTTCTGTGGATAAAAGTAGTTCCACTGGAACCACATGGAACCAAATTGAAATTCCGAAACCTTAATGCACATCTACAGATGCTATCTGAACATGATAACATGGTTTAAACGTTTCAAATTCATTACCCTAAGAGCCTTTGAGTGGACAAAGATTTTCTGAGGGTAAAAGTGGTTCCACTGGAACCACTTGGACCCAAATGAAAATTCCAAAACCTTCATGCACATCTACAGATGCTATATGAACATGTTAACATGGTTTAAACGTTTCAAATTCAATACCCTAAGAGCCTTTGAGCGGACAAAGATTTTCTGAGGGTAAAAGTGGTTCCACTGGAACCACTTGGACCCAAATGAAAATTCCAAAACCTTCATGCACATCTACAGATGCTATCTGAACATGTTAACATGGTTTAAATGTTTCAAATTGAATACCCTACAAGCCTTTTTCTAAGATTTTCTAAGGATAAAAGTGGTTCCACTGGAACCACCTGGAACCAAATAAAAATTCTGAAACCTTCATGCACATCTACAGATGCTATCTGAACATGTTAACATGGTTTAAACGTTTCGAATTCAATACCCTAAGAGCCTTTGAGCGGACAAAGATTTTCTGAGGGTAAAAGTGGTTCCACTGGAACCACTTGGACCCAAATCAAAATTCCAAAACCTTCATGCACATCTACAGATGCTATATGAACATGTTAACATGGTTTAAACGTTTCAAATTCAATACCCTAAGAGCCTTTGAGCGGACAATGATTTTCTAAGGATAAAAGTGGTTCCACTGGAACCACTTGGACCCAAATAAAAATTCCGAAACCTTCATGCACATCTACAGATGCTATCTGAACATGTTAACATGGTTTAAACGTTTCGAATTCAATACCCTAAAAACCTTTGAGCGGACAAAGATTTTCTAAGGATAAAAGTGGTTCCACTGGAACAACTTGGACCCAAATCAAAATTCCAAAACCTTCATGCACACCTACAGATGCTATCTGAACATGTTAACATGGTTTAAATGTTTCAAATTGAATACCCTACGAGCCTTTTAGCAGACAAAGATTTTCTGAGGGTAAAAGTGTTTCCACTGGAACCACTTGGACCCAAATCAAAATTTCAAAACCTTCATGCACATCTACAGATGCTACCTGAACATGTTAACATGGTTTAAATGTTTCAAATTCAATACCCTACGAGCCTTTGAGTCGACAAAGATTTTCTAAGGATAAAAGTGGTTCCACTGGAACCACCTGGAACCAAATCAAAATTCTGAAACCTTCATGCACATCTACAGATGCTATCTGAACATGTTAACATGGTTTAAACATTTCGAATTTAATACCCTAAGAGCCTTTGAGCGGACAAAGATTTTCTAAGGATAAAAGTGGTTCCACTGGAACCACTTGGACCCAAATCAAAATTCCGAAACCTTCATGCACATCTACAGATGCTATCTGAACATGTTAACATGGTTTAAACGTTTCGAATTCAATACCCTAAGAACCTTTGAGCGGACAAAGATTTTCTAAGGATAAAAGTGGTTCCACTGGAACCACCTGGAACCAAATCAAAATTCCGAAACCTTCATGCACATCTACAGATGGTATCTGAACATGTTAACATGGTTTAAACGTTTCGAATTCAATACCCTAAGAGCCTTTGAGCGGACAAAGACTTTCTAAGGATAAAAGTGGTTCCACTGGAACCAATTGGACCCAAATGAAAATTCCAAAACCTTCATGCACATCTACAGATGCTATCTGAACATGTTAACATGGTTTAAACGTTTCAAATTCAATACCCTACGAGCCTTTGTGTGGACAAAGATTTTCTAAGGATAAAAGTGGTTCCACTGGAACCACCTGGAACCAAATAAAAATTCCGAAACCTTCATGCACATCTACAGATGCTATCTGAACATGTTAACATGGTTTAAACGTTTCGAATTCAATACCCTAAGAGCCTTTGAGCGGACAAAGATTTTCTGAGGGTAAAAGTGGTTCCACTGGAACCACTTGGCCCCAAATGAAAATTCCAAAACCTTCATGCACATCTACAGATGCTATCTGAACATGTTAACATGGTTTAAACATTTCGAATTCAATACCCTAAGAGCCTTTGAGCGGACAAAGATTTTGTAAGGATAAAAGTGGTTCCACTGGAACCACTTGGACCCAAATCAAAATTCCGAAACCTTCATGCACATCTACAGATGCTATCTGAACATGTTAACATGGTTTAAACGTTTCGAATTCAATACCCTAAGAACCTTTGAGCGGACAAAGATTTTCTAAGGATAAAAGTGGTTCCACTGGAACCACCTGGAACAAAATCAAAATTCCGAAACCTTCATGCACATCTACAGATGCTATCTGAACATGTTAACATGGTTTAAATGTTTCGAATTCAATACCCTAAGAGCCTTTGAGCGGACAAAGATTTTCTGAGGGTAAAAGTGGTTCCACTGGAACCACTTGGAACCAAATCAAAATTCCGAAACCTTCATGCACATCTACAGATGCTATCTGAACATGTTAACATGGTTTAAATGTTTCGAATTCAATACCCTAAGAGCCTTTGAGCGGACAAAGATTTTCTAAGGATAAAAGTGGTTCCACTGGAACCACTTGGACCCAAATCAAAATTCCGAAACCTTCATGCACATCTACAGATGCTATCTGAACATGTTAACATGGTTTAAACGTATCGAATTCAATACCCTAAGAACCTTTGAGCCGACATAGATTTTCTAAGGATAAAAATGGTTCCACTGGAACCACTTGGAACCAAATCAAAATCCCGAAACCTTCATGCACATGTACTGGTGATACCTGAACACATTAGCATAGTTTAAACATTAATGCAAGTGAATGTAACACCGGACGGTCGTACGGACGGATGGACGTACGTACGTACGTACGGACCGAGATAACGACAATATCCCCGACGAAAGCGGGGATAATAAAATTGATAAATTTGTCCCTGGAGTGCAACAAGGCTATGCTATTCTGTAGATTATGAGGCCTAAAATAGAAAAAACAAACCAAGAACATGAACTTTTGATGGCAAAGAAATAATTACAAAAACAAAAAAATAAAATAAAAAAACCCCCACCCACATGCAGTTTTACCTAAAATGGCCTCAGAAACAGAAGATCTACTTTTTGGGACCCTACCAGTATTATGTTTCTGCACAAAATCTTGTATCAGAGTTGAGCTCTTGTTTCTACAGTCATATCTCGGGGCAGAAACGAGTCAAGATATAGTCTTAGAAACAAGAGCAAGATTCAGATACAACATTTTGAATATAAACATAATGGTGATGATAGATTTATCTTACAATTCTTAACTGTAACAACTAGCATTTCAATTTCAAATTTCATTTTCAGACAAAATAAAACACTTATTGTTTTAATCGAAACTGTATGCGGCAACCTAGAACTTTTGCGATCCTCAGATTAACTTATTGAACATGTCTGTTCAACATTTCCGAAAAGACTGCGCACTGCAAGTTGGAACAGTATAACTATGTGTTGTTTCAACTAGGCCTGCACGGTATATCGATAAACCGATATATACCGGTATTCAAAGCAATATCGATTGAATACCGGTGTAATTACAAAAATATCGGTTTATCGTCATTATTTATTCGCGCACAATTTAATTTTCAAAATTTTTTAACTGCAGCTTAGAATGAAATAATATTATCGCTTTACCCACGTGATATATAAATTCAGCAGTTGAAAAATAATTTTCAAAAATTTCAACAAAACTATATCATGTGACACCTCATTGGAACGAGCTCGATGAGCTCGTTCCACTGAGGGGTCACATGATACTGCTTTGTAGAAATGTTTGGAAAAAATTGCTAAACTAATATTTAAAATAATAAATTTTGACATCGTCTGCGTTCGGTAAAAGTTTTTCGAACCACTCCATCAAGCCATGCTGATTCGTTTCGACTGTGATGCCGCAAGTCTCGATTGTGGTACTTTTGTTCACATGTCTAAACAGTTTTCGATATACCGGTATACCGCGATATTTTGTTGAATACCGATACCCGTATTCTGTTTTGAATATCGTGCAGCCCTAGTTTCAACTTGAATGCTTCCAGTTACTCGGAAACAAAAGCATAAAAGTAATGTAGTTCCATAAATTAACAAGAGGACCCAAGCCAAAAAAAAAGAAAGAAAGAAGGATGCTGAAAATGTCTCAAGACTCATACTGATGGATGTGAATAAAAGGAATTTTTAAAGAATATTCCTGATACTGCACTAAGTTAAATCTCAGGCTCACATACAAAAAAGAGATTTATTACTTTCCAAAGTGTGATTTACT
Organism: Pictodentalium vernedei; assembly: GCA_031216915.1. Taxonomy (NCBI): domain Eukaryota; kingdom Metazoa; phylum Mollusca; class Scaphopoda; order Dentaliida; family Dentaliidae; genus Pictodentalium; species Pictodentalium vernedei. The sequence continues at coordinate 102,166,313 of CM062294.1, forward strand.
GGGATTTCCGGGTTTGATTATAAACGATAACTTCACAAGTGAATTATGCAATCAACAATTGTGTCATGTATCTGTGCGCACAATCGAAGATGCTTTGCTGTGGGTGTAATGAGGACTTCATTGTTTTTTTCTCCTTTTTTAACCCTTTACCTAACATGAAAAGCAGACGACACTTGCAAAAAATATTCTTTTCTTGAATAACTATTATTTTCATTTCTTGTCTCAAAAACATAAGTTATGACCCCTCACTGGAACGAGCTTGACAAGCTCGTTCCAATGAGGGGTCATAACCTATTTTTTAGAGACAAAAAATGAAAAAAATAATGAAAATTAATTGGTGAGTTTTGAGAATAGTGCTGGCCGTTTTTGCCCGTTACATTAGGTAAGGGGTTAAATAATATAATTATCGTTAATAATGAAAAGTAATAAACAGAGTAATCGCTTGACTGGACTGGTTACGTGACATAATTCATACGAGGCGAGGGACTATATTGTAAAACACTCGTGCGCATTCGTACACTTGTGTTTGTACAACGTCCCTCACCTCTCATGAATTATTTCATGTAACCAGTCCAGTCAAGCGATTACACGCTATTTAATTTGAACAAATCTGAATCTTCTAAACCAACATCCACCCCCATGTGAATAAGATGAATATTCCTCATATTGGACTAAGTTAAGAATTAGGCTCCCATAAGAATCTCCAAATATGAACCCAGGGGCTTGATTTGAACAAATTTAAATTTGTCACCAATTAAGTATGTCACTAATTAAGTATGCTGTATACTAAGTATCCGGAAATTCTGACTGGTGAATTTAACCCTTTGAACCCCAGTGGCCCTTTTCCGGCCAGGAACATGATAATTCATAATGTCATTATACAGGATGGCTGTTCGGTAAATATTGTGGGGTAGACCAATCAGTATTTTCAACATGCAGCCCGAGGCTGCAAGTTGAAAATTCTGATTGGTCTACCCCAAATAATGAATATGGACTCTTCTAATTGCTGCCATTGAACTGGCATGGAAGATACCACTAGAGTTCAAAGGGTTAAAAAAAGACTTTTTTCAGGAATATTCCTCATATTGTACTAAGTTAAGATTTGGGCTTCCTACAGGCACTTTATGCCAAAAGAATATGACAGGTGGATGTAAAGAAGATTTTAAAAGAAAATTCCAGATATTGCACAACTTAAAAATTTATTTGGGCCCACCCCACCCCCAGTATGCAGAATATCAAAATATCAGATATCAAAAGATTCTGGTGGGCGGATCTGAAATGGTTAAAATTCAGGTTCATATAAGAAGCCCAAATATGGACCCAGGGACTTGATTTGAACAAACTTGAATTCTGCCCCCCTAACCTCAACAAGTATCCTGCATACCAGATATCAGAAGATTCTGACTGATGAATCTGAAAAAAGATTTTCAGAGAATATTCCTCATATTGCATTAAGTTCAGATTTGGGCTTCCGTAGGATGTCTATATATTACACCAGGGCCTTGAATAAGAATATTCCTTATATTGCACTAAGTTTAAATTTGAGCTCACATATTAACCCAGAGTCTTTATTTGAACAAAATTGAATCTGTCCACCATAAAATTGGTGGTTCTGGTTAAAAGATTTTTTAAATTTTTTTTTTTGGGGGGGGGGGGGGGGGGGTACCAAGAGTTATACCTCTTGGGCCCCAGTGGGCATGGCAACTTTATTTGAACAAACTTGTACTAACTTATGATGAGGAAAATGCATCTCAGATTTGGTTCAAAATCGGTCTGGTAGTTTATTGGAAGAAGTCAATAATGCAAAGTTCAAGCTATATGTACAATGGATGGACAACATGGAAAGTGATCACTGAAGGTCCCCTTGAGCTCTGGTCAAGTGAGCTAATACTTATACATTGGAGAAGTGTGTTTCACTCTTTTTTGTATACAGAAACATACAAGGTTCCTTACAAATGCTTTTCGACAGCTTCTAATGTTCTTCTGTAAATAGTAATGTAAACAAACCATAACCAGGCACGCTTTTTTCCATACTGTTGTTGCAAGATACAGATTTTGTATCAGGAGCCCCTGATACATGTTGTATCTGGGTAATTCAGGTAATTACAGTCTCAATACATACTTATTGGAAGATAAATATGTTATGTGCACATTGTGTGTGTATAGAGTCTTTTATTGCACTGAGACTTGTTTTGTGGGATGTGCTTGCATGACAAGAAGCTATATGTCCCCAATAACTACACAAACACAATGAGCATACCATACAATTAAAATACATGATCATAATTTTTCAAAATAGTTGGAAATTGGCAAAGAAGCCACATTCAGCAGATCAAAGTAATGAGGTTCCATTTTCAGTCTCCCCAACAAAAGGCGTATGAGGAAATTCCTTCCTGCAACTTCAATGAAACTACTGTATTTACTCTATGTATTGGGACAGCTAAAAATAATTATTTTCACAGGTGTCCCAATTCTTAGAAAATAGGGAAAGAACACAGCCTGGTCTTGATTTGATGCTGAATAAAGTTGTGTGTGATTCATTTTCCATCACTATATATGAAAATCACTGTCCAATTTTTTTTTTTATATTTTCAGTTTTTGCTTCCAAAACATAGCTTATGATCCCTCATTGGAACGAGCGCATTGTGCTCATTTCAATGAGGGATCATAAGCTATGTTTTGGAAGCAAAAAATGAAAATTTTTAGTTTCTCAAGAATTTTTTTTATGAGTGTCGTCTGCTACTAGCGACGGGCCAACTGGAAACAAATCTCCTGAATGTCCCAAACTTTGGAGCATAAAAAAAATATAGTTTTCTGGAAAAAGTATGTGTCCCAAATTATAGAATGTCCCAATACATAGAGTAAATACGGTATAGGGAAATATAAAAAGCAATAAAACTCATCCCAATTATGTCTTTTTCAATTGGGCAATGGTCTTTTGAAACACCTTCAATTTAATTCATCGGGTCTTCCAAGGGTTACGTAGGTAATTTGAGAGAACTAGAGAACTATATTTTCATAGTACATAATAATCTCTTTGTATACATGACGTTGTTTCAATTATAATTTGATGTCACTTCATCACATAGATTAATATATTGGATCATACAGCTACAAGTAATATGGAATGTGAGCTGGGGGAAACTTGCTCCATGATTCTTGACATAATTATCAGTTTTGGAAAGGAAATTCACGCAATGGCCAGTAACAGTAATGAGAGGAAGCAATTTCCCGGGAACATTCAAATCTCTGCTGCCCTCACGTGTATTTAACCCTTTACCTAACATGGAAAACAGATGACGCTTGCAAAAGAAATTCTTGAATAACTAATTTTTTGTCTCAAAAACATAGGTTATGACCTCTAGTTGGAATAAGCTTGATGCGCTCATTCCAAGGAGAGGTCATAACCTATGTTTTTTTGACAAAAAACGAAAAAATAATGAAAAGTGATTGGCGATTTTTGAGAATAGTGCTGGCCGGTTTTGGCCGTTACGTTGGGTAAACAGTTAATTGAGCTGAAATGCAAGGATTCTGGTGATTATCAGGCGAAGGAGTAATTCCAACTAAGATGTTATGAACTGAAGCAACTGCATATAAGTTGTTTTTCTGGCACTTGTGTTGATTTTTCTGCCACTAAATCCTGCTGTCTGTACCATATTCTGCATAATTTGACAGAGCTTGTGGATCCCAACAAGTTGACATTCATACCATGGGCCATCATTGGGCTATCTATTATGGAATATTCTGATGGGGCATGTGGCTGTTTCATCTGTTTGGGACATCCCATTTCAAATTGCTTGAATTCAGACACATACTACATTTATCCTGATCAGCTGGAATGACGTATGCTTTTAGTTTGAAACAATGGAGGCAAGTTGGATTACCTGTTCTTATTTTAGTCTTCCTTACAAAGAAAAGTATTTTAAGCCATTTTTATTAGTTAACAACTCGAATTCACCACATTGAAAATTGTGATTTTCAGTCAATCATCTCATTTCCCAAAAAGTTTGTATTGTTCTGCCAAATTTTATTTACTGGTAGATGGACTCATGCAATGCACGTTTTTTTGATAGGTGGCATTTCAGGAATGAATACTTTTTAAATCTAATCACTTGAATAATTGGACAATTCAATTTTGAGTTATCTTGTTTATACCATAGAATGCTTTGAATTTATCCACTGTTTTACCTACATTAACCCTCAATGAGCTCTGTCAAACAAGATTGAATTGGTTAAATTCCCAGTTGCATTATGGGAAAAATGACTACTTCAAATCTGGATATTTTGACATCAGTGTGCAGGGGGTTAAATACCCCTATGTTGCAACACAACTGCCAATTTTTGGTAAGGTCTCACAAAGTTAATCTTCTGTTTCTCATGCCATTTTTTGTAAAATTGCATGTGGGTTGACGTTTTTTTAATTTTTTTTATTTTTGTAATTATTTATTTGCCATCAAAAGTTCATGTTCTTGGTTTGTTTTGGGCCTCATAATCTACAGAATAGCATGGATGGTGGTGAATTTTGTCCCTTGAGTGCAAGAAGACTTTGCAATGCTAAAGCATTGCAAAACCTTCTTGCAATCAAGGGACATATTCAGCAATTTTATCAACTTGGGTAAAATATCTGACATAAATCATTTAATTTTTATTTTTTAAAGTTTGCATTGGTAAAAAAAAAGAGCATGCTGCAGCCAAAAGGACCATGCGGGAAGGCCTAAGAAACAGATTTTAAACTTTTTAAAACTTAAGTAACACAAAATATTGCCAGTAATATGTCGATTTAGTTATATCAGATAGAAATACATACATCTTCTGAGTTTGCAGTAAATTGGGCTCATAGAGGCTGAGGAGGTAGGGCATGTCAGTTATGACAAATAGAATTCAAAACAAACAGAATAACCCAAATTATAGTATAGATTAAGACTTGAGGTTTGTAGACACCGACAAGCCCTTCCTCAATCAGGAATTTATTTCTCTCTTTCAGTCAAAGGGTCCGATCTGTTTGGCTTCCCACCCTTTCCCTTTGTCTCTTTCCTCTTGCTGGCTAATACAGTACAACCGCCATGGATTGGTCGCTTTCCAAAGGTGGGAAATATTTCCGTAGATGCAATATTGGATTCCGAACACTAATTATAGGAATAATCGTTAAAAATTTAATTAATGAAGCACCAGGTACAACCCAGTGATTCATTAATTAAAATTTTGCTAATGATGACTTTTATTACCGGGTTAACCCTTTACCCAACAAATCGCCTGTATCCGCCCAGGTAATATGCAAATTTAGCAGGTGAAAATTTTTTTATTTTTCGAAACATTTCAACAAAACCATATCATGTGACCCCTATTCGGAATGAGGGGTCACATGATATGGTTTTGTTGAAACGTTTTGAAAAATGTAAAAAATGATATTTAATATAATCAATTTTGATATCGTCTGCGTTGGGTAAAGGGTTAATGCATGCGTGTACATCACTGCCCATGTGTGGATCCATGGCGACTGTACCGTACAAGACGTGACATTTCAAATTCACTGTTGGTGAGAATATCAAAATCGCAAGAAATGTCCAATACCTCTGTGATAACAAGTTAAACTATCTGGTTTGTATTCGTCCATATTGGCCTTCTGTATTGACAAAAGAAACTGTCCAATAAGATTATCTAACTGTTGTGGTGGCATATTCAAAGTAGAGTGACTTTGTGCGCCAATTTTCTCAACGAAAGATTAAAAGTTCTCAATACAATCTGCTCTGAATTGACATTTCTCATTTTAACCCTTTACCCAACGAATCGCCCGCATCCGCCCGCGTAATATGCAAATTCAGCAGTTGAAAAAATATTATTTTTCAAAAAATTTCAACAAAACCATATCATGTGACCCCTCGTTGGAACGAGCTCGTTGCAACGAGGGGTCACATGGTATGGTTTTGTTGAAATTTTTTGAAAAAAAAAAAAAAAATGATTTTAAAATAATACATTTTGATATCGTCTGCGTTGGGTAAAGGGTTAACAAAATTTTCTTTCTCGTTTTCATCTATCTAAAAAAACTATCTCGGACAATATGAACCAAGCTAGAGTTGTCGCCTGTGATGTGGTACTGGGCACTGCCATTTTGTTTACAGCGAAATCAGACCATTATTCATCAAAAGTAATCACTCAATAAAATTGGCATTAGAAGGACAAACAGAGTGGTTTTTGTATAACGAGGAATTAATTTGGGCTTTAACCCTTAAGTCCTCAGATTAATTTTAAAGTATTTATGGCCTTTTTCTGTTTACATAGTTATTGATGACTTGGCAGTGGTTCTACATCACTGCTGGCTGCCTATACAGGAAGCCAGCAGTGATGTAGAACCACTGCCAGGGAAAATTCAGTCTACACACAAGAGTAATAAAAAGATTACACAAGGGAGCACCTGCTTCAATGCAATATAAAAGTGGCGGTTTGGGGCTATATGGGGGCTTAAGGGTTAAGTAAGGATTAGGTGCACGAAATGAAAAAAGAAGAGGGTTGTGCATAAAATCCAATACAAAATAAGATTCAAACTAGTTAGTAAAAATTTATTGAAGTGAGACAGGAGATAGTTCAGCTTTCTGAATGTCGGAGCCTCCCCACTGGGGAGGCTGCGACATTCGGATAGCTGAAAAAGAGAAGAGGAAACTTCAGATTTTATGGTATCACAGAACTAAATATTTTCCCATAGCCAACCATTATAACGTTCAGGCGAAAAAACATATGATCGCTTCACTTTAATTTCGGCAATCAAATATCTTTGTCAAGTACAACCCTTCAGACAACTTTTTCTGACCCGAAAACAGGGGGTCATTCAAACAAGGAAGAGAAAAAAACTGACATGAAGGGAAGTATCGGTCACATGCACATATTTTTCAGGGAATTCCCTACAAAAACACAATAAAAGTACGGTAAATTGTATTTTTTAGGTCCAAAAGTCATCAAATCACCCTCTTTTTTATCTGGAATATTCTACAATAATGCAAGATGTCAATAGAATGTTTCAAACATTTATTGAAACAATATATTTTCCCAAGGCTGTTTATTTTTAGAGGATGCATCATTTCTGAGTGGATCATTTCAAGCCGAGTAACTCTAACTTAAATATTTAGTTCAGTGATACCTAATGAAAAGAGTGAGAAACAATAACGCTGTCAGAAAACTGTAACAGATCTGAGAGCATTTTGCAATTATTTAATTAGGTCTCAGGGTGATATATGAATTTACCTGAGGCTGATAACTCAGCCGATATGAAACTGATCAAGTAATATACCTCTAAGGGGTGTAGTGGCATTGCGGTAACCAGTTATCGTCAGATCACCGAAGTTAAGCAATGTCGAGCCCAGTTAGTCCTCGGATGGGTGACCGTCTGAGCGATTGATTCGGACTCCCACGTTGTGTCCTTGGGCAAGGCACTTAACCTCGATTGACCACATGGGCTTGATGACTAAGGCGTACTGCACATCGATGGTGCGCATGTCTGCAACCAATCTAACCCTGCCTGTGCTGCAGTGCAGAGTTACGATGTTGGGGGAGCTGGCAGCTGCTCGTCGTTGCTTGGTGGTTCTCTCCGGGTACTCCGGTTTCCTCCACCCGTAAAACTGTCGTGGTCATGATTAGCCATTGTGCGTACATATGTGACCTTAAACACCAATAAATAATAATAATAAAAATAATATACCTCTAAGTATTAATTTTCAGGAACACATTCAAAAGTAAAACCTACCTTATAAGGACCATCAATCTCCACTGTTTTGAGTGTCATTGGTATACCAATACCCAGAAGCAAATCTAGTCCTTGTTAAGAAATATTTTTAACTAAGCAAAACAAACAACCAAAAATATGGAAGATTTAAAAATATTGAAACTCTTCCTTCAAAATGTTAATAAGTGTGTTTTTTAATATTTATTAAATATATATTTCAGAGATTCACAAAGAACAAATATAGTGTGAAAACATATTGATTATACAGCGAAGCCCACTTAATTGGACATCTCTTAACTGAATAACCCTGTTAATTGAATATAATTTCACAACACAAAACCATTTCCCATACCCCCAGTACAAATTTGACCTTTTAATTGAATATAGGTTATAGAGTAAACTCCTGTTAATTGAATAAAAAAATTTGTAACCTGTCGAGAAATCTAAATTTTATAGTAAATTTCCTTTCTTATTATACCTACCACAATTGTTTACTACAGGCTTGCACTACAGTGGAAGTCCCTAACTCGGATAAAATACTCTCTATTTTTGTCTTTCCCAAGCAAGTTGAGAAAGAAAAGTGGTGCAAAAGCACCAATAAAAAATAAGCCAAAACTGGGTCAAGTGCAACCGGCGCAGACCCAGTACGGGACGCTCTCTCCCAAGTACAACTACACGACTTCCGTTGCCAGTGCGCATATACCGTCTCTAAAGACTCATTCTTTTTGAATCCGTAAACGTTAGAGTTATGTGATCAGCGGGGAGGAAAGATTCTTTACCCGTAAAGAAGACGGGAGGGCCTCCATGTAAACAATTGTGGTAGGTATAATAAGAAAGGAAATTTACTATAAAATTTAGATTTCTTATCAACCTACTCACAATTGTTTACTACAGGCTGAATAGACAAAAGGCTGGAGGGAATCGCATAACCAACCCCCACATAACCCCAGTGCACTGGAACCGTGAAGTCGAAGGAAGAGGTCCCGAGACTTATCAACCATAATGTCGCAATCATTGGTAAAGGACAATGAAAAGAGACATATGAGCCTGTGTGACACACAGACAGAAAAAGGGCAGTAACAGCACAAGGCTGAAACTGACCTTAAAGAAGCCTAATGGCTATGGCAGACAACAGCCTGAGCAGAAGAAAGAGGACCCAGGGCAAAAAGGTCCTCCGACGGCTCCTGCAACTGGCGCAAATAAAAGGTGGAGAAAGTAGAAGCATTTCTCCAGGAGGCTGCCTGTATAAAATCTGACAACTTGACGGAGTTAGAATAAGCCCAAGAGGTGGACAGTGCCTGCACCTTGTGGGCAGAAATACGATTGGTAATACAATCGCCAGCTGCTAAACGACCATAAGCCGTACGAATAGCAAGACAAATCCATCGAGAAATGGATTGGGGAGAGATCTTCTGTCGACCCGGAATGAGAGACAGAAAAAAACGTTTCCTGCCTTTCCGGATGAAGCGTGTCCGATCAAGATAAATGCGAATAGCACGGACCGGACAGAGCAAAGGACGATTACCCTCAACAGAAGGAAGAGCCCTGATACAGATAGGAGGAGGAGTAGTATCTGGTAACTGATTCTTGGCCAAAAAGGAGCAATCAGTGGTAAAAGTAACACTGTTGGGAGAGCTCCTAAAAAAGGCCGGGTCAACCGAGAGGGTGTGAAGCTCACTAACCCGTCTGGCCGAAGCAAATGCCATCAGAAAAGCCGTCTTATATGTGAGAAAATGCATATCCACCTGGGATAAAGGTTCGAACGGCGCCCCCCCCCCCCCCCCCCCCCCCCCACCCCCAAGCAAAGCAACACCCACGAAAGATTCCATCGTGGAGTAAGCTGCAAAGTCCGAGGCCTTTTCAAAGAAAAGTGCCGAACAAGCTTGGAGAGGTAAGGATTAGTGCCGATACGACGCTTCCCCACATAAGAAAAAGTCTCTGAAAGCATAGACCTGTAACCCTTGATGGTAACAGGCTGGAGACCCCTAGAATCAAACAGATATACCAGAAACTCCGCAATCTGTGAAATCGAAGGATTGGCATAATCAACAGAGTGATCAGCACACCATCGACAGAAGACCTTCCATTTAGCTGCATAAGCTAAACCAGTGGAGTGCCTCCTTGAAGAAGAAATGCACTCCACTGCTCGTCACGAAAAACCTCTACGGAGGAGACAGGACCTGACAAAAGATATGCGTGACGGCACAATGAAGTCGGGTCGACGTGAAACCTCCTCGGGCGACCTTGACAAAGAAGGTCGCGACGTAGCGGGAGACGTGCCGGAACCGCCACCATCAGCGAGCGGAGCTGATTGATCCACACCCGCTGAGGCGACAGGGGAGCGATCAGAATGATTCGACAACTGCAGGTTCGAATTTTGGCGAGAACCTGAGGAAGAATCGGAACCGGCGGGAAGGCGTAGCCGACTAGACCGTTCCAATCGAGTGACAGAGCGTCCACGGCAAAAGCCAGAGGATCTGGACACGGGGACACGAAAGTGTCCACCTGATGGTTCCAACGAGTCGCAAAGAGGTCGATGTGGGGACGTCCCCAGAGATCGCAAAGCGACTGGAACACTGCCCTGTGAAGCATCCACTCGGTGGAAATAACCCTGCCCTGTCGGGACAGGGAGTCGGCTAGGACGATCAGACGACCGGGAATGTGACGAACAACCACTCCGGCGTGAACATCCTGAGCGAGCAGTAGAAGATCCCGAGCTAACTCGTACATCGGAACCGAGTGCGTGCCGCCCTGGTTCCGAATATAAGCAACCACTGTCGAATTGTCAGATAGTAGAAGGACCTGGCGATTCGACAGGTGAGGGATCCACTGCCTGAAACTCAGAAGAAGAGCAAGAAGCTCCTTCTGGTTGATGTGTAGAGCTGCTTGATCCTGGTCCCACATCCCGTGTAGGGAAAGACCGAGAGGATCCAATGTCGCACCCCATCCGAGATCGCTGGCATCTGCTGTCAGAACGCGATCGGACGTGGGTAAGTCCAGTGGAACACCCTGCATAATCCACTGAACATCTGTCCAGGGAAGAAGGTGAGGATACAGAGAGTCCGGAAACGGAAGCACCTGATCCAGAGAATCTACATTCGGCCTCCAACGACTGAGCAGAAAGTGTTGGAGAGGTCTGACACGCAGCCGACCTAGAGGAATGAGATCCGTCACCGAACCGCAGAGATCGATCGGCCGGAGAAAACTCCGAGCGGTCGCGGACATGGACTGGGACAGGGTCAGAGCAAAAGCTGAGAGAATCACAGCCTTGGCCTGGGGAACCGCTACCAAATTGAATTTGGTTTGGAAAGACATCCCCAGATGACAAAACGACTGAGAAGGGACCAGGTCCGACTTCTCGTTGACTCTGAATCCTAGCGACGTGAGCAAGCTCAACAGAGTGGCGACATCCGACTCCAGTAAGGCAGCATTAGAATGCCTCTGGAGGATATCGTCCAGATATGCCGAAGTAGTCACCCTGGACTGTGTGCGATGGAACGCTATCACATGCGACATCAGTCTGGTGAACACCCAAGGAGCCAGGTTGAGGCCGAAAGGCATGGCCTTGAACTGGTAAACTCGCCCCAGAAAAGCAAACCTGAGATACTTCCGTGACGCCCGATGCATCGGAACGTGGAAGTAAGCGTCTCGCAGGTCGATGCTGGCTGCGAAATCTCCCTGGTGAATAGATTGGCGGACCGACCTGAAAGTCTCCATGCTGAACTTGGGAGCAATGATAGACTGGTTCAGGATACTCAGATCGATAACTGGTCGGAGTCGGCCGTCCTTCTTCGGCACCAAGAACAGGCGGGAATAGAAACCCACTGACTGAACGTTCTTGACAACCTCGATCGCCCCCTTTGCCAGGAGATTGGCAATCTCCGTGGACAAAAGTTCCCGATGTAAAACGTCTGAAGGAACTGTGGTTGGAAGAGGCACCCTTGACAGAGTGGGGTGCCGACGGAAGGATATTTGCAGCCCGGACTGAACAACATCTAACACCCATGGATCGGATGTGATGGTGGCCCAATGGTCTGTGAACTCTGCTATCCTTCCTCCAACCTGGGACGAGTCGAGTTGAGGACCTTCATTTCGAGCCCCGACGAGGCCCGCGAGAGGAGAAACCACCTCCTCTGCTAAATGAAGAATCTTGAGCCTTCCCTCGATTCTGCCGACCCCTACCTTTACCCCGTGAGTAAGAAGTAGAGGCGGCGGCAGAAGGACCAGCCTTTTGCTTCACAGAGGAAGCAGAAGGGTACTTGTTAGGCTTGGAACGGCCCTTGCCTCCCCTAGAAGGCTGATCAAGCTGACAAAACAGCAGCTGATCTTTGGAATGACGTAGGACGTCATCCCGGACCGTCGACACGGAACCATGGAAAAGTTGCGGACCTGCCAAAGAAGCAGATCGAAGAGTAGCACGCTGCTCCTCGGGAAGGGATCGTCCTGTGTCCAAGCCCAACGTGGACTTGGGCTTGGAAAGCCCGAGGGAAGTGGAGTCCTGATCCAGAACCGTCAAAGCCTGGCAGACTGACGGATTGGCGGAATCGTAGGAACGATAACGCACAGGAGGCAAAAAGGTGTCAACCCTGGTGAAGAACGAAGTCTTCAAAGCCTTGGAATTCAGCTTGGCATCCAATGCTGAAAAAGCCTCAACCACCTGTACCGACTGGCACGGTCGAAGGCGCCCAGAAGCAGGTTGCTCCATAGGCTGTTGGCGCGCGACCGATGATCGCGGCCAGGCTGACACTGTCGGCTGGTTAGCAGGTTTGAGCTCAGGCAGAAACCCAAACACAAAGTCAAGAGCCGCCCCCAAGTCCGAAGACTGCTGGCCCTCGACCTCAAGCATGTCGGACTCCTCCCCAGAGTCGGAAGACACATAGCCCATCGTGGGCAAACCAGCCGACGCCTCCCATGGTGTCGGGACACCAGAGGAATCAGAAACCGGCCTGTTTCCAATCCCGGGAGGCGGCGCTGTAGGAGGTGCCTGGAAACCACTCATAGCCTCGCTGGAAGCAACAGGAAGGCCCTTAGAAAGAACCTGAGTGAGTAAGGAGAGGGCCTCCCTAAGCTCACTGCCCGTACCGACCGGTTCGACAGGGGAGCGAACCGGCAAAGTGGCTTCACCTCTGACCCTCTTAACCAGCGAAGGGTCACGATCCTCCAAAACACCCGACGCGAGACGACGGGCGGCAGCCGAAACATCTGAAGGCAGACGTGTATAGGGGTACGATGCACCCCGAGGATCAATATTGCGAGAACTCATGAGAGTCACCGCGGACCTCTGCGGGGCAGAAGGTCCAGGCTGCACAAAAGGCGTTGGTCCCCCAAAACTGGTCGTGTGACCAGAGTGAGTAGACGGAAACGCCACGGAGTTCATAGTGTTTCCACTACGAACATCCGAATCCAAAGACACAACTGTGGTGCTCGACGGCGAAGAGACCACAGAGATGGGCTCGGCCGGCAGCCCCTTCCGACTTCGCCGAGTTGAAGTCAGGGAAGGCTGAGGCCGATATCCCACGTCTACAGTATCGGACATTCCTGCAGTCCCCTGCAGCGAAAAGCCGAGGCCGGCTGAAACAGACAACGAAGCAGACGGACCAGCAGCAGTAGTAGATACGTCCAGAGTCGTTGAGGCTGGTGAAAAAGTGGAGAGAGCACACCGGCTCGGCTCCGAAGGAGGAGTCACAACCCTAGTGACAGCCTCAGATGTCAACTGGAGGGGGACCGTAGTCCCGGAACCAGGCATCTCTTCACCAGAACACTCAACGGCTCCCGCAGTATCCACCACAGGAAAAGACTGCACATCCCCCACGGAGGAGGAATAACTCTCACCAGACAAAGTCGGCTCGGGAGGCCCCGAACGACCACGTTCTCCTTTCCCGCGGGAGCGGGAGGCACGGCCACGAGAACGAACGACACCGTTTACTGACGCCCAGAAGGTGGAAGACCATGTTCCACAGACACCACACGGCCGCTCGGCCGAACACCCATTACAGGAGGAACAAGACAAATGTACATCGTCCACATGCTTTGGCAGCAGACATTGCCCACAAGGAATTGTCCTGGGCATGATAGAGGTGAGAGGAGCAGAGAAGGTGAGATCAGAAAACAGAACACCCCCAAAGAAGAGAGAAAGGTGACAGAAACAAAGACCCCAGCCGGTCGACCGGGAACCACACAACAGGAAGACTACTCTCAAAAGAAAGAAGAAACACTGTAGGAGTGGTACCCCGCTGACACCTAACTCTAACACAATTAGAAAATTTTGCAAAAAAAGCATTAACAATAATTGTGAAAAATCTAAGTCCGAACCGCGTGGCACACGAAATTCGCGCGCGACTCGAGAGAGAGCAAATAAATATACATTATGGACAAATAATAGAAAAGAGAATATAAAACACTGTTCCTGAGAATACAAAGGATACACTGTGGTATAATGAATCAGGAATCATCAAACATCGAGCTGGTGGAACACTGATAAGCGTGCAAAAACATCTCGACACGAAGCGGATTATAAAAAGAATGAGTCTTTAGAGACGGTATATGCGCACTGGCAACGGAAGTCGTGGAGTTGTACTTGGGAGAGAGCGTCCCGTACTGGGTCTGCGCCGGTTGCACTCAACCCAGTTTTGGCTTATTTTTTATTGGTGCTTTTGCACCACTTTTCTTTCCCAACTTGCTTGGGAAAGACAAAAATAGAGAGTATTTTATCCGAGTTAGGGACTTCCACTGTAGTGCAAGCCTGTAGTAAACAATTGTGAGTAGGTTGATAAGAAATTACCGTGACTCTTTCCAGTTTTTCTTTGTTTATAGACCTATTTGGCCTCAGTACATCCAATACAGGCATTTAATCTATTATATCTTGTTTGACAGAGCTCATGGAGCTCTGTCAAACAAGATATAATAGAATAAATGCTAAGTTTATCTCTAGATGACAGGAAAGTGACACAATCCTGTTAATTGAATACTCCTGTTAATTGAATAATTTTCATTGGCGATGTGGCTATTTAATTAACAGGGTTCCACTGTACCATGATTGCTATGTGCATTCAACGTCGCATGATAAAATACAGACATTATAAGTTATCTCTGCCAACATATATGGTATATGGAGATTTAATACCTGGATGTCGGCTTTTAAACATCAAGCTGCAGACGAGGTGTTTAAATGAGACATCCAGGTAATAAATCTCCATATACCATACATGTTGGTAGAGATAACATTTTTGTTCCATTTGAAACACAATACAAACATAGTGGAAATAAATTTGTGGATGCATTTCTCATGCTCTGCAAACACTTTCGTGAATAACTGCTTTGTTTTTACAAACAAAGAAGACAACAGATAGAGTTATATCCCTTGGGTCATTAAGGAAACGAGTAAGCAGTATTTCGTTTACAAATCGTTGAGGGGACGATATTTGCTTTTATTTTATTTTTCTCAAGTTGTTTCATTTCATTATTCTCCTATTCAATTTATAACAGCAAAATATGATTGAATTGTTGGAAATCTGTTGATATTTGTGACTATTTTCTGGTTTTTTTTGTTTGATTTTTATAACAAGGCGAGCGGAAGTGAAAAGCTTTCATTTAAACCATATACCCCTGATGTTTCGTGAGCGCATATACCCTGAATGTTGCACACTCACTTTTACCTTGGATGTTGGGTGTACCCTTTGCCATGGCTATTTGTCCAAGGCATTCTGACCAATCAAAAGACAGAATTTATCGGGATATAGGGACAATAGGAAATGTGCTAGATACACTATTCTGGGAATCTGGATTATGTATGCAAGAATGCATCTGAATTGATTTTGCACATCTGCGTGAAATGATGTGAATGAAATGCTTCAACACAAAACAGTGTCAAGCAAGAAAGTTATCAAAACATCGAAGATGACATTTTTCTTTAACCCTTTACCCAACGCAGACGATATCAAAATTTATTATTTTAAAAATCATTTTTTGAAATTTTTCAAAAAATTTCAACAAAACCATATCATGTGACCCCTCGTTGGAACAAGCTCGTCAAGCTCGTTCCAACGAGGGGTCACGATATGGTTTTGTTGAAATTTTTTGAAAAATAATATTTTTTCAACTGCTGAATTTGCATATTACGTGGGCGGATGCGGCCAATTCGTTGGGTAGAGGGTTAAAAGTATCAGCTTCATTCACTTAACCCTTTACCCAATGAATCGGCAACATCTGCCTGCATAACATGCAAATTCAGCAGCCAAAAAAAAATTATTTTTTCAAAAATTTCAACAAAACCATATCATGTGACCCCTCTTTGGAATGAGCTTGTCGAGATCATTCCAATTAGGGGTCACATGATATGATGTTGTTGAAAATTTTGGAAATAATTTAAATGAAAGTGTCAATGACACTGTAGCTCAACTTGTCAAGACATGTACATGTATAGTATGTGACACAGCAATGACAAACATCTAGGTAATGACCTGATAACAAAGGTACATATAAAGTATTGTAACGGTCTGTACATAAATACTGACCATAGCCTGCAACAAATATATAGGTAAAGTATTGTAAAGGTGGGTGACAGTCAGATGCTAAACAAGAAAAGAAATCTTTGAGTCCCAGAGTGGGTCTGACTGAACCCCAAAATATTTGTTCTCATAGCACAGTGATAACAAAGGCACCCCAAAACACACTCATTCCTGTCCCAAGGTGAAAACAAAGGTACCCAAGAAGTTTTGTGAAGATCAGTTCATAAATACGAGCTGTATAGAAGTTGTGACAAAAAACTTATTGGACCTAATTTCAGTACAAAATAGCCACTGGCAGCAATCTTGAATTTTGGACCACACACAGAAACACTCGTTCTCGTCCCAAGGTGATAACAAAGGTACCCAAGACGTTTTGTGAAGATCGGCTGATAAAGACAGCCTCTAGCCCGAACCGTATTGACATGTGCACTTCCAGTGTATAAGTAGCACTGAATAAATCAAAGTTCATCTAATTTGCATAATTTCTGCACGAGAAAAATACCCGTACTATATGTGATGTATTCCATATTCCATGTTACTAAACATTCATACAAAAATTTATTCAAATCAGAACTTTCATACAGAAGTTCTGTACAAAAGACTGATTGCACTATTTTTGGTACAAAATGGCCACTGGCAGCCATCTTGAATTTTGGACCACACCCAGAAACACTCGTTCTCGTCCCAAGGTGATAACAAAGGTACCCAAGATGTTTCGTGAAGATCGGTTCATAAATACAGACTCTAGCCCGAGCTGTATTGACATGTGTACTTACTGTGTACTTACTGTGTGTAAGTAGCACTGAAAAAATCAAAGTTCATCTAATTTGCATAATTTCTGCACGAGAAAAAAACCTGTATTATATGTGATGTATCCCATGGTACTAAACATTCACACAAAAAATTATTCAAATCAGTGCTTTCATATGGAAGTTCTGTGCAAACATCTGATTGCACCTAATTTTGTACAAAATGGCTGCCATCGGCCATCTTGAATTTCGGACCAGACCCAAAAACACTCGTTCTCGTCCCACGGTAATACCAAAGGTACCCAAGAAGTTTCGTAAAGATCGGTTCATTAATACGGCCTCTAGCTCGAGCCGTATTGGCATTTGCACTTACAGTGCTCAAAGTAACACTAAATACATCAAAGTTAGTCTAATTTGCATAATTTACGCACGAGAAAAAAACCTGTATTATATGTGATGTATCCCATGGTACTAAACATTCATACAAAACATTATTCAAATCAGTGATTTCATATGGAAGTTCTGCGCAAAAATCTGATTGCACCTAATTTTGTACAAAATGGCTGCCAGCGGCCAACTTGAATTTCGGATCGGACCCAAAAAGACTCGTTCTAGTCCCACGGTCATAACAAAGGTACCCAAGAAGTTTCATAAAAATCGGTTCATAAATACGGCCTCTAGCCCGAGCCGTATTGAATTGTTGACGGACAGACGGACGACTGGCCCTGGCATAAGCTCAAATTTGGCTTCGCCAAAGTCGAGCTAAAAATGATATTTAAAATAATAAATTTTGATATAGTCTGCATTAGGTAAAGGGTTAATTTAAGTTTAATCATGGTTAATATACTGAACACAACTCAATCAACATGTAGAGTATGGATGATAGAAATCCATGACCCTTGAATATAATTTTTCAACACAAAACCATTTACCATACCTCCAGTACAAATTTGACCTGTTAATTGAATATAGGTTATAGAGTAAACTCCTGTTCATTGAATAAAAAATATTGTAACCTGTTGAGAAATTACCCTGACTCTTCCCAGTTTCCCTTTATTTATAAACCTATTTGGCCTCCATACATCCAATACAGGCATTTAATCTATTAGATCTTGTTTGACAGAGCTCATGGAGCTCTGTCAAACAAGATATAATAGAATAAATGCTAATATAATAGAATAAAAGCTAAGTTTATCTCTAGAATATAGGAAAGTGACACAATCCTTGTTAATTGAATACTCCTGTTAATTGTATAATTTTCATTGGCAAAGTGGCTATTCAACGTGTGGGTTTCCAAGATGGTGTATTGAAGTCGAGACCTCATCTCTGGGCATATACTGATGAGTCTGTTAGGACAAGTGCATATATGACCCAGAAGCGAAGTCAAGACTTCAATATCTTCTTGGAAGCTCACATGGTGGTAATAACCAATATATTTTACAACTTTCTTCCATTTTGTGACTTATGAACTCACATAATAAAGGTATTGGGTACAGTTTTTAACAGTATGTTTTGGCAATCATTCAGCACCTATGAATTGCTTCTTTATGAATAAAGACCATGACATCATGGTATTACATTCTTACGCTGTGCATGACCTAATCTCTATTCATTGTTCTACTAGAACTGTAATCACAGAAGTTTATAGCAGTGTTTCATCTGTGTATTTTTTTGTTTTATTTTTTATGTTTAATGTATGGTCGATCAATATAAAAATATCGTCATGGCAAAAAAAGATCTAGTCTAATTTATTTCGTTGAACTGGTGATTTATTTATCACTTCATTACTGTAATCAAAAATGGTGGCATTGACATGTCTAATAACTCGGGGCAAGTAAAAACATTGTCTTTCTGAAATGATTAATTGCATGTGTGGTTGGTACCATCAATACAGATCTGTATTTTGTCTAGACGTTTTTACTTGTATTTGGGGAAATACATTCTTACAAAAAAGATAAATTGATATATATTGTTGCAAAATAATTTTTGATGAACAAATTCTGACTACCAAAAACAATCTAGTGTTGTCTTTTGCATTAACCATCGGAAGCCAACTGTCAACTTGGACAACTTTTCTTGCCTTGGATAATATGCCCAAACAAGCAATCTTGAGATAACCTCTCAGACAATAATTAATGCACCCTAACAATGGTTTCAGTTGTTGGGTGCATTCACAGGCAGCCAAGACCAGATAAAAAGTCACTTTCAAGTCACTTGTGTTACCAGTTGACAGATGGTAAAATTTCTGAAAAGTAATGAAGGCCTTATAGGGTGGAATTTCAACAGACATAATTACTAAGTCCACACTAAATTTAAAATTGTTTTTGAAGACAGCAATATAAAAAACATGCTGACATTGCCTTTAAACCTCTCTTGCTGCGTAACTTATAGAGTGCTGAATTCGGGATTCACTGCAAAGTATTGTCACTATGATTAGCCTTTTGTCTAAGGTAAAGGCCAGCACTTTTCACAAAATTACTATTAAAATCTTACTATTTTTGCCTAAAAAACAAGCACCTGCTCCAATGCAGGGTCATAAGCTATGTTCTTGAGGCATGTATCACTATGGGGATGACGTCACAACGTGTGTACAATAAAACAGAAACATGTTTAGGGAAGTCAGAATAAATAAAACAAGGAAGTCATAAAAAGAGATTCTGGGGGAATCCGAACCAGAAAAAGTACTCCTATTCAATCGAACTTACCCCCGGTGCCCCCTTGGTACTATAGCACTATGTGCTACTATTACAATCTATGGTATGGCAGTCCTAAATAGGATTCTGGGGGAAATCCGTAGTAAATGAAAGTGGATTTTGGCGGTTTGGAGGGATTGTCGGGTTGTTGTGGTAATTCTACGAATTGGGAAATTACTCCTATTCAATCGAACACACCCTCCGAACATACCCCTGTCCCATAAGAAGCTTTTGGGTAACATGGCAACCAAAGCTACCAGAGAAACCAAGATGGCGGCCTCCAGTATACAAAATGGACGACAGAAACACATATCACCCTAACAACACGTGCTGCGCATGCGCACCAACACCACGTATCACTATGGGGATGACGTCACAACATGGCCACTCACGTGGGTTACCATGACAACACAACATGGTGCCACTGGGTCATGTGACATGACACCCTTCCAGGGTCCGGCACCAGGGTCCGATCAATGTTCCCTGAAAACCACATTACATACTACGGGCCATTAGTAAAATTCAATGCCAATGCTTGATGAGCATGTTTCAATGAGGGTCACATGATATGGTTTTGTTGAAATATTTTTGAAAATATTATTCTATTCAACTGTTCCTTTTGTGAATTACATGGGCAGATACGGCCATTCGTTTGGTATAGAACACCTAAGATACAAACCATATGAAAAAGATACTGAAAAGTGGCCCGCCAAAGCAGGCAGATATTCCCATTCTTGGATAACCTTGTCTTGCCATTACTGTATCAGCTATGAAATCTGTTGGAAGGAAGTGATACATAGAGATTATTACCATTATGTGAATGTACAAAATATGTATCCGAGTAGAGCTCCGGGTTCTAAGGGCAGATCACGACGAGTCGAAGACGAGTCGTGATCTACCCTTAGAACTCGGAGCGAGACTCGGATACACATTTTGTACATCCACACAATGGTAATAATCATTTTATCTTACAATATATTGGGCATAAGTCAAGAATGTAGATAAATATATAACGAACTATTTATTCGTATGGATGAACAAAAAGAAAAAAATGGAACGTGCTTGTATCCGACCCCCTGATACAAACATCTGTTGCAGTTGCATAGTTAATACAGACAAAATACATGTTGATTGTAAGATAAACGAAAAGATTTGATATTTGGACTTATGTTACACATACAGTCGGCCATACAAATGAAGGTTGAGCTGTCGGGCGCCCAGAATAGTCCAGTTTTGGATTACCTGTTCGGAACGCGTTAATTGAATAACAAACTGTGCCAAGACGGCTATATGTATATTCACCCATAAATACATTCCTCATAAGTCTTGAGTTTTTTAACTACAATCCTGACTCACTGGTATTTCAACTACATGTTAATTGTAAGATAAATACAAATTATTACAACAGTAAACTGATCTCAGTTGTCATATCCTGTCTTGTTGATGAGGACAGATCAGCCAGCTGCAAATCAAACACGATGCATAAGGCATTGTGTTTGATCTAGCTGATCTCGTCGCATCAATAGAGATGGGCAATATACCGAAAAAAACGACCCGATACTGATATCATGAGGATAAGGAAAAACCAAACCGAACCAATAGTTAAATACCAAAACCGTCTGATTTTTTTAATTTTCCAACAATCGCTATTTATAAGGCCCTGTTGAGGCTTGATAACAGTTGAAAGGTTCATTTTCATGAGAGAAGTGACTGATTTTCTTTTCAGTTTTGTTAACCCTCAGTGGTCTGGAAACTGTCCTGAATTCCCGCTAGACGACATTCTGTACATGTACAGTTGCTTAGCAGTTATTTCTAGTGAAGTCTTGCCTACCTTAACAGGCAGCCAAGTCTTCACTAGAAACAGGCATCCAAGTCTTCCAATAGAAATCACTGCCTGGGTGATTTATCCATTGTCAGAGGGTTTTCCTAAAGATGGCATGGTCAGGGCACTTGCTCTGAGATCACAAAAGCCTGAAATAGGTCTTTAACACCCTTCACTCTGATGTCAAAATACCAAAATTTCAGGAATCTGTTTTTTCCCATAATGCATCTAGAAATTTACCCAATCAATCTCGTTTGACAGAGCTCAATGAGCTCTGTCAAACAGGATTGAATTGGTTAAATTTCTAGTTGCATTATGGGAAATTTTTTCTGTCTAAAATTTAGATATTTTTACATCAGTGTGCTGGAGGTTAAACATTCAGAACAAGTCACAAAATTACTGTAGATATGATTTGTGTTCATAAAAGATTGATACTACTGAGCTCATTGGCAGTGGCATTTATAGCATTGTGGTAGAGTGATACAAGGACAACTTTCTGTTTTTTCATGATGTTATTTTCCTCTGGTGCTATGACCAAATTTCAGTCAAGTCAGATCATGAAACCCAAACGGATATCTAGGTGCACCCCCGAAAAATACCGAAACAACTACCGAACTTAAATTTCCAATACTGCCCATCTCTACACATCAACGAGGTGGAATATGGTAATCCATAATGATCAACTGTTGTAATAATTTGTTTATTATATGAAAAAGATAATTAACTGGTTGAGTGATAGAAGCCACTATCAGGGCTTTAAAAAAATGAGGGTACAAGTGCAAAACCCAACATTTTCCTTGCCCATGTTTCCTATTGAGTCACATGAAAAAAATATTTTGTTTATATAAGTTTGTTCTGTAACAAATTATTGGAGAGTGCCTGTGTGCACTCTCCAATAATCTGTAATAAAACAAATTTTGAAAGCAAATTTAGATCACCATAAATAATCTAGCCCTCAACCAGTTAAAAATTGAAAACAACACCTTAAATGTAAACAAAAAGAAATAATGGAATGTTTATCCAATGCATACAGCATTGTCATTTCAAAAACTTCCAGTGATGTCACTTGAGCCTCATTTGAGACACCATAGTAGCTTTCAGCACTCTTCAGTAGAGCAATAATAGTAGCTTCTGGCACTCAACCAGCTAAACAGAGAGTAATCACTTGACTGGACTGGTTACATGAAATAATTCATGAGAGGTGAGGAACGTTGTACAAACACGAGTGCGCAAATGCGCACAAGTGTTTTACAATATAGTCCCTTGCCTCGAATGAATTATTTCACATAACCAGTCCAGTCAAGCGATTACTCTGTTTAATACTTTTCATTATTAATGATAATTATATTATTCAACGTTTTACCTAACATAATGGCCAGTGCTATTCTCAAAAATCGCCAATGAATTTTCATTATTTTTCGTCTCTAAAACATAGGTTATGACCCCTCATTGGAATGAGCTTGTCGAGCTCATTCCAATGAGGGGTCATAACCTATGCTTTTGAGACAAAAATGAAAATAATAGCTATTCATGAATTTTTTTTGCAAGTGTCGTCTGCTTTTCATGTTAGGTAAAGGGTTAATTCATAAACAGGGAAGACCCCATTACAACCGTTTGCGCACACGGATACGTGGCCCAATTGTTGATTGCATAATTCACTTGTGAAGTTATCGTTTATAATCAAACCTGGAAATCCCAGTAAATCACACTTTGGAAAGTAATAAAATAATACAAACTAATTCAAGCGAAATAAATAAATATGCAGAAAAAAATATTTATGAGTTTTATCATAATACTCTTTCATCTTATTGCTCGGAAAAGCTAAACGGGTTCAGCACTCTACCGAGTTTTCAATTCAAAGAGTTTCCAGGACCTTCCCAGTATATTTTTAAGGGCTTTAAGTTAGCCAGAGATGTGAAATTCAAGGATTTTATAAGATATTGAAATGAGCAGCCCCAACAGACCCCTTCCTAAGGCCCTGAGGACATGAGTTAAACAGACTTGAAAACTATGATGTTGAAGATGTATGTTAAACATGACGGTAATATTTTAGTGCTTCACCCATTATCTACAATAACAAAAAGTGACTCCCAAATGTGGTAAAGCCTAAACCTTATAATAAATATCATGTGTCATATTTAAGAGACTAGGATCAGTAGCTACTGAGAATAACTTTTTCACTGTTTCCCTATTTGGGACAACTTGATCTCAGGGTCTCAACGACACTTGATCTCAGGGTCTCAACTTTATCCATTACTTAACACAACAAGAAGGAGACACCCCAAAAAATCCTACATAAACAACAATTTTAATTTTTTGCCTTGAAACACATAGCTTATGATCGGACAATGGAAAGAGCTTGACAAGCCCATTCCAGTGAGGGGTAGAAAGCTATGTTTTGAAAGAAAAAATAATAAAATTTGATTGGTTATTTTGTTAGGTAAAGAGTTAAACAAACTCGTTATTATTACAAAAATGTTTTTGGTGAAAAATAAATAGAGGATCTCCAATGTGTCACAATCTGATATGAAATTTCTCATTGGAGTTCACAAAATCGACCTGAGCCAAGATTTACCGAGATTTATATCGATTTTAGAGACTTAGATTCAGAAATCTCATATCAAATCATGAAGAATTTGAGATTGTTTTTATTACATAACAGTTAATGAAATTTATTACAGTTCGTTTTGTATTGAATTTAATGTTGATTAAAAAGTGGTAATGTCACGAGTGAATTATGTCACTTCAATAGTAACTTTGGAATGACTGACGTATATAAGCCACTCCCCCACTGACTTGTTGATGTTTTGTTTTCCAGTTCCACATCAGTTAATTGAAATGAATTTTCCTACTGAATATTTTTAAAAATCCTTTCTTTCCTCTATGAACAGGTTCGTTAGCACAGTTGAAAAAATCCAAATAGAAATGTTTTATCTTATGGCTGAATGCCATTCCCCAAATGCGACTGGAACGCCACATAAAATAGTAAAATATCGAACAAAAGTCACAAAAATAAAACTGGGCCATTTCCAATCGAAGATTTGACACAGAAAGTGATGTATTCATACATGCTAATTTCAGAAGTATTTCAGAGTTGCATTTGCGAATATTTTGTGTTGAATTATTTTTAATGAAAGACATTTTGGTCTAAAATGTCATTTACTAAAGAGAGTGACCCATTCTTACGGCAAGTTTCGGTATATAATTCGCCTCGAGACAGGACTATTTCGTATTTCCTTCCTGCTAATTTTAGAAATGTTTCCGTGTTTACACTAAATTGGATTATATCTGACAATAGTTTGGGTTGAATTATTATAGAAAAAGACCTCTTTATTCCAAATGTCATGTAATAAACACAGTAAACAATTTGTTTTGAGCGTTACGGTAAATAATTTATTGAGAGACGGGACGTGAGTAAATCACGAGGCCGTAGCCTGAGTGATTTACGAAACAGTCCCGTCTCGAGATGAATTATTTACCGTAACACTCAAAACAAACTGATTACTCTCTATATAATAGAAGGTTAATTTAATTTCACTTCCAAAACGAACTCATTCACAATCTTACATCGTCACATTGAATTCTGATGTTACATGTTTAGTGGATGTGTTACAGATGACATTTCCATAATGGGCTATTTTATGGTGATTATGTGATAAAAAAATATTAGGAGCAGCCTTTTGTGAGAATAAGAGTTCTGCAATGTTTCCCTTAGAACATCAAGTGCTAAATTGTGCTCATAATTCTAGAAAAAGAAATGATTAATGACTTACCTCCTAAGCTGTTACCCCATGCCAATAATGTTAAACCCAGAATGGAATTACTTATATTGAAAACAACACCAAATGTCTGAAAAAAGAACAGAAAAACAATTTTATATATTGTCTTTATACAACCCTGTTAATTGGATAGCCACTTTGGCAGTGGAAAATATCCAAGTATTTAATTTATGGGAATTTTGTCATTTTCTTGCATTCTTTTAATAAATTATTTATTCTATTACATCTTGTTTGACAGGGCTCATAGAGCTCTGTCAAACGAAATGTAATGGATTAAATGCCAATACTGACTGCACTGAAGGCAATAAGTTCTATAAACATACAATATTCATTGGTTTGCCTTGAGTAATTCTTAGAGGTAATATACAATTTTTCATTCAATTAACAGAAGTTTACTCTATAATCTATATGCAATTAACAGGACAAATTTGTACAGAAGGTATGGCTTGCCTTGCATGTCTGTCTGCAGTGCGCCGGCGATATGCTCCGTAGAGCTGAGCTAAGACTGCCATGGAATGAACAAAGGGTGCGCATGTCTATGATATGGGGTAATAATGTAAGTCAGAGAGCACTGCAGTGGATTGTAGACGTTAACATTGCATTATTATTATTAATGGTGTGGTGTTAAGTTATATTCAATCAACAGGGTTATTTAATTAAACGATATACCATTAAGTGGTCTCTATTGTACCATGTATCACTTGTACAAGGGTGTTATGACAGATTATGTATAAATGTATGTTACATCTCATGTGGCTTTCCCTTCCTCTTATTGGTTGAGAGATATAATACTATTTCCGATAGTTTTACCTATTGAAGGTTCTAAAAAAATGTTTCCTGTGCACAATACACTTTGTGTTCAACTAATTATCAAAACCGAAAAAATTAAGTCCTAGATGGTCCTCCATACTTTTGAGATTTGCACATGTGCAGTATCGAGGAAGGTACCAAAATTGGTGCCAACCATCATTCTTTCTACAGATGCCTGTTAAATGTTATAAACAGCGGGGAGGTATGAGTGCCCACTCATGGGAGGGCCATACCTGTCTGGGCCATTAGTAAGTATAAAAAGTATACAAATTACTTAAAATTTATATTTTTATACAACAACCAATGGCCCAGACTAGCTGAATCGTAAAAAAGGCTGGAGGGCATAGGACTTGAAGGAAAATCCAACCTCTCAATTACTTCAGAAAAGGATAGCTCCTGCAAGAGAATAGGAGAAGATAGGATTTATATATGTCTTTCTGTTTTATGAGAAAAGAGAAAGGCATAACACCAACAATGTAATAGAGTATTACATAATATATAATTCTCCATTTAATGCCAGCATAACCCGTTATGCTAATTTACAGAAGAAAAACCAATATATAAAGATAGTCCAGAGAATGAGACTCTTTATACTCATTTAAAAGTGTCCGAGGATTGTATATTAACGCTCGTTTGACACTTAACATATACGAATGCTTCACAGTGAGCTACACTTTAAAAACAGTACATAAATGTGACATAGCTATTGCTTCACACTGAGCTACACATTAAAACCACCCCAGCACCGACGGAGGACTACTGTCACTGAAGGAGGTATTCCCTTGCTTTTCACTATAAAGCCAGATAATCATAAGGGAAAAAAACGTTCCCCCCTTCCCCTTGTTCTGAGTTAAAATTCCACAGAATGAAGAGGGCAGCAGAACATGTTCAGTGCTGGAGCAGACTGCCTAAAGACCTTATAGATGTAACATTAGTGGACGTCATTCTGAGCAACAGAAAGAGAACCCAAAGATAAAACTTGGTAAATGAAGAGGGCTGTGTCCAGTAAGCAGCCTTCATGAGATCAGAAATGGCTCTACTGTTAGAATGAGCCCAAGAAGTGGACAGTGCTCTTACCTTGTGCGCTGAAATCTTTTTGACAGAACGTTGATCCGAAGATAGATTTTCGTAGGCAATGCGTATTGCCAACTGAATCCATCTAGCGACAGAATGAACAGAAATATCTTTTGTGTTAGGAATCAAAGAAAGAAAGAAACGTTTTCTTCCCTTTCTAATAAAATCTAATTGACGTTTATAAATGTGCATTGCTTTGACTGGACACAGCAAAGGTCTACGGTTATCTGAGGATGGTAAGGCCTTAATGACAATAGGCTCCAGCCACTTATCCGGAATCTGATTCTTAGCCAAAAATCCCACTTACCCATGCTACGGTAATGAGATTCATCAATGGATAATGCATGAAGTTTACTGACTCTTTTAGCAGATGCAAAGGCTAAGAGAAACGCAGTTTATAGGTCAATAATTTGAACTCTGCGACGTCTAATGGCTCAAAAGGAGCTTCTTTGAGCTTCAACAGAACCCAAGCCAAATTCCACTTAGGAATTAATCTGGGGGTTCTTGGTCTATTAATAGAGAAATTTCTAACTAGCCTGGATAAAGAAGTATCTGATCCAATAGCCAAATTATCTTGATGAGTGTAAGTATCAGATAACATAGACCTATAGTCCTTTATAGTGACGGGCTGCAGTTTGAGATCGTCAAACAAGTAGACCAGGAAATTGGCAATATGTGGTATGGACAGATCGAATATGTCTATTGACTGATCCCTTCACCAACGAAGAAAACCCGCTTCATAATTTAATGAAGAGGAGGACCTCCTACAGTTAGAAATCGTGTCCACTGCTCGTCCTGTAGGTAGGTTGAGACCTTCCAGGTTGTGATGCAGTGCACAGGACTTCCCCTGATAAAGAAGATCCTCTTGTGGAAGAAGCTTCCGGGGAACGTCCCCAAACAGACACCTGAGAAGATTGATCCAAGGTTTCTGTGACGACAGAGGTGCTACTAGCAGGATTTTGCAACGAGACTGTTTGATCTTTAACAGAATCTGCTGAATCAATGGTGCTGGAGGATATGCATATCCTATCATCCCGTCCCATGAAATCGACAGAGCATCTACAGCATATGCTCGATGATCTGGGCATGGCAACATGAACGCTGGTACCTGATTGTTTAGGTGTGTCACAAAAAGATCTATCATGGGACGATCCCACTGGCAGCAAATCTGCCTGAACATTTGCTTGTTGAGAGTCTACTCTGATGGCAACAGATGACCTTTCCAAGAGAGCGTGTCTGCTAATGCGTTCAGACGACCCGGTATATGACAGACTGAGAGATGAACGTGAAGATTCAGAACGAATAGGAGAATCCTCTCTGTAAATTCACATAATGGAATCGAATGAGTGCCGCCTTGGTTCCTGAGGTAAGCAACCACTGTCAAATTGTCCGACAGAATTTGAACATGGACGTTTGCTATTAGGCGAATCCAATGTTGTAGTGCTAGCCATATTGACATCATCTCTTTGATGTTTATGTGCTTCTCTAGGAACCCAGAGTCCCAAAGACCCTGGTACTTCGAGTGTGCAGGACTTAGGGTCGCACCCCAGCCTGTCTGACTCGCATCCGTCATAATCGTGAAAGCCGGATCTGGCAGTTGAAGCAGAACTCTTTGAGTTAACCACTGAAGATCTGCCCAAATCTGAACCTTTTATTTTACGAGGTCCGTTAAAACAATACTGGTTTCGAGTGACTGCGTCTCTAGTTCTGAGTAAAGAATATCTGGAGGGGATGCGTGTGCAAGTGGCCAATCGGAATAAGATCCGCAGACACTCTGCACAGCCCCATCAGTCGCATGAACTCCCTCGCTGTTATTGCATCTAAGTTTAGACAAAAGCGAGCATAACAACTGACTAATTTTGCTCTGGGTAATTGCAGACGAACAAGATTGTTGTGAGTCTTGAAGCTCATTCCCAAGTGAGTGAACGACTTGGATGGCGCTAGATCCGACTTTTTCTCGTTTACTTTGAAACCGAGATGTCAGAGCAATTGTAGCAGACTCCGAACATCGTTCTGAAGAATAATTCTGTTGACGTATCTCTGAAGAATGTCGCCCAAGTAAGCCGACGTTACCGCAGACGAATAAGCTCGGAAGTATGACATTATCAAGTTCATTATTCGAGTGAAAGCCCAAGGAGCCAGGTTCAGATCAAAGCACATTGCTCTGAACTGATAAACCCTTCCTTGTACGGCGAACCGCAGGTACTTTCTGAATGTCGTATGTACCAGGACATGAAAGTAAGTGTCCTTTAGATCTATACTTGCCGCATAGTCATTCACTCAAATGCTCGCTTTTACCGACCGAGTGGTTTCCATATAGAATTTTGGAGCCACGATTAACTTGTTTATCCAGCTAAGTCTATTAACGGTCGGAACGAGCCGTCTGGCTTCGGTATGAGGAACAGGTGACTGTAAAAGCCTTGAGAATATTGATTCTCGACAACCTCTTATGCTTCCTTTAATAAGAGAGCCTGTACCTCCGCTAGGAGAGACTCTCTTTGGAAGGATCCGCAGAATGATTTGTCTAACTCGGACATCTTGTTAGCGGGGGGGGGGTTTGCTCGGAATGATAGCCGTAGGCCTTCCGAGACAACACTTCTCACCCACTGATCTTCCGTGACTGCTATCCAGTTTCTCGCGAAGTTTGATAACCTTCCGCCAACTGGCAAGCAATAGAGGTCTTGACCATCACCTGTAGGACTTGCGAGACTTATGGGAGGAGAAACTACATCCTCCCCATGAAGATCCTCATCCAGTCGGCTTAGGGGCATCCGACTGATAATCGTGATCAGACTTTGCCCCTTTCATGAGTCGCTGTAGTGATGACCTCTGGAGTAATTGTATGAGGGTTTCTTGAACCCTCGTGAGGAGTTCCCTTTTGATGATTTTGATATAGAACTTTCTCGCTTACCCCGGTCAGCTGAAGCATGTTGTTGAGACGCCGACTTCAAAAGCAGAGCACTGGAAGCTTTCTTAGTAGCCTGTTCATAGCCTAATGAAAGCTTGTCATCAAACAGAGTATGTGCGGAGACCGGAGCAACCCAGAGAGAGCTTTTCACTTTGTCATCTATAAGTGATGACGCCACAAGGGCAGCATCACGTCTGATTAACTCCAGATTTGCCACTGTCAGGGCAGAGTTATAAGTGGCATACATGATTGCCCTGGAAAGAACTCTAAGTGAGATACAAACGTCCTCAAATTCCTTCCCATTGAGGCGTTGCGCCATAGCTCTGGTAAGGTGATCTGCATAGGACATCGCATCCAAATTCGCTCTATTCGATGAAAAAGCAGATTCCATCACATCCGAGCGAATGTTGAATGAAGCAGGTAGCGATATATCTAAATCCCCGGCCTGCTCATCTGAATGCAGAGGAGCTCTCTGAGCATCTTTTCCAACCATTTTAAATGAACATGGTCCAAGGAACGGTATATTTATGGAAGATGTTGATAAGAAACCGCCTTTCATCCTCACACTAGAGAGGTTAAATATGGCATTGTTGACATGGCCGAAGGCCTGCGACACCTGTCTAGACTGAACCGGAAAAGAAAGAACTTCTTCTTTCCTCCATATAAGTCTGCGTCTAAAGACACCAGCGGTTTCTCCCTTGTTGTCACAGCTTGCCGATTTGGTGGAACAAATTCAGTATAGAATTGATAGATAAATTCCATCACCACCATATGTTGTTCCGAAAGGGAAGAGTAATCCTCTTCCTTATCCCTTTCACCATCCGACTGAATCAGCTGTGAATCTCAGTCCATCGCATCTGCATGTGCAAACGACTGGACCGACCCAGCACCATCCGACAGCTCACTTCCAGAGTCTGCTCATGCATTTGCTGGGCTGCTGCGATCAGCTGCGCAATCTGCGACAGCAAGTCTGTCATTGAGGCTTGAGGAACAGCGGTTTTCTGTTTTTTAGCCGCTTGCTGCTCCTGGGACAGCATTCCGGAGATGGATCTCTTCTCCGAGCATCCCGATGAACAAAGCCTCGGTTCCCTAGCTACCAGATGGTCCGACTTCACGGGCAAGGAGTGGCTCCGTCTTCGTGCAGCTGGCTGGATATCCGAAGTTGCACAAGTTGGGTAACTGGGATGCGGTCATGTGTGCTTATGAATCAGAGCAGAGGATGCCGTGGCTGAAGCAGAGACCAGCTGCAGTCTAGACGGAGTGTCCCGAGTGGCAGATGTGGATGTATGCTTCGGCCCATGCAAGTTTCTCAAAACAACCTCTGGCCCCAGATGGTGTTGGGTTAGAGAGGGACCTCTCTCATTCACGGCCTTGTCAGACCTCACCGAGCCTCCCGAAAAGAAACTTGCTGGCTTCCTCCCTATT
Organism: Pictodentalium vernedei; assembly: GCA_031216915.1. Lineage (NCBI taxonomy): Eukaryota > Metazoa > Mollusca > Scaphopoda > Dentaliida > Dentaliidae > Pictodentalium > Pictodentalium vernedei. Next base: position 102,197,794 of record CM062294.1, read on the forward strand.
TCCGTCATCGCTGGGTGAACTTTTGTTTTTAAAATACTCGCTCTACCCAATTCTACATTTCCTTCGACCACAACAGACATACCCGGTGTCACGGCTCCCACGGACGGAGTAACCGCTTCACCGGTCGAGCTAGCTGCCTCAAGGGATTAAGAACACTAACTAGAGGCCTTATCCCTTGCTTTATTCTCATCAGCACCTTTGCAGCTAGCTCTGTTTGCTCATCAGAGCATGACGACGGTAGCACACTTTTGGTGGGTGTCACAATATCATCACCATGTTCTTGTTCATCTGAAAAAGAAACTGAAAAACTCGAATTATCTTGCGGTGAGAGCACTGGCATAGGCATCTCACCACCAACAACGTACCGTGACACCCGTCTCCAATGTTTGTCATCCCAATTCACACATGTAGGACAAGAATCTGCAGGAGTACATCGACTACAGGCAAGGCAACATGTAAATCTGAGGAAGATTTCCTCGCCTTGCATTTAGAGCAGTAAGCTTTCATGATTCAATCAAAATAAGTCGATAGTACTCCTCCAAACTCCACAATAAGTAAATGATAAAGATACATAAATAATTGCAATCAAAATCAAAAAATTAAATCCAAAAATTTTTTTGAAATTTTTTGAAAAAGCCCAAGTTTCCAAAGGGAACATGAAGAGCCCAAGAACATCCTGATAGAGCCAAAGTGTGGACAAATTCCAAATTTTTTGAGCTACACTACCAGAATCATAATCAATGAATCTTACAATAATCCTACAGTAATATAATATCTAAATCCTACATATATTTAAAGACGTTGCCAATGTAAACAATGTCAAAAGAAAAACCGGAAACAAGACATCAGGAACAGAAAAAAGGCCCAAAGTCAGTAACAGATTTTAATGCTACCAGATGTCAGTTCATTGTTGCTGACTATAGGACCAAACAAAGAATGATGGTTGGCGCCAATTTTGGTACCTTCCTGGATACTGTGCATATGCAGATCTCAAAAGTATGGAGTACCATCTAGGACTTAATTTTTTCGCTTTTGCATGCAAATTTTGGGGATTGAAGGCCAAAATTTGTGTTTGGCCCCGGATTAATTTGAGTTAGCACGAGCTGGTCTGGGCCATTGGTTGTCGTATAAAAATATGGACGCCGACAGATTACTGGTTATTTGAGTTCACAATCCACTGATTCCAATGCCGATTCCAAGTGTAATACCATGCACTACTAGACAAGTTGTGGTTTCGCAAAGAACTGCATTAAATTGAACATATTTTACAGTGTTTACTGTCCATTCACTGCTAGACAAGTTGAGACTCGAAAGAACTACATTAAATTGAACCTATTTCAGTGTTAAACTCGAGGACTTCGGTCCATTAAAATTACGAGTTGCACACACACGGGCGGTAAACGTGGCTCTCAGAGCCACGTTTACCACCCAAGTGCATGCAACTGGTAATTTTTACTGCGACCAATCAATGGAGTGCAACATTCACTTTTCTGGCATGAACTGGCGATTGCTGCAAGTATGCTGAATTGTAAGCTTCACATGACGTTTAACTTGTATATCCCATCAAGGGGCATCTAGAGAGATTGAAAATACACATTGTAGTGGTTTTTCAACTTTATTGAATGGTATCATTGACATCATTTTACATTAACAATTGAACAATTGCAGAAGATAATAAAACACTGTTTATAAATCATCACAAAATGCTTGGCAACAATCGGTTGAACCGATGTTCCAGGAGCCGTTGCCATCCGATTGCCCACAATTGGCCGATTGTGTTGGTGGGTTCTGATCGTCAGTTGATCACTAAATACACTTTCTAAATATAGTCATGGAATATTATAAGGCATTCATCAGATGGAACACAACACTCTTTTCAGAAATTTTTTTATGGAATCTTGTTTCATTATATCTAAGTTCATGAATGAAAGTTAAAAAATTTATAGTAATTTATATATTTTTTATACTTACCAATGACCCAGACTTAGCTGGTGCTAACTCCAACAAAACCAGGGCCAAACACAAATTTTGCCCCCCAATCCCCAAAATTTGCATCCAAAACAAAAAGAAATCATGTCCTAAAGGACCTCCATACTACGCCTCTACTGCGCATGCGCAGTGACGCAGTCGTCCCGAAATTGGCGCCAATTATCATTCTTACTGGCAGTGCCTGGTCAGCGCTATGTACTCAGCGGGGAGGCAAGAGTTCCCAACTCCAGGGAGGGCCATCCCCGTCTGGGTCATTAGTAAGTATAAAAAATATATAAATTACTATAAATTTTTTAACATTTTTATACTGTACCAATGACCCAGACTTAGCTGAATAGTAAACAGGCTGGAGGGCCTAGGACATAGAGGAAAATCCAATAAGCTCAACTATATAGTAAAGAGGTAACCCCTTAAGGAGAAAAGGAGTATTAGGCTTTACATGTATCTTTCTTATTTAATATTAAATTAGAAAGATACACTACCCTTAATAATTGAGCACAATAACATTCATGTTCTCTATTAACATCCAGTATAACCCTTATACTAATTATTTTTAAAGCAAGCCAATAAATAAAGTAGTCCAGAGAATTGAGACTCTTTATAATCATTTAAAAGTGTCCGAGTATTGTATATTAAAGCCCGTTTGACACTTGACATATACAAATGCTTCACACCGAGCTACACTTTAAAAATAAGACATGAATGAATTTAAACATTAATATTACACTTTAAAACCATCCCGGAAGCGACTCAGAAATACTGACTTGGAGGAGGCATTCCCTTGCTTTTCACTATAAAGCAGGTGACCTAAGGGAACACCCGCACCCCCCCCCCCCCCCACACCCCCACCCCCCCTTCCCCTTGCCCTGGGTCAAATAGCCCAGAGCGAAGAGGGCAGCCGGACGGAGTCACTGCCGGAACAGAAAGCCTGCATAACTATAGTTGCAACTGTTTAGTGGACGACATTCTGAGCAACAGATAACGGACCTAAACAATGCAGGTCTCCAGAAATGGACTCAATATTTCTGAGATAAAAATTCGTAAATGTGGATGGCTGAGACCAATAAGCAGCCTTCATTAAATCTGTAATAGCAACACTATTAGCATAAGCCCAGGAAGTAGAAAGAGCTCTTACTTCATGAGCAGAAATCTTAAGCACAGACTGCTGAGAAGAAGATAAATCTTCATAAGCAGTACGGATAGTTAACTGAATCCATCTAGCAATAGAATGGACTGAAATGTCCTTTCTATTAGGCATCAAAGACAGAAAGAAACGTTTCCGTCCCTTTCTGATAAACTGAGATCTCTGTTTATAGATACGTAGTGCTCTAACAGGACAGAGTAAAGGCCTACGCCCGTCTGAAGACGGAAGAGCCTTAATAACAATAGGTTCCGGATATTTATTAGGAGCCTGATTCTTAGCTAAAAAACCCACATTAGTAGTGAAGGTGATAGTGTTCCCAACACTACGATAATGAGAATCATCCACCGATAGTGCATGAAGCTCACTGACTCTTCTGGCAGAAGAGAAAGCTAAGAGAAAAGCTGTCTTATAAGATAAGAATTTGAAATCTACTGTCCCAAGAGGTTCAAATGGCTTTTCCTTCAATTTAAGGAGAACCCAAGCTAAATTCCACTTAGGAATTAATCTAAGAGTTCTGGGTCTATTTATCGAAAAGTTTCTAACCAACTTCGATAAAGAGACATTAGATCCAATTTGTAAACTATCATGATGTGCATAGGTATCAGATAACATAGATCTATAACCCTTTATAGTAACAGGCTGCAGTTTGATTTCGTCAAACAAGTATACTAGAAAGTTTGCAATGTCTGGTATAGAGGGATCAAATATATCTACAGAATGATCCCTACACCAACGACGAAAAACCTTCCACTTAGCCGCATAGTTTAGCGAAGAGGAGGTCCTCCTACAGTTAGAAATCGCGTCCACTGCTCGTCCTGTAAAGTGCTTGCCATGCAAGAAGGACCGCACAACGGAAAAACGTGAAGGTTGAGACCTTGCGGGTTGTGATGGAGTTGGCGCGATTTCCCCTGCGAAAGAAGATCCTCTCGTGGAGGAAGCTTCCGCGGTAGGTCCCACAACAGACACCTGAGTAGATTTATCCACGGTCTCTGTGGCGACAGAGATGCTACCAACAGAATCTTGCATTGAGATTGTTTTATCTTTAGCAATACTTGTTGAATTAACGGCGCTGGAGGATACGCATATCCTATCATTCCGTCCCAAGGGATCGACAGAGCGTCTACTGCAAATGCTCTTGGATCCGGACACGGAGACACATACGTCTGCAACTGATTGTTGAGATGTGTCGCAAATAAGTCTATCATTGGCCGTTCCCATTGGTAGCAAATCTGATTGAATACTTGTTTGTTGAGAGTCCACTCCGACGGCAACAAGCGACCCTTTCGTGAAAGGGAGTCTGCTAGCACATTCAGACGACCCGGTATGTGACGGACCGAAAGAAGAACGTGATGTTCTAACGCAAACAGAAGGATTCTTTCCGTTAGATTGAACAACGGAACTGAATGAGTGCCTCCCTGATTCCGTATATACGCCACTACTGTCGTATTGTCGGATAGGATTTGGACATGAGCATCGTGAATAATGTCCATCCAGTGACGTAACGCAAGCCAAATTGACATCATTTCCTTGATGTTTATGTGCTTGCACAGGAATTGCGGATCCCAAAGACCCTGGCATCTCGAATCCGTTGGGATTAATGATGCACCCCAACCTGTTTGACTGGCATCCGTCATAACGGTAAAACTCGGATCCGGCAACTGCAGCGGAACTCCTTGAGTTAACCACTGAATGTTTGCCCAAGTCTGAATCTCTTGTTTCACTTGATCTGACAAGAGAACGTCTACATCGAGCGAATGAATTTTCACACTCCAATTCTGAGTCAGGAAAATTTGAAGAGGACGTGTGCGTAGCCGCCCCATCGGAATGAGATCCGCGGCGGCTCCGCACAGACCTATCAGTCTCATAAATTCTCTCGCCGTGACTTTGTCTGCGTGCAGACAATAGCGAGCATAACAACTGACTAATTTCGCTCTGGTTAACGGCAGACGAACGAGATTGTTGTGCGTCTCGAAGCTCATTCCCAGATGAGTGAATGACTTGGACGGCACCAGATCCGACTTCTCCTCGTTTACTATAAAACCGAGACGTCGGAGCAATAGAAGAAGATTCTGAACATCGTTCTGAAGCGTTAACTCGTTGCCGTACCTCTGAAGAATGTCGTCCAGGTAGGCCGACGTTACCGCAGACGAATGAGCTCGGAAGTAAATCATTACCGAGTTCATTACCTGAGTGAAAGCCCAGGGTGCTAGATTCAATCCGAAGCACATCGCCCGGAATTGATACACCACTCCTAGGACTGCGAAGCGTAGATACTTTCGGAATGTCGGATGTACCATGACGTGAAAGTACGCATCTTTGAGATCTATGCTCGTTGCATAATCGTTCACCCGAATACTCGCTCTGACCGATCGAATCGTCTCCATATAAAACTTCGGAGCGACGATCAGCTTGTTTATCCAGCTCAAATCTATGACTGGACGGAACGAGCCGTCTGGTTTCGGAACCAGAAACAGATGGCTGTAGAATCCCAGAGATTCCTGGTTTTCTACGACCTCTACCGCGTTCTTCATTAAAAGAGACTGCACCTCTGATAACAGAGCGTCTCTTTTCTGTGGATTTGACGGAAGATGAGTCCACTTTGGACTTCGAGTTAATGGAGGCTTTCGTTTGAAGGATATCTTTAGACCTTCCGAAGTCACTCCTCTCACCCAAGGGTCGTCCGTAATCGACGACCACTCTTGTGAAAAACTCGACAACCTTCCGCCAACCGGAACGCGATAGGGGTTTAAGCCATCACCTCCTGGACCTGCGAGGCCTGCGGTAGGAGAAACCACGTCTTCCACGACCCGCACCTCGCCTCGTCGACCTCGGGGCGTCCGACTGATTGTCCCGGCCTGAAGGACGTCCCGAACGAGAGTCGCTATTCTGACGGTCTCTCGAATAAGACCAAGAGGACGCACCGGAACCTCTATAGGAACCTCTCTTGGGCGCATTAGACCCAGAAGTGCCTGTCTTATTCGTGTCTGCTGTATCCGACTTTTTAGGAGCCGATCTGAACAACAGAGAATCATTAGCTTTCTTTTTAATTTTATCATAAATAGCGGAAAGCTTGCCGTCAAAGAGAAGTTCTCCTGAGACCGAAGCGACTCTAAGAGAGTTCTTCACCTTAGAATCCACTAGTGTGGATGTAGCTAGGGCTGCGTCACGTCTAACCAACTCCAGATTTGCCACTGAAAGGGCGGAGTTACACGTGGAATAAGCTACTGCCCTTGAAAGAAGTCTTAAAGAGGATTGTATATCCTGAAACTCTTCCCCTTGAAGGCGCAGTGATAACGCCTTAGTAAGGTGATCTGCGTAAGATAAGGCATGTAAATTGGCTCTGTTAGACGCAATAGCTGTTTCCAACACCGCGGTTGGAATAGAAGCTGACGACGGTAATGATAGCTCTAAGTCTTCCGCCTCGTCGTCCATACGCAGAGGAACTCTCGGTATACCCTGTCCTGCCGTATCGAATTTATTCCTTGCATTAATGAAAGGCAGGTTAAGAGTATTAGCGGACAAGAAACCCACTTTCCCCGTCCTGGAAGCAAGTTTAAATATAGCGTCGTTCAATAATTCAAATGTTCTTGCAACATTATTGGACTGCGACGGAAACTCGGGAGCGATGTCCCTGAACCGCTCAAAAAATTCAGAGTCCAATGACGCTATAATTCTCTTGTCCGGAAGCGCAGCAGTCAGGCCCGACGGAACAACTTGAGGGAGAAAGTGCCGGATGAAGTCCACGGCAGCTTTATGTTGTTCCGAAAGGGATAGCTCCAAGTCATCCGTATCCCTTTCACCATCCGGTCGGACCTCCCGATGTTCCCGGTCGTCCGCCCCCGATGCTTCGGCGGAGCGTACCGACCCAGCGCCGTCGGATAATTCTCGATCCGACACCGTTTCTGTCGGCTGCTGGGATGCTGCAATAAGCTGTGCTATCTGCACAAGAATGTCCGACGTCGAGACCTGCGGAGGCGCAGTCTTTCGCTGCTTCGCCGAGGGCAGCTCCGCATCAGATGGCTCCCGCATACTTTTCCTATGCGAACGTCCGGAGTCCATCGGTCTCGAATCCCTGGCTGCCGGATGGTGTGACCTGGTCGCCGAAGAATCCTTCATCGGCGAAGCTGGTAAAATATCGGCGGTCACGCAGCCAAGGTGCGGTCGTGTGCGCTGACGAGAAGAGGAAGCCTTAACAGTCTCTGCGGACTGCTTATACAACGGAGCGTCCCGAGCGACGGACGTATGCTCCGCTAAAGACACATTTTGTACCACAACATCTGGTCCCAGATGTTGTTGTACGAGAGAGGGACCTCTCTCGCTCGCGGCCCGGCTGGACCTGGACGAGCTAGGAACCGGACTAAAAGGCTTCCTCCGTTCTCGCTTACTATCCGCCGTCACTGGGTGTGCATCTATTATGTTTATAGTGCTCGTATCACCCAAAATTTCCTCTTGGACCGCATCGGACGAACCCGGCTGCCGAACCATTCGGTGAATGGACGCTACACCGGGCGAGCTAGCGGACGACATTTGTCTAATCTCCATGAGCACTTTTGCCGCTAGCTCTGAATTCATTTGTGACGACGGACGCACACTTGAAGAAGATAACATGGAAACATCACCCTGTTCTGGTTCCTCTGAAATAGAAACTGAGAGAGTAGAGTGACCTTGTGGAGAAAGAGCCGGCATCGCTCTTTCTCCAGAAACAACATATCGTGACACACGTTTCCAATGTTTCTCATCCCAATGTTCACATATAGGACAGGGATTAATGCGAGAACACTGACTACAATTAATACAATGATCATGAAAGTCAGAGGAAGATTTCTTCCTATTACAATTTGAACAATGTCCCTTCATTGTGAAAGAACAACAATAAGTCCTAGTTACTCGCAAAAACCCCTGACACAAAGATACATAATAACATGATCCATTAATAAATGAAAAAACAATTGCAAAACAAAATAATTTTGAAAAAATATTTTTTCAGAGAAGCCCAAGTTGCTGAAAAGTAACGTTGAGCCCCGATGGATCCGATGGCAAAGTGTGGTCAAAAATTTTAAATTTATATAAAATAATTAATGAGACACTTTCGGATAATATAAATGTATCTTACAATGAGATAAACTACCACAAAGGCAAACAGCCCCCCTCAAAAAAGGCTGTTGCCAATGAAAACAAACAGTGTAAACACACTAGAAAACATGACTCCAGGCACTGAAAAAAACTGGCCCGGAATCAGTCATCAATTACACTCTATCTGATGCAAAACAGAGACTCCCAGGGGAGAATCTGTAGAACATCAGATGGAAGATGCAGAACACAAACGTTATACACCCATGGGTGAAAACGTAACTATGGGGAAAATAACAGAAAACATTCTGTAACCAAGCAACTCTCCCAGGAAATTTTTGAAATGAAATTTCTCAAAAATATGCCAAAAGCATGGGAGAATTGCCAGGGGGGACTTTAGAAGGCTAGGGGAGAGGAAACACTGAATAAGCAGTGCAACAATTAGCAAGAATGACAACAAGAGGCCCATGCCTCGAAAATAGGCAACTTAACATAATTTCATCAAAAAATTTTAAGTACAGCCCTGATTATTTTTTGCCACTTCTTTTTCCTCTCCTCCTTCTATCCTCCTTAGAATCACATTTTCTCCAAAAATTACGTGTCTGGCATCCTTTAAACTGAGATTTACAAGCACAAAGATCAGTGAGATGTTGACTGATGAAGGGCCAAACAGAGAATGATAATTGGCGCCAATTTCGGGACGACTGCATCACTGCGCATGCGCAGTAGAGGCGTAGTATGGAGGTCCTTTAGGACATGATTTCTTTTTGTTTTGGATGCAAATTTTGGGGATTGGGGGGCAAAATTTGTGTTTGGCCCTGGTTTTGTTGGAGTTAGCACCAGCTAAGTCTGGGTCATTGGTACAGTATAAAAATATTAAAATTTGATACCAAATTTTATTTCTTTTCTTATTATACTTACAAAAATAGGCCGATGAAATCGTCACATGTGTACCCATACGCGCAACTAGTAGAAAGCTGTAAGACGGAGGGCCACCATGGATGCTGACATTATGTACACCATACAAGGTATGAGTACATATAGAAATGGATTGAAGGAGTGTCTAATTTGATGGATAAAGGGTTAATATCTCCGGATCAAATTATCAGATTTACATAAAAAACTATACAGCACAGCACATCAGTAACCTGAATAAATATATAAAGAAACATGACAATCGGATTGACCTTTTTTGAGTTATCTCATGCCAAAGGGATTGGAGGAATTTTCAATTTGAAGGATAAAGGGTTAATATCTCCGGATCAAATTATCAGATTAACACCAAAAACTATACAGCTCAGCACATCAGTAACCTGAACACAATTATAAAGTAACTTAACAATCCAAGCAATATTTTTCAAGTTATCGAATGCCAAAGGGATTGGCGGAATTTTCAATTTGAAGGATAAAGGGTTAATATCTCAGGATCAAAATAACAGATTTACACCAAAAATTATACAGCTAGGCACATCAGTAACCTGAACACAAATATAAAGTAACCTGACAATCCAAGTAATATTTTTCAAGTTATTGAATGCCAAAGGGATTGGAGGAATTTTCAATTTGAAGGATAAAGGGTTAATATCTCGGGATCAAATCATCAGATTTACACCAAAAACTATACAGCTCGGCACATCAGTAACCTGAACACAAATATAAAATAACTTGACAATCCAAGGAATATTTTTCAAGTTATCGAATGCCAAAGGGATTGGAGGAATTTTCAATTTGAAGGATAAAGGGTTAATATCTCAGGATTAAATTATCAGATTTACACCAAAAATTATACAGCTCAGCACATCAGTAACCTGAACACAAATATAAAGTAACTTGACAATCTAAGCAATATTTTTCAAGTTATCAAATGCCAAAGGGATTGGAGGAATTTTCAATTTGAAGGATAAAGGGTTAATATCTCAGGATCAAAATAACAGATTTACACCAAAAACTATACAGCTCAGCACATCAGTAACCTGAACACAAATAAAAAGTAACTTGACAATCCAAGTAATATTTTTCAAGTTATCGAATGCCAAAGGGATTGGAGGGATTTTCAATTTGAAGGATAAAGGGTTAATATCTCGGGATCAAATCATCAGATTTACACCAAAAACTATACAGCTCGGCACATCAGTAACCTGAACACAAATATAAAGTAACTTGACAATCCAAGCAATATTTTTCAAGTTATCGAATGTCAAAGGGATTGGAGGAATTTTCAATTTGAAGGATAAAGGGTTAATATCTCAGGATCAAATTATCCGATTTACACCAAAAACTATACAGCTCGGCACATCAGTAACCTGAACATAAATATAAAGTAACTTGACAATCCAAGCAATATTTTTCAAGTTATCAAATGCCAAAGAAATGGATACGGACGCCGGACAGACAGACGGACGGACAAAGGATGGACGAACGACGGATGGTCACCCCGGATACCGGCATTATGTGTACCATACATAGTATGGGTACACATAAAAAGTAACACAAGTGCCAATCCTCATTCTATCTCTAAAAAAAAAATAATTTAGATCGTGTTACTTTAGTAAATATAATAAGAAATAAAATTTGGTATAAAATTTTAATTTCTTCAGATCTTACCAAAGTAACACAAGTGCTGAATGTACACTAGGCAAAGGGTGTTTAAATGTATAATGTGTCTGATAAATGAATATACTAGAGGTCAAAGTGAAGCATGAGAGGGAACTGATGCTCAAACGACAACTGTAAAGATCATTACAGCATTTCCAGACAATAGATCTACATATGAAAATGATGAAAATGAACTGCCACACTACGGGACTGTATAAAGTATCTTACAACAGACCTACCATATAATAAATAGGAAACTACATATAAATAAAGAACGTTGCTAATGTAAACAACGTCAGACTGAAAACCGGAAATGAGACCCCAGGCAACACGGCCCAAAGTCAGGAACAGATTTTTGAACTATCTGATGTAAGGCAAGATCTTCATCAGAAGAAAAAATGATACATTGGATGAATGACGCATGACTAAAAATTCCTAAACACGCCAAGGGTGAGGACATAACCCTGGGGATATACAGAAAAAACTTTCTGTGTGACATGTTAAACTCCCAAGAAATTTTATAAAAAAATTTCCAAAAAACAAGCCATAAAGCTTGGGAGTTTAACTGGGGGGAATCAAGGGAGGGTAGGGAAGGAATACTTAACCAACATAGTCCAGGCAGATTAGACATAAAAATGAGAAAGTAAGGAAAAAAATCGGAGAAAGCTGATTTTTTTATATGTTTCCGGGACACACATTGCGGATAAAGTGTGAAAAGTCCCCGCGAATCCGAGTTGAGCTTTTTTAGTTATAGCGTTTTTTTGATGAAAAAAAAAATTTAAAAAAAAATTCGACCCAGCTCCATATTTCTCATTCTTATTCGCCTTAGTAGGGTGAGAATCATAAATATCGTGCTGAATTATATTGAGAATACATATCCCCAACAGAAAATGCCAACTTTGTACCAATCCTCACACTCAATGGTGAAATATTCACGAAAATGTACAAAATTACGAAAATTTTTTTATTGTTTTCATACACACAATGGTACACAACGTCCATTAAATCAAATCTACGACTACTTTGGGAGTTAAATTATATATCAAAAATTGCAGAAAAGCAGTGGCTTTATAATGATATATAACAATAGTCATTTATTCCATAATGTACTGGTGAAACGTGTGAAATATTAACCATACCCCCTAAACTCAAATTCAAACGGCATCGACTTTTCTCATTCAAATACCGTATTATAGCATCATTGTTTCAATTTCCATGTTCGATTAAATCACATAATGTGGTGTTTGCCTACACTCAAGATGCATTGGCATGAAGAAAGCCGAACACTAGATAACATAGACTGCACAGAAGTCAATGAAATATTCTGTGGACTTGCCAGAGGTGACTGTACAACAGCTGACGCTGTCAATCAAGAAAGTGTCAACCATCTACTGTCAAAATTACACGAACTGCTCCAGAATGCGTCTGTAGGATGCACAGGAAAGCTTTGGGTACAATACTACGAGCAAATAGGTCTTCTCCAGTTGATCTTGAGAGCAGAGCGCACAGGCGACTGGGAACTCCACACATATTGTGTTCGCAATATGATTCCAGTATTTCACGCAGGTGGTCATTTTGCATACGCAAAAAGTTCTCATCTCTATTTGCAGCAGATGAATGAGCTAACAGAAATAATGCAACAGGATGATTTGAAGTTGTTCACTGAGAAAGGTTACTTTACCATAAGGCGCTCAGATAAATTCTGGGACGGGATATATTCTGATCAGACCATAGAGCAGTGTTTAATGAGAATGTTCAAGCTCCCTGGTGGTCTCACACATGGCAGGGGAATAACCGATAGCACTGTTGCGAAATGGGTACATGGACTACCTCTTTGCCTTCCGATATGTAATGCTCTCGAAAATTTTGTTCATGTTCACACTGGTCATGGCGAACAACATCTGGATCTCCGTCAAAGTTCACAATTGACTGATGCCAATGATATCACCAAATTATTGAACTGGCTCAGAGTGCATTCCCCCTTTCAGAATAGAGATCCACTACAATTAGTCTCTATAGCGACCGGGCTTGTGGCCGACGAAACTGTGAACTGTGACCAAGTTCGCAAAATTGGTGAATGTTGCGTATCGAATGTTGTAAGCAAAACGTTCAACAGCATCAAACTACGACGTGTTGACACTGTGAAGTCTTTCGCATCGATGGCAAATAGCATCAAAGTCCGTGGAAGTTAGGTAGTGATTGACCCCACAATTCTGATCAACTGCATCACATGTGTTATTCAGTCACAAGCAGAGATGGAAGAGTATCTCAAATATGAACTCGCCCCAAAACCACCAGCATTGTTTGATTCTGCTGGAATGAGGAAGACACAGAAAAGCACGCTCGGTAAGATCCTCAAAACATACGGTTCCGAGCAAACTAAAATCCCAGAACATTCTCTGTTTGTTGTAGATGGTGGATTTTTATTGAGGGCAGTTGTATGGCCTAAACAGTCGTCATATAAGGACATATGTACATCATATTCCAATTATCTAGTGAGACATTTTGGGGCGAACGTCGTGGTTGTTTTTGATGGTTATGCTTGTACAATGTCGACAAAGGGCATGGAACAAGCCCGTAGATCTAAAGACAGGTATTCCATTGATATCAATATCTCACCCGAGTTACCAGCCACCACACCCCAATCCGATTTCCTTGCAAATGCCAAGAACAAAACCCAACTGATCGATCTTCTAATGCAGGAGCTATCTGCTATCAATATTCAGTTCAAGCAGGCCGAGGCTGATGCTGATGTACTGATAGCCGAAACTGCACTTGACATCGCTCAAGATGACAACAATGTTGTCATTGTGGGAACAGACACAGACTTGTTAGTCATTCTTACCTCTCGAGTTCAACCGGGATGTAATATTCACATGATGTATTCCATTACCCCAAACTTACTAGTTTCAGTTAGTGAAATAGCAACCAAAATGGGTGACCACAGAAGCAACCTCCTTGTAGCACATTCTATAAGTGGTTGTGACACTACCTCTGCACTCTTTCGAGTTGGTAAGAAGAAAGTATTCAGTACAATTGTCTCCGATGTTACTAGCGACTCACAACAGTATGTCAACACAATTGTGGCGGATGACAGTACACCAAGTGCAGTAGCCGCTGCCGGGGAACAACTTCTCCTGATCTTATACGGGAGTAAAACTGTTTCCTCTCTCGACCAATATAGATATGTCACTTACAAGCGTTATGTAGCAAAATCTAAACTGAATAAACCCATCGACCTAGCCTCACTCCCACCAAGCAGCGATGCTGCACAACAACATGTCTACAGATGTTATCTCCAGGTCCAACAATGGCTGGGCACTTCGCTTCCTCCGACGGATTGGGGGTGGTCGCTAGACAATGGACTTCTTGTACCGACTGCAGCCACAAAGCCATGTGCCCCCGATAACCTACTGAATCTGATCAGTTGTGGTTGCAAGAGTGCTTGTACAAAAAGGTGTGGGTGTAAGAAGGCAGGACTCTCTTGCTCAGGTTTGTGTAATTGCAGTTCGGATTCTTGTAACAACCACAGAAACACTGTCCTGTCGGAAATTTCTGAGTTCGATGAATAATATGTATATAGGTCATGTCATTTCTGTATATAGCATTGATAATAGTCAATGTAACTTAATCCATGTTGATTGATTTGTACATTCTGTAAATATTATTTATTGATTTTTGTACATTCTGTAAATATTATTTATTGATCTAATGCTGCCAGACACAGACGTGTCTGTTCGGTCCCAAGCCCGAAAATAGTTGAGTTCTCATGCTGACGAATTTTATGCCAAAAGGGGAACTCGGCCAGAAGCAGAGGGGGTCTTCCATAATGTCTATTTTGTAAGCAATGATAAAAGTCTTCAAATGGTGGTGGATTTTTTATCGTCTGTCCAACTAACATCCCGTTCTGTACTACGACCCTTTGGGCAAATCCGTTAGGAAAATCGTCATTTTTTGCGTAAATCCGATACTTTTTTGTGAATTTTCAATAATTTTTCGCAGAAATTGTCACAGAATGCACATTTTCCTCTAGGTAAATGTATATTAGACATTATGTAGCTCGAAATACGCGTAAACAAAAAATACAGTTGGATCAATTCGAGGTTACAAAGTTTGTGCGATTTTTTTTAATTTTTTTCAAACGCGTTTTCGAAAAAAGGCTGTAGAAAAAAAAGCTCAACTGGGATTTTAGGGGACTTTTGTCTAATCGTTCAGTGACATGTACTCGACATTCCCTGAAAAAAATCAGCTTTCTCCGATTTTTTTCCCTAGTGAAACCTAATGTTCTTGGGCTTACAGTGGAAAAATCATTATCAACAATGATGACGTCAGGCTCATGTCCCGAAATTGGGGAACATGAACTAATTTTTATAAATATTATAAAATTACAGCCCTGAACGTTTCAAACCACTGTTTCTTCCTTCCTTCATCCAGTTGTGTCCTTGGATCCACCAAATTAACCATTGATTTGGGTCTGGCATCATTATTGAGATTTAAAAAGAACAAAAGTCAGTTTGTTGTTATCTGACAAGGGCCAAACAAAGAATGGTGTTGGTGCCAATTCCGGTCACTTTCTGACGTCTGCGCATGCGCAGAGGGTAAATGTATGGAGGACCAGTTAGGACTTCTAATTTTCGGCTTTGCATGCAAATTTTGGGGATTGGGGGGAGGGGGCAAAATTTATGTTTGGCATTAGATATTTTAGAGTTAGCACCAGCTATATCTGGGCCATTGGTATACTGTGTAATATAACCAGAACACAACATAAAGTGCAATCTGCGTTATTCAATCCCACAATTAATAAGACTTACTCTCTTCAGCAATAAAGCATTGTGGGCTTCTTAGTGCTTGTTCCTCAAAACATTTAATAAGGGAAATGGGCTGAAAAGTAAACATTAGAATTCAACCTTCTTGAAAACTATGCCAAGATTTCGAGGGATCCAAGAGACATTTGATTGCTGGCTCTGATACATACTGGTAAATCAAACAGAAGCTTAGTTAACAAGACATACTAGGAAATCGTGCAAAGACCTGGGTTACAATTTCCACTGTGTAACATAATTCCAATTCTTCCATCCCTTGATGTAGGTTGCCATGACAAACAGAAACACACCTGGTGTGGTCGCGGGTACGCTTAGTTTTCTAAACTGAAAATATATACACCTGCAGAATATAATATGGGAAAGAATAATGCCTGAAAATAAATGACAGATAAGCTGAAGGGTATTATTAGTGACTGGGTACAATAACGGATTGCACTGCTACTACAGTGCCTGATGAGTAGAGGTCTCCAGTCTGCTCTTGTAGGTCTATCAGATACAGTATGTGGAGAGTGTATTATCACTAAATCACCCGCAGAGTGGAGATTCCACCCAAGCAATAATTGCAAATTTGTTGCAAAGCATAACAAGCACAAGCAAAGTTTCAGCCAATGGACCTCCGGGTTAAACCCGGAGGTCCATTGGCTGAAACATTGCTTGTGTTTTTAGAAGATATGTACAAAATTTGAAACTTATAGTTTGGATGATAACTCCACTCCACGGGTGATTTAGTTACAACCCACTCTCCATGTACTGTAGTAGGAGGAAAAGGTTGAATGATTCCTCCAGTAAGCTGCATTCATGAGGTCACTAACAGGCACCAAGTTATCATATGCCCAACAACAAAAAGCCAGGGATCTAACTTCGTGAGCAGCGATATTGTCTGAAATCCAACAAACATATGACAAACTGTATCCAGCAGAAAATAGAGAAATAGAGTGCAGAAAGATATCCTTTCTACCTGGAATGATAGAAAGGAAAAATCCCTACCTTTTTCAGTTTGGTCAACATAAGTCCTAATAGCTTGAACTGGACACAAGAAAGGTCTATTGCCTGCCTGATCTTCAGGGGTAAAGCCAGAATATGAATAGGTTATGGGGCTGCATCCGGTACTTGATTCTTTGCCAAAAAGTAGCATTAGTGGTAAAAGTAACAGTATTCCCTATCTTATGACAGTACTGTGGTTCAATAGATAAAGCGTGAAGCTCTCTAACTCTTCTAGTAGAAGCAAAAGCTAAAAAAAACCCCAAATGTCTTGTATGTATGTCAGAAACTTCATATTAGCATCTACTAAAGGTTCGAAATGTGCCTTTGAAAGGCAGAAAAGAACCACAAATTCCACTTGTACTTGATTCTGAGAGTTTTAGGCCTTTTCAAGTAAAAATCCTTCGTAAGATTATCTCAAAATGGGTTGGAGCCGATATGAGAATCTTAGGCAAACAAAATGGTTTTCCCACAACATAGAGTGACAGCCCCTATAGTAATAGGTTGGAGCCTCTTGGTGTCAAATAAATAAACAATGACATCAGCCAGTTGAGCTATAGATGGATGTTTGAAACTAACGTCATTACTCACACACCAATGGGAGGAAACTTACCACTCGTCATTGTACGCTAAACTAGTGGATAGCCCTCTGGGTGCAAAAATGCACAACACTGCTCTTCTAGAAAAACCTCTTTCTCTGAGTCAGGACCTGATGAAAGACAAGCGTCAAGGCGCATCTGTTTCACATTGATCAGGATCCTTCGAGGTTGACCTTGATGGAGAAGATCACCATGAAGCGGTAAAACTAGGTGAACGTCTAGAAGAGACCTTATCTGAATGATCCAGATTTCCTGAGCAATGAGAGAAGCAATTAGAATGATATGGCAGTGTGAGTTTTTTGTTGTGAATGCACTGGATGATTGGTGTCGGTGGAAAGGCATAGAAATCTATCCCATTCCAATTGAGAGACAGACTGTCGACTGCGAAGGCAAGAGGACCTGGGAAAGGCAAAATCATTGTTCCATCATGTCACAGACAGGTCTATGTGAGGAGTGCCCAACTTGTTGCACAGAGACCTGAGTCTGTTCAACATGCATTCAGATGGGAGAATCTTGCCTCTGCTGTATAGTGCATCTGCTAACACATTCCGACTTGGTGTGAGTCGGACTAGCATTCGGATATTGTTTTCATGAGCAAGTAAAAGAAAATCTCTGGTCAGTTGACACATAGGAATGGAAAATGAGTGCCTCCCCGATTCCTTATGTATGCCACTAATATCGATTCATCAGAAAGGGAATAACATGAGGGGGTAACGTGGGGTAACATGGGGTACAATAAATGATATGGTTTTGTTGATTTTTTTACATATAGTATGCAGAGAATTAATCAGGTGGAACAAATCAAACTGCCAGAGAACAAGAGAACTTTTTTTGCAATACAGTCGAACCCTGTTAATTGAATAGCCACTTTGCCAATAAAAAGTATTCCATTAACAGGGGTATTCAATTAACAGATATTGTGTCACATTCTAGAGATAAACTTTACATTTATTCTATTATATCTTGTTTGACAGAGCTCCATGAGCTCTGTCAAACAAGATATAATAGATTAAATGCCTGTACTGGAAGTATTGAGGCCAAATAGGCCTACAAACGAAGGAAAACTTGGGGGAGTCAGGATAATTTCTTGACAGGTTAGAAGATTTTTTATTCAATTAACAGGAGATTACTCTATAACCTATATTCAATTAACAGGTCAAATTTGTACTGGAAATATGGTAAATGCTTTTGTGTTGGGAAATTATATTCAATTAATAGGGTTATTCAGTTAAGAGATATCCAATTAAGTGGGCTCCACTGTACTCGTAAGAGGCACTTTGAAAACTAGAACTATCACTGAAGGTGATAAATACCTCCACTTTCGGCTTACTAGAATGCACCTATGAATGTTGAGGTTGAAAGATCAATAATAAATCCAAGTTCATGGGGGATAACCTGGTTAAAATTGTCGCAGTTCAAAAATTTTGGAATATGTGTATGCTCACTTGTTAGTCACAATATTTGAGAAGTTTGATCAAAATTGGTTCATTAATGAAGGAGGTGTTCCACACACAAACTTCTCAAGTACAAATCTATATTAAATCTTCTAAGTTGAAGAGGAGATAACCTCGCAAAAATCACCACAGACTGCCACAGATGGAAAACTGAGAAATATGCATATGTTAACTCATTAGTGGCCGTCTTAAAGACGTTTCACTGAAATAGGTTCAATAATGTAGGAAGAGTTGTGCACACAAGAATCACATTTGAAAATCCATAATAAATCAAAGTTCATGGGAGGTACCCTGGTTAAAATTGGTGCAGATGAAAAATTTTACAATATGTGCATGTCCACTTGTTGGTAATAACATTTGAGAAGTTACATAGAAATCTAAATTTTATAGTAAATTTCCTTTCTTATTATACCTACCACAATTGTTTACTACAGGCTTGCACTACAGTGGAAGTCCCTAACTCGGATAAAATACTCTCTATTTTTGTCTTTCCCAAGCAAGTTGGGAAAGAAAAGTGGTGCAAAAGCACCAATAAAAATAAGCCAAAACTAGGTCGAGTGCAACCGGCGCAGACCCAGTACGGGACGCTCTCTCCCAAGTACAACTCCACGACTTCCGTTGCCAGTGCGCATATACCGTCTCTAAAGACTCATTCTTTTTGAATCCGTAAACGTTAGAGTTATGTGATCAGCGGGGAGGAAAGATTCTTTACCCGTAAAGAAGACGGGAGGGCCTCCATGTAAACAATTGTGGTAGGTATAATAAGAAAGGAAATTTACTATAAAATTTAGATTTCTTATCAACCTACTCACAATTGTTTACTACAGGCTGAATAGACAAAAGGCTGGAGGGAATCGCATAACCAACCCCCACATAACCCCAGTGCACTGGAACCGTGAAGTAGAAGGAAGAGGTCCCGAGGCTTATCAACCATAATGTCGCAATCATTGGTAAAGGACAATGAAAAGAGACATATGAGCCTGTGTGACACACAGACATAAAAAGGGCAGTAACAGCACAAGGCTGAAACTGACCTTCAAAAAGCCTAATGGCTATGGCAGACAACAGCCTGAGCAGAAGAAAGAGGACCCAGGGCAAAAAGGTCCTCCGACTGCTCCTGCAACTGGCGCAAATAAAAGGTGGAGAAAGTAGAATCATTTCTCCAGTAGGCTGCCTGCATAACATCCGACAACTTGACGGAGTTAGAATAAGCCAAAGAGGTAGACAGTGCCCGCACCTCGTGGGCAGAAATACGATTGGTAATACAATCGCCAGCTGCTAAACGACTATAAGCCGTACGAATAGCAAGACAAATCCATCGAGAAATGGATTGAGGAGAGATCTTCTGTTGACCCGGAATGAGAGACAGAAAAAAACGTTTTCTGCCTTTCCGTATGAAGTGTGTCCGATCAAGATAAATGCGAATAGCACGGACCGGACAGAGCAAAGGGCGAGTACCCTCAACAGAGGGAAGAGCCCTGATACAGATAGGAGGAGGATATGTATCTGGTAACTGATTCTTAGCCAAAAAGGAGCAATCAGTGGTAAAAGTAACACTGTTGGGAGAGCTCCTAAAAAGGCTGGGTCAACCGAGAGGGCGTGAAGCTCACTAACCCGTCTGGCCGAAGCAAATGCCATCAGAAAAGCCGTCTTATATGTGAGAAAATGCATATCCACCTGGGTTAAAGGTTCGAACACCGCCCTCCCCCCCCCCCCCCCCCCCCCCCCCCAAGCAAAGCAGCACCCACGAAAGATTCCATCGTGGAGTAAGCTGCAAAGTCCGAGGCCTTTTCAAAGAAAAGTGCCGAACAAGCTTGGAAAGGTAAGGATTAGTGCCGATACGACGCTTCCCCACATAAGAAAAAGTCTCTGAAAGCATAGACCTGTAACCCTTGATGGTAACAGGCTGGAGACCCCGAGAATCAAACAGATATACCAGAAACTCCGCAATCTGTGAAATCGAAGGATTGGCATAATCAACAGAGTGATCAGCACACCATCGACAGAAGACCTTCCATTTAGCTGCATAAGCTAAACCAGTGGAGTGCCTCCTTGAAGAAGAAATGCACTCCACTGCTCGTCTCGAAAAACCTCTACGGAGGAGACAGGACCTGACAAAAGATATGCGTGAAGGCACAACGAAGTCGGGTCGACGTGAAACCTCCTCGGGCGACCTTGACAAAGAAGGTCGCGACGTAGCGGGAGACGTGCCGGAACCGCCGCCATCAGCGAGCGGAGCTGATTGATCCACACCCGCTGAGGCAACAGGGGAGCGATCAGAATGATTCGACAACTGCAGGTTCGAATTTTGGCGAGAACCTGAGGAAGAATTGGAACCGGCGGGAAGGCGTAGCCGACTAGACCGTTCCAATAGAGTGACAGAGCGTCCACGGCAAAAGCCAGAGGATCTGGACACGGGGACACGAAAGTGTCCACCCTGATGGTTCCAACGAGTCGCAAAGAGGTCGATGTGGGGACGTCCCCAGAGATCGCAAAGCGACTGGAACAATGCCCTGTGAAGCATCCACTCGGTGGAAATAACCCTGCCCTGTCGGGACAGGGAGTCACCTAGGACGTTCAGACGACCGGGAATGTGACGAACAACCACTCCGGCGTGAACATCCTGAGCGAGCAGTAGAAGATCCCGAGCTAACTCGTACATCGGAAGCGAGTGCGTGCCGCCCTGGTTCCGAATGTAAGCAACCACTGTCGAATTGTCGGATAGTAGAAGGACCTGGCGATTCGACAGGTGAGGGATCCACTGCCTGAAACTCAGAAGAAGAGCAAGAAGCTCCTTCTGGTTGATGTGTAGAGCTGCTTGATCCTGGTCCCACATCCCGTGTAGGGAAAGACCGAGAGGATCCAACGTCGCACCCCATCCGAGATCGCTGGCATCTGCCGTCAGAACGCGATCGGACGTCGGTAAGTCCAGTGGAACACCCTGCGTAATCCACTGAACATCTGTCCAGGGAAGAAGGTGAGGATACAGAGAGTCCGGAAACGGAAGCACCTGATCCAGAGAATCTACATTCGGCCTCCAACGACTGAGCAGAAAGTGTTGGAGAGGTCTGACACGCAGCCGACCTAGAGGAATGAGATCCGTCACCGAACCGCAGAGACCGATCAGCCGGAGAAAACTCCGAGCGGTCACGGACCTGGACTGGGACAGAGTCAGAGCAAAAGCTGAGAGAATCACAGCCTTGGCCTGGGGAACAGCCACCAAATTGAATTTGGTTTGGAAAGACATCCCCAGATGACAAAACGACTGAGGGGACCAGGTCCGACTTCTCCTCGTTGACTCTGAATCCTAGCGACGTGAGCAAGCTCAACAGAGTGGCGACATCCGATTCCAGTAAGGCAGCATTGGAATGCCTCTGGAGGATATCGTCCAGATATGCCGAAGTAGTCACCCTGGACTGTGTGCGATGGAACGCTATCACATGCGACATCAGTCTGGTGAATGCCCAAGGAGCCAGGTTGAGGCCGAAAGGCATGGCCTTGAACTGGTAAACTCGCCCCAGAAAAGCGAACCTGAGATACTTCCGTGACGCCCGATGCATCGGAACGTGGAAGAAAGCGTCTCGCAGGTTGATGCTGGCTGCGAAATCTCCCTGGTGAATTGATTGGCAGACCGACCTGAAAGTCTCCATGCTGAACTTGGGAGCAATGATAGACTGGTTCAGGATACTCAGATCGATAACCGGTCGGAGTCGGCCGTCCTTCTTCGGCACCAAGAACAGGCGGGAATAGAAACCCACTGACTGAATGTTCTTGATGACCTCGATCGCCCCCTTTGCCAGGAGATTGGCAATCTCCGTGGAGAAAAGTTCCCGACGTAAAACGTCTGAAGGGACTGTGGTTGGAAGAGGCACCCTTGACAGAGTGGGGTGCCGTCGGAAGGATATGTGCAGCCCGGACCGAACAACATCTAACACCCATGGATCGGATGTGATGGTGGTCCAATGTTCTGCGAACTCTGCTATCCTTCCTCCAACCTGGGACGAGTCGAGGTGAGGACCTTCATTTCGAGCCCCGACGAGGCCCGCGAGAGGAGAAACCACCTCCTCTGCTAAATGAAGAATCCTGAGACTTCCCTCGATTCTGCCGACACCTACCTTTACCCCGTGAGTAAGAAGTAGAGGCGGCAGCAGAAGGACCAGCCTTTTGCTTCACAGAGGAAGCAGAAGGGTACTTGTTAGGCTTGGAACGGTCCTTGCCTCCCCGAGAAGGCTGATCAAGCTGACGAAACAGCAGCTGATCTTTGGAATGACGTAGGACGTCATCCCGGACCGTCGACACGGAACCATGGAAAAGTTGCGGACCTGCCAAAGAAGCAGATCGAAGAGTAGCACGCTGCTCCTCGGGAAGGAATCGTCCTGTGTCCAGCACAGCGTCCAGCACAGCGTCCCTTCGAACTAATTCCAAATTAGCTGTGTTACAGGCATGCGTGTGAGTAAGGTGCATAAGCGCCTTGGACAGCACACGCAAAGGAGCCTGTACCTCGTCAAACTTATCTGGAGGCAGATAAGCAGCCAAAGCTGAGACGACGTGATCTGAGAGAGAAAGCATGCCAAGCATCTCTCTAGATAAGCCCAACGTGGACTCCAGAGTCGTCATTGGAATGACGGCAGACTTGGGCTTGGAAAGCCCGAGGGAAGTGGAGTCCTGATCCAGAACCGTCAAAGCCTGGTAGACTGACGGATTGGCGGAATCGTAGGAACGATAACGCACAGGAGGCAAAAAGGTGTCAACCCTGGTGAAGAACGAAGTCTTCAAAGCCTTGGAATTCAGCTTGGCATCCAATGCTGAAAAAGCTTCAACCACCTGTACCGACTGGCACGGTCGAAGGCGCCCAGAAGCAGGTTGCTCCATAGGCTGTTGGCGCGCGACTGATGATCGCGGCCAGGCTGACACTGTCGGCTGGTTAGCAGGTTTGAGCTCAGGCAGAAACCCAAACACAAAGTCAAGAGCCGCCCCCAAGTCCGAAGACTGCTGGCCCTCGACCTCAAGCATGTCGGACTCCTCCCCAGAGTCGGAAGACACATAGCCCATCGTGGGCAAACCAGCCGACGCCTCCCATGGTGTCGGGACACCAGAGGAATCGGAAACCGGCCTGTTTCCAATCCCGGGAGGCGGCGCCATAGGAGGCGCCTGGAAACCACCCATAGCCTCGCTGGAAGCAACAGGAAGGCTCTTAGAAAGAACCTGAGTGAGTAAGGAGAGGGCCTCCCTAAGCTCACTGCCTGTACCGACCGGTTCGACAGGGGAGCGAACCGGCAAAGTGGCTTCACCTCTGACCCTCTTAACCAGCGAAGAGTCACGATCCTCCAAAACACCCGACGCGGGACGACGGGCGGCAGCCGAAACATCTGAAGGCAGACGTATATAGGGGTACGATGCACCCCAAGGATCAAAATTGCGAGAACTCATGAGAGTCACCGCGGACCTCTGCGGGGCAGAAGGTCCAGGCTGCACAAAAGGTGTTGGTCCCCCAAAACTGGTCATATGACCAGAGTGAGTGGACGGAAACGCCACGGAGTTCATAGTGTTTCCACTACGAACATCCGAATCCAAAGACACAACTGTGGTGCTCGACGGCGAAGAGACCACAGCGATGGGCTCCGCCGGCAGCCCCTTCCAACTTCGCCGAGTTGAAGTCAGGGAAGGCTGAGGCCGATATCCCACGTCTACAGTATCGGACATTCCTGCAGTCCCCTGCAGCGAAAAGCCGAGGCCGGCTGAAACAGACAACGAAGCAGACGGACCAGCAGCAGTAGTAGATACGTCGAGAGTCGTTGAGGCTGGTGAAATAGTGGAGAGAGCACCCCGGCTCGGCTCCGAAGGAGGAGTCACAACCCTAGTGACAGCCTCAGATGTCGACTGGAGGGGGACCGTAGTCCCGGAACCAGGCATCTCTACACCAGAACACTCAATGGCTCCCGCAGTATTCACCACAGGAAAAGACTGCACATCCCCCACGGAGGAGGAATAACTCTCACCAGACAAAGTCGGCTCGGGAGGCCCCGAACGACCACGTTCTCATTTCCCGCGGGAGCGGGAGGCACAGCCACGAGAACGAACGACACGGTTTACTGACGCCCAGAAGGTGGAAGACCATGTTCCACAGACACCACACGGCCGCTCGGCCGAACACCCATTACAGGAGGAACAAGACGAAAGTACATCGTCCACATGCTTTCGCAGCAGACATTGCCCACAAGGAATTGTCCTGGGCATGATAGAGGTGAGAGGAGCAGAGAAGGTGAGATCAGAAAACAGAACACCCCCAAAGAAGAGAGAAAGGTGACAGAAACAAAGACCCCAGACGGTCGACCGGGAACCACACAACAGGAAGACTACTCTCAAAAGAAAGAAGAAACACTGTAGGAGCGGTACCCCGCTGACACCTAACTCTAACACAATTAGAAAAATTTGCAAAAAAAGCATTAACAATAATTGTGAAAAATCTAAGTCCGAACCGCGTGGCATGCGAAATTCGCGCGCGACTCGAGAGAGAGCAAATAAATATACATTATGGACATATAATAGAAAAGAGAATATAAAACACTGTTCCTGAGAATACAAAGGATACACTGTGGTATAATGAATCAGGAATCATCAAACATCGAGCTGGTGGAACACTGATAAGCGTGCAAAAACATCTCGACACGAAGCGGATTATAAAAAGAATGAGTCTTTAGAGACGGTATATGCGCACTGGCAACGGAAGTCGTGGAGTTGTACTTGGGAGAGAGCGTCCCGTACTGGGTCTGCGCCGGTTGCACTCGACCCAGTTTTGGCTTATTTTTATTGGTGCTTTTGCACCACTTTTCTTTCCCAACTTGCTTGGGAAAGACAAAAATAGAGAGTATTTTATCCGAGTTAGGGACTTCTACTGTAGTGCAAGCCTGTAGTAAACAATTGTGAGTAGGTTGATAAGAAATCAGTTCAACAATGTAGGAGGAGTCGCGTTCAAGAATCTCATTTAAAAATCCATAATAAATCTAAGTTCAGGGAAGATAACCGTGTTAAAATTTTCACAAATGAATGATTTCGGAATAT
This sequence comes from Pictodentalium vernedei, assembly GCA_031216915.1. NCBI lineage: Eukaryota > Metazoa > Mollusca > Scaphopoda > Dentaliida > Dentaliidae > Pictodentalium > Pictodentalium vernedei. The sequence goes on from CM062294.1 coordinate 102,223,511, forward strand.
GTTCACTTGCTAGTCATAATGTTTGAGAAGTTTCAACAAAATCGGTTAAATAATGTAGGAGGAGTTATGCACACATGTTCCGATGGACGTACAGGCCTTCGACAATATGGCCCCCCACTTGGGGTACAATAAATGATAAATTAATTATCACTCCTTATTTATTATCTATTGACTAAAGTGAATTTTTTGATTTGATTGGTTGATAGATGCGTGGTATGAGACCATATTCATTGAAACCCACAATACGTCCACCCAGCCACTGATAAATTCTCAATACCCAGTGGAAGCCTCATTCTGAAATCTACAAATTGTCCATACCCCATAGAAGCCACGTCATTCCAGTTTTACAGTGTACATGTATTATATTTTAATTTTTTATCTCCAAAATATAGCTCATGACACCTTATTGGAATGAGCTTGTCGAGTACCCTCCAATGTGGGGTTCATAAGCTATGTTTTTGAGACAAAAAAGAAAAAAAAAATTCAATAATTTTTTTATACTAGTCATATCGGCATATTTTCACAAAAACTCTTTTGCACAAAAATTCCACAGAAACCTGTATGGCTCAACAATGGAAGATAAAAGATCTCATGCTGTGTGTGTTCACACATGAAATAGATTGTACTTCTAAAACGGAAAGTCAATAGATAAATTTGTTACCCCCGTGTCTGATCACGTGATACAGGTTTTTACCTACCCGAAGCCAGCCGTATCCCATGAGGCCAAAGGCCTCATGGGATACGGCTGGCTTCGGGTAGGTAAAAACCCATACCACGTGATCAGACACAGGGTAAGTAATAATCTTACCTGAAGAATATTCACAACCTCATTGGCAATACAGTAAATCCAAATAACAGCAACTACAAATCCCAAAAATGAAAATACCTGAAAAAGAATGGAGGAATTTCAGTGTAAGCTGCAAACAGAACTTTGATAAGCAGTAACCAAAATGTACAAAATATATCCAAAATATTATTTAACCCCTTTAGCAAATGTAACTTACATAACCTTTCATGCTACTCACAAAAATTTGTGTTCACATTTTATTATTGTTTTTTCCATTTTATCCACAAAAACAAAGCTTTATTTTAACCCTTTACCTGACACGAAAAGCAGACGACACTTGCAAACAGAATTCTTGAATAACTAATTTATATCATTTTTTGTCTCAAAAACATAGGTGATGACCCCCCATTGGAATGAGCTCGATGAGCTCATTCCAAAGAGGAGTCATAAGCTATGTTTTTGAGACAAAGATATGAAAAAATACTGAAAATTAAATATGGTGATTTTTGTGAATAGCACTGGCCGACAATGGCAGATACAAAGAGGGGGGGGGGGGGGGGGGTTCCCCCCCCCCCCACCCCCTTTAGCTTGTGTTTGTCTTGCAAGTAGGGCGTAGCCAAGATTTTCATTTGTGGACAATACATGAATTGAAGGGGGGGGGGGGGGGGGGAATACGCGATATGTGGAACGCATATCCAGACGGTTGAAGGTTTGGGGGAGGGGGTAACAGGAGCATAGTCCTCTCCTGTTGGTAGGGGTCCAGGGGACTTGGCCCGAGGAAATTTTGAAATTTCGATGCACTAAGATAGATTCTGGAGCCCCTCAGGATGTTTTATTGTGTTCAGCTGTGCCTCTAAATAGATAGAAATTCACAAGTATTATATCTATCCAACGTCCAAATAACAACTGACATGGGATTGTTTTAGTTAACCCTGCCAAACTTTTAGGGGGCTCAGGGTTGTAATTCCTGGGGGGGGGGGGGGGGGGGGGGGGGGGGGCAGGGGACTCAATAATAATAATTTTTCACCCACCGACATTTTTCAAAGCATAGGCCTATTAATGAAGAAACGATTGATGAATTTTTACTCGCTTAGTCTAAATTAATTTCAAAAGTTTCTATTACCCCTAGCACACTGGAGATAGAATATCAAATTTCTAAATCCAGAGAGGCCACCAGAATGCACCATTTGATAGTCAATTTAAAAAATGTTTAGTGTGGAGAACTCAATTCCCCACAAACTCTTCTCATCCAACAAGAGCTATATGCACATGGCATTTGATAGCTCGATTTTTAAACTTTCTTGGGGTGTGGTGGGGGGACAACCCCATCCCCCAAACCGTTCTCATCCAACAAGTGCCATAGGCACGAGTTGGATGAGGAGGGTTTGGGGTAGGGTTCTCCCATTAAAAAATTCTGGGCCCTTTTTAAAATAAAAAGTAAGGGGAAATATACCCTGGAGGCTGTTACAACCGATAATGTTACAATGCTGCATAATGTTACCTCAACGCATAATGCTACAAAAAATGTAGTAAACAACCGATAATGTTATAAACTCCGCATAATATTATAACTTTTTTCAACCTGTTATGTTATAAAAATCGACGCATAATGTTATAACTTTTTTCAACCCGTTATGTTACAACAAATTAACCAATAATGTTATAACTTCAAATAAACATGTCTTTGGTAATTTATACTGTCATGGCATCAGTTTCAGGTGGAGACCGTCAGTCTGTATTTGAGGGAACTCTTCAGTTCCCAGTGTAGAATTGGACCATTTTGACTTTAAATAATATATGCCATTATTGTAATAAAACCATTTCTGTGATAAATTACGCGTCCAGTATATGGTCGGACATTAGGTAAGGATACTGTCCTATATTTTAAGGATACTAAACCCACGGAATCCCCCTTTTCGTCGTATGAAGCAATGAAAGCTATGAAAATGAGCACGATGCACACAAAATCATACGTCTCAAAATGAAAGCTATGAGCGCAATGAGTATCTCTTCATATGTCTCATACCCTCATTAAGGATACTATCCTACTTTTATTTGGTAGTGTTTTCGGGAGTGTTTGGGTCAGTTTTCTAAAGATTTTCGGGTTGTTTGGATTAAATCGATATCTGTTGTCGGGTTGTTAGGGGTGAGACGGAGCATGTGTCCCCATAACAACACGCGCTGTGCATAAGCACTCCTACCACCTATTATCATGATAATGACATCACAACATGGCCACCCACGTGCACTTTTATGACAATCCAACATGACCACTCAGTCACGTGACATGACGTCACTCCCGGGGTCCTGTCCCGGGGTCCTACAAAATGGCTCATTTTCAACATACATAACTACTCAACACCATCACCAACACTGCCACAACATCAACACAACTCCTCCTCCACAACCTCCTCCTTCTCCCTATACTGCCTGTTCTAGTGATTCCGCCTTTTCCAGAACCTGTAATCCCAAATTCATCACTTCCACTTCTTCCATCATCTCCACCATCTATATTATCATACCGTCTAGCACTACTCCCTTATAGCATTCTCAGATAGCCTCTCTGCACTATCACCCTGATGTACTAATCCATGACCTTCTCTCTTTCTCAGCCTTATCTCTTTCAATCCTCCTAAACCCCATTCCTCTTCCTACCCAGTCTCGCATCTTATTCTTGTTCCTCGCGACACTACCAACCCGCCACATCCACCAAATGTACCTCGCCCCATCCAACTTTTTGACCTCTTTTAACTCCACCTCATTTTTGTTCAATGTTAGTTGTTAAAATATGAATTAATGAACAATAAGATATTCTTATGAGAAGAAATATGCGACAAATGAGTTTTAGATGCCCAAAACAAGGAGAAACAGAGGCATTTGCCTATCCCCAAAGGCATCAGGGGACAATGGTACACTACATTTCTGGAAGCGAAGACTACGCATGTTGGTAAAGGTACAAACCAGATAAAATAGCACCCCTCCCCCAGCACCCCCGCCTTCACCATGTTGGGCACTGGATGATAATGGTAATGATGTCACACGATTGAGTTACCGGGATAATCCGCGTCTAATGCCGTCTATGTAACGTGACTAGGTCATTCTATGATAAATCCCCAGGAGTTGGGGGGGAGGGGTGCGGGTGGGGCGAGGGGGGGGGGGGTTTGTCTCCTCGCCTTAACCAGAGCAGAAACCTTTAGTATAAATAGTACATACCTTTATGCGGCAATAAATGGTAAGTGGTAAAGCCCATCTACAATAGCTGTAACTGGAATTAGTATACAGAAGTTATAACATTATCGGTTAATTTGTTGTAACAAAACAGGTTGAAAAAAGTTATAACATTATGCGTCGATTTTTATAACATAACGGTGTTGAAAAAAGTTATAACATTATGCGGAGTTTATAACATTATCGGTTGTTTACTACATTTTTTGCAACATTATGTGTTGGTGTAACATTATGAGGCGTTGTAACATTATCGGTTGTAACAGAGGCCACCAGAATGTGCCATATGATACCTCAATTTGAAAATTTTCATGGTGAAGGACACCCCAAACCCTTCTCATCCAACGAGTGCCGTTGGCATGAATTGGATGAGGAGGGCAAGGGGGAGGATTATCCTGTTAAAGAAATCTGGGCCCATATTTTTAAATAAAAAGTAAGGGAAATTATACCCTAGATGCCGCCAACATGCACCATTTGATGAAACAATTTGAAATTTTTGGGGGAAAGAATCCCCCCACCCACCCCTCCTCATCCAACTCGTGCACGGCACTCATTGCAGATGCCTTTAGCATCTGCCAATACCCAACCAAGATGTAGCCCCCCCCCCCCCACCTTTTCCAAATTTTCTAATTCTGTCTTGAACGTATGACATAATTTGAAATTCTGAAACATGCTGTTTAAAAAGTGTTAATTAACCGTTCAAAAATTCAAGAGGATTTCCACCCCCAGAATTCCCCATTCGGTCGCTCATTTCCAAAAATTTTCTGAGGGGAGAACCCCCCGCAGAACCCCCTACAAAAGCTTGTGCCTTCGGCACTCGCAGAAGATGCATTTGCACGATTCCCTCCCCCCCCCCCCTGCACCCCTTTGAGAATTTCTGTATCCGCCACTGCTGGCCGGTAAGGGGTTAATGTAGGATCATCACCTATGTTTTGGTACAAAAAAATAAAATTTTTAGTTATTCAAGAATTGCTCTTTCAAAGTGTCTCCTGATATTAGTGTTGGGTAAAGGGTTAACCCTTTACCCAATGCACATGATATGAAAATTTATTATTTTAATTAGAGCTTTTTTTTAAATTTTTAAAAAAATTTAAAAAAACCCATATCAGGTGACCCTTCATTGGAATGCACTTGATGAGCTCATTCCAATGAGGGGGTCACATGATATGGTTTTATTGAAATATTTTGAAAAATATATTTTTTTCAACTGCTCAATTTGCAAAATTACGAGGGCTGATGCAGCTGTTTCGTTGGGTAAAGGGTTAAATAATATGTCTTCTTTAACAATTGGTTCTTTTGTGTATTCTGTATATATTTTTATATTGTCTTTGGAATCTTCTATTTATTTATTTATTTATTTATTTATTTATTTATTTATTTATTTATTTAATGTCTGTGACATAGGTATGAAGTCAAGGTTAGCCAATTTCCATGCAGTATTCATGCTGACGGGTGACAATTTAGCCAAATGCACAAAAAATTTTTACCAAAAAAATCTTCATTGGTTAAAATCTAAAAGAGTTTCCAAAAGAGTTTCTTTTACTTGTAAAGGAAAGACATTGCGGCAGTGAAGAGAATGATCAATGACAAAACCGAACAAAAGGCCCCAGAGGGCCTTAGGGCGCTCACCTGACATGGTAGTCTAAATATCAAACAGGGACTTGACTTGAATAAGCTGCATACGCCCCTCCTCCTAAGAAAAGCATATACCAACTAGATGAAGCGATTGTGCCCACACAATACATAGGATTTTCCTTCTATTTTCAGTTCCTGCACTTTTATGTCCCAAAATTGAGATAGCATAAAAAACAGATTTTTTTTTATTTTTGTTCGGAAAGTCCCAAACAAAATTTTTTCAGACTAAAATCTTTTTTCTTCTTCTTAAAATGGACCAAAATGCATAAAAAACTAAAAAACTAATTTCCGGATTTTGGTCCAAAATTTTCCAAGTCTCACCTGGACCCCAAATTTTCAGTGTAAAATTTTTTTTTTTTTGTCTTAAAATTGACCAAAATGCATAAAAAACCAAAACACTAATTTCTGGATTTTGGTCCAAAATTTTCCAAGGCCTCCAAATTTTCAGTGTAAAAATTTTTTATTTTTTTTGTCTTGAAATTGACCAAAACGCATAAAAAACAAAAAAACTAATTTCTGGATTTTTGTCCCAAATTTCTAAGTCTGGACTGGGACCCCAAATTTTCAGCCCAAATATGAACCCAGGGATTTGGCTTGAACAAACTTGAATCTCACCTCCCTAAGCATGCTGCATACCAAATATCAAAAGATTCCTATTGCCAGATCAGAAGAAGAAGATTTTTAAAGAATACTCCTCATACTGCACTAATTTAAACATTTGGGCTCCCATAGAAAGCCCAAATATGGACCCAGGGAATTGATTTAAATAAACATGTGAAACAATATTCCAAAGATGTTACATCTGAAATTTGAAAGCTTTTGGAGCAGTGGTTTGGGAGAAAAGTAGTGTTAAATGTTTTTCCCATAACCCACAGTGTTAAAAAATGCTGACTCAGCACTTTTTCAAAGTCCCCAAAAAGTACCCCATGATGAAAGCGATAGAAATTTTTTTTGACCATTCCATTCTGTTGGTCCCAAAGAAGCTTCACACCAAATAAGAATTCTCAGTGCCGTGTAGTTTTGGAGAAATGGGCGTTTTAATTTTTTTCTATTTTTAGCTCCTGCGGTTCCCATGGGGCGACGGGAAAAAAAATTTGGGGATAAATTAAGTACTTATGACCCAATCAATATGCCCTCATATCAAATTTGGTTCAAATCTGCCTTTCGGTTTGGAAAATAGAAATTTTGGGCTTGGCGAAAATTCTTGCCACTCCCATAACGAAAGCAAATACCGCTCCTCGAACTTCTCTTGAACAAATCTGAGTCTACACCTCAAAAGGAAGCTGCACACCAAATATCAAGTCTCTGCAACTGCTGGCTCATGAGAAGAATATTTTGTAAGATTTAAGCACACTGTTTGGGCGTGGCCCTACCGAGGGGCGGGTCAACTTGATTTGAACAAACTTGAATTCACATATGACAGGGGACATGCACAGCAAATTTTGCTGAATTTGGTCCAGCAGTTCGTGAGAAGAAGTCGATAATGTAAAGTTAACGACGAACGGAAAGCGATCAGTTAAGCTCCCCTTGAGCTCCACTCAGGTGAGATAAAAAATTATGTTATTACTTCTTTTGCCAATAAGTGTTGGAAATTGTGTTTGGACAAACTTTCAATGTTAATTGCCAGTGAGTGGTAATGAGGCATGTTTTTGATTTCAGGTATATGCACTGACATCATCCAGACCATCAACTGAATCAGTGACATAGATATAACTTTGATGACCGACCTTTTTGCCTACCGATGATTTAATCAAAACTTTTGTGTTCTGTCAAGTTTTTTCCAAACCATTAACTGAATCAGTGACATAGATATAACTTTGGTGACCGACCTTTTTCGACTACCAAGGATTCAATCAAAACTTTTGTGTTCTGTCAAGTTTTTTCTGTAGCCAATTGTCCTGTCCGTTGACTCTTGAAATAATTGCCAGTTCATTTTACAAATTTCGATTGAGTTATCTGGATCAGACAACAAAGTACACCACCTCCACCCATTTTAGTACCAAAACATTTTGTTTGGGACTATAATATCCAGAATGACTAACAAGAGGTATGCCTGGGCATAATACGCCAGGTAGGCTTTTTCAAATTGTACATCCCCACTGTTTTCATCCAACAAACAAGAGGCCTGCATCACCAAGCAAAGCTAATCTCCCCGCAACCCCCAATTCAGGGGGAGGGGGCATAGGTGTTTTTTTTCCAGCATAAAATCAGGCCAAACCCATCTTGGAGAAAAAAAAATTGCGGCCTAATTGACCGGGGGTGGGTGTGTCATAGAAGTCAATTTTTTCTGCATGTAATCACTCAAAATCCTTCAAAATGGATTTTGGAGGAAAGAAAAAAAATTGTCTAATGGGGTGGGGGGTGGGGGGATGGAGTCAAATTATTAAAAAAAAAAAGAAAGAAAAATTGCTTGAAATACTTTAAATATTTATTTATTTATTGGTGTTTAAGGTCACATATTTCTGCACAATGGCTAATCATGACCACGACAGTTTTACGGGTGGAGGAAGCCGGAGTACCCGGAGAGAACCACCGAGCAATGGCGAGCAACTGTCAGCTTCCGAACATACTAACTCCACACAAGCAGCGTTAGCATTGGTTGAAGACAGGTGCACCATCGACGTGCAGTACACCTTAGTACACAGCATCACCGTGCCCCCCACATGGGCAATGGGGATGAAGTGTCTTGCCCAAGGACACAACGCGGTTGCCGCAGGTGGGATTCAAATCGAGGACCTCTCGGCTTGCAGGCTGCACCTCTACCAACTGAGCCACCGTGCCCCCCCGAAATACTTTAAAATGAATTTTGGAGCAAGAATTATTTTTTAACATGCTTAACTAACCTGGGATAAGGGGGTAAGGAGGGATTTAATTATTATTTTTTTTTTGCATAAAATCACTCTAATGCTGGCAAAATGCATCTTAGATTACCCACCCCCCCCCCTAAAAAAAAAAAAAATTGGGGAGGGGGGCTGAATGGAGGTGGGGGGGGGGGGGTGTTCACAGGAGTCAAATTTTTATATTTCCCATATAAATTCTAAATCCTTCAAAATGCATTTTGAAACAAAAAAAAAACAGACTTGACATAATATTTTTTTAACAAAGGGCAATAACTCCCATAATTTTCTTCAGACAGTGGTGGTTTCTGAACCTGATGTAGACATTGTTGCTACAGAGACATTTGCTAAAAAGAAGTGAAATCCGGTTACTATTGTGAAAGTTAATCCATAAACAAGCATTACAAAATATTTTTTTTAAGAAAGGGCAATAACCCTGACAATGTTCATCGGATAATGGTGGCCATTGAATTTGAGGTAGACATTGCTCCTAAAGAGATATATACCACAAGAAACCGAAATTCGGTTACTAATGTTTAAGTTATTCCATAAACAAGTATTACATGATATTTTTAACAAATGGCAATAACTCCCATAATCTTCATCGGATATTGGTGGTCATCAAACTTGACATAGACACTGTTGCTGTAGATAGATATACTGAAAAGATTTGAAGTCCGATATGCTATAAACAAAGTTTGGACAGATGGCTGGCTGGATGGATGGAGGGATGAGTGGGTGGGTGGGTGGATGGATGGACGGACGCACACACAGATGGATGGACAGACCCTGACCTGTAGTTTGGTATAATTGAGTTACATACCAAATTTGGTTGAGGTGAAATAAGCAAAACTAAAGTTATCGTCCAGTAACCAGAATGTTGGCAGAAATAAGCAATTTCTAAGTTGAAAAGGCTCATAACACTTCTAAAAATCATCGGATCAAACTCCAATTCGAACTTAACCTTCATTTTGATATAACTGAGGCACAAACCAAGCTTGGTCCTGGTCTATAAATCCAAACTCAAGTTATCATCTGGAAACAGATATTTTTATGGATCAACAGACCAATCACATAGTACAATCGTTTTTTCAAACAGGTGTATAAAAATGTGGCACCAGACAGTTTAGGTGCAGCATGAACACCGCTTCCACTCCAGGCATTAGTTTCGTGGCCTATTTTACCAGTAAAACAGAACTTGCTTACTTTAGTAAACAATCACTGCTCCACATCCAGGGGGCACTTTACACTGGAAGCGTAATGTTCTTATTATTTCCGGTGGAACTATTTTCAAGTAGAACTGACAATTCAACTTTTTATATCTTGTTTGACATAGCTCAATGACCTGTGTCAAACAAAAACATAATCAGCTAAATCAATTTTTGCATTCTCAAAAAAATGTTTCTACTGGAATCCACTGCTTGTATATAAAGTTTTCAAAACAAAAAAGAAGAGTACAAGCAAATCACAACATTCTTTTCAAGTACCTTAACTCCTGCTGAGTGTTATAATTTCTCATGAACTCAAGTCATGGCTGCTATAAAGCAGCCATGTCTTGATTTGATGAAAAATTCAACAGTCTACCATCAACTAGAGGTACTGTGAGAAAGCTCACAAAGTGATACCCCCCACACCTGAAATGTATAAGTTAGATTATCTCCCCTTGGAAATGTCAGAACGGAATTATATTGCTTCATGCACATCTTCATATGGAGTTCTTCCATTGTGTAAAGTTTCATGAAAATTCTTCAAACGGTTTAGGAGGAGTTGCGCTTATAAGGATGGACAGATGGACGGACAGACAGGGTGATTCCTATATACTCCCCCCCCCCCCCCAACTTTGTATGTGGGGGGGGGGGGGGAGGTATAAAAAATCATTGATAAAGGAATACTATTCATACAGATTTATTTCATCAACACAAGCCTGAATTGTACTTCTAGTAGGCAACAGGGTTTTTGTACTGGCAGGACAATCCGCCTGCAACAGGCCGAACATTAAGATCCTGTTTGGTTCACAATTCATTCAGAAGTACTTTCTGGTGGCCGAGTGGATACGTGCGCTGGTCTCTCAGGCCAGAGGTCCCAGGATTAATCCCCAGACGGGGAAAGTTCTCGAGGTGTCCGAACACTCTCTGTCAGTATGAATTGTGGGGTTGATGGTGTCACAGCGTACTGTCCTATTGGGTGGGGATGAAAAATGGCTGTCCTCTGACAGTGGCTGAAAACTCTGTGCAGGCTAAAAATCTCTTCGTAGTATTCGAGAAGAGCGAGGCCACGAAGTTGTCGCTACTAAGGTCATCCCAAACACCTGTGCCATTGGGTCAAGGAGAGGCGTTAATATAAGTTGCATAACTTGTTCGCCAATCCTTGTAAAACAAATAAGATTAAATAAGAAGTACTTTCAGGGCCTTGAAAATTTAATTCTGAACTCCAGAACTTTCAAAGACACGCAGCTAATTTGTAAGAACTGAACCACTGAAAAGATCTTGTAGTTGTATAACCAATACTCTAACATGAACAGATGAGACTTGCAAAAAATATTTGTGAATCGCTAAAAGTTTCCATTTTTGGCCTCAAAAACATAGTTTATGACACCTCATTGGAATGATTTCAATGTCTTTGTTTAGAAATAATATTTGAAAAAAATAATAAAATATGAATCTTGAGTTGTGAAGAGTGCTGGCCCTTTATGGCTGTAAAGTTATATCCGACTGTATGATGGCTAAATTGATAAAAATCATACTTACTGGATGATAAACTGGAGGTTCATTAGTTTTGGTAGTTAGCATAACTATCACAGCCAGAATTACACCTACAATCAATGCCAGAGCCCACATTGGGAACACACCACCTAGTTTTTTAAATCCAACTGAAAAAGAAAATATATTTTTGCTATAAACATTTTGTTTTAATAATTTATCCGCCACAGTTTACGGATGACATTGTTGTTGATCATGATACCCAAAGAAATGAAAGTGTCAGTGACACTGTAGCTTAACTTGTCTGTGTGTTGTGTTTGATGAAAAGGATAATGTTCAATGTTTATGAAAGGATTATGAAACAAGTGTCTGACCACCGAGGTGGTATTAGTCCCCTACGGTGCTTTTGTGACATAACATAAGGTGTTTTTGTCACAGAAGACACTAGAGTATATCAGCATCTTGGATTTTGAAAAAAAAATATTGAGCGTGCATAATCCCCTCACAACCCTTTATCCAAGTACCATATATGAAAGGCGTAGCTTGAACCACGTTGGAGGGAGGGATGGTAACATAAAATAGAGAAAAAAGCTTAAAAAACACAACAAAAATGGCCGCCATGCTGCCATCTTGGATTTTGAAAAAATAAATATTGACTGTGTATCATCCCTTCAGAACCATTTATCCATGTACCAAATATGAAAGGTGTAGCTTGAAGCATGTTGGAGGGAGAGGTGGTAACATAAAAACAGACAGACGGACAGACGGACAGACAGACAGATGTTAGATTTTGAAAAAAAAAATATTGAGCGTGCATAATCCCCTCATAACCCCTTTATCCATGTACCATATATGAAAAGTGTAGCTTGAACCATGTTGGAGGGAGCAGTGGTAACATAAAATAGAGAAAAAAGCTTAAAAAACACAACAGAAATGGTTGACATGGCGCCATCTGGAATTTTGAAAAAAAAAAATTGAACGTGCAACATCCCATTACAACCCTCTATCCATGTGCCAGATATAAAAAGTGTAGCTTGAACCACGTTGGAGTGAGGGGTGGTAACATAAAATAGAGAAAAAAGCTTAAAAAAACACAACAAAAATGGCCGCCATCTTAGATTTTGGAAAAAAAATATTGAACATGCATCATCCCCTCCCAACCCTCTATCCATGTGCCAAATATGCAAAGTGTAGCTTGAACCATGTTGGTGGAAGGGGTGGTAACATGAAGATAGAGAAAAAAAGCCTAAAAAACACAACAAAAATGGCCCCCATTCCGCCATCTTGGATTTTGAAAAAAAAAATTTGAGCGTGCATCATCCCCTCAGATCCATTTATCCATGTACCAAATATGAAAGGTGTAGCTTAAAGAATGTTGGAGGGAGAGGTGGTAACATAAAAAACAGACAGACAGACAGACGGACAGACAAACGGACGGATGGAAAGCAATCCAATAGTCCCCTTACAGTTCCCGTAGGGGACTAATAAGACAAGAATAGTGATAATTGGGAATATGTTAATTTCTGTTCAATGTATACTATGTTTTTAATAAAAATGAAAGTGTCAATGACACTGTAGCTCAACTTGTCAAGATAAAGACATGCATGTGTAGTATGTGACACAGCAATGACAAACATCTAGGTAATGACCTGATAACAAAGGTACATATAAAGTATTGTAACGGTCTGTACATAAATACTGACCGTTGCCTGTAACAAATGGAAAAGGTAAAGTATTGTAAAGGTGGGTAACAGACAGATGCTAAACTAGAAAAGAAAACTTTGAGTCCCAGAGTGGGTCTGACTGAACCCCAAAATAGTTGTTCTCATAGCACAGTGATAACAAAGGCATCCCAAAACACACTTGTTCCTGTCCCAAGGTAAAAACAAAGGTACCCAAGAAGTTTTGTGAAGATCAATTCATAAATACGAGCTGTATAGAACTTGTGACAAAAAACTGATTGGACCTAATTTTGGTACAAAATGGCCACTGGTAGCCATCTTGAATTTTGGACAGTACCCAGAAACACTCATTCTCGTCCCAAGGTGATAACAAAGGTACCCAAGAAGTTTTGTGAAGATCGGTTCATAAATACAGCCTCTACCCTGAGCCGTATTGACATGTGTGCTCACATTGTGTAAGTAGCACTGAATAAATCAAAGTTCATCTAATTTGCATAATTTCTGCATGAAAAAAAAACCCCTTACAATATGTGATGTATTCCATTTTACTAAACATTCATACAAAAATTTATTCAAATTAGAACTTTCATACAGAAGTTCTGTACAAAAGACTGATTGCACTAATTTTGATACAAAATGGCTGCTGGTGGCCATCTTGAATTTCGGACCACACCCAAAAACACTCGCTCTCATCCCACGGTGATAACAAAGGTACCCAAGAAGTTTCGTAAGGATTGGTTCATAAATATGGCCTCTAGTCTGAGCTGTATAGAAGTTGTGTACAAAAAACTGATTAGACCTAATTTTGGTACAAAATGGCCACTGGCAGCCATCTTGAATTTTAGACCGTAACCAGAAACACTCATTCTCGTCCCAAGGTGATAACAAAGGTACCCAAGACATTTCGTGAAGATGAGTTCATAAATACAGACTCTAGTCTGAGCCATATTGACATGTGTACTTACTGTGTGTAAGTCGCACTGAAAAAATCAAAGTTCATCTAATTTGCATAATTTCTGCACGAGAAAAAACCCCGTATTATATGTGATGTATCTCATGGTACTAAACATTCACACAAAAAATTATTCAAATCAGCACTTTCATATGGAAGTTCTGTGCAAAAATCTGATTGCACCTAATTTTGTACAAAATGGCTGCCATCGGCCATCTTGAATTTCGGACCGGACCCCAAAACACTCGTTCTCGTCCCACGGAGATACCAAAGGTACCCAAGAAGTTTCGTAAAGATCGGTTCATAAATACGGCCTCTAGCCCGAGCTGTATTGGCATTTGCACTTACAGTGCTGAAAGTAACACCAAAAACATCAAAATTAGTCTAATTTGCACAATTTACGCACGAGAAAAAAACCCGTATTATATGTGATGTATCCCATGGTACTAAACATTCATACAAATGAAAGTGTCAATGACACTGTAGCTCAACTTGTCAAGACAAAGACATGTACATGTATAGTATGTGACACAGCAATGACAAACATCTAGGTAATGACCTGATAACAAAGGTACATATAAAGTATTGTAACGGTCTGTACATAAATACTGACCGTTGCCTGTAACAAATGTATAGGTAAAGTATTGTAAAGGTGGGTGACAGTCAGATGCTGAACTAGAAAAAATCTTTGAGTCCCAGAGTGGGTCTGACTGAACCCCAAAATATTTGTTCTCATAGCACAGTGATAACAAAGGCACCCCAAAACACACTCGTTCCTGTCCCAAGGTGAAAACAAAAGTACTCAAGAAGTTTTGTGAAGATCAGTTCATAAATACGAGCTGTATAGAACTTGTGACAAAAAACTGATTGGACCTAATTTCGGTACAAAATGGCCACTGGCAGCCATCTTGAATTTTGGACCGTACCCAGAAACACTCATTCTCATCCCAAGGAGATAACAAAGGTACCCAAGAAGTTTTGTGAAGATCGGTTCATAAATACAGCCTCTACCCTGAGCCGTATTGACATGTGTGCTTACATTGTGTAAGTTGCACTGAATAAATCAAAGTTCAACTAATTTGCATAATTTCTGCACGAAAAAAAACCCCTTACAATATGTGATGTATTCCATGTTACTAAACATTCATACAAAAATTTATTAAAATCAGAACTTTCATACAGAAGTTCTATACAAAAGACTGATTGCACTAATTTTGGTACAAAATGGCTGCTGGTGGCCATCTTGAATTTCGGACCACACCCCAAAACACTCGCTCTCATCCCACGGTGATAACAAAGGTACCCAAGAAGTTTCGTAAAGATTGGTTCATAAATATGGCCTCTAGTCTGAGCTGTATAGAAGTTCTGTACAAAAAACTGATTAGACCTAATTTCGGTACAAAATGGCCACTGGCAGCCATCTTGAATTTTAGATCGCACCCAGAAACACTCGTTCTCGTCCCAAGGTGATAACAAAGGTACCCAAGACATTTCGTGAAGATCAGTTCATAAATACAGACTCTAGTCTGAGCCGTATTGACATGTGTACTTACTGTGTGTAAGTCGCACTGAAAAAATCAAAGTTCATCTAATTTGCATAATTTCTGCACGAGAAAAAACCCGTATTATATGTGATGCATCCCATGGTACTAAACATTCACACAAAAAAATTATTCAAATCAGGGCTTTCATATGGAAGTTCTGTGCAAAAATCTGATTGCACCTAATTTTGTACAAAATGGCTGCCATCGGCCATCTTGAATTTCGGACCGGACCCCAAAACACTCGTTCTCGTCCCACGGTGATACCAAAGGTACCCCAGAAGTTTCGTAAAGATCGGTTCATAAATACGGCATCTAGCCCGAGCCGTATTGGCATTTGCACTTACAGTGCTGAAAGTAACCCCAAAAAACATCAAAATTAGTCTAATTTGCACAATTTACGTACGAGAAAAAAACCCGTATTATATGTGATGTATCCCATGGTACTAAACATTCATACAAAAAATTATTCAAATCAGAGCTTTCATATGGAAGTTCTGTACAAAAAACAGATTTCTGCATCGTCGGTACAAAATGACAGCTGTCAGCCATCTTGAATTTCGGACCGCACCCAAAAACACTCGTTCTCGTCCCACGGTCATAACAAAGGTACCCAAGAAGTTTCGTAAAGATCGGTTCATAAATACGGCCTCTAGCCCGAGCCATAGCAGCTTGGCACTTACAGCTCTGAAAGTAACACTAAATAAATCAAAGTCAGTCTAATTTGCATAATTTAAGCACGAGAAAAAAACCCGTATTATATGTGATGTATCCCATGGTACTAAACATTTATACAAAACTTTATTCAAATCAGAACTTTCATACAGAAGTTCTGTACAAAAAAATGATTTTTGCATCATCGGTACAAAATGGCCACTGGCAGCCATCTTGAATTTCGGACCACACCTAAAAACACTCGTTCCCGTCCCAGGGTCATAACAAAGGTACACAAGAAGTTTCGTAAAGATCGGTTCATAAATACGACCTCTAGCCCGAGCCATAGCCAATTGTTGACGTACGGACAGACGGACAGATGGACAGATGGACAGATGGACGGACGGACGGACAGACAGACGGACGTCGGGCCATGACAATAGCTCAAATTTGACTTCGTCAAAGTTGAGCTAAAAATTATTCAAATCAGAGCTTTCATATGGAAGTTCTGTACAAAAAACAGATTTCTGCATCATCGGTACAAAATGGTGGCTGGCAGCCATCTTGAATTTCGGACCGCACCCAAAAACACTCGTTCTCGTCCCACAGTCATAACAAAGGTACCCAAGAAGTTTCGTAAAGATCGGTTCATAAATATGGCCTCTAGCCCGAGCCATAGCAGCTTGGCACTTCCAGCTCTGAAAGTAACACTAAATAAATCAAAGTCAGTCTAATTTGCATAATTTACGCACGAGAAAAAAGCCCGTATTATATGTGATGTATCCCATGGTACTAAACATTTATACAAAACTTTATTCAAATCAGAACTTTCATACAGAAGTTCTGTACAAAAAACTGATTTTTGCATCATCGGTACAAAATGGCCGCTGGCAGCCATCTTGAATTTCGGACCACACCTAAAAACACTCGTTCCCGTCCCAGGGTCATAACAAAGGTACACAAGAAGTTTCGTAAAGATCGGTTCATAAATACGACCTCTAGCCCGAGCCATAGCCAATTGTTGACGTACGGACAGACGGACAGACGGACGACGGGCCATGACAATAGCTCAAATTTGACTTCGTCAAAGTTGAGCTAATAATATGAGGTGTACACTGTACTAAAGGGCGGAGGGGTGGGTTAATATGACCTCACAGTTAATGTATGTGGCCCTCACAGTTAACGCATGTCAATGAAAGTTACCAAGTTACAGTGAAATTATTCCAAAACGAGTCAACCTATCAAGTTACATTGAAATCCCTTCATAAATATGGCCTGTAGACTGTGCTAAAGGTTTTCGGGCTTCAGGCCTGTGTAGCCATGACTTGTTGGCAGATTACTACTAAAAGAGGACATCCTCATATCGACATTATACTGAGTTATTCTACTAAGTTACAATGAGATCCCTTCACAAATACGACCTGTAGTCTGTATTAAAGTTTTTCGGGTTTTGGGCTCAGGCAGCCATCATGGTTGAATGGTTGAGACCAAAAGGGGATGTTGTCATCTGGGCATCATCTGGAGTGATCCTACGAAGTTACAATGAAATCCCTTCATAAATATGACTTGTAGACTGTGCTCAAGGTTTTCGGGCTTCGGGCCCCTGAAGCTGGTACAGTTGACCAATCGCGACCAAAAGTGGATGTCATCATCTAGGCATTATATGGAGTCAACCTAACAAGTTACAATGAAATCCTTACATAAATACAACCTACAGACTGTGATAAAGGTTTTAGGGTTTTGGGCTCGGACAGCCATCAAGGCTGAATGATTACGACTAAAAGGGGACGTTCTCATCTAGACATTATTTGGAGTCATCCTATCAAGTTACAATGAAATCCCTTCATAAATATGATCTGTAGACTGTGCTAAAGGTTTTTGGGCTTCGGGCCCCTGTAGCCGGCACAGTTGCCCAATCACGTCCATAAGGGGACGTTCTCATCTAGACATTACATGAAGTCAACCTACCAAGTTACAGTGAAATCCCTTCACAAATATGATCGGTAGACTGTGCTCAAGGTTTTCGGGCTTGGGCAGCCATCATGGTTGAATGATTGCAACCAAAAGGAAAATTCTCATCTGGGCATAATCTGGAGTGATCCTACGAAGTTACAATGAAATCCTTTCATAAATATGACCTGAAGACTGTGCACAAGGTTTTCCGGCTTCAGGCACCTGTAGCCGTCACAGTTGACCAATCTCGACCAAAAGGGGATGTCAACATCTAGGCATTATATGGAGTCAACCTAACAAGTTACAATCAAATCCTTCCATAAATACGACCTATAGACTATGTTGTTGGGCGTGGGCAGCCATCAAGGCTGAATGACCATGACCAAAAGGGGACGTTCTCATCTAGACATTATTTGGAGTCATCCTACCAAGTTACAATGAAATCCCTTTATAAATATGACCTGCACACTGTGCTAAAGGTTTTGGGGCTTATGGGAACCTGTAGCTGTCACAGTTGCCCAATCACGTCCAAAAGGGGACATCCTCATCTAGACATTATATGAAGTCAGCCTACCAGGCTAGAATGAAATCCCTTCATAAATATGACCTGTAGACTGTGCTAAAGGTTTTCCGGCTTCGGGCTCGGTCTGCCATCATGGTTGAATGGTCACAACCAAAAGGGGACATTCTCATCTGGGCGTCATCTGGAGTGATCCTACGAAGTTACAATGAAATCCCTTCATAAATATGACCTGTAGACTGTGCTCAAGGTTTTCAGGCTTCGGGCACCTGTAGCCGTCACAGTTGACCAATCATGACCAAAAGGGGATGTCATCATGTAGACATTATATGGAGTCAACCTAACAAGTTACAATGAAATTCTTCCATAAATACGACCTATAGACAATGCTAAAGGTTTTTGGGCTTGGGCAGCCATAAAGGCTGAATGATCGCGACCAAAAGGGGACGTTCTCATCTAGACATTATTTGGAGTCATCCTACCAAACTACAATGAAATCCCTTCAGAAATATGACCAGTAGACTGTGCTAAAGGTTTTTGGGCTTCGGGCCCCTGTAGCCGTCACAGGTGCCCAATCGTGTCCAAAAGGGGACGTTCTCATCTAGACATTATATGATGTCAACCTACCAAGTTACAATGAAATCCCTTCATAAATATGACCTGTAAAATGTGCTAAAGGTTTTCTGGCTTCGGGCTCAGGCAGCCATCATGGTTGAATTATCGCAACCAAAAGGGAAATTCTCATTTGGGCATCATCTGGAGTGATCCTACAATTTTAACGAGGGTGCACAACAGCCTGAGCAGCAACGAGAGGGCCTAAAGAATAAAGGTCCTCAGATTGCTGCTGAAGGTGGCGGAGATAAAAGGAGGAGAAGGTAGAGGCATTCCTCCAGTAAGCCGCATTCATAACATCCCGGGGCGAAAGAGAATTGGAGAATGCCCAGGATGTAGAAATGGCACGATCCTCATGAGCATTAAACCAGTTCGAAACAAGATCTGACGTAGACAAGTGGGAATAAGCCAGCTTGATTGCAAGACAGATCCACCTGGAAAAAGAATGGGAAGAGATAGACTGCCTCTTAGGAATGAGAGACAGAAAGAATCTCTTCCGACCCCTCCTAATGAACTGAGTGCGAGTAATGTAAGTCTTGATCGCACGAACAGGACAAAGAAGAGGTCTCCGGCCATCAACAGCAGGGAGAGCCCGAATGCAGATGGGAGGAGGTACTGAATCAGGAAGTTGATTCTTAGCCAGAAAAGAGCCATCAGCAGTGAAGGAGACACTGTTAGCCTCATTTCTGAAGAAGGCAGAATCAACAGATAGCACATGAAGCTCACTGACTCGTCGAGCAGAAGCAAACGCTAGAAGAAAAGCCATCTTGTAGGTGAGAAAACGCATATTGGTCTCAGATAAAGGCTCGAATAGGGCACCCTCCAAACAATGCAACACCCATGCCAAGTTCCACTTGGGTGTAAGACGCAAAACTCGAGGCCTCTTCAAAGAAAAGTGCCGAATGAGTTTGGAGAGAAAAAGATTACGACTGATGCACCGCTTTCCCATATAAGAGAAAGTATCAGACAGCATAGACCGATAGCCCTTAATCGTAATAGGCTGGAGGCCCTTGGAGTCAAAAATAAGTTGTTCACGAAGAATAACAGCAAAGTAGCACGAGTCACAAAAATTTCCGACCATGTACAAATGACAGAAATAAAAGGAATTGATGTTACGGTTGTTGCGCATGTGCTCGGTAAATGCAAGAGGGGTGCAGAGAGAGTACCTGTAATTTCGAGCGCTGGTCTCGCTCGACCCTTTTTTTGATCTTTTTCGTGCTTTTGCACTCTATTACTTTTCCAACTTGTTTGGAAAAGTTCTCTAAAGGCTTGAGGTAGTTCCGAAGTAGGGCTTGCACTTACGTTACAATCAATTGTAAACAATTGTGAGTAGGTTGAAAAGAAATCAACCAATCTGACCCAGATCTCCTATCAACTGAGACCAATCAAGCAGCAGCACCTGTTCCAACTGACACACAGTCTCTGATTCGGAGGATGAAGGAGAAGACGACCACAATGGCACGGCATGGGGTGACTTCATTGAATCACTGGACCAGAACACCATCAAGGACTATGGGACACTCAAATTAGACTTTATTGGAACCATCAATGAATACATCAAATTCATGAATACCCACTTCAGTAAGAGGAGCCAAAAAGTTATGGAAAACTACAGCCTATAACATCTAGAGGCACAAAAGATTTGAGATCAAAACTTTCACTGCTAGATGAGAAAGCTTTCCTAAGACACCAGACACTTCTCTCCTCTGCCATGCTCAGAAATGGAAAGAAACTCAACTCTTATACAGTAAATGAGGGTCAAAAGAAGCTTGACCCATACCGTCCCTGCATGCCTTTGGAGCACAAAAAACATTTATTTTGGTTCTTGGATGGAATTTATAACCTACCTTTTGTTTCTTGGTTATAATATATATGAATAAGGGAAGTATGGTTTGTTTCAAAACAAATACTATGTCACCAGGATGAACATATTTTAGTTTTGAACTTAACTGAATAATATTATTGGAACTGCATTATTCTGACAGAGATGTAATTCTAATATTTTATCAGTCGGGACATGAGCTATCACCGTCGGGGAAAATCAGGTTTAAACCACAGCTCCCCCCAGCTTTTTTATAACATGTGCAGGAGCAGCTTGTCACAAGGATCCCTCATACTAAATCCATACACTCACTGCTGAGATATCACAGCAGATGGATGGATGGATGGACAGACAGACAGACAAAATGGCCTTTTTTATAATGTGCACAAGTGGCTTGTCACAAGGATCCCTCATACAAAATCTTCTTGATTTCCATTCACTCACTGCTGAGATATTGCTGCAGAAATGAAAAAATCATGAAAAATTGACGAAGTAAAGACTGTAAACTTTTTTATAACATGTGCAGGAGCGGATTGTAACAAGGATCCCTCATACTAAATTTCATTGAAATCCTTCCCTGCACTGGTAAGATATCGCTGCATACAGAAAAAAAAAATTATGAAAAATTGACAAAGTAAGGACCATAACTCTGGTAAAAAAAATGCAGGAAACTTTGTTATAACATGTGCTGGAGTGGCTTGTTACAAGGATCCTTCATACCAAATTTAATTGAATGGATGGATGGATGGATGGATGGATGGATGGATGGATGGATGGATGGATGGATGGATGGATGGATGGATGGATGGATGGATGGATGTGGATGGATGGATGGATGGATGGATGGATGGATGGACAGGCAGACAAAGCAGCGACTATCTGTGGATGGATGGATGGATGGATGAATGGATGGATGGATGGATGGATGGATGGATGGATGGATGGATGGATGGATGGATGGACAGGCAGACAAAGCAGTGACTATATGCTCCCCAAAATTTTTTCAAGGAGCGTAAAAATTCTCATTCCATTTTTCCAACTGAATTGGACAGACTAAAGAACATGTAATTTAATATTTTAATCTATATATAGTCATTGATAGGATTAGCAATCTGAATGTAATCATCAATATTATAGTGCCTGATTACTATGTTCAGATATCTGAACAGTTTTTTGATATATTATTGCATATTTTTGTATTGCGATACCAGTATTAAATTTTGAATACCGTGTAGCCTTACCTCACAGTAACGAGTTAAAAAATCCTTTTTTCACAAGCACATCTCAGAAAAAAAAATGTTACTAAAATCATCTCCCACACATCAGTTGGCAAGAAGGATATTTCAACATAGCAGGTAACCTAAATTTTTGGGGTATATTACTCTCTATTGCTATCACTCTGTTTGTGAAGTCTGTATATTTATAACACACACTTCTAAAATTAGCCTTTGTTCAAAACATTCCAGCAAAAAAGACAACAAAACCATATCATAACATGTTTGAGTGTCATGAAATGTTTTTTTTGCAGTCCCACTAAAGAATGAACACAAATAAACATAAATGAACACAAGTAAAAGGGCAAAAATATAAGTTAATGAAGGTTTAAAAGAGATAGAGGGTGTGTGTGCTGGTAAATTTTACCCATGTGTAAAATTTTATCCGCTTCTGTTAAGTATTATGATGATTAAGAGGATTTAAAACGTGTTGCATGACACAGAACTTGCTTTCGTCAATTTGTTGCTGTTAACTAAACCTATGACTAAAGCATATCTTACAACCTTCAATTGCAAGTGTCGTCTGCCTTTCGTGTAAGGTAAAGGGTTGACGGTGAAACTTAGAGAATCATTTTCAATTACGATGTTATGTAACTGTATTTTGTTGAAAGTCTGATGTGAGTGGCCCGTAACCATTAAGGGCCTAAAGATTTTAACATATTTTTGCTGTACTTTGACAGTCTCATTCTGTGACTTTGCTGCTGTTTTTTTGAAAGTCTTGGCTGCCTACACAGGCAGACAAGACTTGCCTAAAAACAACTACCAAGGTGCTTAGAATGTAACTTGTGAGTTAACAGGGGCACCTGTTCTGTTACAAAAAATTTGATCAAAGTCAGAATTAGGCCCTTATGGGCTTTAAGGCCTGGAAATTCACACTTGGCCACAGCCTGTACACATCTAATGCTCAAACGACTAATGAATTCCAAAGTCGACTAGTCAATACCCAAAAGTCAAGTCGACTTTGACTAGTCATTGGTGATAACTTGTCTCCTTATAACAGTGTTGGTGTTCTGGTAGAGTGCTGAAGGTCCAAATTTGGCTTCACTTGGGCATTTATATATAGCAACTTACTGGAACATTATTCTGCTAATGTGCTTCTAATTATGCTAAGAGTGAAATTATATAGTCTTATTTAATTTGCCTTGTTGCAATTTATGGGAGAGTGCCTATAGGCACTCTCCCATAAATTGCAACAAGGCAAATTAATAACATATCCTGATAGCCCAAAATAATTCAGCACTCTACTAGTACCAGTTGAAACAAACTACTGTCACTACTATTAGATGACAATAGATGTATACATTGATTGCCCAATATTGCTGTTCAAACTGTCTGACCGTGGCACAGAAGGGATATTATTTACCTAAAAGCTTGAACTCCTCCGACTAGTCGACTGCACAATTGAGAGTCGACTACTGGTTTGCCCAGAGTCGACATCGACTAGTCGACTAATCATTTGAGTACTATACACATCCATGGCTTAGCAGTGATTTCTAGTCAAGTCTTGGCTGCCTATTAAGAGAAACCACTGCTGTCTAGATAATTTGTCTACAGTCAGCCAGTGCTCAAAATAACTTTTTTTCTTTGTGTAGCAAAATGCTACACATTTCCAAAAAATGAATAGCATTTTGTAAAAATTACATAGCTATTTTGTATACCAGAGTTACATTATGCTGTTTTGTATTGAATTCTTCTAAGTAGATAGAATAGTTTCCATCCATTTCTGGGCATTTCCAAATGATCTGCAACACATGAAACATTTACTATGTTTTTTTTAACTGAACTGCCTTTAAGGGTTGCATGGACTAGGATGTTTTCAAATGGTGTCTTGGTTGTTTAATAGAGTTCTCAAAATGGAAGTTGGGATTTTTAATTTGATGGGCTTGAAGTTATTTTTAATGGACATTTTATGCAAAATGTTGTAAAAACAGGAAAAATTTAAACCAATAGAATTCATCTTACATATGAAGTCGCAAATGATGCTTGATGGAGAGTTAATCTGAGTTATGCCTGGAATGTTCCACAATCAAAAGTAAAGCATCAGTGAACTAGTTTTCAAATTTTCATTTACATTTTGCAATACAAGATAATCAACTGCAGCCTAATAGGCTGCAGTTGATTATCTTGTATCGCAAAATGCTATACATAAGCGAACAATGTGTAGCTTTTTGCAAGTTTTGCATAGCAAAAAGCGACGCGACACCACTTATTTTGAGCCCTGCAGTCAGCAGGACCTTCTCATGGTAGCAAGTTCAGGGCATGTTCTGAGATCGTAAAAGTCAGAAATAGGCCTTTAAGAGTTAATAATGCAGCCCATTCCAGAGTTTCTTCAGATGATGCTTAAACTAAAATTATCATCAAATGTTTCTAAAGTTTACCTTCTATAATAATAACACCAGCCACTGGACCAGTAATACAGTGTAATACATTGAGGTATTTGTTCCAATTCTGATTCCGTACTTCATAGTTTACTACAGGTACAGTTAAAAGCAACAGAAATTTGATTGGAGACTGAAAAAAAGTATGAAACAATATTGAACTGACAAGCCTGAAACTTGAAAATAAGCAGACTGTCATCTGCAGAATGAGGGCCCCAGAGGGTGAATTTGGTGATGCTACCCTGCACAGCAGGGTAGCATCACTAAATTTACCCTCTGGGAACCTCAATCTGAATCCGGGTCTCAAACCTAAACAGCAAGAGGTACCCAGAGGATACACTGGCACACTGTATGGGATAGCATCAGCATATTTACCCTCTGGGGACCTCATTTTGCAAATGACAGATTACTTATTTTCAGGCTTGTCAACTGAAACTTAAAATTGTACCTTCACATTATGCATACAATTCCCTGTAACAAATGGAGGATTCAAACAAAACCAAGGGACATGAATAGCCTTTTACACATGTAATGAGGGCAAGTCCAAACCTTTCTGACAGACCAATATATTTTTTGTTACAGATTTCAGATTGGCCAACCAAATTCCCACAATTTTGACACCCTAAATGGATCAGTTATTGGAAATTCAGTATAAGAACATATGCTTTAGCCAAATTAGCTGTAATTTCAAGTTCCACTTTTCAAAAATTCATAAATAGAAAGCCTCAAATTTTTCCCAACAAGCTAAAATTTAACTTTTTTTTTCATGTTCATTAGAAATGTTTTTAAATCCACCTCTGACATAAAATATTTCTGGTCAAAAAATATTACACACTTTGGAAAATAAATAGTTTAAACTAAAATATTACTACTCTATTATACAATCTGTTAGGCCTAAAAAAATCAAAAAAATCTGTTTCTCAGACCCTCCCGCATGGTCCTTTTGGCTGCCGCATGCTCTCTTTTTATAACCAATTTAAACTTAAAAAAATAAAAATTAAATGGTTTATGTCTGATATTTTACTCAGGTTAAAAAATTGATGAATTTGTCCATTGAGTGCAAGAAGGCTTTGCAATGCTTTAGCATTGCAAAGCCTTCTTGCACTCAAGGGATGAAATACACCCCCCCTCCCCCCCCCCCCCCCCCCCATACTATTCTGTAGATTATGAGGCCTAAAACTTGAACCTAGAACAAGAAGTTTTGGTGGCAAAGAAGTAATTACTGAAATAAAAAATAAAATAAAAAACTGCTCGCCCGCATGTAATTTTACAAATAATGGCCTGAGAAACAGAAGGTCTACTTTGTGTGGCCTTATATATAATCAATATCAAATCAATATTTGTGTGGTAAAATTACTGAAAAAAATCTTTGTTTCTCAGTTAACTCTCTCATCATTGATATTTTGCAAAAAAACAAAAACCTCCCTCGTCATTCAATTTGCCCCCCCCTCTCCCCAAAATCGCTACCTGTTTTATTTTTATCCAGTCAAACAAAAGTAACACTGACTAAAGCCAATTCTTTTAAAACTTAATTCAGTGTGTAATAAATGTAATGAAACTGATGGATAACCTTACAAGTTAAATTTGGAGAATTTTGGCAGTTGTTTCTGGGCAAGTCTTGTCTACTTACAGTACAGTTCGTAATCTATGCGTGAGCAGTGATGTCCACGCATGGGTTTACCAGGTAATAAAAATAATCATCAGAAAATTTTTAATTAACGAAGCACTTTAACCTTTTACCAAACAAAGCTTTTTAAAAAAAAGTAATTAAATTTCACATTTTTCGAAAAAAATTCTCACAATTTTTCAATAAAACCATACAAATATTGATATCATAAGAACTGGCTCGTCGAGCTGGTTCTGATGATATCCATATTTGTATGGTTTATCCAGACATCTGGCTGTGGTAGGCTTATTTTGTGGAGCCCTATCATCTGTTCAAGTTCTTTTTCTTCTTTTTCCTGGGTGGTGTCTTGGATGGTGATTTTGAGGTTTGCACTGGCAGTTTTGGCAGTAAACCCAAATATCTGTTCTGCCTGAATTCTAGACCTGAGACTCTTCTCAATCTCGACTATCTTCCTCCATTTAGCGATGCCACTCTTCGTTTGACTTTTGCCAGTGTTCTCTTGCAACCTCCCTTGTCCATTTGGCTTCCAGCTCGGCAAGGGTCTCCCAACTGGACTCTGATGGAGCTACCTCAACGACTAAGCTCTGGTTCCGAAGAAGAGAAGAATTCAGAGATGAAGCTCCAAACACACTATCCTCCACCTCCTTCTCAAGCACCAAAATCATGTTGCTCTCCCTCTGCGGGAGTTAAGCATGACCACAGTGTCACCATTCTCCTCTGGTTCAATTTCCGGTAAGAGGTGAAGCAAGCTGGATACTGGCAATTCTTGAGCATGTGGTATGAGAAAAGAGGTAGGCATTCAAACCTTCTCTTTCTCCATCTTCTTCTCCAAGAACTCTGTCAGTTTCGTCATCTAGCAGAGGGACCCTTCTTTCTTCTCTTCTTTCTGGGTCCAGTGAAGATCTAGTTTCTTTCGATTGAGGACTAGTGTGGTCTATCTAAGGTGCTATCTCCCCCCAAAAAAGGTGTCAATGTGCTTTCAACTCCAAAATCAATGATTAATTGAACACCCTCATCCTTCACATAGATAGTAAGAGGATGAGAAGCATTCAGTGCTAGCAAGGCTCTCTTAACTGGTACAGTGCTAATTATTTTTGGTCATCAAAATTTGTTCACATATCTTTGCCTTGTTACAATTTATAGGAGAGTGCCAATAGGCACTCTCCCATAAAGTGTAACAAGGCAAATCCTAACAGACTAAATAATTTCACTTCAAAGGTGATATGTAGAACATCCACTCAGTATGAAGCCTTTAAGTTGGTACCAACACTTCAGACTAAAGCCCAAATATGGGCTTCCAGCACTATACCAGTTAATGTTGTTCAGTATTTCCAGTGATTACAACAGAGAGATGTTTGATGTTCACACCTTGGCATCCAAGGTGTGGATCATGAAAGTGGACAATATTATGAAAATGAAACACTTAACCCTTTACCCAACGCAGACGATTTCAAAATTTATTATTTTAAATATCATTTTTTTATTTTTTTCAAAAAATTTCAACAAAACCATATCATGTGACCCCTCTTTGGAACGAGCTCGACGAGCTCGTTCCAACGAGGGGTCAAATGATATGGTTTTGTTGAAATTTTTCGAAAAATACTATTTATTCAGCTGCCGAATTTGCATATATTACGCGGGCGGATGCGGGCGATTCATTGGGTAAAGGGTTAATCACTCTACAAAGACTTACCTTTATAAATATACCCCTTCATCTATTATGGGCACACCTCATATCCTGTTTTGATTGCTGGAGTAAAGCTTACATTTAAACAAGCAACATTTATTTTTGCATTACCTAAATAAGTTATAGCATTTCCAAATCATTAAACAACACATATTACCATCATTACATCATAGAAATCTGTATAGCATAAAAATTTGCAAATGAATCAAATATAAATGATGATGATAAAATATGAAGAATAATAAGTATAACAGAAAATAAAATTACCACAAATATATTCAGTATTTTAGAAAGGATTGTCTTGTCATGCCATTCTTTTGAATCAATAGGATTTAAACCACTGCAAAACAGTTTGAATGCATTTGGATCACCTTCATCACTGTAGAGTTTAGGGCCATCATCAATTAATGGGGTTGTTTCTGGAATAAAAAAAACAAACAAACTCTGAGGTTGCAGGACAATATATCGATATATTATATCTCACATGACTTCCTTGCATTCTGATTGACTGAAAGATGATACCCTATTTCGTGTAGTTTGCATCCACAGAACTGACCAGGCACTACACCCAGGCACTACACGTTTTCTATTTTTAGCACACTACTATATCAGTTTTCTTTTCATACTGGGCGAATAAAACTGATCAGGCAAAATTTAAAAAATCGATTCACACAGGCACAACATCCACAAAACGACCCGGAAAGAAATCTTTGTGGAAAATGTATCGCTTTTCCATTGTTGAAGTCACATTTTTGAGGCGTTCATTTTTATTCCTTGAGAAGATGATCCATATTTCGTTTCGAAGAAAATGATCCATACCTGGGTCCAACTTTCATGAGAACGCATCCGGATATGAAAAATCGTTTGTTTTGCTGCTCATATTATTTCACTATTTAATTGTATGTTTTGGGCAGTAAACGAATAAATAATGGAATTCAATTGAATCTTCGGTGTTTGTATCCCGTACTAACCCATTCAGTAATGTATATGTGTGACAAATGTGTTGAAATTATCAAACTGCGTTGTCAAATTTCGAAAATTTTAGTTTTCATTCGCAAGTTGTGCGATTCTAGAATACACAGTTCCGTTTGGGGGAAATGTTTTGTTTACCCTTGCCGACCGATTCAAAATCTGTCTTCTGCTCATATCAATAATCCAAGTTAGCCGTGTTTTGGAAGAAGAAAATGTTTTTTAGAAACTACATGGTATTTTTTTCTATATAACTCTGGCTGGTAGGGCTGCTACCTTGGTAATAGATTAACAAATCGGACAGATGTTTTTCTTGATGGGTGTTCGATATAATATAAGGATTAATGCATGTCTTGTCGTTGACTACGCCCACATAGTGCCCAGTGAGGTGGTGTAGTTCCCTCCGCTTCACGGCGGGAACTACACCACCTCACTGGGCACTATATGGGCGTAATCAACTCCAAGCCATGCACTATTCCTTAAATAGTACATCACATGATAATTTCTAGGACACTGACTGGTTGGGAAGAAACATTCTATTCAGTATAGTATCCTCAACCTCAAGAACTCAGGCCAGAGCAATTAGCATCTTCCAGAGAAAATGTCCTGGAGGGGGGGATGGGTGACTGTCCCATTATATAACAGTCATTCCATCATGATAGGAAACCATGCA
Source organism: Pictodentalium vernedei (assembly GCA_031216915.1). Lineage (NCBI taxonomy): Eukaryota > Metazoa > Mollusca > Scaphopoda > Dentaliida > Dentaliidae > Pictodentalium > Pictodentalium vernedei. Next base: position 102,253,038 of record CM062294.1, read on the forward strand.
CCACAGGCTTTTCTTTAATATCATCCAGTAGAAACTGTTAACCCTTTACCTAACATTAATCCACGTTATTTCCAAAATAAGCAAGCTGAAAAAAATATATTATTCAAAAAATTCCAACAGAACCATATCATGTGACCCCTTATTGGAACAAGCTTGTCAGACTCGTTCCAATGAGGGTCACATGTTATGGTTTTATTGAAATTGTTTTAGAAAAAATAAGAAAAACAATAATTAGAAAAAAATGTGCATTGAGTAAATGGTTAACCTTCAAAGATATTGATCCTATTTTGCCAAACTTTGTGGTTTGAAAAGAGGTACTTAACTCTTTACCCAACGAATCACCCGCATCCGCCCGCGTAATATGCAAATTCAGCAGTTGAAAAAATATTATTTTTCAAACAATATCATGTGACCCATGATATGGTTTTGTTGAATTTTTTTGAAAAAATGATATTTAAAAAAAATAAATTTTGATATCGTCTGTGTTGGGTAAAGGGTTTTTACCTTGACAGTCTACATTCCGTAACTTTGCTGTTGTTTCTATGCAAGTCTTGGCTTCCTATATATGCAGTCATGATTTGCCAAGAAACAACTTTGAATGTAACTTGCAAATTTACCCAAAGACTGCATGTTGGGGCACCTGCATTGTTGTGGAAAAATTAGATTGAAGGCTGGATTTGGCCTTTGAGGGTTAACATACAATTAAGATGTGATCGTGTGGGCAACAGTCAAATAACCTTAGCAATGGTTTCTAGTAATGTCTTGGCTGCTCTGGAGGCAGCCAAGACTTGGATAGAAATCACTGCGGAAAGAGGAGACTCACAAGGCGGGCATAAGTAGTAAGGATGGGAAATATCCCAAACCCTCAAGGGTAAAAACAGAGAAAGAGTATGTTTCTATTTGATTAAAATGTATGAACCCATATCTCAGAATCCTTTAGTTTATCAAGATTTTAGGTGTGCTTTTGAGGGTGGGAGTGATCATTTACCTCGAAATGACATCTCTATACTTGAAGATGAGACTATGCTACTGTTTCAAAGAGATTATACCTGAAATCTGGTCAGTAAGTGTTATCTCCCTTTGCACAGATTATTACAGAATCTAAGACGGCATAATTATGTAGTGTTTGTTGCATCCAATTTATTTTGTTTTTCTTAAAAATAAGATCTCCAATTAAAAGCAGGGATCTCAAGTGAGTCTAAAATGCTCATCTGGATCAAATTGTCTTTAGGGAATGGATGGTGGGTGAGAAAATGTTCCATCCCAAATAACCATCATCTGTATTATTTAATCCAGAATAAACTTTTCAGCCCAGGTGGTGCCCAAGTCGGAAAGGGACATTTTTTTTACTCATTATTTATTATTTATTGGTGTTTAAGGTCACATATTTCTGCACAATGGCTAACCATGACCGTGACAGCTTTACAGGTGGAGGAAGCCGGAGTACCCGGAGAGAACCACCGAGCAACGGTGAGCAACTGTCAGCTCCCCAACATACCAACTCCACACAAGCAGGGTTAGCATTGGTTGAAGACAGGTGCACCATCGACGTGCAGTACGCCTTAGTACACAGCGTCACCGTGCCCCCACGTGGACAATGGGGGGTGAAGTGTCTTGCCCAAGGACACAATGCGGTTGCCGCAGGTGGGATTCGAACCGAGGACCTCTCGGCTTGCAGCCTCCACCTCTACCAAATGAGCCACCGTGCCCCTTTTTTACTCATTTCAATCTAAGTTTAACAAACAAGGCTTGTCTTGAAAAAATGGAAACTCATGAAACAGATGTTTTATGTATAATATGAAAGTATTTTAACCCTTTACCCAATGAATCGCCCACATCTGCCCGCGTAATATGCAAATTCAGCAGTTGAAAAAATATTATTTTTAAAAACATTTCAACAAAACCATATCATGTGACCCCTAGTTGGAACGAGCTTGTCGAGCTCCTTCCAACAAGGGGTCACATGATATGGTTTTGTTGAAATTTTTTGAAAAAGTTTAAAAAATGATATTTAAAATAATAAATTTTGATATCGTCTGCATTCGGTAAAGGGTTAAACAATAATTCATGAGAAGTAATCCTTTTAATGTCTTTTCTATTAACAACAGTAGAATTATCTAAGCCCATTTGCTTCTACTCCAACTAAAAATGTTTTATACCAAATAACATACACCTGTCCCATGCAGATTAGGAAATTATCAGGCAATCGAAATTCCTTTCTATTTTAAGCTGTTATCAACACCTTATAGGCAATCCACATATGAAGTTATAGTTTTGTTTGCAAAAGGAAACTAAAGTTAATGCACAAAAACAAAATGAATTTACAGTAAGTGATCCTGACCTTTGACTTGTTGGCCACAACTGCAATCTCAATCACCAATGCTTGATAAGCAATCTTGGTATAAAGTTGCAGTTTCATATGTGAAAGGAAAATAAAATCACTGCACAAAAAACAAAATCTATTTAAAGTGACCTTGACCTTTGACCTACTGACCACAACTGCAATCTCAATCATATACATAAAAAGGCAATATGTGTGTGAAATTCTAGTTTCATATGCACACGAAAATTGAATTTATTGCAGACACCAAAAATCTATTTGCAGTAAGTGATCCTTACTTACTGAACAGAAACTTAAATTATTGCATGGAAACCAAAAATCTATTTTTTGTAACCGTGAGCTTGAATTTCAACCTACATGTCCCAAAAGGAACCCCAGTCATCACCCAATTATGGGCAATCTATTCTATCTATCAGCATATTGCAAAAGGACCCAAAAGTTATTGTCCAGCAATGAGTGGATGGTTGGACAGATGGAAGAATGAAAAACAAAGTGATTACTATATATAGCCCTCCCCCATCCTTTGTAAAAGTGGAGGGAGATAATTATTTATTTACTGATATTTGAGGACATTTCAGCATCTATGGATATATCATGACCAAGACTGGAAATAAGCATACTGTCATCTGCAGAATGAGGTATGCAGAGGGTAAATTTGATGATGCTACCCTGCACAGCAGGGTAGCATCACTAAATTTACCCTCTGTGAACCTCAAGCTGAATCAAGGTTTCAGACCTGAAGAGAAAGAGGTACCTAGAGGATAAACTGGCCCATTCACCTACTGGGTACCTCATTCTGCAAATGACAGACTGCTTATTTCCAGACTGATCATGATCACAACACAAGTATAGAAATGCATTCAAATTGCGCTGATTTCCAGCAAAAAAAATTAAAAAGAAAAAATTAGGGGAATGTGCAAATAAACATTTTCGATTTAAAAAAAAAAAAGAATGACAGTATTTCAAAAGTGTGAACATGCTATTGTTTCCAAAAACAATGTATCCTACTCCATAATTTTGCAGACATCTCCTGAAAATGATTTACATACTATAGACTTCAACATGCAAATTACCAATGACTGACACTATCTTTAGACTAATTTGCTACTATTTCAGGACAAAGCAGTTAGGATTGTAAACCAAATAAGCTTACAAATGTAGGCCTATTCTCAAAACTATTCGCTGAAAATATTTAGCTCTGACTTGCTTGATGCATCCATGGAAATATTGCTTCAGTTTCTTCATAAGTATTTGAAGTGACATTTTGCTGTTGGTAAAGGTATAAATGGAACAAGGGTATAATGGTTTCAGCATGACAGACTCATTATGTTCGGATTTAAAAAATACATCTTTCCCATAATCATATCTGTCTATATATGCAAAAATGGCTGATATGACATTAGGCCCTTGTTAAACAAGAGGCCCCAGGGGGTCTTAGGGCGCTCATCTCACATGGTAGTCTAAATATCAAACCAGGGACTTGACTTGAATAAGCTGCATATGCCCCTCCTAAGAAAAGCATATACCAACTAGATGAAGTGATTGTGCCCACACAATACAGAGGATTTTCCTTCTATTTTGAGTTCCTGCACTTTTACGTCCCAAAATTGAGATAGCATAAAAAACAGATTTTTTTTTATTTTTGTTCGGAAACAAAATGTTTTCAGACTAAAAGTTTTTTTTCTTCTTAAAATTGACCAAAACTCATAAAATTTCTAAGTCCCCCTGGACCCCAAATTTTCAGTGTAAAAAAAAAATTTTTTTTTTGTCTTAAAATTGACCAAAATGCATAAAAAAACTGATTTCTGGATTTTGGTCCACAATTTTCTAAGTCCCACCTGGACCCCAAATTTTCAGTGGAAATTTTTTTTTTTTTTTTTGTCTTAAAATTGACCAAAATGCATAAAAAAACAAAAAAACTGATTTCCGGATTTTGGTCCAAAATTTTCTAAGTCCCACCTGGACCCCAAATTTTCAGTGTAAAAAAATTTTTTTTTTTGTCTTAAAATTGACAAAAATGCATAAAAAAACAAAAAACTCATTTCCGGATTTTGGTCTAAAATTTCTAAGTCCCGACTGGGACAAATTTTCAGCCTAAATATGAACCCAGAGATTTGGCTTGAACAAACTTGAATCTCACCTCCCTAAGCATGCTGCTTACAAATATCAAAAGATTCTTATTGGTAGATCTGAAGAAGATTTTTAAAGAATATTCCTCATACTGCACTAATTTAAACATTTGGGCTCCCAGAGAGAGCCCAAATATGGACCCAGGGAATTGATTTCAATAAACATGTGAAACAATCTTCCCAAGATGTTATATGTGAAATTTGAAAGCTTTTGGAGCAGTGGTTTGGGAGAAAAGTAGTCTTAAATGTTTTTCCCATTACCCGCAGTGTTAAAAAATGCTGACTCAGCACTTTTTCAAAGTCCCCAAAAAGTACCCCATGATAAAACTGATAGCAATTTTTTTTGACCATTCCATTCTGTTGGTCCTAAGGAAGCTTCACACCAAATAAGAATTCTCATTGCCGTGTAGTTTTAGAGATACAGGCATTTGAATTTTTTTTCTATTTTTAGCTCCTGCAGTTCCCATGGGGCGACAGGAAAAAAAGTTTTGGCATAAATTAAGTACTTATGACCCAGTAAGCCCTCATATCAAATTTGGTTCAAATCTGCCTGTCGGTTTAGAAAAAAGAAATTTTGGGCTTGGCAAAAATTCTTGCCCCTCCCATAACGAAGGCAAATATAGCTCCTCGAACCTCTCTAGAACAAATTTGAGTCTACACCTCAAAAGGAAGCTGCAAGCCAAATATCAAGTCTCTGCTACTGCTGGTTCATGAGAAGAAGATTTTTTAAGATTTAAGTGCACTTTTTGGGTGTGGCCCTACCGAGAGGCGGGTCAACTTGATTTGAACAAACTTGAATGGACATATGATAGGGAACATGCACAGCAAATTTTGTTGAATGTGGTCCAGCAGTTCGTGAGAAAAAGTAGATAATGTAAAGTTAATGCTGGACAGACGACGGACAGAAAGTGATTAGTAAAGCTCCCCTTGAGCTGTGCTCAGGTGAGCTAAAAATAACTGCACATTAAACCCTTTAGTAACAAATCGGCAATGCAATAGGGCTGCATGGTATTAAGATTTTAGTACCTGGTACGATATTAAAAACAGTACTGTGGTATACTGGTATATCGGGAGACAGTGGAGGAAATCCAGGCAAGTACAATGAAAATATGCAATGCAAAAAGTAATTCCTGTAGGCCATATGTTCCAATAAAAACTATACTTTTTCAGAACGTTGATTGCAGTGACTCCCTCTATGTCAAAACTGAAGTAAGAACTGTTCCGTGCAGTAGGTAAGTCATCAGAAGGAGGTGGATGAAGAAAGCAAATGAAATGTAACCGCCTTTATTTCATTTACTCGACGATAAACATGGATCATAATATAGAGGCGTGGGTGATTTTGACATTCTGACATGATCAGTGACACATGAAGATTTGTGTTAGGAAACAAGAATGGGTAGAGCTAATGAACCAGATAAACTGTCATTCAACAAATTATGATTCACACCCAATACCGGGCAAAGTGTCCGATGTTGTGAATGAGTCCTTCATTTTTGAATGGTTAACTCTGGTCAACTAGCCCACCCAGGGGCAGCAAATGAACAATGAACAAGGGTATAAATTAAAGACAGTTTTTATTTATTTTGAATATAAAATGAGAATAAACACAGAGGCACATAAATAAATGGATAATAATGATAAACTAGAGACACTGGGAGCAAGCTCACAAAGTGATACCCCCCGCGCCTGAAATGTATAAGTTAGATTATCTCCCCTTGGAAATGTCAGAACGGAATTATATTGCTTCATGCACATCTTCATATGTAGTTCTTCCATTGTGTAAAGTTTCATGAAAATTCTTCAAAAACGGTTTAGGAGGAGTTGCGCTTATAAGGATGGACAGATGGACAAGACAGACGGACGGACGGACGGACAGGGTGATTCCTATATACCCCCCCCCCCCCCCCCCAAACTTTGTTTGTGGGGAGGGTTGGGGAAGGGGGGGGGGGGTATAATTACAGATTTCCATATTATCTAAGAGAAAACAGCACTTTCAGTATTTTCAGCCTGTTCACACTGAGTATAAATAATATCAAATAGAAAATGACAGAATCCAAATGTTCTGAGGCACCACACAATTAACCTATAACTATTAATATGCTTACACATTTTCACAGAAATAAATTACTCTTTCCCTTGGATAACAGCAAGCAGTAATACATCTGCAGCTAAAAAAATAGTAGTTTTTTTATCGATAATATCCTGTTAATATAATATCTGTTTTCCCTATTTTCGCATGGTATACTTTGTTTCTTTCAAGAATGTCTTACTCGAAAATTTAATACCGCCTTGCAAAATTGCATACTGTTTGTGACCGTATACCTGTAGTTAAATTTTACGGTTACGATTTTGATACCGGTAGGAACTGGTATATCAAAATACCTTGCAGCCCTACAATGCAACCACTTGCATAACATGCAAATTCAGCAGCTGAAAAAATATTATTTTTCTAAACATTTCAAGAAAACTATATCATGTGAAACCCTCTTTGGAACTAGCTAATCAAGCTCAATGAGGGGTCACATGCTATGGTTTCGTTGAAATTTTTTGAAAAATTTGAAAAATAATATTTAACCCTTAAGGGCCTAATTCCTTCTTTGATAACTTTTTAATACAAAGAAACAGGTGCCCCAATATGCACTGTTTGGGTAAACTCAAAACTTTTTTTAAGCACCTTGTCAGTTGTTTCTATGTAAGTCTTGGCTGCTTCTGTAGTCAGCCAAGACTTGACTTGAAACAACTGCAAAGCCGCAGGAAGTAGACTTCCAGAATATAACGAAAATGTATAAAAGTCTCCAGGCCCTTTAGGGTTAACCCTTTACCCAACGCAGACGATATCAAAATTTATTATTTTAAATATCATTTTTTAAAATTGTTCAAAAAAGTTCAACAAAACCATATCATGTGACCCCTCATTGGAACGAGCTTGTTCCAACGAGGGGTCACATGATATGGTTTTGTTGAAATTTTTTGAAAAATAATATTTTTTCAATTGCTGAACTTGCATATTACGTGGGCGGATGCGGGCGATTCGTTGGGTAAAAGGGTTAAAATAATAAATTTTTATATCGTCTGCATTGGGTAAAGGGTTAAGTCAATTATGGGCTATAACAAGCCTTTCATTACAGTCTTCATCATGATTATATCGGTGGCGCAAATTGACCATATTGTTTCCTTTACAACCGCACATCAGTATTGGATATGGTGGTCAGAATGTCACTGCATATTACCATATTATTTATTTATTGGTGCTTAAGGTCACATATTTCTGCACAATGGCTCATCGTGACCACAATAGTTTTATTGGTGGAGGAAGCTGGAGTACCCAGAGAGAACCACCCAGCAAAACTGTCAGCTCCCCAACATACTAACTCCACACAAGCAGTGTTAGTATTGGTTGAAGGCAAGTGCACCATCGACGTGCAGTACACCTTAGTACACAATGCCACCATGCCCCCACGTGGGCAATGGGGGATGAAGTGTCTTGCAAAAGGACACACGAGGTTGGTACAGCTGGAGTTCGAACAGAGGATTTCTCAGCTTGCAGCCTGCACCTCAACCTACATGACCCCCTCCCCCCACACTGCATATATACTGACATTGCATACATACTTGTATATGTGAAGGACACAGCTGTGTTTAAAAGCACTTGTCTGACAACAAACAAAATATTAATTAAAGTAAGAAACATATAAAATACATTTCACATCCATGCTAATAAAATGCAGTTATCACTAGTGGCAGAAGCCCAAACTTGGCTACTTAGGTCAGTAAATATTTTTAGGTCTTGTATGTAAACAGAACATACCACCCAAAAAACTAGGGGGGGGGGGGGGGGGGGGGGTTAGCAGTACCCTGTGGCTCCCCAACAGGTGGCCAATGTAAAGGGATGGCTGGAGAATTTTACTTCAAAACCTGCACACAAAAGTCCAAAATTAAAGAAAATAAGCAGCTAAAGGGTTAAATAATATAATAATAACCACTAAAAAGCATGCTAACAAAAAATAGGAACCATGGCAAAATGCTACAAGGTAAGTCTCCACTTTGAAGAAAAGAAAGACAAACCTCAAAACCTGCACATAAAAGTAAAAAAAAAAAAGTATCACATTTCTTTCAATGGGTTAAAATTGAGAAAAATACCCTGATAATGTCACAGTAACCACCATGGCAATATGCCAGTAAGGTGAAACCCTACCCGAAAAATATCCACTTGGAAGAAAAGAAAGAAAAACCTCAAAACCTGCACATAAAAGTCAAAAAAGTATCACATTTGTTTCAAAGGGTTAAAATTTAGAAAAATACCCTGAAAATGTTACAGTAACTACCACGGCAATATGCCAGTGAGGTAAAACTCCACTTAAAAAAAATATCAAAACCTGTACACAAAAGTACAAAACCTGCACACAAAAGTACAAAACCTGCACACAAATGTCCAAAATTAAAGTAAATAAGCAGCTAAAGGGTTAAATAATATAATAATAGCCCCAAGAAGCATCCTAACATAAAACAGGAACCATGGCAATATGCTACAAGGTAAGTCGCCACTTGGAAGAAAAGAAAGACAAACCTCAAAACCTGCACATAAAAGTAAAAAAAGTATCACATTTGTTTCAAGGGGTTAAAATTGAGAAAAATACCCTGTCACAGTAACCACAATGGCAATATGCCAGTAAGGTGAAACTCTACTTGAAAAATATCCACTTGGAAGAAAAGAAAGACAAACCTCAAAACCTGCACATAAAAGTCAAAAAAGCATCACATTTCTTCAATGGGTTAAAATTGAGAAAAATACCCTGAAATGTTAAGGAAACCACCATGGCAATATGCCAGTAAGGTAAAACTCCACTTGAAGACAAAATTTCAAAACCTGTACACAAAAGTCAAAAACCTGCACAGAAAAGTCAAAAACCTGTACACAAAAGTCCAAAATTCAAGTAACTAAGCATGGAAAGGGTTGAATAAAATATTACTATCCCTGAAAAGCATGTAGACATAAAAAAAAAAAAAAAAAAAAAAAATAAAAACCTGCACACAAAAGTTCCAAATGAATGAATCCGGACGCTGACGCCGCCGACATGAGGGCTATGCCATATGCTCACACAACTATCGTTGGTGAGCCAATAAAAATCTATTCAAAGGGTTAAAAAAATTTTAAAAATGCACTGGAAAGATAACAATGTTATAATAACCACCACTGCAATATGCAGTGAGGTCAACCTCACTTGAAATTGTTTTTTTTTATCACAACCTGTACATAAAAGTAAGAAGCTGTAAGCCTAAGTCCAAAAGCTGTACATAAAAGTCCAAAATTGAAGTACATGTAATTCAGCAGGAAAAGGGTTAAATAATACAAACATAGCCCTAAGATGCATGTTTACATACAATAGAAAGCATGGACATATGCTACAAGGTAAATCTCCACTCGGAAGAAAGGAAAAGAAAAAGCATCAAAACCTGCACGTAAATGTCAAAATATGTCTAATAAAAATCGATTGAAAGGGTTAAAATTTAAAAAAAAAAATGCACTGGAAAGATATCAATGGTATAGTAACCACCACTGCAATATGCAGTGAGGTCAACCTCAATTTAATTTTTTTTTTTTTATCACAACCTGTACATAAAAGTAATTAGAGGGGGTATCAGTACCCCGTGGCTCACCAACAGGTGGCCAATGTAAACGGGTGGCCGGAGTAAAAAAAAAAGTTCAAAACCTGCACACAAAAGTCCAAAATTAAAGAAAATAAGCAGCTAAAGGGTAAAATAATATAATAATAACCCCTAAGAAGCATGGAGATATGCTGCAAGGTAAATCTCCACTTGGGAGAAAGGAAAAAAAAACCCATCAAAACCTGCACGCAAACATCAAAATAAGTCTAAAATTTGATTCAAAGGGTTAAAATTAAGACAAAATACCCTGGAAAAAGAGTTAAATGTTATAGTGAACCACCATAGCAATATGCAGAAACTCTACACTTGGAAGACAGGAAAAAAAAAAACCCCATGAAAACCTGCACGCAAACGTCAAAATAAGTCTAAAAATCTATTCAAAGGGTTAACATTTTTTTAAAATGCACTGGAAAGATATCAATGTTATAATAACCACCACTGCAATATGCAGTGAGGTCAACCTGACTTGAAATTGTTTTTTTTTATCACAACCTGTACATAAAAGTAAGAAACTGTAAGCCTAAGTCCAAAAGCTGTAATAAAAGTCCAAAATTGAAGTAATTGAGCAGGAAAAGGGTTAAATAATACAAACATAGCCCTAAGATGCATGTTTACATACAATAGAAAGCATGGACATATGCTGCAAGGTAAATCTCCACTTGGAAGAAAGGAAAAAAAAACATCAAAACCTGCACTCAAACATCAAAATAAGTCTAAAATTTGATTCAAAGGGTTAAAATTAAGACAAAATACCCTGGAAAAGAGTTAAATGTTATAGTGAACCACCATAGCAATATGCAGAAACTCTACACTTGGAAGAAAGAAAAAAAAACAAAAAACATGAAAACCTGCACGCAAACGTCAAAATAAGTCTAAAAATCTATTCAAGGGGTTAAAAATTTTTTAAAAATGCACTGGAAAGATATCAATGTTATAATAACCACCACTGCAATATGCAGTGAGGTCAACCTCACTTGAAATTGTTTTTTTTTATCACAACCTGTACATAAAAGTAAGAAGCTGTAAGCCTAAGTCCGAAAGCTGTACATAAAAGTCCAAAATTGAAGTAATTCAGCAGGAAAAGGGTTAAATAATACAAACATAGCCCTAAGATGCATGTTTACATAACAATAGAAAGCATGGACATATGCTGCAAGGTAAATCTCCACTTGAAAGAAAGGAAAACAAGAGGCCCCATGTGGCCTTAATCGCTCACCTGACAAAGTGACTCTAAGAAGTATTTTAGGTCACCTTCACCATGTCATGCCTCATCAACATTAACTGGTTGAGTGATAGATTTTGTTTGAAGTTCAACATTTGTTACCTAAAATTAGTTTTATTTAAAATCGTTGGTGTGTGGCCAATCTCCAATGATTTTTAATAAAGCAAATTTATCTCTGCAGACAAACTGGTTTAGCATGAGGCACAAACAAGGAATGTGAAGAGATAGCCTTGGACATCTCTCCCCAACTGTGGATATCTTCCATGTGCTACATGTATATATTTGCATGCAAGAAAACAAAAATTTTCACAAATTTTCCAAAATATTAGTTTTTTTTATCATCATTGGAACAAGCTCAAACAGCTTATTCCAATAGGGGTATGGGAAGATCAGGTATATTTTTGAGACAGAAATGTGAATATATAAATAATGGTGTTTTTTTGTGAATGATGCTGGAGGATTTTGCGTAAAGATATGGTAAATGGTTTGTTCTAGATACAGAATGATGCAAAAGTATTTAAATTTGATTAGGCAAGTTGTTCCTATAATGCATTTAAAAATTGAAGTAACTGTTTTTTTGCTGACAAACTTTTAGATGTGTGTGTCTGTGTTTGTGTGTGTGTGTGTGTTTGTGTGTGTGTGTGTGGGGGGGGGGGGGGGGGGGTAAGAGTGTTCTTGCAAACAAAATTCCTGAATAAATGGAAAATTTTATTTTTTGTGTGAAAGACATAGTGCGTGAATGTTGATTGGAACAAGCTTAGAGAGCTCATTTTAATGTGAAGTCATAAAGCTGTGTTTTACGTACGAAATTCTGGAATAACTAAAAAAATTGCTTTTTTGACTCAAAAAGCATGGTATGCGACCTCTCATTGGAATGAGCTCAAAAAGCTCATTCCAATGGGGTATTTACAAACGATAAGTACATGTATGTTTAAGAGACAAAAATTAAAATTTGAATAGCGATTTTTGCGAAGAATGCTGACAAGTTTTGGCAGTTATGCTGGTAAAAAGGTAAGATATGCAAAGTGGTTGTTTTTTAGAGGCGACATTTAATTAAGGGGAATTAACCCTTGATTACTGAGGTAACTTCTAAAAGTACTGAAATTTCATGAAGCAATGTGAATAACAGACAACAGTTGCCTAAAAATTTCATGAATAACTAAAATTTGTATTCCTTTGTCTCGAAAACATGGCATATGACCTTTGTTCGAATGAGCTGAATGCGTGTGTTCCAATGAGGGGTCATAAAATTTGAACGGAGATTTGTGTGAATAATGCATTAGTACTGCTAGATTTGGGTAAACGGTTCACCCTGGATACCACCCCTTCTATAGTAGATCTTTTCTGCAAATTTTGTCTAAGATTCTATCAACTTTACAAATAAATACGTTCATGAATCACAATCAGATCCACCCCACAATGTTGCATACCAAATATCAAAAGATTCTGCCTGCTGGATCTGGAGAAGAAGATTTTTTAAGAAATATGCCTGAAATGGACTAAGTTAAAATTTGGGCTCCTATACGGAGCTCAAATATGAACCCAGGGGGCCGATTTGAACAAACTTGAATCAGATCCACCCCGCAATGTTGCATACCAAATATCAAAAGATTCTGCCTGCTGGATCTGGAGAAGATGATTTTTTAAGAAATTTGCCTGAAATGCACTAAGTTCGAATTCGAGCTTCTATAGTGAGCCCAAATATGAATCTAGGAAGCCGATTTGAACAAACTTGAATCAGATCCACCCCACAATGTTGCATACCAAATATCAAAAGATTCTGCCTGCTGGATCTGGAGAAGAAGATTTTTTAATAAATTTGCCCGAAATGCACTAAGTCCAAATTCGGGCTTCTATATTAAGCCCAAATATGAATCCAGGGGGCCGATTTGAACAAACTTGAATCAGATCCACCCCGCAATGTTGCATACCAAATATCAAAAGATTCTGCCTGCTGGATCTGGAGAAGAAGATTTTTTAATAAATTTGCCCGAAATGCACTAAGTCCGAATTTGGGCTTCTATATTAAGCCCAAATATGAATCCAGGGGGCCGATTTGAACAAACTTGAATCAGATCCACCCCGCAATGTTGCATACCAAATATCAAAAGATTCTGCCTGCTGGATCTGGAGAAGAAGATTTTTGAAGAAATTTGCCCGAAATGCACTAAGTTTGAATTCGAGCTTCTATAGTGAGCCCAAATATGAATCCAGGGGGCCGATTTGAACAAACTTGAATCAGATCCACCCCGCAATGTTGCATACCAAATATCAAAAGATTCTGCCTGCTGGATCTGGAGAAGATGATTTTTTAAGAAATTTGCCTGAAATGCACTAAGTTCGAATTCGAGCTTCTATAGTAAGCTCAAATATGAATCTAGGGAGCCGATTTAAACAACTTTGCATCAGATCCATCCCACAATGTTGCATACCAAATATCAAAAGATTCTGCCTGCTGGATCTGGAGAAGAAGATTTTTTAATAAATTTGCTTGAAATGCACTAAGTTCAAATTTGGGCTCCTATACTGAGCCCAAATATAAACCCAGGGGGCCGATTTGAACAAACTTGAATCAGATCCACCCCGCAATGTTGCTTACCAAATATGAAAAGATTCTGCCTGCTGGATCTGGAGAAGAAGATTTTTTAAGAAATTTGCATGAAATGCACTAAGTTCAAATTCGAGCTTCTATAGTGAGCCCAAATATGAATCTAGGAAGCCGATTTGAACAAACTTGAATCAGATCCACCCCACAATGTTGCATACCAAATATCAAAAGATTCTGCCTTCTGGATCTGGAGAAGAAGATTTTTTAAGAAATTTGCCTAAATGCACTAAGTTCGAAATTGGGCTCCTATACTGAGCCCAAATATGAACCCAGGGGGCCGATTTGAACAAACTTGAATCAGATCCACCCTACAATGTTGCATACCAAATATCAAAAGATTCTGCCTGCTGGATCTGGAGAAGAAGATTTTTTAAGAAATTTGCCTGAAATGCACTAAGTTCGAATTCGGGCTTCTATAGTAAGCCCAAATATGTATCCAGGGGGCCGATTTGAACAAACTTGAATCAGATCTACCCCGCAACGTTGCATACCAAATATCAAAAGATTCTGCCTGCTGGATCTGGAGAAGAAGATTTTTGAAGAAATTTGCCTGAAATGCACTAAATTCGAATTCGAGCTCCTATAGTGAGCCCAAATATGAATCTAGGGAGCCGATTTGAACAAACTTGAATCAGATCCACCCTACAATGTTGCATACCAAATATCAAAAGATTCTGCCTGCTGGATCTGGAGAAGAAGATTTTCAAAGAAATTTGCCTGAAATGCAGTAAGTTCAAATTTGGGCTCCTATATTGAGCCCAAATATACACCCAGGGGGCCGATTTGAACAAACTTGAATCAGATCCACCCCACAATGTTGCATACCAAATATCAAAAGATTCTGCCTGCTGGATCTGGAGAAGAAGATTTTTTAAGAAATTTGCCTGAAATGCACTAAGTTCGAAATCGGGCTCCTATACTGAGCCCAAATATGAACCCAGGGGGCCGATTTGAACAAACTTGAATCAGATCCACCCTACAATGTTGCATACCAAATATCAAAAGATTCTGCCTGCTGGATCTGGAGAAGAAGATTTTTTAATGTTTTTCCCATTGCCTACAGTGTTAAAAAGTGCTGACTCAGCACTTTTTCAAAGTCCCGAAACTGTACCCTATGATAAAACCGATGGCAATTTTTTTTTACCAATCCTTTCTGTTGGTCCTAAGGAAGCTGCACACCAAATAAAAATTCTCAGTGCCGTGCAGTTTTGGAGATATGGGCGTTTTAAATTTTTTCTATTTTTAGCTCCTGCGGTTCCCACGGGGCTGCGGGAAAATTTTTTTTTGCATAAATCAAGTACTCATGACCCAATAAGCCCTCACATAAAATTTGGTTCAAATCAGCCTCTCGGTTTGGAAAATAGAAATTTTGGGCGGGGCAAAAAATTTTGCCCCTCTCATAACAACGCCAAGTATAGCCCCACAAACTTCTCTTGAACAAATCTGAGTCTACACCTCAAAAGGAAGCTGCACACCAAATATCAAGTCTCTGCTACTGCTGGTTCATGAGAAGAAGATTTACAAAGATTTTGGTGCCCCTTGGGGGCGTGGCACCACCCAGGAGGAGGGGCAACTTCATTTGAACAAATCTGAATTGGCATTAGGGAATAATCATTTAGCCAACATTTGAATAAAATTGGGCTAGTGGTTTAGGAGGAGAAGTCGATAATGTAAAGTTAACGCCGGACGGACGACGACGGACGACGGACGACGGACGACGGACGCTGGACGACGGACGACGGACAGAAAGTGATTAGTAAAGCTCCCCTTGAGCTTCGCTCAGGTGAGCTAAAAAACCCATCAAAACCTGCACGCAAACATCAAAATAAGTCTAAAATTTGATTCAAAGGGTTAAAATTAAGACAAAATACCCTGGAAAAGAGTTAAATGTTATAGTGAACCACTATAGCAAAATGCTGAACTAAAAAAAAATTTGAAAAGATAAAAAATCAAAACCTGTACACAAAAGTTCAAAATATTTGAGAGCGGACGCCGACGCCGACATGAGGGCTATGCCATAGGCTCACACAACTAACGTTGGTGAGCCAAAAAGCTGTAAGCCTAAGTGCAAAACCTTACATAAAAGTCCAAAATTGAAGTAATTCAGCGGAAAAAGCGTTAAATAATACAAACTTAGCCCTAAGATGCATGTTTACATACAATAGCAAGCATGGCCATATGCTGCAAGGTAAATCTCCACTTGGAAGAAAGGAAAAAAAGACCCATCAAAACCTGCACGCAAGCATCAAAATAAGTCTAAAATTTGATTCAAAGGGTTAAAATTAAGACAAAATACCCTGGAAAAGAGTTAAATGTTATAGTGAACCACATAGCACAATGCAGAAACTAAACAAAATTTTAAAAAGCCAAAAAATCTAAATTTTATAGTAAATTTCCTTTCTTATTATACCTACCAGAATTGTTTACTACAGGCTTGCACTACAGTGGAAGTCCCTAACTCGGATAAAATACTCTCTATTTTTGTCTTTCCCAAGCAAGTTGGGAAAGAAAAGTGGTGCAAAAGCACCAATAAAAATAAGCCAAAACTGGGTCGAGTGCAACCGGCGCAGACCCAGTACGGGACGCTCTCTCCCAAGTACAACTCCACGACTTCCGTTGCCAGTGCGCATATACCGTCTCTAAAGACTCATTCTTTTTGAATCCGTAAACGTTAGAGTTATGTGATCAGCGGGGAGGAAAGATTCTTTACCCGTAAAGAAGACGGGAGGGCCTCCATGTAAACAATTGTGGTAGGTATAATAAGAAAGGAAATTTACTATAAAATTTAGATTTCTTATCAACCTACTCACAATTGTTTACTACAGGCTGAATAGACAAAAGGCTGGAGGAAATCACATAACCAACCCCCACATAACCCTAGTGCACTGGAACCGTGAAGCAGAAGGAAGAGGTCCCGAGGCTTATCAACCAGAATGTCGCAATCATTGGTAAAGGACAATGAAAAGAGACATATGAGCCTGTGTGACACACAGACAGAAAAAAGGGCAGTAACAGCACAAGGCTGAAACTGACCTTCAAGAAGCCTAATGGCTATGGCAGACAACAGCCTGAGCAGAAGAAAGAGGACCCAAGGCAAAAAGGTCCTCCGACTGCTCCTGCAACTGGCGTAAATAAAAGGTGGAGAAAGTAGAAGCATTTCTCCAGTAGGCTGCCTGCATAACATCCGACAACTTGACGGAGTTAGAATAAGCCCAAGAGGTAGACAGTGCCCGCACCTCGTGGGCAGAAATACGATTGGTAATACAATCGCCAGCTGCTAAACGACTATAAGCCGTACGAATAGCAAGACAAATCCATCGAGAAATGGATTGAGGAGAGATCTTCTGTCGACCCGGAATGAGAGACAGAAAAAAACGTTTTCTGCCCTTCCGTATGAAGCGTGTCCGATCAAGATAAATGCGAATAGCATGGACCGGACAGAGCAAAGGGCGAGTACCCTCAACAGAGGGAAGAGCCCTGATACAGATAGGAGGAGGAGTAGTATCTGGTAACTGATTCTTAGCCAAAAAGGAGCAATCAGTGGTAAAAGTAACACTGTTGGGAGAACTCCTAAAAAAGGCCGGGTCAACCGAGAGGGCGTGAAGCTCACTAACCCGTCTGGCCGAAGCAAATGCCATCAGAAAAGCCGTCTTATATGTGAGAAATTGCATATCCACCTGGGATAAAGGTTCGAACGGCGCCCCCCCCCCCCAAGCAAAGCAGCACCCACGAAAGATTCCATCATGGAGTAAGCTGCAAAGTCCGAGGCCTTTTCAAAGAAAAGTGCCGAACAAGCTTGGAGAGGTAAGGAGTAGTGCCGATACGAGGCTTCCCCACATAAGAAAAAGTCTCTGAAATCATAGACCTGTAACCCTTTATGGTAACAGGCTGGAGACCCCGAGAATCAAACAGATAGACCAGAAACTCCGCAATCTGTGAAATCGAAGGATTGACATAATCAACAGAGTGATCAGCACACCATCGACAGAAGACCTTCCATTTAGCTGCATAAGCTAAACCAGTGGAGTGCCTCCCTGAAGAAGAAATGCACTCCACTGCTCGTCTCGAAAAACCTCTACGGAGGAGAAAGGACCTGACAAAAGATATGCATGAAGGCACAATGAAGTCGGGTCGACGTGAAACCTCCTCGGGCGACCTTGACAAAGAAGGTCGCGACGTAGCGGGAGACGTGCCGGAACCGCCGCCATCAGCGAGCGGAGCTGATTGATCCACACCCGCTGAGGCGACAGGGGAGCGATCAGAATGATTCGACAACTGCAGGTTCGAATTTTGGCGAGAACCTGAGGAAGAATCGGAACCGGCGGGAAGGCGTAGCCGACTAGACCGTTCCAATCGAGTGACAGAGCGTCCACGGCAAAAGCCAGAGGATCTGGACACGGAGACACGAAAGTGTCCACCTGATGGTTCCAACGAGTCGCAAAGAGATCGATGTGGGGACATCCCCAGAGATCGCAAAGCGACTGGAACACTGCCCTGTGAAGCATCCACTCGGTGGAAATAACCCTGCCCTGTCAGGACAGGGAGTCGGCTAGGACGTTCAGACGACCGGAAATGTGACGAACAACCACTCCGGCGTGAACCTCCTGAGCGAGCAGTAAAAGATCCCGAGCTAACTCGTACATCGGAAGCGAGTGCGTGCCGCCCTGGTTCCGAATGTAAGCAACCACTGTCGAATTGTCGGATAGTAGAAGGACCTGGCGATTCGACAGGTGAGGGATCCACTGCCTGAAACTCAGAAGAAGAGCAAGAAGCTCCTTCTGGTTGATGTGTAGAGCTGCTTGATCCTGGTCCCACATCCCGTGTAGGGAAAGACCGAGAGGATCCAACGTCGCACCCCATCCGAGATCGCTGGCATCTGCCGTCAGAACGCGATCGGACGTGGGTAAGTCCAGCGGAACACCCTGCGTAATCCACTGAACATCTGTCCAGGGAAGAAGGTGAGGATACAGAGAGTCCGGAAACGGAAGCACCTGATCCAGAGAATCTACATTCGGTCTCCAACAACTGAGCAGAAAGTGTTGGAGAGGTCTGACATGCAGCCGACCTAGAGGAATGAGATCCGTCACCGAACCGCAGAGACCGATCAGCCGGAGAAAACTCCGAGCGGTCGCGGACCTGGACTGGGACAGAGTCAGAGCAAAAGCTGAGAGAATCACAGCCTTGGCCTGGGGAACAGCCACCAAATTGAATTTGGTTTGGAAAGACATCCCCAGATGACAAAACGACTGAGAAGGGACCAGGTCCGACTTCTCCTCGTTGACTCTGAATCCTAGCGACGTGAGCAAGCTCAACAGAGTGGCGACATCCAATTCCAGTAAGGCAGCATTGGAATGCCTCTGGAGGATATCGTCCAGATATGCCGAAGTAGTCACCCTGGACTGTGTGCGATGGAACGCTATCACATGCGACATCAGTCTGGTGAACGCCCAAGGAGCCAGGTTGAGGCCGAAAGGCATGGCCTTGAACTGGTAAACTCGCCCCAGAAAAGCGAACCTGAGATACTTCCGTGACGCCCGATGCATCGGAACGTGGAAGTAAGCGTCTCGCAGGTCGATGCTGGCTGCGAAATCTCCCTGGTGAATTGATTGGCGGACCGACCTGAAAGTCTCCATGCTGAACTTGGGAGCAATGATAGACTGGTTCAGGATGCTCAGATCGATAACCGGTCGGAGTCGGCCATCCTTCTTCGGCACCAAGAACAGGCGGGAATAGAAACCCACTGACTGAATGCTCTTGACGACCTCGATCGCCCCCTTTGCCAGGAGATTGGCAATCTCCGTGGACAAAAGTTCCCGACGTAAAATGTCTGAAGGAACTGTCGTTGGAAGAGGCACCCTTGACAGAGTGGGGTGCCGTCGGAAGGATATGCGCAGCCCGGACCGAACAACATCTAACACCCATGGATCGGATGTGATGGTGGTCCAATGGTCTGCGAACTCTGCTATCCTTCCTCCAACCTGGGACGAGTCGAGGTGAGGACCTTCATTTCGAGCCCCGACGAGGCCCGCGAGAGGAGAAACCACCTCCTCTGCTAAATGAAGAATCCTGAGACTTCCCTCGATTCTGCCGACCCCTACCTTTACCCCGTGAGTAAGAAGTAGAGGCGGCGGCAGAAGGACCAGCCTTTTGCTTCACAGAGGAAGCAGAAGGGTACTTGTTAGGCTTGGAACGGCCCTTGCCTCCCCGAGAATGCTGATCAAGCTGACGAAACAGCAGCTGATCTTTGGAATGACGTAGGACGTCATCCCGGACCGTTGACACGGAACCATGGAAAAGTTGCGGACCTGCCAAAGAAGCAGATCGAAGAGTAGCATGCTGCTCCTCGGGAAGGGATCGTCCTGTGTCCAGCACAGCGTCCCTTCGAACTAATTCCAAATTGGCCGTGTTACAGGCATGCGTGTGAGTAAGGTGCATAAGCGCCTTGGACAGCACACGCAAAGGAGCCTGTACCTCGTCAAACTTATCTGGAGGCAGATAAGCAGCCAAAGCTGAGACGACGTGATCTGAGAGAGAAAGCATGCCAAGCATCTCTCTAGATAAGCCCAACGTGGACTCCAGAGTCGTCATTGGAATGACGGCAGACTTGGGCTTGGAAAGCCCGAGGGAAGTGGAGTCCTGATCCAGAACCGTCAAAGTCTGGCAGATTGACGGATTGGCGGAATCGTAGGAACGATAACGCACAGGAGGCAAAAAGGTGTCAACCCTGGTGAAGAACGAAGTCTTCAAAGCCTTGGAATTCAATGCTGAAAAAGCCTCAACCACCTGTACCGACTGGCATGGTCGAAGGCGCCCAGAAGCAGGTTGCTCCATAGGCTGTTGGCGCGCGACCGATGATCGCGGCCAGGCTGACACTGTCGGCTGGTTAGCAGGTTTGAGCTCAGGCAGAAACCCAAACACAAAGTCAAGAGCCGCCCCCAAGTCCGAAGACTGCTGGCCCTCGACCTCAAGCATGTCGGACTCCTCCCCAGAGTCGGAAGACACATAGCCCATCGTGGGCAAACCAGCCGACGCCTCCCATGGTGTCGGGACACCAGAGGAATCGGAAACCGGCCTGTTTCCAATCCCGGGAGGCGGCGCCATAGGAGGCGCCTGGAAACCACCCATAGCCTCGCTGGAAGCAACAGGAAGGCTATTTGAGAGAACCTGAGTGAGTAAGGAGAGGGCCTCCCTAAGCTCACTGCCTGTACCGACCGGTTCGACAGGGGAGCGAACCGGCAAAGTGGCTTCACCTCTGACTCTCTTAACCAGCGAAGGGTCACGATCCTCCAAAACACCCGACGCGGGACGACGGGCGGCAGCCGAAACATCTGAAGGCAGACGTGTACAGGGGTACGATGCACCCCGAGGATCAATATTGCGAGAACTCATGAGAGTCACCGCGGACCTCTGCGGGGCAGAAGGTCCAGGCTGCACAAAAGGCGTTGGTCCCCCAAAACTGGTCGTGTGACCAGAGTGAGTGGACGGAAACGCCACGGAGTTCATAGTGTTTCCACTACGAACATCCGAATCCAAAGACACAACTGTGGTACTCGACGGCGACGAGACCACAGCGATGGGCTTGGCCGGCAGCCCCTTCCGTCTTCGCCGAGTTGAAGTCAGGGAAGGCTGGGGCCGATATCCCACGTCTACAGTATCGGACAGTTCTGCAGTCCCCTGCAGCGAAAAGCCGAGGCCGGCTGAAACAGACAACGAAGCAGACGGACCAGCAGCAGTAGTAGATACGTCGAGAGTCGTTGAGGCTGGTAAAATAGTGGAGAGAGCACACCGGCTCGGTTCCGAAGGAGGAGTCACAACCCTAGTGACAGCCTCAGATGTCGACTGGAGGGGGACCGTAGTCCCGGAACCAGGCATCTCTACACCAGAACACTCAACGGCTCCCGCAGTATCCACCACAGGAAAAGACTGCACATCCCCCACGGAGGAGGAATAACTCTCACCAGACAAAGTCGGCTCGGAAGGCCCTGAACGACCACGTTCTCCTTTCCCGCGGGAGCGGGAGGCACGGCCACGAGAACGAACGACACGATTTACTGATGCCCAAAAGGTGGAAGACCATGTTCCACAGACACCACACGGCCGCTCGGCCGAACACCCATTACAGGAGGAACACGACGAATGTACATCGTCCACATGCTTAGGCAGCAGACACTGCCCACAAGGAATTGTCCTAGGCATGAAAGAGGTGAGAGGAGCAGAGAAGGTGAGATCAGAAAACAGAACACACCCAAAGAGAGAAAGGTGACAGAAACAAAGACCCCAGACGGTCGACCGGGAACCACCCAACAGGAAGACTACTCTCAACAGAAAGAAGAAACACTGTAGGAGTGGTACCCCGCTGACACCTAACTCTAACACAATTAGAAAAATTTGCAAAAAAAGCATGAACAATAATTGTGAAAATCTAAGTCCGAACCGCGTGGCCCGCGAAAATCGCGCGCGACCCGAGAGAGAGCAAATAAATATACATTATGGACATATAATAGAAAAAAGAGAATATAAAACACTGTTCCTGAGAATACAAAGGATACACTGTGGTATAATGAATCAGGAAACATCAAACATCGAGCTGGTGGAACACTGATAAGCGTGCAAAAACATCTCGACACGAAGAGGATTTTAAAAAGAATGAGTCTTTAGAGACGGTATATGCGCACTGGCAATGGAAGTCGTGGAGTTGTACTTGGGAGAGAGCGTCCTGTACTGGGTCTGCGCCGGTTGCACTCGACCCAGTTTTGGCTTATTTTTATTGGTGCTTTTGCACCACTTTTCTTTCCCAACTTGCTTGGGAAAGACAAAAATAGAGAGTATTTTATCCGAGTTAGGGACTTCCACTGTAGTGCAAGCCTGTAGTAAACAATTGTGAGTAGGTTGATAAGAAATCAAAACCTGTACACAAAAGTTCAAAATATTTGAGAGCGGGCGCCGACGCCGACATGAGGGCTATGCCATAGGCTCACACAACTAATGTCGGTGAGCCAATTACTTTTCAACCTAAGGGAACAAATTTCCACTGATATGACAGTAGACTTCTGTAGAAATTTCAGGTTACGGCTTTTGAAAGTACATAAACTGAACATAGCAGAGCATTTGTAACCCAAATTATTGTAGAAATTAGATGATAAGCATGGATAATTGCAAACAGATAATTAATAGTTAATAATTAAGGCATTTTAACCCCTGCTGACAAAATTCCTTCAGGACAAAACCCCCCTCACCTTAACTGACTTCTTGGACAGAACCCCCTCACATTGCAAAAATAAATGATAATGAACACGATTTTAATCTATTTTTTTATTTTATTCTTTTATTTTTTTTTAACAGAGACCCTGGAATACTTCATTCCAGAATGCCCCAAATATTTGCCTAGTAGAACAAGACTTCTTAGAATAGTAATGGAACAAGAGGCCCCATGGGGCCTGAAGCGCTCACATTGAACAGAACACGATATAAATGAAAGTATCAATGACATTGTAGCTTAACTTGTCTGTGTGTTGTGTTCGATGAAAAGGATAATGTTTAATGTTTATGAAAGAATTATGAAATAAGACAAGAATTGTGATAATTGGGAATAAGTTAATTTCTGTTCCCTGTATGCTATGTTTCTAATAAAAATAATATGAGGTGTAGACTGTACTAAAAAACTGAGGGGTGGGTTAATGTGGCCTTCACAGTTAATGTATGTGGCCCTCACAGTTAACGTATGTCAACGAAGGTTACCAAGTTACAATAAAATTATTCCAAAACAAGTCATCCTATCAAGTTACAATGAAATCCCTTCATAAATATGGCCTGTAGACTGTGCTAAAGGTTTTCAGGCTTTATGTCTGTGTAGCCATCACGGTTGACCGATTGCTAAAAGGGGACGTCCTCATCTCGACATTATACTGAGTCATTCTACCAAGTTACAATGAAATCCCTTCACAAATACGACCTGTAGTCTGTACTAAAGTTTTTCGAGTTTTGAGCTCGGGCAGCCATCATGGTTGAATGATCACGACCAAACGGGGACATTCTCATCTGGGCATTATCTGGAGTGATCCAACAAAGTTACAATGAAATCCCTTCATAAATATGACCTGTAGACTGTGCTCAAGGTTTTCAGGCTTTGCGCCCCTGTAGCCATCACAGTTGACCAATCATGACCACAAGGGGATGTCATTATCTAGGCATTATATGGAGTCAACCTAACAAGTTACAATGAAATCCTTCCATAAATACGACCTATAGACCATGCTAAAGGTTTTCAGGTTTTGGGCTTGGGCAGCCATCACAGCTGAATGATAGTGACCAAAAGGGGACATTCTCATCTAGACATTATTTGGAGTCATCCTACAAAGTTCTAATGAAATCCCTTCATAAATATGACCTGTAGACTGTGCTAAAGGTTTTTGGGCTTCGGGCCCCTGTAGCTGTCACAGTTGACCAATTGCATCCAAAAGGGGATGTTCTCATCTAGACATTATATGAAGTCAACCTACCAAGTTACAATGAAATCCCTCCATAAATATGACCCGTAGAATGTGCTAAACGTTTTTTGGTTTTGGGCTCGGGCAATCGTCGCGGTTGACAGAATGTGACCAAATGGGGAAGTTCTCATTTAGACATCATATGGGGTCATCCTACCAAGTTACAATGAAATCCCTCCATATTAAATAAGACCTGCAGACTGTGCTAAAAGTTTTTGAGTTTCATGCTTGGGCAGCTATCACGGTTGACAGATCATGACCAAAAGGGGACATTCTCATCTAGACATTATACAGAGGCATCCTACCACATTGCAATGAAATCCCTTCATAAATACGACCTGTAGACTGTGCTAATGGTTTTCGGGTTTTGGGCTTGGGCAGCCATACCGGTTGACCAATTGCGACCAAAAGGGGATGTTCTCATCTAGACATGACCCCAAACCTGCACATGAAATTTCGTGATGATCAGACAAAAACTACGGGATGTGGCATGTGCTAAAGGAAAATGTGAACAGACTAACAGACTTCCGCATGCATGATGGCAATAGCTTATCTTGACTTTGTCAAGTTAAGCTAACAAAGTCCAAGAATGAGTCTACATTAAGCAATCCATTTCCATAGGATACATTGCCAATCCTTGAGCCCATCAGGAGTAACAAAAATAGTCCGAGCATCATGCCTTTTCTTCAGTTGATCATAATGTAAAATGTAGAGTTCCCCTGAAAGCCCCTTGATACAACCTATGTGGATTTATCTTAGTTACACACGTCTAGAGTATACTGAATACAAAATTTCTAATTCTTCAGCTACATGGCCCACAGGGGACCCGAAATATTAACCCAGGCTCTCGATTTGAACAAAGTTGAATCTGACCTCCCTGGAGATGTTGTATACCAAATAAGAAAGCATTCTGACTGTTAGATTGGAAGAAGAAAATTTTTAAAGAAATTTCTTCATATTGCAATAAGTTAAAATTTGGGCTACCATAGCGAGCCCAAATATTAACCTACGGACCCAATTTGAACAAACTTGAATCTGACCCACCCTAGAAATGTTGTATTCCAAATATGAAAGCATTCTGGCTAGTGGATCTGAAGAAGATTTTTAAAGACATTTCCTCATATTGCACTAAGTTAAAATTCGGGCTACCATAGGGAGCCCAAATATTAACTCAGGGAACCAAATGAACAAACTTGAATCTGACTCCCCTAGAGATGTTGTAAACAAAATATGAAAGGATTCTGGCAGGTGAATCTGAAGATTTTTGAAGAAATTCCCTCATATTGTACTAAGTTAAATTTCAGGTTCCCATCTGGAGCCCAAATGTTATCCCAGGTGCTTGAATTGAACAAACTTGAATCTGACCCCCCTAGTGATGTCATATTTTTAAAGAAATTTCCTAATATTGTACTAAGTTAAAATTTGGACTACCATAGCGAGTCCAAATATATACCTAGGGACCCGATTTGAACAAACTTGAATTTGACCCGCCCTACTTTTTTTTACCATTCAATTCCAATGGTCCTAAGGATGCTTCATACCAAACAACAGCTCTCTGTTCCATGTGGTTTGGGAAATATGGGCGTTTGAAAATATTTCTATTTTTACCTCCTGGGGTTCCCATGGGGTGCAGAAATGGTTTTTTTTTTTGCACGAGTCAAGTACTTATGACCCAATAATACCATATAACAAATTTTGTTCAAATCGGACCATCAGTTCCAAAAAATATAAATTTTGGGCGGGGCCAAAAATCTTACCCCTTTTATTATGGGGGGGGGGGTTAAGATTTTTGGCCCCACCCAAAATTTCTATTTGAACAAACTTGATTCTACACCTCAAAAGGAAGCTCCATAACAAATATCAAGTCATTGTACCCACTGGTTCATGAAAAGATTTTAAAAATATTTTGGAGCATTTTCTCCCACTCCCTCCCTATGGGACTGGGCAAGTTGCGTTGAACAAAACTGCAATGCCCCTTTGGGACTATCACTCACACAAACTTTCACTAGAACTGGCCCAGTGGTTTTGGAGGAGAAGACCAAAACATTGCGCTGATGGACAACGGATGGACAGATGATGGACGGAGAGCGATAGGATTAGCTCAGCTTGACTTTGTCATGGTGAGCTAAAAATGGGATAAAGAGATATTATTAACATTATCAGCCGATAGAAACTAGATTTAACATAAAATTAACAAAAGGAATCTACAAAAATGTCATTCAACTCTTAACTGGGTGAGTAATTAAAATATATCTTTCATGAAATCTAGTCATGGCTGCTTCATAGCAGCCATGACTAGATTCCATAAAAAATGGAAATTGTGTTTTTCAGTGTCAAATTTCAAAATGTTCTCTAACCTGGTAGAACCATGGTCAGCCTGGTGGGTCCATGATTCTCCCAGTTGTACCCAATAATACAACAGGAAGAATCATGCACCCACCGGGCTGACCATAGAGGAATCTAAAACACCGATATAAAAAATTACCATCTTCTGTTTCTTTGGATACTTGATGGTCTTCCACCTCATATTCAATATTGTCCTGTATTGCTGCAAATAAACAGAAATTACGGATTGTGTCGTGCATGAACTAAACTTCTCAATGGTTTATTCCCAACAAGACGAATCCCAACAAGACGAATGTTGGAGATGGTCATCCCAACAAGATGAATCCCAACAAGATGAGTAAAATTAAAATGACTATATAACCCATTTATTTTGAGGTTTTCCATCATAAACTGCTAACACTGCTTGCTTTTGGACAAACAGATTTCAATTAACTGGTTGAGTGCTGGAAGCCAATTTTGGGGCTTTATCCTGAAGTGTGGGTATCAGAGCTAAAAAGGCTTTATATTCTGTGGACGTAGGCTACTTCAATTAATTTTTGATGTGATATTATTAAATCTGGGTGAATTTGCCCTGTTACAATTAAACAGAGAGTGCCTATAGGCAACTGACAACCAAAAAAAACTTAGCATGCTACCAGTTAACAGAGGCATCATACTTTGCAAGGCGCTATTTGCTAGTTTTTATTTATCTTTTTTATCAGCAAAACTCCAAAACACATGCCTAAAATAAAACCCTAAAATACTTCAAATAGCATACATTGTAATGTACACGTTCTTTTCAAAGTAAATTTCCCCCATATTTGATGAGAAAAAAGTTTTCGTCTTGTTGGAATTTGTCTTGTTGGGATCGTCTTGTTGGGATATTTTACCAATTCGTTTTATTGGGATTCATCTTGTTGGGATGACACCTTCACAATATCTTATTCATTTATTTGTGCTTAATCAGACCTTGACAATTCCATATTTTTGATTAACCCATTAACAGGTTACCCATTAAGTTGTTCATTAACCTATTCTGAAGGTTAAGTAAATTTGTTTCTTTAACCTGTTGGTTAACCAAAAATCAAAACACGATATGCCACAGGCATATCCCCGAAAGCCATAGGCCTGAGCTGTTGGAAGGGTTTGGGAGGGAAATGTAGAGTTATGCCCCTCCTGTTGGCAACATGTGATGACTTCTGACGATAAAAATATCAACGAAACAGAAATACGCAATCACTAGAAATATAGAGTTGTGCTTCTTCTATTGGCATCATGTAGCAGTGAATAGTGCCAGAATTGATTTGGCTGTCATACCAACATACATCAGACTGCAGTGCATTTCAATTTCCATAAATTGTAACATCGTGTTTCTAATTATGTTTACAGTAGTCCAAACATGGCCTGAAAGTCTGTAATATAATTTTTTGGTTTGGTACGTCCTTTTAAGGACGTACCAAACCAAAAAAGTATATTACAGACTATCAGGCCATGTTTGGACTATGCTTACAGCTAAATAATAAGCACACATTTAATATTTGAATGTGTAATACTTTCTCTTCAGGCATCTAATATGCCAATCGTAAAAATGTTGGTTAACTAATGGATCCTTTTGGTTAACCGATAGTCCGTTCGCCTTAATTTTTGTTTGCGTAACCTCTAGGGGAACGGAACAATCGTTTGCCTGAATTGTCGAGGCCTGGCTTAATTCCAAATCAGTAAATGAGACTATACTGTGGCGAGAAACAGTTATGTAGGATAAAAAGATTCCATCAGAAAGTGAAATATACATTTAAAAACATGAAAAAAGAAATTAGTGCGACAGTGAAATAAACTGTGAAGACAGTAGTGAATGATGATAATAAAATTTGAATGAATACATGTAGTATGTAAGTCAAGCAGATGATAAATTAATTTTTGTGTATGAGATACAATTAAAAGAATAATAAATTAAAACATATTAACCTTTTACCTAACATGAAAAGCCGACGACACTTGCAAAAAAAAATCTTGAATAACTAATTTTTTTCATTTTTTGTCTCAAAAACATAGGTTATGACCCCTCATTGGAACGAGCTCAACGAGCTCGTTCCAATGAGGGGTCATAACCTATGTTTTGGAGACAAAAAATGAAAAAAATAATGAAAATTAATTGGTGATTTTTGAGAATAACGCTGGCCGGTTTTGGCCGTTACGTTGGGTAAAGGGTTAAAAGGATTGATATCTTTAAAAAATGAGTGAATCCGGTGGGAATTGATGTCGTGAACAAGGCAGGAAATAAGCAATCGGCCATTTGCATAAAGAGGTCCCCAGAGGGTGAATTAGCTGATGCTATCCCATACAGGGGCTAGAATCCCCCAATTTATTCTCTGGGTACCTCGTTCAGTTTAGGCCTGAGACCTTGATTCAGAATGAGGTTCACAGAGGGGAAATTTGGTAATGCTACCCTGCTGTGGACCTCATTCTGCAGATGACAGTCTGTTTATTTCCATGCTTGACTGTGAAATAGTTCTCTGAAAGATGGGGCATTATAAAGTCACCATTTGATATCATTAAATTCAGTATATTCTAATAGAATGTGCTTGACTATCAAAGGATAGTAACAGTGGAATCCCGGATAATTGCGCTCCGGACATTTGCCCTGGTTGCATTTTTCAAGAAAACAGACATTTGCCCCAGATGTATATTTGTATGGTATATAAATCAGAGGAGGACATTTGTCCCCCAAACAGATTTATCGGTTGAAAATGGGTGATAATAAAGGGGTGTAATTAAAATGAGCTCGTTCCAATGAGGGGTCACATGATATGGTTTTGTTGAAATTTTTTGAAAAATATGTTTTTTTTAAGTACTTAATTTGTAAATTATGCAGGCAGATTCGTTACATAAAGGGTTAACATGAAAGATGCCAGTTATGCGAGTACAGTGGAGCCCACTTAATGGGATATCTCGTAACTGAATAACCCTGTTAATTGAATATAATTTCCCAACACAAAACCATTTACCATACTTCCTGTACAAATTTGACCTGTTAATTGAATATAGGTTATAGAGTAAACTCCTGTTAATTGAATAAAAAATCTTGTAACCTGTTGAGAAATTACCCTGATTCACCAAAGTTTTCCTTTGTTTATAGACCTATTTGGCCTCAGTACATCCAATACAGGCATTTAATCTATTATATCTTGTTTGACAGAGCTCATAGAGCTCTGTCAAACAAGATATAATAGAATAAATGCTAAATTTATCTCTAGAATACAGGAAAGTGACACAATCCCTGTTAATTGAATACTCCTGTTAATTGAATAATTTTCATTGGCAAAGTGTCTATTCAATTAACAGGATTCCACAGTAGTAGGTTTCACTATCTTACCGTGGTATTTTAAGGTTGTCGGTATGGAGAACCCAACTAAGAAGCCATCTTAGTAATTATGTTTTTCAAGACTCACAAGGTGACATTCTTTGTATCTACTGGACTTTATTCAAGCCTGGCATTCTTAAAAATGCAGGAGGGCTAATAATCGCTCTCCTCACATGGCCTGGGAGGGGGGTGGGGATGGGGGGGAGGTACTTGCTCTCCCCCTCAAACCTACAAAAGCTAAAAGTGGCAAAATGAAGTTTTACTATTTATGAATTCTGCCTTGTTGGCTTTGTATATTTTATTTGGTGTTGCTAACAATGTAGTCTCTGTGAGACGGCTACACTGCCCCTCCCACATCTCCGGGCCTCAGCAACACATCTGAAAAAATGTGGGTTTTAGGAATAGGCTGTTATGGTAATCATTATTTTTCAAGGCCAGGAGGGCTAGTTTTCACACTCCTGAATTTTTTTAAGGCGAGCAGTAGGTAAATCGCTCTCCTGAAAATGTGAGACCTGTTTATTATCTTACCGGGGCAAATGTCCGGTCTTGAATTTAGCAACTGGGTCAAATGTCTGCATGGCAATTGTCCATTCGGGGCAAATGTCTGCTCTGCTCTCAGGGCAAATGTTTGTGGGGCAACTGTCCATATGACAGTGAACACATTCACATATATCTTTTCAACACTATTGTCCAACCTGGTAATGTTTACTTTGTTGTGAAGAGTGGACATGACTTAATTCACATATTAGTACACTACAAATTTCAAATTTCGGGTAGAATCAAATCCTCAATGGTATCTTGCAAAAAATTTGGAACTGCATTCAATATTGAATCAAATCTCACTGGTCTGCGAAACAAAATTCATTAACAGCCCGCCGCCTGCTTTCGGTCATGGTAATAACTGTAATAATATTATTTTGTCACGTATGATAGTTTATTAATGGCCCTTGAGGACTGAATAATAGTCCTCTGGCTTATTAACGGCCCGGGACTCTTGGGCCGGTAATAAACCCTCAGGCTGTTGTTCATTCCTCTCAGGCTGTTAATAAACCATAACACCCTCCAAATTCATGTTCTTGTTTTATTACAATATCAATTTATATCTAGAAGATAGGCAGTAACCCAGGGCCTGTTAATTATATTCGCCTGTTACTTAATTATTTTTCACTTACAAAGTTGCTTTTAAACTGACAGAGTTCCACTGTATTTCCAATATCAGTTTTTAAAATCTATTACATCTTGTTTGACAAAGACCAATGATGTCTATCAAACAGAAGGGGCAATGTAAAGTGTGTGCATACCGGGATTTCCTGAAAAAAAATTGTGCACGTAAGAAATTTGGAGCAGGTTTTCTTTTTTGATTTCTATCTTTTTTCAAAAATAATACTAGCCCTCCACATACTAATGGAAAAAAATATATGATTAAGTAAATAAGCACTGATGGACTTTCCACGGCACCAACAGAGAAATGTGCTCTGGTTAAAACTACTTCATTTTTAAGTAAGACTTTATCACATCATAAAACTGACTTAGAAATGTCTCTTTCAAAATGAATTTATTCATCAGATAGTTGCATCTAAGCACTTAATTCTACGTACTGCACCTCAGAAGAAATCAGCGACGGTACTTGTCTTTTTCAAATTTCTTGGATGCCATAGAATTAAGAAAGGACGCTGGTTTTGTTTACATTGGCATGGCGGGGTTCGAACCCACGCCGAGAGAGTTTCCTTCGGCACCAACCGCCTTGCGAAACTATACTGAACCACGCACACCACTCGGCCACCTACAGACCCCTGTCGGTGGCCGAGTGGTGTGCGTGGTTCAGTATAGTTTTGTTAGGCGGTTGGTGCCGAAGGAAACTCTCTCTGCATGGGTTCCAACCCCCGCCATGCCAATGAAAATGAATTTAGTTTTCAATTAGCCTTTGTTGCAATGAAATGTCAATAATCTGCAAGAATGTCATAAGCATTTGTGACAACAAAATGCCTATTGTTGGGAATACAGTTCAAGTCAAAATAAGTTGTAGGATAACCACTATAAACTATGTATCTTTCTCTTCCTACACTGATAAGACCAGAAGCTGACATCATTTTCTAGAAAGCTCTCACTGATAGCTTTCCAGAAAATGATGTCAGATTCTGATCTTATCAGTGCAGGAGCAGCAGTATACTTGCAGTTATGCTACAACTTATTTTGACTTGTACTGTAGGTTAGTGACCTCCATTACAGAAAATAGGATATTGTTACTTCTGTGAGGAGTATTCAGGCAATTTATCTTTGATGACACATAATTTAATCTTCTCGAGGGTTATTTCCCACTTGTAAGAATGTATAATATTTTTGCAAAATACTTCTGACAAGAGAGCAGATGAATTAAAAAATATAAGGATGTGTTGCTACAAAATTTGAGGAAATTGCTGAGTTATTTCCCCCGACCTGCTCCATCCCTGTAATCCCCCCACTGTTGATTATTAATAAGTTAATACTGTTACTCAGAATTTTGATACGTTCCATGGTATTCTTTGTTGAATTTAATCAAAGAAGTAAACAGCTGATGCCAGCCAACCCTTAACCCCTAGCACACTGGTTGTGCAACAGAATTTTCTAAAATAACTTTGTTTTTCTCTTGTTTAACTATGAAATTAACCAATTATATCTTGTTTGACAGAGCTCAAGTTATATTTAGTTAAATATCAAACTGCATTATGGGAAATATTTGTTGCTTTTTGAAAACGCTGCCATTTTGACATCAGAATGCAGAGGATTAATGACTTAATGTGCATACTGACCTCAACTTCACGTTTTGGTTCCAAAAATACACAAAACGTCAGGAAGTATGAATGCATTCGTTAATACGGCATGAGTGCCAACGTGGAAGGATAGAATGAGAGACACATCCTCTATTTCTATTCTTCTGTGATGTCATGAGTGTCATATTGACAAACACATTCACACATCGTGGAGTTCTATGTTTATTACATGTCTCTGTGACGAAGAATCCATTAATTTAAAAATTCAAACATCACACAGTTCTGACATCTGCTTGAAATAAAAACAAAAACAAAACTCAGGTGTGACTCGCAAACACATGTGACCGATCGATATATAAACACAACAAGAGGCCTTAATCGCTCACCTGACAAAGTGGTTCAAAGAAGTATTTTGGGTCACATTCAGTTAGTCATGGTTCATCAACACTACAGAGGAATGAAGTCATGAAATTATTCACAACTCTGGTGTCCATGTCAGATGATTATTATCAAAGTTCTTCCTGATTGCTTCCAATTCTAACAGCTGCAGGCAAGCACTGCAAAACTTCCAAGGGTTGTTATGTCATTGCAGTTTGCAAGGCAAATTTTATGGAAAACTACTAAGGAATGGATTTGAACAAACCTGATCCTAACCTGCCCCCTCCTCTTACATCCACCCCCTCCCACAGAGAGCCCAAGTATTAAGCCAGGAACTCAAATTAAACAAACTTGAATCTGACCACTCTAGAGATGTTTATATACCAAGTATGAAAGGATTCTGACTGGTGGATCTGAAGAAGAAGATTTTTAAAGAAATATCCTCATATTGCACTAAGTGAAACTTTGGGTTCCAAAAGAGAGAACAAATATTAACCCAGGGATCTGATTTGAACAAACTTGGATCTGACCCCGTTAGAGATGTTGCATACCAGGATTCTGAATGGTGGATCTGAAGAAGATTTTTAAAGAAATTCCCTCATACTGCACAAAGTTAAAATTTTGGCTCCCATAGGGAGCCCATATATTAACCCAGCGATTGCTTTTGAACAACCTTGAAACTGACCTCTTTAAATATGTTGTATAACAAATATGAAAGGATTCTGACTGGTGAATTTGAAGAAGAAGATTTTTAAAGAAATTTCCTCATATTGCACTTAGTTAAACTTTGAGCTCCAATGTAAAACCCAAATATTAACTCAGGG
Organism: Pictodentalium vernedei; assembly: GCA_031216915.1. NCBI lineage: Eukaryota > Metazoa > Mollusca > Scaphopoda > Dentaliida > Dentaliidae > Pictodentalium > Pictodentalium vernedei. Next base: position 102,287,130 of record CM062294.1, read on the forward strand.
ACCCAATTTGAACAAACTTGAATCTCTGAACCCCCTAGAGATGTAGCATACCAAATATCAAAATATTTTTACTGGTAGATCTGATGAAGAAGACGTTTAAAGAATATTTCTCATATTGCACCAAGTTAAACTTTGGGCTCCAAAAGAGAGCCCAAATATTGACACAGGGATCTGATTTGAACAAACTTGAATCTGATAGTTAAATAGTCCATCACCAAAATCCCATAGGGACACCAAATATTAACCCAGGGACTCGATTTTAACAAACTTGAATCTGACCCTCTCTAAAGATGCTGTATAACAAATATAAAAAGATTCTGACTGGCGGATATGAAGAAGATTTTTAAAGAAATTTCTTATATTGCACTAAGTTAAACTATGGGCTCCAATATAAAGCCCAAATATTGACTCAGGGACCTGATTTGAACAAACTCAAATCTCTGAACCCCTGGATATGTTGCATACCAAATATCAAAATATTTTCACTGTGGGATCTAATGAAGAAGATTTTTAAAGAATATTCCTCATATTGCACCAAGTTAAACTTTGAGCTCCAATAGAGAGCCCAAATATTAACCCAGGGACCTGATTTGAACAACCTTGGATCTGAAACAAGTACTTATGACTCAATAATACCACATACCAAATTTGGTTCAGATCGGACCATTGGTTCAGAAAATCAAAATTTTGGGCGGTGCTAAAAATCTTGCCCCTCCCATTATGATGGCAAATATTGCTCCACGAATATAGTTTGAACAAAGTTGATTCTACACCTCAAAAGTAAGCTCCAAATATCAAGTCATTGTACCTCCTGGTTCATGAGAAGATTTTAAAAAAAAATTTGGAACATTTTCCCCCATCCTCTCCATACGGAGCTTGGCAACTTTATTTGAATAAACTTTAATTGTCATATGATAAGAAAGAACCATGCATATCAAATTTGGCTCAATTCGGCCCAGTGGTTTATGAGGAGAAGTTGATAATGTAAAGTTCAAGCCAGACGCTTGAATGGATGGCAGTCGATGGACGGAAAGTGATCACTTAAGCTCCCCAGACTTTCAGTCAGGTGAGCTAAAAATATTAATGAAAATTGCGTCAAATAGGTTATTTGTTCATATTATTAAGAAATCAGCTGCCGTTATCTAAGAGATATTCGTTTCAATGTCAAAACTTGAGTGCAATAAAATCACTCCCCATTTGTAGAAATTAAGTTTAATTTTGTCAATTTTGGTAGATTTGAACAATTTTCCAATTGACATTCGAGTTATCGGCTGTTACTGCAGCTTCCAAACTGATCTGGGTCAGAATGTGATGCTTCGATTGGCCTATTATGAAAAATGGATGGAGTTTAAATTCTCTTTTGATGGATGCATGATGTCAGGTGGAAAAATAGTCCATCACCAAAATCTATATGGAACACTTGTTCTGTACGGATTTGTAAATATGGAATTGGAGGAAAAGTAATAGGCATGTTATAAATTGGCATATGCTTCACAAGATCATGCAATATTTATTACTGGTCAAGTGCTAGAATATTTTTGATGGTCTGGATTTATTATTCAAAATTTGTTTTATGACTGGCACTCTCCAATAAGTTTAATAAAACAAATTTAGGCCTAAAAAAATAAAAAATCTGTTTCTCAGGCCCTCCCGCATAGTCCTTTTGGCTGCCGCATGCTCTCTTTTTATAACCAATATAAACTTTAAAAAAATTAAAATTAAATGGTCTATGTCTGATATTTTACCCAAGTTAAAAAAATTGCTGAATTTGTCCCTTGAGTGCAAGAAGGCTTTGCAATGCTAAAGCATTGCAAAGCCTTCTTGCACTCAAGGGATGAAATACACCACCACCCATGGTATTCTGTAGATTATGAGGCCTAAAACTTGAACCAAGAACAAGAACTTTTGATGGTAAAGAAGTAATTACTGAAATAAAAAATAAAATAAAAAACCGCTCGCCCGCATGCAATTTCACAAATAATGGCCTGAGAAACAGAAGATCTACTTTGTGCGGCCTTATATGAACAAAATATTATATGCGTTTGACTGAATATGAAACATGAGCACAAAAGATAATGGCTTCTGGTTTGGTACTCACATTTTTTGAAAGCCCTGATAGTAGCTTCTAGCACACAACCAGTTAAATATGTACATTTCACTTGCAAGTCCTCATGTGTAAAATGGCATTCTACATTCTTACATAGACTTATTTGCCAGTCAAATTGAAACTTGAAGACCAATCAAACAAACTTACAGTTAAAGGACAACTTGGTAGACCATCCAGTGGTCCATGCACTGGAAATTTGTTTGTTGCAACCTTAAATTTCTCGTGTTCAATGGAACCCACTTAACTGAATATCTCTGAAATGTATAATCTTGTTGCCCCCAAACCGCAGGCATGTTTGAAGTGGCCTCAAAGGTATTGTGGGACTTGAAAATTTTCTAAGTCGAAAGAGTGAAAAAGAGCCATCACTCTGGGAAATATTATTGGACGGAACCTGTTCCTTGTGCATATCCATTCCCCCATGCAGGTCTATCAGCGTACCAAAGGAGATCCAAATCCGACTGATGGTTTTCAAAATTACAATGAAAAACGTTTGTATGGACAGAGGGACAGACAGACAGAGGGCTTCACAAGATAACCTCGAATTCTCCTTCGGAGGTCAGGGACACAACAAATTTGACCTGTTAATTGCCTATTAGTTATAGCATGATCTCCTGTTAATTGAATAACAATTTTTGTGATTTCTTGAACAATTGCACTAACATTCACTGAATTCCCCCAACTTAACTGACCAATTTGGCGGCAACAGTACATTCAATATAATCTATTTTATCCCTGAGCTCTGTCAAACAAAATGTAATAGAATAAACCCTTATAATTTTATCACTAGAATACAAGAAAATGAACAAATCACTGTTAATTGAATACTCTGTTAACTGAATACTTTTTATTGGCAAAGCGGCTATTCATTTAACAGAATTTCACTGTCAGGATTTATTTATTTATAGTTGTTTATGGTCACATACTTATGCACAATGGCTAATCTTGACCACGACAGTTTTACGGGAGGAGGAACCCAAACTACCTGGAGAAAACCACCAAGCATAGACAAGCAACTGTCAGTTCCTCAACATTCTAACTCTGTTTAAGCTCTGCTCAAGCACGGTTACAGCAGTTGAAGACATGTGCACCATCGACGTGCAGTATGTCTTAGTCCACGGCATCATCGTGCCCCCATGTAGGCAACCTGGATAAAGTGCCTTTCCCAAGGACACATGTGTCGTCCCAGATGGAGATCGAACTTGGGACCTCTAAAATAGAAGTCCATCAGTCTACCACTGAGCGACTGTGCTCCCTGTATAAAGATTTGTATAAGAAGTGGTACACCTTCCATGAGAGGGAGAGAGTACCAAATTATATTGAAGATTTGAATGCTACTTTGAAGATTCCATTTTTATCTTTTGAGACAAACTGGTTTTTTTCTGCAAAAGCAGACTTCGGGGAAATTTAAGTTGAACTAAATATCTTTCCAAATAGACACACAAAAACAGTTTGAATAAATCTGAGCAACTTTTTTTTTTGTATCTTATTCCTGCAGGTTACCTAAATTTTTAAATTCCAGAGTACAACTAACTTTTTCTAAATGGTTACAATAACTTCTGCCAATAAATTAATTTTATCGCATAATAACATGTACCACATAAAACAACTTGTTATATTTGTAAACAACACATACTGTACAGCTGAGAGTAATGAAATACAGTTCTGTTGTTAGAAAAGCAGATAGAGAATTAATGCCAGATTGTGACTACCGTATTTACTCTATGTATTGAGACACTCTATGATTTGGGACACACATTTTTTCCAGAAAACTATATTTTTTTTATGCTCCAAAGTTTGGGACATTCAGGAGATTTGTTTCCAGTTGGCCCGTCGCTAGTAGCAGACGACACTCATAGAAAAAATTCTTGGGTAACTAAAAATTTTCATTTTTTGCTTCCAAAACATAGCTTATGATCCCTCATTGGAACGAGTGCAATACGCTCGTTCCAATGAGGGATCAAAAGCTATGTTTTGGAAGCAAAAAATGAAAATATAAAAAAAAATTTGATGGCGATTTTCATATATAGTGATGGAGAATGAATCACGCACAACTTTATTCAGCATCAAATCAAGACCAAGCTGCGTTCTTTCCCCATTTTCTAAGAATTCGGACACCTGTGAAAACAATTATTTTTTGCTGTCCCAATGCACAGAGTAAATACGGTAAGCCACAATTTGGTTGAGATTCTTTGTTTTTTTTTCCCCACAAAACTGTATACTCTCACCGGTCAAATAAAAAATTAAATTTTTTATCAAACATTATATCTTTCCATACCTACCACACCAATACAATATGCCTTGCTTCTTTTAACATTTCTACTTGAAAATAGAAATTTTGTGCATTTTTTCAAGGATAAACCGCAGAAAAACTGAAAAAGTCAGACTAAAAATTTGACCGCATCAGACCAATCAGAACTGAAAGTGCATGGCACACAACCTAATGCCCTATCCTTCTTCCCTACCTGAGTAAACTTCATTGTCCCATCTCCTGCCAAACATGTGTACATTGTACTTCAATTCCTTATTTTCAATAAATTTCCAATACTATTATCACCCATTTTTCTTGACTGAGTTTTATCTAGTAGTATTTTATTTAGGAAATCTTAATCTACTGCAGCATGTCATAACCAGATCATTATCTGATTGAAAAAGAGGTCACTTTTGCGATCACACTCCTGTCATTTCAGTAGGGAAGCAGTTTCTTCTTCAACCCAAATCTTTCTCGCTGTGATTCTATGAATCTTGTCAACTAATGTTGATATGAGACTTAGAAAACTGTGACATAAATGGGATGCAGTGAACTTGGTTTTAGTAAACAGGGTTCAGAAATTTCCAAAAGAATTTCAACTCAATGCAAATCCTTTTCAAGTATCAGGATTTCAGACGTCAACGGAACCGAAAAATCGTTTCCGTGGTTTAAGAGACACGGAACCCGCCAGTAACGGAATTTAGGTGCCATCTGTGAGAAGTTATGGGAACCTTTTTGAAGTTTTTCAGAATCGAGGAAATTTTATATCATTCGTAGCTTTTTAGATTTCAGACATGTTTCCCTCCTAAATAAAACTGCCTGCATACATTGATATACTTGTAAGTTATATGTGAAATGATATTGGGACGTTTTGGCCCCGAGACGTTTCGGCCTCCTGTATTAACAGTCAGGAGTGAAGGGAATTACCCCCGGCACGATAGATACCAAACAGAGGTTATTGGGATGTCGATTTTTTAATATATATTTATTGTTTTAGATATTATAATGCCAGTAAACCTGTGCATGATACCTTTGTTCAAAAAACTGCTTTTCAGTTTTCAACATATATTGAACACAGGCGCTTGTTATTTTATCATATTTAAAACAATTCTCAGACACACAATGAAATTACTTGTGATAATGTTACTGACGAAAAACATGTCAAGATGTTTACAGAATGAGCCAATCACATTCACTTCAACAAAAGGGTCCCGCACTTTACTCATTCCGAGAATGTTATTGGTTGAAATGTCTAACGTGTGCAAACGGTACTCACGTGTTTTTCCCACTTCAACTTGTTTCTGTATTCGATGTAAACAGCTTTTCGTTTCTATCACAGTGATGATTGTTCACCAACGAGCAGCTCTTATGAGCATTTCTTTCAACAACAAATGTTTCAATGTCTTTAGTGACAGATTGAGTGGGTAACAATATTTCGGTTCCATCATTTTGTGACCACAGTACCAACACGCTACCGGTAACGATCGTTACCATGAAATCCTGACACTTGCTTTTCTTATATTATGAAATATCATGCACCCTAAACATGCGCCAACATTGAAAATGCCCACTGCCTATCTGCGTCTTTTGTTAACAATGCCTTAATCCTCTGCACAATGTGCTCAAAATACCACGATTTCAACCTGCAGATTTTTCCCATAATGCAACTAGGAATTTAACCAATCTCTATCAAAGATTAAAATTCTAGTTTCATTATGAGAAAAATTTGCAGGTTGAAATTTTGTTATTTTGACATCAGTGTGCAGGCTCTCAGGTCAACAGTCTAATTCTGTTCTGTATTGGATGCTGTTTTGGGCCATTTGTTTAACAAACCCAACAAAAAGTGGGTAAGCAAACAGCCTGTAACAAAATCAAATTCCTCACAGAATTAGGCCAGTGTCCTCAGAGCTTGATGTAAAGGGTACCTGCACTTGAAGGATTCACCGATTCATTCCAAAAAATGCACAAATACCATACAATCCCTGAGATATGTGGACAGCGATTCTTGATAGGAAAATTCACTTTCTTATTAGGTGCCAAGATGTACAGCTAAATAATACTCAAATTGTGGATTACATGACTTTTCAGTCAGGCTGTTGGGAAGGTCCTCAAGGTCCAGAAAGATTGTTACATAGCAGCATTTCATCAGGTTAATAGAAAATAACCTTGATAATTTATCTGCACAGAGACTGTTGAAAAAACACTGTTTTCCCAGGCCCCTCTCTCATCATTGAAAAATACTCTCAAGATTTTTTTAATTTATCTATTTCATGCAAAGGTGATGTTATGGAAGAGAGGTGTGGGTAAGTGTTGGAATTTACTTCTCATCACACATCTGTTTAGGGAGAGATATATCCAACAAATTCCAATAAATTGTTTTTGGAATAATAAGTCTGCAACATGATAGATACATATATCTTAGCCTAGAGCTATCATGTGAACAGTTTGTCTGGTGGACCTATTATATTCCCTTCCAAGACATGTTTTTGACCCTTAAAAGCCTAAATCTGAATTTTATTACATTTTACTGCAGCAAAATAGATGCACCAACATGCAGTTATTCGGTAAATTTGTAAGTTACATTTTAAGTACCTTAGCAGTTGTTTCTAGGCAAGTTTTAGCTGCCCATGGGCATCCAAGATTTGCCCGAAACAACTGAAAAGTCACCAAAGTTTTGCAAAATTGTACAAAAAACTCCAGTCCTTTAGGCCACACAAAGTAGATCTTCTGTTTCTCAGGCCATTATTTGTAAAATTCCATGCGGGCGAGCGGGTTTTTATTTTATTTTTTATTTCTGTAATTATTTCGTTCCTACCAAAAGTTCATGTCCTTGGTATGTTTTAGGCCTCATAATCTATGGAGAAGCATGGGTGGTGGTGTATTTCGTCCCTTGAGAGCAAGAAGGCTTTGCAATGCTAAAGCATTGCAAAGCCTTCTTGCACTCAAGGGACAAATTTATCAATTTTTTTAACTTTGGTAAAATATCAGACATAAACCATTCAATTTTTATTTTTTTTAAAGTTTGCATTGGTTATAAAAAGAGAGAGTGTGGCAGCCAAAAGGACCATGCGGGAGGGCCTGAGAAACAGATTTTTAATTTTTTTAGGCCTTAAGAGTTGAAATTTATTCATTTATTTTATTTATTTGTGTTTAAGGTCACATATTTCAGCACATTGGCTAAGCATGACAGCCACATGGGTATAATGTCAAGTCCAGCCAATTGTTTATACCCATATATCCATTTTAGAGGACTTCCACCACAGGCATTGGTTACCAGGTCCTATTTTATCAGTAAAACAGAGCTTGTTTACTACAGTACACAAGCACTGCTTCACTTCCTGGGGGTTTCATAGGGATTAAGAGTTAATGTAGTTCATTTTTTTTAGCTTTCAGGTATCATAACACATAATACCGAAGCAACATATACCAAGAACATCCTGTACAATATGCCAAAAATTATTGTGTATTGCACTAGAATGCAGACTATGTGTGATCAAGCCTGAAAATATGCAGACTGTCATCTGCAGAATGAGGTCCTCAGAGGGTGAATTTGGTGATGTTACCCTGCACAGCCGAGTAGCATTACTAAATTTACCCTCTGATAAATTGGGGGATTCTAGCCCACTGTTTGGAATAACATCACCAAATTCACCCTCTGGGACCTCATTCGACAAATGACAGATTGCTTATTTTTGGACTTGTACGTGATTAGCAAAAGCTTGCCAGTGACCTTGTCTTTTGGCACATGTTGGCTGTAAATTGTGTTTAGTAGATACAACTTTCTCTTTATCTTTATCCCTGACAGTAATTTACTGCTCAATCGCTGACAGACAGAGCTACAGGTGGGAGGCATTTTCAAAGTGTGTTTGATTGGAAAAAATAGGTAATGGGGAATATAGGGAGATAGATTAGAAGGGTAGTTAAATTAAACTTGGTATCAAACTCACAAATTGAGAAAAGTAAAACAGGTCATTGTCTTTTTCACAATAACAGACCACTCTTTCAGACTAACAACACAAAAGTCCCTTAATTTTATTATCGAAAATAGAAATGCTATAAATCTTCTGGGTAGAGATCACTCAAGTTCTCCAAAGATGTACCTTGAAAATGAAAACTGATATACTCTTTAGCTCTGATGAAAACTTTCAGATACACACTAATCATTCTAAATCAACACAGCAGCCATGTTTCATTTCTGTCAGCACACAGCTAGCAAACAATAGTGCACCTAAATTTATTAACCCACTTCACTCTGATGTCAAAATACCAAGATTTCAGGAAGCTGTTTTTTCCCATAATGCATCTAGAAATTTAACCAATTATTCAATCTCGTTTGACAGAGCTCAATGAGCTCTGTCAAACGAGATTGAATTGGTTAAATTTCCAGTTGCATTATGGGAAACTTTCTGCCTGAAATTTAGATATTTTGACACCAGTGTGCAGGGGTTTAAGATGTATTATTGGGGGAGCAAAAATTCTCACCCCAGACACTTGAGGAAAGTGATTTTTGAAAAACCTATCTTCTTTGTTTCATATGAACATAATTCAGGCCTGCTTCAAAATGTTGCATAACCCATTTATCGTTCACCTGAACTGAACTTTGGTAACCTATCATTTGTTCCCCTGTACTTGATTCAGGTAACCTGCAGATAACCTAAATATATATGTATCGCAACTATGCTGATTTATCATATGACTCGTCCATTTTGTTCACTTTAAAACACTTGATATTTTGTTTTCATATTAATCAGTGATAAATAAAGCCTTCCGTCAATTTCATTGGTCAATTTCAAAACTAGACAATTTGATTGGCAAAACAAAATACACCTGGGTCACATTTGCATAATTTCAGTAGGGAGAATTTACGTTATCTGTCCTATTTAAGGTGGGTTATACTGTATTAATCTTTTACCTACAAGAAAAACGCCATTCATTTTTTTTTATATTTTCACTTTTTGCTTCCAATACACAGGTTACGACCCCTCATTGGAACGAGCTCGACGAGCTCGTTCCAATGAGGGGTCATAACCTATGTTTTGGAAGCAAAAAATGAAAATTTTTAGTTATACAAGGATGTTTTTTCCAAGTGCCATCTGCAACTCAAGTTAGGTGATGGGTTAAAAAGTCATACTAAGTGGCTAATTTGTGCGTCAGATGATAAATAGAATATAAAATGAGTGTTTTTCTCATATAATATTTATGAAACTTGTCCGAATTTTCCGTTTGGTCTTGGCAGAGGCTCGCCAAAATGGAAAATTCTTAAGACTCGTTTCATAAATATTATATGAGAAAAACACTCATTTCATATCCTCTGTATATGAAATGTTGTATCATAGCCAAGTTCTTGCTCCTATGGACAATATCCTGATAAAGCGAGATGAATCCATAGGAACAATAATGAGGCTGTATTGCAGCAATTCAGATACAAATTAGTTGCAATTTTAGTCTAATCTTAGCATGCGCTAGCATGCTGCAGAACAGTTTGGCATCCATAATCACTATTTGTGGCAGAGACATGAATTATTTCAATTTCCTGATTTAGTACCTACGTTACATCTTAAGATGATCAACAGCTTAAAATGATATTGAGCATCAACCAGTCATCAGTTGTATAGGTGTTTTCATCTGCCTGAAGTATAGCTGGTCTTATTGGCCAACAGCATAGCTATACTTCAGGCAGATGCAAACACCTATGAAGCTTATGAATGGTTGATGCTCAACACCATTCCACCATTCATTCGAACTAGATAATTCAACTTGGCATAAATTTTGTTCAATCCAACAATCTGGGGCGACATGTTTTTCATTTTAGATAACCTAGACGGGCATTCACCTCAAATTGACAGGCCTGTATTTCATTTAGAAGTTTATTGATTAGCTTCTCTATCTGTGTCTGTTATAAAACAATGTGCAGTCTTTGAATGAAAGCCCAGCAAAGTAAACTTCATTGTTTAACCCTTTATCTAAAGAATTGACTGCATTCACTCACAAATTGAGCAATAGAAAAAAAATTTCAACAAAACCATATCAGATGACCCCTCATTGGAATGAGCTCATTCCAATAAGGGATCATATGATTTTTGTCGCCAATTCTCAGAGTAAAAGCAAATTTGTTCGAGATACAAAATACATGTAGATAAATGGTTGGTCAGACCAATCTAATCAATGGTACTGTTAAAGTGCCACAAGGACAAAAATAATACATGGGTCACTTTAACAATAAATTGAAATGAAGTCAATGGAACTTGGGTAGTAAGTTACCACAGAAAAGAGGCAGAATTTCACTTCAGATCAAGAAAATCCACTTGGATTCTCATGGTTTTATTTTGTGTGAATCTTGAGAATCCAGCAGTCATTTCATAAAAGGGTGTTTTAGACTTTCATGGGATGGGGGTGGGGGAACATATGACTAAAGGTAAAGATATATGAATGTATCTCAGGGATACCTGATGGTATTTTTAACCCCTCCTTCTTTTACCCAAACAGTCATTTTTTGAAAAATAAACTAAATTGAGCATTTTTTTGAAAAAATGACATATACTTGTCAATAAAACCATACAAACATTAAAAAATTTATAGTAATTTATATATTTTTTATACTTACCAATGACCCAGACATAGCTGGTGCTAATTCTCAAAAATCTAGGGCCAAACACAAATTTTGCCCCCCAATCCCCAAAATTTGCATCTAAAACCGAAAAAATCATGTCCTAAATGGTCCTCCATACTTTCCCTCCACTGCGCATGCGCAGTGTCAAGGAGGTCTCGAAATTGGCGCCAATTATCATTCTTACAAGCAGTGCCTGGTCAGCGCTATGTACTCAGCGGGGAGGTATGAGTTCCAAACTCCTGGGAGGGCCATCCCCGTCTGGGTCATTGGTAAGTATAAAAAATATATAAATTACTATAAATTTTTTAACATTTTTATACTGTACCAATGACCCAGACATAGCTGAATAGTAAAAAGGCTGGAGGGCCTAGGACATAGAGGAAAATCCAATAAGCTCAACTATATATAATAGAGTCATCCCCTCGAGGAGAAAAGGAGTATTAGGCTTTACATGTATCTTTCTTATTTATGATAAATTAGAAAGACACAACACCCTCCATAATTGAGCATAATAACATTCATGTTTTCTTTTTACAGCCAGTATAACCCTTTATACTAATTATTTTTAAAGTAAGCCAATAAATAAAGTCAGTCCAGAGAATTGAGACTCTTTATACTCTTTAAAAGTGTCCGAGGATTGTATATTAAAAATCCAACATTAGTAGTAAAGGTAATAGTGTTCCCGACACTACGATAGTGAGAATCTTCCACAGATAGTGCATGAAGCTCACTGACTCTTCTAGCAGAAGAGAAAGCTAAGAGAAATGCTGTCTTATAAGACAAGAACTTGAAATCTACTGTCTCAAGAGGCTCAAATGGCTTTTCTTTTAGTTTAAGAAGAACCCAAGCTAAATTCCATTTAGAAATTAATCTAAGGGTTCTAGGTCTATTTATCGAGAAGTTTCTAACTAATTTAGATAAAGAGACATTAGATCCAATTTGTAAACTATAATGATGTGCAAAGGTATCAGATAACATAGACCTATAACCTTTAATAGTAACAGGCTGCAGTTTGATCTCGTCAAACAAGTATACTAGAAAGTTTGCAATGTCTGGAATGGAGGGATCAAAAATATCAACAGAATGATCCCTACACCAATGACAAAAGACCTTCCACTTAGCCGCATAGTTTAGCAAAGAGGAGGTCCTCCTACAGTTAGAAATTGCGTCCACTGCTCGTCCTGTAAAATGCTTGCCGTGCAAGAAGGACCGCACAACGGAAATACGTGAAGGTTGAGACCTTGCGGGTTGTGATGTAGTTGACGTGATTTCCCCCTGCGAAAGGAGATCCTCTCGTGGAGGAAGCTTTTGCGGTAAGTCCCACAGCAGACACCTGAGTAGATTTATCCACGGTCTCTGTGGAGACAGAGATGCTACCAACAGATTCTTTTATCTTTAGTAATATCTGCTGAATCAACGGCGCTGGAGGATACGCATATCCTATCATTCCGTCCCACGAGATCGATAGAGCGTTTACTGCATATGCAGTATGATCCGGACATGGTGATACATACGTCTGCAACTGATTGTTGAGTTGTGTCGCAAATAAGTCTATCATTGGCCGCTCCCATTGGTAGCAAATCTGATTGAATACCTGTTTGTTGAGAGTCCATTCTGACGGCAACAAGCGACCCTTCCGTGAAAGGGAGTCTGCTAATACATTCAGAAGACCCGGAATATGACGGACCGAAAGTAGAACTTGGTGTTCTAGAACAAACAGAAGGATTCTTTCCGTTAAATTGAATAACGGAACGGAATGAGTGCCTCCCTGGTTCCAAATATACGTTACTACTGTCGGACAGGATTTGGACATGTGCTTTCTGAATAATGTTCATCCAATGACGTAGTGCAAGCCAAATTGACATCATTTCCTTGATGTTTTTTATGTGCTTGCCTAGAAACTGCGGATCCCAAAGACCCTGGCACTTCGAATCCATTGGGATTAATGTTGCACCCCAACCTGTTTGACTGGCATCCGTCATAATCATAAAACTCGGATCCGGCAACTGCAGTGGGACTCCCTGAGTCAACCACTGAATGTTTGCCCAAGTCTGAATCTCTTGCTTCACTTGATTTGACAAGAGAACGTTTATATCGAGCGAATGAATCTTTACACTCCAATTCTGAGTCAAGAAAATTTGGAGAGGACGAGTGCGTAACCGCCCCATCGGAATGAAATCCGCAGCGGCTTCGCATAGACCTATCAGTCTCATGAACTCTCTCGCTGTGACTTTGTCTGAGTGAAGACAATAGCGAGCGTAACAACTGATTAATTTCGCTCTGGTTAACGGCGGATGAACGAGATTGTTGTGCGTCTCGAAGCTCATTCCCAGATGAGTAAATGACTTGGACGGCACCAGATCCGACTTCTCCTCGTTTATTATAAAACCGAGACATCTGAGTAATAGAAGCAGATTCTGCACATCGTTCTGAAGCGTTAACTCGTTGCCGTACCTCTGAAGAATACCGTCCAGGTAGGCCGACGTTACCGCAGACGAATGAGCTTGGAAATATATCATTACCGAGTTCATTATTCGAGTGAAAGCCCAGGGCGCTAGGTTCAAACCGAAGCACATCGCTCAGAACTGATATACAACTCCTAGGACTGGGAAGCGTAGATACTTTCTGAATGTCGGATGTACCTTGACGTGAAAGTACGCATCCTTGAGATCTATGCTTGTAGCATAGTCGTTCACCCGAATACTCGCTCTGACTGATCGAATTGTCTCCATATAGAACTTCAGAGTGACGATCATCTTGTTTATCCAGCTCAGATCTATGACTGGATGGAACGAGCCGTCTGGTTTCGGAACCAGAAACAGATGGCTGTAGAAACCCGGTGATTCGTGGTCTTCTAGGACCTCTACCGCGTTCTTCTTCAGAAGAGACTGTACTTCTGATAGAAGAGCGTCTCTTTTCTGCGGATTTGACGGAAGCTGAGTCCATTTTGGAGTTAATGGAGGCTTTCGTTTGAAGGATATTCTTAGTCCTTCCGAAATTACCCCTCGAACCCAGGGGTCGTCTGTAATTGACGCCCAATCGTTTATAAAACTTGATAATCTTCCGCCTACTGGAACACGATAGAGGTTCAAACCATCACCTCCTGGACCTGCGAGGCTTGCGGAAGGAGAAACTACATCCTCCACGACCCGCACCTAGCCCCGTCGACCTAGGGACGTCTGACCGGTAATCTCGGCCAGAAGAATGTCCCCCACGAGAGTTGCTGCCTTGACGGTCTCTAGAATAAGACCTAGAGGACGCATAGGAAGCTCTATAGGAACTTCTCTTGGGCATACTTATCTCAGAAGTGCCTGTCTTACTCTTTTCTGCTGTATCCGGCTTTTTGGAAGCGGATTTGAAAGGCAGAGAATCCGAAGCTTTCTTAGTTATCTTATCATAGATTGCTGAAAGCTTGCCGTCGAAGAGAAGCTCTCCGGAGACCGAAGCGACTCTGAGAGAGTTCTTCACCTTTGGATGTAGCTAGGGCTGCGTCACGTCTAACCAACTCCAGGTAGGTTTGCCACTGAAAGGGAGGACTTATACGTGGAATAAGCTATTGCCCTTGAAAGAAGTCTTAATGAGGATTGTATATCCTGGAATTCTTTCCCTTGAAAACATAATGATAACGCCTTAGTAAGGTGATCTGCGTATGATAAAGCGTCTAAGTTAACTCTGTTAGACATTATTGTCATTTCCAACGTCGTGGTTGGAATTGACATAGACGACGGTATAGACAATTCCAAGTCTTCAGCCTCGTCGTCTAGACGCAGAGGAACTCTCGGTATACCCTGTCCTGCCATTTCGAATTTATTCCTTGAATTGATGAAAGGCAGATTTAGGGCATTTGCAGATAAGAAACCAGACTTGCCCGTTTTGGTAGCAAGCTTATAAATAGCGTCGTTCAATAATTCGAAAGTTCTTGTGACCTTATTGGATTGTGCCGGAAACTCAGGGACAATGTCCCTGAACCGATCAAAAAATGCTGTGTCCAATGACGCTATCAGTCTCTTATCTGGCATCGCAGCATTCTGGTCCGACGGAACAACCTCTGGAAGATAATGCCGGATAAAATCTACGGCAGCTTTATGTTGTTCCGAAAGGGAAAGCTCCAAATCCTCCGAATCCCTTTCGCCATCCTGTCGGACCCTATGAAGTTCTCGGTCGTCCGTACCTGATGCTTCGGCGGAGCATACCGACCCAGCGCCGTCGGATAATTCCTGATCCGACAGAGATTCTGTCGTTTGCTGGGATGCTGCGATAAGTTGTGCTATTTGGGATAGCACGTCCATCACTGAGGCCTGTGGAGTAGCGGTCTTACGTTGCTTTGCCGCTGGAAGCTCCGTGTACGTTGACTCCTGCATACTTCTTTTATGCGAACGACCGGAGTCTACAGGCCTTGTGTCCCTGGCTACCAGATGGCGTGACCTGGTCACCGTGGAATCCCTGATCGGCGAAGCTGGCTGGATATCCATGGTCACGTAGCCAAGGTGCGGTCGTGTGCGCTGCCGTGAGGATGAGGAAGCCTTATCGACAGTCTCTCCGGACTGTCTATATAATGGAGCGTCCCGAGCGGCGGACGTATGCTCCGAATGCGAAACGTTTTGTACCACAACATCTGGTCCCAGATGTTGTTGTACGAGAGAGGGACCTCTCTCGCTCGCAGCCCGGATGGACCTGGATGAGCTAGGAACCGGACTAATAGGCTTCCTCCGTTCTCTCCTCTGATCCGTCGTCACTGGGTGTGCACTTTGTCTTATTATAGTGCTCGCATCACCCAAATCTCCTTCCTGGACCGCAACGGACGAACCCGGCTGCCGAGCCATTCGATGAATGGTCGCTGCACCGGGCGAGCTAGCGGACGCCAATGCTGTCGATCCTACTAGGGACCTCTTAGGCAATTGACGTATTTCCATGAGCACTTTTGCCGCTAGCTCTTCATTTAACTGTGACGACGGAGGCACACTTTTGGAAGACATCACGGAAACATCACCCTGTTCTTGTTCCTCTGAAATAGAGATTGATAAACTAGAGTGACCCTGCGGAGAAAGGACCAGCATGGCCTTTTCCCCGCTAACAACATACCGTGACACACGTTTCCAATGTTTGTCATCCCAATTGACACATACTGAACAGGAGTTAGTGTGAGTACACTGACTACAATTAATACAATGATTATGAAAGTCAGAGGAAGATTTCCTCTTATTACAATTTGAACAATATCCTTTCATTGTGAAAAGAACACAAAAAGTCCTAGTACTCGCACCAACCCCTGAAAACAAAGATACATAATAACATGATCCATTAACATAGAAAAAATAATTGAAATCAAAAAAATTTTTTGAAAAAATATTTTTTCAGAAAAGCCCAAGTTTCTGAAAGTAACATTGAGACCCAATGGATCCCAAAAAGCCTAAGTGTGGACAAAAATTTTTAAAATATTACAAAAAAAATTAATGCAACACTTACATATAATAATAATGTATCTTGTTATGATTAAGCTAATACAAAGACAAGAAAATCCCTCTCAACAGAAACCGTTGTCAATGTAAACAAGAAGTGTATAAACACCAGAAACATGACTCCAGGCACTGATAACCATGGCCCGAAATCAGTTACCAATAACACACTATCTGATGCAAAACAGAGACTTCCAGGGAAGAAACTGCAGAACATCAGATGGTAGATGCAGAACACTACGCCTAAACACCCATGGGTGAGGACGTAAACATGGGGGAAAAGAACAGAATTCATTCTGTTACCCAGCTAAAACTCCCAAGAAATTTTAGTAGTAATATTACAAAAAATATGCCAAAAGCATGGGAGAATAGCAAGGGGGGGCTTAAAGGAAAGGGAGAGAGGAAACACTGAACAAGCAGTGTAACTTTATAGCAAGAATGACAACAACAGGCCCATGCCTCGAAATTAGGCAACATAACATAATTTCATAAAAAAATTTCAAGTTACAGCCCTGATTATTTCCTGCCACTCATTTTTCCTCTCCTCCTTCGATTTCCTCTTTAGATCCACCATTTCTCTAATATTTATGTGTCTGGCATCATTTAAACTGAGATTTACAAGCACAAATATCAGTCAGATGTGAACTGATGAAGGGCCAAACAAAGAATGATAATTGGCACCAATTTCGAGACCTCCTTGACAATGCGCATGCACAGTGGAGGGAAAGTATGGAGGACCATTTAGGACATGATTTTTTCGGTTTTAGATGCAAATTTTGGGGATTGGGGGGCAAAATTTGTGTTTGGCCCTAGATTTTTGAGAATTAGCACCAACTATGTCTGGGTCATTGGTACATTATAAAAATATGGATGTCATTGGAATCGGATCATCAAGCTGGTTCCAATGACATCCATATTTGTATTATTTTACTGATTCAGTTCAAAGATATTACAGGTCTTGCTAGCCATATACTGGTTAATTTTCTGGCAGTTTGGGGTTGCTATATCAGGTTAAGCATTAATAAATCTTTTAACTTTTCAGTCTAATCCATCATGATTCTTGCAGATGCAAACTCAGGTGAATTTTCTCGTGAGACATTTCTTGGATACTCGGCAAAATTCTGCCCCTGCAGAAAGATACAGAGAGCAAACTTTCCACAGAGACAACTCATTCTGTGAAAAAGCATACCGGTGTAACAGTTTATCTCCCCCCCCCCTGTATATCTTCCCTCCTGGGGGGTGGGGGTGGGGGTGGGGGGAGATAAACTAGTTTATCCCCCCCTCCCCCACTGGTTTATCTTCCCCCCCAACCTGAATTTTTTTATCTTTCAATTTAATCACTGAACTTTTTAAAGAATTTGCTTTAGTACTTTAGGATTCACAACACTTTTCTTAAACAGTTCTGTGTAATGACTTTGAGTGTTGAGTGGGGGTAAGATAAACTGGTCATGATATCTCTACCCACACCTCAAAATTTTTCCTTTCTAACAGCTTGAGCATATGAAACTTAAAAATAGAAAATACATATGAAATTCTATTCAAAATGGTGGTTTGAGCTAAAAACAAATTTTTTGTAACTTTGTGTTTCGCGTAGGGGTAAGATAAACTGGTGACGATATCTTCCCCTCCTCCCCCCCCCCCCCCCCCTCAACACGACCCATCTGAAAATTTTTCCTTTCTAACAGCTTAAGCATATGAATCTTAAAAATAGACAATACAGATGAAATTCTCTTTAAAATTGTGTTTTGAGCACACACAAAAATCATGACTTTGTCAAGAGTGTTGGTGAGGGGTAAGATAAACTGGTCACGATATCTTCCCCCACCTGAAAATTGTTTCCTTCTAACAGCTTAAGTATGTGAATCATAAAAATAAAAAATACAGATCAGATTCGCTTCAAAATAGTGGTTTGAGCTAAAAACAATTTTTGTGTAACTTTGAGTGTTAGGTGGGGGGTAAGATAAACTGGTCACGATATCTTCCCCCCCAACCACCAAAAATTTTTCCATTCTAACAGCTTGAGCACATGAACCTTAAAAATAGATAATACAGATGAAATTCTTTTCAAAATAGTGATTTCAGGTAAAAAAAAAATTGGGGGTAACTTTGAGTGTCAAGTGGGGGAAAGATAAATTGGTCAGGATATCTTCAACCCCCCCCCCCCCCCCCAACCCTCTAGAAATTCTCTTCAAAATAGTAGTTTGAGTGAAAATTAAAAAACTGTTTTTTGCATATATCCCAGGGGATATTTTGAGAAAAAAAACGCAAGTTCTTCTTGTGCAATTTTCTTCTATTAACAACATATTCAAATGAGTCTTGAAAATGGAAATTTGTGTAATATTCCACTCACAATGCTAATTTGGGCTAAAATGTTTTTTTTTTCTTTTGGGCATCTAGCTCTCTCGCATACTGACCAATGAGTTTTTCAATGCTCACATGATGCTTTTTTAATATCACACACAAGTGAACAAGGAAATTCTAAAAAAAGATCTGGTAAAAATCTGAATGGTAAAAAAATTTAGGTGGGGGGGAAGATAAACCAGATGGGGGGAAGATAAACTAGTTTATCTAACCCCCCAGGGGGAAGATAAACTACTTTATCTTCCCCTGGGGGGAAGTTGTACAGGGGGGAAGATATCGTAGTGCACCGGGTAAGAACCACAGTGGATCCCAATTCATTCCACACTCTTGAATACAATAACCCTGTTAGTTTGATATAATTGCCATAAACCAAACCATTTACCGTGCATTACAAATACAACCGGTTAATTACATATAATTAATGAAAGAAAAGTTAGGAATTATTGAAAAATTTTACTGACAATTCTACCTCAAATTCCTAATCATTACAGACCTATTTGGCCTTAGTCTGAGGGAGAAAAAATGAAATGGTTCAGGTTTCCCAACTTTCATACTTGACCCTGATCTTTTTTTGAGCACTTGCCAAAAAAGGTTATATCCATTTAAAATATCTGAAAATATTTATTTACTGGTGTTTACGGTCACATATTTCTGCACAACAGTTAATCGTGACCACAACATGGAGATAAAGTCAAGTTTAGTCAAACATAATACCCATGTTGCTCAATTTTGAGGACTTCCACCCCAAGTATCGGTGACTGGGTCTTATTTTCCAGTAAAATAGAGCTTGTTAACCATCATAAACAAGCACTGTTTCATTTCCTAGTGTTCCCACATGGGTTATTTGAAGATACTTATGAGGCAGAATTTCAAATAGCTGTACATCACGAATGTGGACATAATTTTAATCATTCACCTAACCTGAATGGCAGACGACACTGGAATAAATAATTCTTGAATAACTAAACATTTCACTTTTCACCTCAAAAACATGTCTTATGACGACTCATTCGAATAAGCTCATTCCAATTAGAGGTCATAAGCTATATTTTGGAGGCAAAAAAATCTGAATGGTGATTTTATAAGTAGTGCTGGACAGCTTTAGTCATTATATTGGTTAAAGGGTTAAGCAGCTGTATGAGAAAATAAAATATTAAAATTAAAAAAATCAGGACTGGCCAACCATATTTTTCTATTGCATGTACCTGAACCAAATCATTTGTTTTTTTTTTCGTCTTAGTAATTGCAATGTACGCATTTGCTCTCTATAATATATTATTTGCCAGATCTCAGTGAGCTCTGTCAAACAAGCTTTTACCGAATCAACATGAAAACTAGAGGTACTGTGAGCAAGCTCACAAAGTGATACCCCCACACCTGAAATGTATAAGTTATATTATCTCCCCTTGGAAATGTCAGAACGGAATTATATTGCTTCATGCACATCTTCATATGGAGTTCTTCCATTGTGTAAAGATTCATGAAAATTCTTCAAACGGTTAAGGTGGAGTTGCTCTTATAAGGATGGACAGATGGACGGCCGGACAGGGTGATTCCTATATACCCCCCAAAACTTTGTTTGCAGGGGGTATAATGAAGGGAAATATTGAGCTTCAAGTTTGATGCATATACATACTCAGGCCTGGCATTTTCAGGAGAGTGATTTATTTGCTCACCTACTCCTCGCCTTAAAAAAATTGAGGAGGGCAAAAAATAGCCCTCCTAGCCTTAGAAAATAATGATTACCACAACTGCCTATTCTTAAAACCCACAGATCTCTGCTATGTTAGTGGTCTCTGTGAGATGGCCAGATGGCCAGACTGCCCCTCCCACACCTCCAGGCCTTGCCAAGGCCTGGAGGTGTGGGAGGGGCAGTGTAGCCATCTCACAGAGACTACCTTGTTAGCTGCACCAAATAAAATGTACAAAGACCACCCACTAGGCAGAATTCATTAATAGTACATTTTGCCACTTTTAGCCTATGTAAGCTTGAGGAGAGCTAATAGCTCCCCTAGTCCAAGTGAAGAGAGCGATTTTTAGCCCTCCTGCATTTTTAAGAATGCCAGGCCTGCATACTGATCTACAACTTGGACAGCCAATAAAAAATAAATCCAAAACTTCCAGAAAGAAGGAATAAAGAAAAATAAACAAATTGAGTTGCGTCTTTGTTTATTCTTGAAGCATTTGACTATATACGATGCAAATGACATGTATAACTGTTCGCTCTATCTGCAGAATCAGGCTGAGTTTTACATAATAATTATATTTAAACAATATCTCCTAGGCCCAACAATGTAGATCTTCTGTTTCACAGTTCATGCTTTTGTAAAATTGCATGTGGGCGGGCCGGTTTTTATTTTATTTTTTATTTCTGTAATTATTTCTTTTCCATCAAAAGTTCAGGTTCTTGGTTTGTTTTATGTTTTAGGCCTCATAATCTACAGAATAGCATGGGTGGTGGTGTGTTTCATGCCCTTTAGTGCAAGAAGGCTTTGCAATGCTTCAGCATCGCAAAGCCTTGTTGAACTTAAGGGATAATTTTAACAATTTTATTAACTTGGGTAAAAAATCAGACATAAACCGTTTAATTTTTATTTTTTTAAGTTTGCATTGGTTATAAAAAGAGAGCATGCAGCAGCCAAAAGGACTCTGCAGGAAGGCCTGAGAAACAGATTTTTAACTTTTGTAGGCCTTACAGTATGCCTATTTTGGCAACTCTATTCATTTTCCCAATCAACATAATCAATAAATACATAAATATCCAGGGAGACGGTGTTTATAAGCTACAAGCTTTCTGTCAATTCTCAAACACTTTCCTGTGAATTTTGTTAATCTTGTGTTATTTTCTAATCAGTGTATTATTTCTTCTTGTGTATTTTAATATCCATATCTGAATAAATACTGTTTAACCCTTTACCCAATGTAACGGCAAAAACCGGCCAGCGCTATTCTAAATGAAAGTGTCAATGACACTGTATTGACAAACTTGAACTTGGTAAGTTATAAATGAAACAGCAAAATTGAAGATCATTAGTACCAATGTTATTTGATGAAATTTCAACATAACAGCATTGTGTGTGCACAACGTCAGAGTAATCCATGCAATTTTAAATGTAAACTGTAAGACTGGCTAAAAGAAGAATGTTGATACACAAATGCAGTATGTTCAGAGGTTATTGTAAATAGCAACGTTTTTCACCGAAATGAATGCTAATCAATAGCTCTCATCTAAAGGTCTTGCCTAATGAGCACACCAAGTTAAAAAACAATCCTATGATGAATGTGGCCTGTAGGCCATGTCAAAGAATGTTGATGCACAAATGCTAACAGCAACAGCTTTATTGTTGTTAACAGCAACAGCTTTTGATGGAAATGAAAAGAAAATCAATAGCTCCTATCTTTATCACCCTGCATAAGCATACAAAGTTTCATAACAACCTGATAATGAACGTACCCTCTGAGGCATGCCAAAGGAAGATGTTAATGCACAAATGCACTGCACTAAGTAGAAGGTCATTGCTTGCGGCAATGGTATTTTTTTTTTTTGTTTTTTTTTTTATGGAAATTCATAAATATACCCTGCAGAGAGTGCAAAAGGGATAAGTTGGCGCACAAATGCAGTAAGTTCAAAGGCTGGTGATAACGACAATAATTTTTCATGGAAATGAAAAAAGCAATAGCTCACATCCAGAGGTCACCCCGAACACATTTACCAAGTTTCAAAGTGATCCGATCATAAATGTGCCCTGAAGGGTGTGTTAAAGGGAAATGTTAAGTTCAAAGGTCAGCGGTCACATTTTTTGACAGACATGGAAGAAAATCGACAGCTCCCATATAGATGTCACCCCGCACAAGCACACCAAGTTTGTAAGTGATCCAATCATAAATGTGCCCTGCAGGGTGTGTCAAAGGGAAATATTGATGCTTAACTGCACTAAGTTTTTACTAAGTTCATCAAAGGTCATCGCCAGTGGCAACATTTTTTGATGAAAATCAAAGAAAATCGACAGCTCCCATGTAGAGGTAACCCCAAACAAGCATACAAAGTTTCAAACCGATCTGACCATAAATGTGTCCTGTAGGGCATGTCAAAGGAATATACTGATGCCTGTCTAAACTAAGTTCAAAGATTGTTGCCAGCAGCAACATCTTTTGATGGACAGAAATGGAAGAAAATCGATAGCTCCCATCTAGAGGTCACCCCAAACAAACATGCCAGGTTTCAAAGCAATCCGACCATAAATGTGCCCTGTAGGGTGAGCCAAAGGGAAATACTGAGGTCTGACTAAACTAAGTTCTAAGAACGTTGGCCACGGCAACATTTTTTGACGGAAATTGAAGAAAATCGATAGCACCCATCTAGACGTCTCCCGAAACAAGCATGCCAGGTTTCAAAGCAATCTGATCATAAATGTGCCCTGTAGGGTGTGCCAAAGGGAAATATTGAGGTCTTCTGACTAAACTAAGTTTTAAGAACATTGGCCACGGCAACATTTTTTGACAGAAATGTAAAAAAAAAATAGCAACCATCTAGAGGTCACCCCAAATAAGCATACCAGGTTTCAAAGCAATCAAATCATAAATGTGCCCTGTAGGGTGTGCCAAAGGGAAATATTGTGGTCTGACTAAACTAAGTTCTAAGAACATTGGCCGTGGCAACATTTTTTGACGAAAATTGAAGAAAATCGATAGCTCCCATCTAGAGGTCACCCTAAACAAGCATACCAGGTTTCAAAGCAATCCAATCATAAATGTGTCCTGTAGGGTGTGCCAAAGGGAAATATTGTGGTCTGACTAAACTAAGTTCTAAGAACATTGGCCGTGGCAACATTTTTTGATGGAAATTGAAGAAAATCGATAGCTCCCATCTAGAGGTCACCCAAACAAGCATGCCAGGTTTCAAAGCAATCCGATCATAAATGTGCCCTGTAGGGTGTGACAAAGGGAAATATTGAGGTCTTCTGACTAAACTTAGTTTTACGAACGTTGGCCGTGGCAACATTTTTTGACGGAAATTGAAGAAGTGGATAGCTCCCTCTAGAGGTCTCCCCAAACAAGCATACTAGGTTTCAAAGCAATCCAATCATAAATGTGCCCTGTAGGGTGTGCCAAAGGGAAATATTGAGGTTTGACTAAACTAAGTTCTAAGAACGTTGGCTGTAGCAACATTTTTTGACGGAAATTGAAGAAAATCGATAGCTCCCATCTAGAGGTCACCCCAAACAAGCATGCCAGGCTTCAAAGCAGTCCAATCATAAATGTGCCCTGTAGGGTGTGCCAAAGGGAAATATTGAGGTTTGACTAAACTAAGTTCTAAGAACGCTGACCGCGGCAACATTTTTTGACGGAAATTAAGGAAAATCGATAGCTCCCATTTAGAGGTCACCCTAAACAAGCATACCAAGTTTCAAAGCGATCTGACCATAAATGTGACCTGTGAGATGTGCCAAAGGAAATTGTGGAAGTACGTACTAACGTACGTACTAACTAACTCAAAAACATAGGTTATGATCCCTCGTTGGAACCAGCTCGCCAAGCTTGTTCCAACGAGGGGTCATAACCTATGTTTTTGAGACAAAAAATGAAAAAAAATTAGTTATTCAAGAATTTTTTTTGCAAGTGTCGTCTGCTTTTCATGTTAGGTAAAGGGTTAACTAATGTGAATTTATCATTCATACAAATCCATTAGAAACTTGAGCACCCAACAAGAAATACTGACAAGTTCAATGATCTTTGGAGTGGTAATTTACCTCATGTTGAAAATCTATTATTATTTATTGGTGCCTAAGGTTACTTTCAGCATCTATGGCTGTATCATGACCACAACACAAGTATAAAGTCAAGATTAGACAATCGATATACTTATCCTATCCACTTTAGAGAGCTTTTACCCCAGGTCTTGGTTAGCAGGTCCAATTTTACCAATAAATCATAACTTGTCTACTGCCGTAAAGTAACACTGCTTCCCTTCCTAGGGATTTCACAGGGGTCTATGTTCATGAAATACAAATTTGCTTATTTAAAGTTTTTTCTTCAAATTTGCTAATTTAAATGTCTGTGAAGGTTTTATGGACCAACAATTAAGGAGATAAAAGTTCTGTTGGATGGACAAAAACTTAACTATGTACGCAATTGTGTTCAAAGAGTGAAGTGTCATTTTCCTTCTATTGTCAAAAAAATGCTTTGTAACAATTCAGATACTCTGTCACCAGCAACCAAACTCTCACCACACCTGTACACCTGTAATTTAATTAACACTTACACATACATACTAATGTTAGATTTAATCATGCAATTGGTCTAAAAATATCAAACAGGCCTCATCAGCATTATTAATCTTTAACCCTTTACCCAATGAATCGCCTGCATCCGCCTGCGTAATATGCAAATGCAGCAGCTGAAAAAATATTATTTTTCGAAAAATTTCAACAAAACCATATCATGTGACCCCTCTTTGGAACGAGCTCGTCGAGCCGTTCCAAAGAGGGGTTACATGATATGGTTTTGTTGAAATTTTTTTAAAATGATATTTAAATAATAAATTTTGAAATCGGCTCCGTTGGATAAAGGGTTATTTATTTATTTATTGGTGTTTAAGGTCACATATTTCTGCACAGTGGCTAACCATGACTGTGACAGTTTTACGGATGGAGGAAGCCGGAGTACCCGGAGAGAACCACCGAGCAACAGTGAGCAACTGTCAGCTCCCCAACATACCAACTCCACACAAGCAGGGTTAGCATAGGTTGAAGACAGGTGCGCCATCGACGTGCAGTACGCCTTAGTACACAGTGTCACCGTGCCCCCACGTGGGCAATGGGGGTGAAGTGTCTTGCCCAAGGACACAACGCGGTTGCCGCAGGTGGGATTCGAACCGAGGACCTCTTGGCGTGCAGCCTGCACCTCTACCAACTGAGCCACCGTGCCCCCGGGTAAAGGGTTAAGGTCATGTATTCCATCCAATTCTTTGCACACTTATGTCAATATATCAAAATTTCAACCTGTAAATTTTGCATCTTGAAATTTCGTTATTTTTGACATCAATATGCAGAGGGTTAACCCTTTATTTAACATTCTGGCCATATTCTGAGCAAAACTACTAAAAAAAATTGCCATTCAAATTTTTGCATTTTTTCAATTTTCGCTTCCAAAACATGGCTCATTGTCAAAATCTTGTTAATGTTAATGCACACGATATCAAAATTTGTTGTTTATAAATTTTTGTCTTTTTTAAAAATTTCAAAACCATATAGTGTGACCCCTCATTGGGATGAGCTTGACAAGCTCATTCCAATGAGGGAGTCACATGATATGATTTTGAAATTAAAAAAGAAATTATTTCAAAACGTGGGTCAGGTCATACACTATGTTTTGTTAAAGAAATGAAAATGTTCAGTTATTCCCTCCCCTTCACCTCCCCTCGCCCCAGAAAAAAACTCCAAAACTAATAGCCTTGACCTTTAGTTATTTGGGGAAGGTTTAATCAAAAGTAATATTTTGTGTTGTCTGATAGTTTTCGTAGTAAAAAAAAATATATGTCATGCTTCAAAAACATGATTCAGCATCAAAATTTAAAAACTTCATTCTTCATATTTTGTCTGACAAAGCACAACATAATCTAAAACTTTCTGAAAATCTCTTGGTTGGGGCTGAGGGGTGGGGGGTCAATGCAAGAAAAAGATTCGGCACCAAAGGATATTAATAAAAAGGACAGGCATAAAATCTTCTTATCTTGTAACACAAACAGTATTACATTCATGGACCAAAAACACTTTCAGAAAGACAAAATAATGGCTGATGAGATCTCTTTATGAATGAAAAAGAAAACTAGCTAAAATAGAAACAAGAACTTAGTTCATCTTTTCAACTGTGTTTGATTCAGCTCTATAAACAATGGACATATTACATAATAAAACAAATTTCATACCACAACCTGTGTGACATATGACTAGACAGCGGTTTCTAGATATGTCTCAGTTGCCTGTATTGTCAGACAAACTGAGACTGAAGATCGCTGCAAAGGTGAAACGTGTATGACTTTTGTCTGGCAGAGTTGCTGATGTCTATATCTGGAGCACCTGCTTCCGAGTCACAAAAATGGTCAGACAAAATTCTATGGTCAAAGAATGCATGTAGACTTTTATGTTCAGGACAATTGGTGTGAGCGTACATACATGTACAATGTAGAACCACTCTATTTCGCATTTCCATCGATGTTGCATTAAAGCGACATTATCGGGATCCGATCGGAGGAGTTGTATAATTCTATAAATAAAGTCTTTTGAAGAATGGCTTTCGTCATTGAAGTGTAATGAAACAAGGTCTCCCATTTGTGGCGGATATCTGCAATGTGTTCTTTAATTCGCAATTCAAAGTTTCAATTGGTTTCACCCACATATTGTTTCTTGCACATTTTGCAAATGATGAGATAAATACAGTTTCGAGTTAAACAATTGGTTTTGTAAGGTCCTATATGCCACTGTTTTGTTGCTGTGCTCTTGAACCGCCGTTAACATTACAGTTAAGTGTGTTACAGGGCATGCATATGAATGAGTTCTGTATGGTCCGACCACTAATTTGTTAAATCTATTAGAAATATGATATGCATTGGTTACTGGGTCCTATTCTACCAGCAAAACAAGGCTTGTTTACTTCACTTCCCATGATCACCATGGAAATTTGACTCTTGACTTAAGCCATTTGACTCCCAAATTTCTCATTTGGCTCCAAATTTGGCCCCATCTTTTTCCCTCCCAGGTCGGTCTCTGCAATTGGCCATTTACAGGTTGTAGTCTAGTGGGAATTCAGGACAACTGCCTTGCCCCCTAAGTGTTAACAAAACTGAAAAGAAAATCAGACACTTTTTTCATTAAAATGAACACTTCAGCTGCTGTCAGGCCTCAACGAGGTCTTATAAATAGGAAATGTAGTAAAATTTAAAAATTCAAATGTTTCGGTATTCAATGATCAGTTTGGTTTGGTTTTTTGGTATCCCCACGATATCAATAGTTTCAGTTTTCCTGTATATTGCCCATCTCTAATAACAATCATATCTTGCAAGTGCTGTTTACAAAAAAATAATCATTCAAATTTGTTCTTTTTTAAGTTATTGTCTCCAAAACATGGGTTATGGCACCTCATTAGAATGTGCTCAGCAAGGTCATTCCAATTGGGGAGTATAAGCTATGTTTTGAGGCAAAAAATGAAATCTTATAATTATTTTTGAAAAACACTTTGCATGTGTCATCTGGAAGTTCTGTTAGGCAAAAGATAAAAAAAATAGTACAGAACACTCTTTAGTTTTCTCATCAGCAAACCATCTTGTAAATGTTTCTGCCAGAAAACATTTCTTGTAAAAACAAAATAGCGTAAAAAATAGTTTGATGAACTGAAAAATATTAGTTTATCAGAACTGAACAAAAAGCAGAAAATAATCTTGAATAAAGCAATTGTTTCTACTTCAAACTAGTTTAAACTCGAAAATTACCCGCTTCTTTTGGAACAGATATTGCTGGAAGAGAATTCAGTTTGATGTTAACATAATTTATATCAAACAAGAAAGAAATTAAGCAAAGTTAAGACACTCTTTTAATGTAGATAGAGATTTAGAGAGATTAAATACAGTAAAAATATCTTTACTTATTCTGTACACACGATCCTTATTCAACAAGAATTCTGGAAAAAAAAACATCAATTAAGTGTACTGGTAGTTACTCTAAATGCTTCATTTAGCATTACATTCACTGACTCTCTCTTTTTTTCCCTTTTTTTATTTACTGGGGTTTAACAACACTTTTGACAGCCAGGTCCACCACGTGTCAGACAGTTTTACATGTGGAGCAAGCTGGAATACTCTGACAGAACCACTAAGCAGTGACAAACAACTGGCAGACTCCCCAATGTTCTAACTCCAAACAACTAGGGTTAGCACTGGTTGAAGACAAGTGCACCATCCTTAGTACACAGTGCCACCACGCCCCCAGGTGGGCAATCAGGATTAACTGTCATGTCCAAGGACACAACACAGTTACCCCTGGCGGGGATGAAAATATGGACCTTTTGGTTTGAGGCCACCATGCTCCCATCTGGGCAATCAGGATTAAGTGTCTTGCCCAAGGACACAACACAATTACCCCAGACAGGGATCGAGCTGTGGACCTCTTAGTTTGAGGTCCAATGGTATCATTGTAACAGTAGAATGGTGTAGGTTTATGTTTGCAAAAAAACCAAGCCTGGAAATGAGCAATCTGTCATTTGCAGATGGAGGTACCCAGAGGGTGAATTTGCTGATGCTATCCCATACAGTGGGCTAAAACCCCCAATATATCCTCTGGATTCCTCTTTCTGTTTAGGTCTGAGACCATGATTTAGATTGAGATTCACAGAGAGTAAATTTAGTGATGCTACCCTACTGTGCAGGGTAGCATCACCAAATTCATTCTCTGGGGACCTCATTCTGCAGATGACAGTCTGCTTATTTCCAGGTGTGCATACAACATACGGAGCCCCATATTTCAAAGCAACTGAAGTCTAAGTCCAAAAGTGGACTCAAGTCCCAGTGAGTTTTACTTGAGTTGAATATTTTTAAAAAACTTTAGTTCAAAACTGAACACAGATTTAAGTCTTTACTCAAGATATTGGTATCATTAAACACAATACTAGCTATAACAACTTGGTAAATCTATTTTGCCCAAATCAAATGGTTTTTGCACGCCAAAGGGGTGCAGGGACAGTTTGGGGCAAGCCCCTTTTGACCCTCTTTAGCTGTGGAATTTTGTTATGTCTGACCATGGTAAAGGAGAAGTTGTGGGTAGTTAGCGGCGCTTATGTCTCTTTTGCTTCTTTTTCAGAGGTGGAGGTTTGGAAGGAGAGACAGTGGAAGTTGGCGTTCTTGGTGGACTGCCTGATGGTGATTGATGAGGTTTGTAAGGTGTGGTCCTGGCCGAGTCCGGAGTGGTTGTGTGTGATGGCTGAGGTTTTTGCTGTGGTTGGGCGTTAATTAGTTTTCTGGTTTCTTCTACTTGTTGGAGGAATAGTTGGTATTTCCTGTCCATCTCTTTCTTGTGAAGGTCCCCTTGTATCTTGTTTTGCTGTACGATATTCTCTATTTTGCATTGTTGAGAGGTTTAATACAAATTTACTCCTACAGCTCTATAGGATTAATTTTTACTAATCCTCTTAAGTTACTTGTTGTTTATTGCACTATTCGATGGAATTTCTTTATGCAAAAATGTACGCATACTGTTTAAGAGGATTAAAACTCAACTTAACCCTTTACCCAAGGCCAGGATATCAAAATTTATTATTTCATTTCTTGTTTTTTAATTTTTTTTTAATTATTGTTTTTATAATTTAAAAAAATACCACATCATGTGAACCCTCATTGGAACGAGCCTAATGAGCTTGTTCAAATGAGGTCATATATGGTTTTGTTGAAATGTTTTCAAAATTTTTATTTCAGTTGCTTAATTTGTAAATTATGCAAGCAGATGTGGTTGATTCATTAGGTAAAGGATTAACCCTTTACCTAACATGAAAAGCAGACACTTGCATAAAAAATTCTTGAACTAATTTTTTTCATCTCAAAAACAAAGGTTATTACCCATCATTGGAACGAGCCCGATGAGCTCGTTCCAATGAGGGGTCATAACCTATGTTTTTGAGACAAAAAATGAAAATTTACTAACGTTTTTTGAGAATACAGCTGGCCGGTTTTGACCATTATGTTGGGTAAAGGGTTAAAACAAATTGACTTTAAACAGAAACAAGAGGCCCCAAGGGGCCTGAATCGCTCACCGACCAAAGTGGTTCAAAGAAGTATTTGGGGTAACATTCAGTTAGACATGGTTCATCAACACTACAAAGGAATGAAGTCATGAGAGGCAAATTTTATGGAAAAACAGGAATGGATTTGAACAAACCTGAACGTAACATGCACCCCCCCACCCCTGCCCTAAGAACTCAAATTGAACAAACTTGAATCTGATCCCCCTTGAGATGTCATATACCAAATAGGAAAGAATTCTGACTGGTGGATATGAAGAAGGTTTTTAAAGAAATCACCTCACATTGCACTAAGTTAAACTTTGGGCTCAAATAGGGAGCCAAAATATTAACCCAGGGTCCTGATTTGAACAAACTTGAATATGACCCACCTAGAGATATTGTATACCAAATATGAAAGGATTCTGATTGGTAAATCTGAAGAAGAAGATTTTAAAAGAAATTCCCTCATATTGCACTAAGTTAAATTCAGGCTCCCATAGGGAACCCAAATTTTAACCGAGTAACTCGATTTGAACAAACTTGAATCTGGCCCCCCTAGTGATGATGTATACCAAATATGAGAGGATTCTGATTGACGAATCTGAAGAAGAAGAGTTTTAAAGAATATTCCACGCACTGCACAAAGTTAAAATTTGAGCTCCCATAGGGAGTCCAAATATTAACCCAGCGACTCAATTTGAACAAACTTGAATCTGACCCCCCTATAGATGTTGTATACCAAACATGAAAAGATTTTGAGTGGCCGATCTGAAGAAGAAGATTTCTGAAGAAATTTCCTCATATTTCAGTAAGTTAAACTTTGGGCTCCAATAGAGAGCGCAAATACTAACTCAAGGACCCGATTTGAACAAACTTGAATCTGACCCACCTAGAGATGTTGCATACCAAATAAGAAAGCATTCTGACTGGTGGATCTGAAGAAGATTTTTAAAGAAATTTCCTCATATTTCAGTAAGTTAAACTTTGGGCTCCAATAGAGAGCCCAAATCTTAACCCAGGGACTCGATTTGAACAAACTTGAATCTGCCCCCCCCCCCCCCCCCCCCCCCTGCCCCTCCCCTGTTCTGACTGGTGGATCTGAAGAAGATGATTTTTTTTAAATTTTGAAAAAATTTATGGGTGCTATCAGATTTATGCCCCCTGTGGGTGCGGCAAGTTTATTAGTACAGACTTGAATTGACACATAAGGAACATGCACACAAAATTTGGTTCAATTTGGTAGAGTAGTTTGTGAGGAGAAGTTGATAATGTAAAGTTCACGACGGACGACGACGGACGGCAAGTGATAATTTAAGCTCCCTTCGGTGAGCTAAAAAGTAATGAATGGTGACAGAAACTTTGAACTCAGCTAAGTGTTTACTTTAATTTTTTAAAAATATTTATTGAAGACAAAATCTCAGCTGAATCCAGAGTTAAATTGAAGTCAGGAACCTTGAGTGTGAACTTCAAATGTTTTAGAAATATGGTCTCCAGGCCCTGGTTTTTGATGGGAGTCCAGGAATCTACTTCGCCAAATATTCCTTTAAATGTCATGACACATCACAGTAAACATGTTGGACAGACAGATTTTTTAATTAACACCCAACTCAGTTACAGGAAAGTAGCTTTGAAAGTATTCCAGCGAAGGCATCCCTCTTGTCATGAAATACTTTCCCCATGCTAAGGTAGAATATGTTTGAAAAATGTACATTTTAAGTGAGGGCATTAAGTCCACCATAGGATCTATTCCCCAATGTTAAGGAGCAAGTTTGCCAAAATTGAATCCAACAAATGATAGTGGATCTAGAGTGGCAAATTTGTTGGACGGACACTTTTATTAACAAGGTGGATGGAAACCTATGTGAAGCAAGAAAAAAAAATGCCGATAGGATCACCGAGCAATGTCGAGTTGTGACAACACAAAAGTGGGTTTAATCATTATCAACTTATCGTCTGGAAACCAATTGTTTAAAATTTACTATGTGAAGGGTCACTGTGACCTTGACCTTTGACCTAGTGATTCCAAAATAAATAGGGCTCTTTCTTGCACCAATGCCAACCTACCTATGAAATTTCATGAACGTAGGTGGAACCATTGTCAAATTATCATCTGGAAACCAATTGTTTACGATTTATTATGTTCAAGGTCACTGTGAGCTTGGCCTTTAACCTAGTGTGTCCAAAATAAATAGGGATCTTCCACTCACCTAGGCCAACCTACCTATGAAGTTTCATGAACGTAGGTGAAACCATTGTCAAATTATCATCTGGAAACCAATTGTTTACGATTTATTATGTTCAAGGTCACTGTGACCTTGACTTTTGACCAAGTAAGTCCAAAATTAATAGGGTTCTTCCTCTCACTGATGCCAACCTAACTATGAAGTTTCATGAACAGGGGTCGAACCATTATCAAGTTATCATCCAGAAACCAATTGTTTTGATTTACTATGTTCAGGGTCACTGTGACCTTGGCTTTGACCTAGTGAGTCCAAAATAAATAGGGTTCTTCCTCTCACTGATGCCAACCTAACTATGAAGTTTCATGAACATGGGTCGAACCATTATCAAGTTATCATCCGGAAACCAATTGTTTTGATTTACTATGTTCAGGGTCACTGTGACCTTGGCTTTGACCTAGTGAGTCCAAAATAAATAGGGTTCTTCCTCTCACTGATGCCAACCTAACTATGAAGTTTCATGAACATGGGTCGAACCATTATCAAGTTATCATCCGGAAACCAATTGTTTACAATTTACTATGTTCAAGGTCACTGTGACCTTGACCTTTGACCAAGCAAGTCCAATATTAATAGGGTTCTTCCTCTCACCGATACCAACCTACCTATGGAGTTTCATGAACATGGGTTGAACCATCATTATCATCTGGAAACCAACTGTTTACGCCCACCCGCCCAACAGCCACCCGCCATTCATCAAACTATAAGTCGAGTTTGACTTCGTCACAACTCGACTAATAACTTTGTAAATACTGAAGCGAGGCCATTTATTTTGCTACAGCATCTGTTACCCCATGATTATATATTTTAATCCAATCACTAGTTGTGGAGATAAAACAGCATTTTAGAAGGAAATAATTTGTAACGTATGAACATACAAAAATATGCAGCTCTTTAGTATATACCCCCTCAGGAGAGGAGTGGGGGGGGGGGGGGGGGGGGGGGGGGGGGGTATTATAGGCATTACCAATATAATAAATCAAAATTGTATGGGTAACTTTGCATTTAATTTGGAAACTTGATCATAAGTGAATGAAGAAAAAATCATCAGTCAATTTTTCATCATTCATTATTCTTTGTAAGAATCCCTTTGATTTGACAAAAGTGGGGATCCTATTCGGACAATGCATAGCTCATAAATAGAACCAAGCAAAAGCTTGAAGAGATAAAAGTGTGTGGGTGGTGGGGGGGTGGGGGGGGGGGCGGTGACAAAATTTTAATAAACATTCATGTATTTCAGCAATGCGACTGTTCATTTATTAGTCAGTAATACTGTTTGAGCAAATCTTTCTTAAAACTGGTTGAGTGCTGGAAGCCACTATCAGGGCTTTTAAAAAAATGAGGGTACCAGAGCAAAAGCTAACATTTTCCTTGCTCATGTTTCATATTCAATTAAACGCAAATAATATTTTATTTATATAATCTTGTTTTATCAAATTATTGAAGAGTGCATGTGGGCACTCTTCAATAATTTGTAATAAAACAAATTTTAATTAACAAATTCAGACCACCAAAAATAATGTAGCCCTCACCCAGTTAAAAGTTTTGTCCTGACTCTCCCCAGTTTTCCTTAGTTTATAGACCTATTTGGCCTCAGTACATCCAATACAGGCATTCAATCTATTATATCTTGTTCAACAGAGCTCATGGAGCTCTGTCAAACAAGATATATAATAGAATGAATGATAAGTTTTTCTCTAGAATACAGGAAAGTGACACTATCCCTGTTAATTGAATAAATTGAATAATTTTCATTGGCAAAGTGGCTATTCAATTAACAGGAGGGTTCCACTGCACTAACAATAAAATCTTAATAAGTAATGGCTTTGTTGGAAGAACAGATTATCAAGGCTGAAGACAAAAAGACTTTGAAGTGGTCAATTACCAGTGCCATGCTGATTATGCTTGGATTATCTGCTTCAAAAGCCAGGGCTTGGTTGAAGCCACATTTCTCCGAAAATTATCAAAACAGTTATGAAATATGATATTTTCTACAGGAATGAGGCTCACGATATGAGTATCATCCCTAGCAAAAAGCTTGTATCAAATAACTGTTTAAACTTTTAAAGGCACCAGTCAGACTCAAAGATACATGGAAATAATATGTATGGGGAAAATTTTAAAGCATAATTAGTCCTGTGTTTCTGTCTTGGCCAATATCTATATATATTGGATTCTGTTGTATTCAAGTTAAATTATATTGAAAAAATATAACAAAAAATGTGGCCTGAATGCTGAAATGAGCTACATTATTGGAAAGAGGCTTCCAAGCTGTATTTATTGGGTGTTTTATTTAATGGCGATTAATTTTACTTTCAGCATTTAAGGCTATACCGTGAATGCAATATATTTAATGTTGTCAACTTTAGAGAACTCGCATCCCAGGCATTGGTTTCCAGGTTGTATTGTAACAGTTTGTTTGTTTTATTTGGTTGTATTATTAGGGTTTAATAACACTTTTAACAGCCAGAGTGGAGCCTGAGAATCCAGAGAGAACTATTGCGTAATGGTGAGTAACTGTCAGACTCCCCAACCTACTAACTCTGGAAGAGCAGGGAAAGCAGCAGTTGAAGGCTAGTGTACCATCAACATGCAATACACCTTAGAACACAGTATAGTGGAGCCCACTTAATTGGATATCTCTTAATTGTATATCCCTGTTAATTGAATATAATTTCTCAACACAAAACCATTTACAATACCTCCAGTACAAATTTGACCTGTTAATTGAATATAGGTTATAGCGTAAACTCCTGTTAATTGAGTAAAAAATCTTGTAACATGTCAAGACATTACCCTGACTCTCCCCAGTTTTCCATTGTTTATAGACCTATTTGGCCTCAGTACATCCAATACAGGCATTTAATCTATTATATCTTGTTTGACAGAGCTCATGGAGCTCTGTCAAACAAGATATAATAGATTAAATGTTAAGTTTATCTCTAGAATACAGGAAAGTGACACAATCCCTGTTAATTGAATACTCCTGTTAATTGAATAATTTTCATTGGCAAAGTGGCTATTCAATTAACAGGGTTCCACTGTACTACCATGCCACCATGTGGGCAGTTGGGATTAACCCTTTATCCAATGAATCAGCCATATCTGCTCGAGTAATATGCAAATTCAGCAGCTGAAAAAATATTTTTCAAAAAATTTCAACAAAACCATATCATGTTTCATTGAGCTCGTTCCAATGAGGGGTCACATTATATGATTTTGTTGAATTTTTTTAAAAATTTAAAAAAAATGATATTTAAGATAATAAATTTTGATATTGTCTGCGTTGCGTAAAGGGTTAAGTGTCTTGCCCAAGGACACAATGCAGTTGCTGCAGGTCTGGATCAAATTGTACGTCTTTTGGTTTGAAGTTCAATATTCTAACCACTGAGCCACCATACTCCCTTATTATAACATTAAAACAGAACTTGTTTACCACAGTTATCAAGCACTGCTCCACTTCCTGGAGTTCCCATGGGAATCCAACAGACTGTCACATAACATCTCACCATAGCTTGTAATTGGAGATTTCTAGAAGCCAATTCTTTAACCCTTTATCCAACACACACGATATAAAAAAATTTATTCTTTTAATTATTGCTTTTTAAAATTAAAAAAAAATTTCAACAAAACTACCTCAGGAACTCGTTCCAATGAGAGGTCACATGATTTGGTTTTGTTGAAATTGTTTTAAAAATATATATCACATGAAACGTCATTAATTTCGACATAACAACCCATGTCTTATTTCCTGATTATCAACTAGTGTCTAATTGCCGTGTGGTCCCAAAGCAGCAGCATTGTATTCTTGACATGACATTCACATGACGTCAATTACGACAACAGGTGCAAGTAAAGCACATTCATGACATCATGGTGTGAAGTGTCTGAGCCAACGAACTGATTGTCGGTTGTTTTGGGAGAATTTAGCGACAATGAATTAAATAAAAAGTGTAAAAAACATTTGAAAATTCATGTGATATACAGAATCTTTAACTCGTGATGTTTGGATATAAGATTTTTTGAAACTCGTTTGATGAATTCAATTCACAACTCGCCTAAAGGCTCGTTGTGAATCAAATTTATCAAACTCGTTTCAAAAAATCTTATATCCAAACACCACTCGTTTGAGATCCTCTATATACAACTGCTTAATTTGTAAATCACACGGATGGATGTGACCAATTTGTAAGTTGAAGGGTTAACTTCAAAACAATGCACCATAATCATTGCCGGGATGGTTGGTTGATCAGTTGGTTGTTTGACTACATTTTGTTTTTGGTCAATTAACATAATAGTATCGATATAATGACAACAAGAGCTCTGGCCATATATTAAAATATCGGTTCAATGACTAGAACTATCACCTTGGGGTGATCAATACCCTCCTGCATACAGCTGATCATTTCATACAAAACAAGATTTCACTGTGACTCAAATATACTCCCACAACCATTTTTGGGTATAAAAACAAAAGAACACTATACCACTACTTCTCCACAAAGGTAGTCCCTTCATACAAAAATTGACCCCCAAGTTCACAGACAGAATAGACATGGTATCAATTATCTGCATGGATGGCTGGATAGTCTGACAGGCATTATCACAGACAATAAACTTTGTTAATACAAGAATCTAATTATGGTAAATTCTAATCTTAAATCCACCAAAACTAACCCTGACCCAAACCTTTACTGACTTACCTCTAACCCTGGCCCAACCCCTCAAATAAACTAGAAAAACTGTGAGCACTTCTCACGAAATGATATCACCCACTCCCACCAAGAAACATTTTACAACAGTAAAAGTGTGTTTAATGAAGAGAGCACAAAC
The DNA here is from genome assembly GCA_031216915.1 of Pictodentalium vernedei. Lineage (NCBI taxonomy): Eukaryota > Metazoa > Mollusca > Scaphopoda > Dentaliida > Dentaliidae > Pictodentalium > Pictodentalium vernedei. The sequence continues at coordinate 102,324,751 of CM062294.1, forward strand.
ACTGAACAACCCCCCCCCCCCCCCCCACACACACACCCCACACACACACACACCTCGACCCCAAAGCTTGAATTGACAAAGCCCATTTTTCAATACGTGAAACTGCAAAAATTAAAATATCTGAAAACAAAATAGACGGTACACATCTTCACTGTATGTAAAAGAATGTTTGAAGGTTTCATTGAAATCCATTCACTAGTTTAAAAAAGGTTGAGGATAGCAAATGTCAACAACCCCCCTGCGCAAGCTTGAATTGACAAAGCCCATTTTTAAATATGGGAAACCCTAAAAATGAAAATATCAAAACAAAACAGGAGGTGTACATCTTCAATATATGTAAAAGAATGTCTGAAAGTTTCAATGAAATTTGTTCAATGGTTTAAGAGGCATTGCGGATAATATATCTGTACAGAATGTCAATTGAATTTGACAAAGTTCATTTTTCAATATGGGAAACTGTAAAAACGAAAATATCTGAAAACAAAATAGGAGATGCAAATCTTCAATGTATGTAAAAGAACGTCTGAGAGTTTCAATGAAATCCATTCACTGGTTTAAGAGGAGTTGCGGATAGCAGATGTGTACTCCCCCAAAAGCGTAACACCCCTATAGTGTAACGGACGGATGGACGGATGTTTGTCGGAATATGAAACTATCTGAAAGAGAAATAGGTGGTGCACATCTTCAATGTATGTAATAGAATGTCTGAAAGTTTCAATGGAGTTTGTTCAATGGTTTAAGAGGAGTTGCAGATAGCAGGTGTGTCACCCCCCCTCCCCACCACCACCACCTCCAAAGGGTAACACCCCTATAGCATAACGGACAGACAGACATATGTCAGAATATGAAAGAAAAATAGATAGGAGGTGCACATCTTCAGAGTATGTAAAAGAATGTCTGAGAGTTCCAATGGAGTTTGTTCAATGGTTTAAGAGGAGTAGCGTATAGCAGATATAGCAGATCTATACCCCTCATTACTAAAACCTGAATTGACAAAGACCATTTTTGAATATGGGGAACTGTAAATATGAAAATATCTGAAAAGAAAATAGGAGGTGCACATCTGCAGTGTATGTAAAAGAAGGTCTGAGAGTTTCAATAAAATCTGTTCAATGGTTTAAGAGGAGTTGTGGATAGCAGATCTGTACAGAATGTCAACTGAATTTGACAAAGTTCATTTTTCAATATGGGAAACTGTAGAAATTAAAATATCTAAAAACAAAATAGGAGATGCACATCTTCAATGTATGTAAAAGAAGGTCTAAGAGTTTTAATGAAATCTGTTCACTGGTTTAGGAGGAGTTGAGGGTAGCACATGCGTACCCCCCTAAAGCGTAATGGATGGACAGATGGATGGACCTACGGACGTACGGACAGACATAGTGAACACTATATACCATCCACTTTTCAAGTGAGTGGTATAAAAAATAAGTGGCCCGATAGGCCTGAGGCATTCACCTGACAAAGTTATTTAAAGAGGGATTTAATTAGTATCTATTATCTGTGGCTAGTAAACACAAGGAAGGAATGAAGTCATGTAACTATTCAAAACTCTGTTGTCCAGGAAGATGATTTTTTCTGGTATTGAGAACACAAATAATACCCAGATTTCCTGTAGGGAGCCCAAATATAAACCTAGGGATTTAACTTGAACAAAGTCGAACTGACTAAGCAACCCACAAAAATCCCAGTTATACACGAATGGGATTGATTTGGTCAAAAGTGAATCCGACACTTATTTTTATTCAGTGTACCTTTTTTGAAAAGATTCTGACCAGTGGTTCTGGAAAAAAAGAGTTTTAAACATCATTTCTTATATCGGACTATTTAAAATTCAGGGTCCAACAAATATTAACATAAGAACTTGGTTTGAACAAACTTAGATCTGCCCCCCCCCCCCCCCACACACACACACCCTAAGAATGCTGTATACCAAACATCAAAAGATTGTGAATGGTGAATCTGAAGATTTTTATCCCCGCATTTGAAAAAATGCGGGGATATATTGGTCGTCTTCGTCCATCCTTAAATACGTACGTCCGGGAATGGTTTCCGGCGAAAAACTCCTAGGGGTTTCAATTCGAAACATTAAAAGTGTGTTCATGTTCATTCATAGGGTCTGTAGATGTGCATAAAGGTTTTGGATTTTTGATTCGGCCCTCGGGGGCGTATGTGGCACCACTTTTGTCGTTAGAGGAATGGTTTCCGGCAAAAAACTCCTAGGGGTTTCAATTCGAAACATTGAAAGTGTGTTCATGTTCATTCATAGGGTCTGTAGATGTGCATAAAGGTTTTGGATTTTTGATTCGGCCCTCGGGGGCGTAAGGGGCACCACTTTTGTCGTTAGAGGAATGGTTTCCGGCGAAAAACTCCTAGGGGTTTCAATCGAAACATTGAAAGTGTGTTCATGTTCATTCATAGGGTCTGTAGATGTGCATAAAGGTTTTGGATTTTTGATTCGGCCTTTGGGGGCATAAGGGGCACCACTTTTGTCATTAGAGGAATGGTTTCCAGCGAAAAACTCCTAGGGGGTTTCAATTCGAAACACTGAAAGTGTGTTCATGTTCATTAGTAGGGTGTGTAGATGTGCATAAACGTTTTGGATTTTTGATTCGGCCCCGAGGGGTGCAAGGGGCACCATTTTTGTCATTAGAGGAATGGTTTCCAGACAAAAACTCCTAGGGGTTTCAATTCGAAACACTAAAAGTGTGTTCATGTTAATCAATATGGTCTGTAGATGTGCATAAAGGTTTTGGATTTTTGATTCGGCCCCCGATGGGTGCAAGGGGCACCACCTTTGTCGTTAGAGGAATGGTTTCTGGCGAAAAACTCCTAGGGGTTTCAATTCGAAACATTGAAAGTGTGTTCATGTTCATTCATAGGGTCTGTAGATGTGCATAAAGGCTTTGGATTTTTGATTCGGCCCCGAGGGGCACAAGGGGCACCATATTTGTCGTTAGAGGAATGGTTTCCAGAGAAAAACTCCTAGGGGTTTCAATTCGAAACACTGAAAGTGTGTTCATGTTAATCAATAGGGTCTGTAGATGTGCATAAAGGTTTTGGATTTTTTATTTGGCCCCGAGGGGTGCAAGGGGCACCATTTTTGTCATTAGAGGAATGGTTTCCAGAGAAAAACTCCTAGGGGTTTCAATTCAAAACACTAAAAGTGTGTTCATGTTAATCAATAGCATCTGTAGATGTGCATAAAGGTTTTGGATTTTTGATTCGGCCCCGACAATAATCACAAATGCGAATGCGGGGATATACTATAGTGTGCTTTGCACACAAATGACACCCCTCTAGTTAAAGATTATTCTCCATATTGCACCAAGTTAAAATTTGGGTCTGCATATATGGAGAGCACAAATATTAACTGGGGGACTTGATTTGAAGAAATGTGAATCTGACCCTTGTAACCATGTTGTACACCAGACATTAAAAGATTCTGACTGGTGGTTCTGCAGAAGAAGATTCTATAAAGAGTACATCTCATATTAGGCAAAGTTAATATTCAGGCTCCTATCTGTATTGAGCCCAAATGTAACCAAGGGAGGTTAATTTTAACAAAATGGTTTTTGACCCCACCCCCTATGGATGCAAAATGGGGGCTTGAAAAGATTTCTATTTTTAGGCAAAAATCTTGCCCCTCCCATTACAAAGGCAAATATTGCTCTACAAACTTTGTTTGAACAAACTTGATTCTACACCACAAAGGGAAGCCCAGTAACAAATATCAAGTCATTGTATCCACCAGTTTATAATTATTAGAAAGAGATTTTTTTAAAATTTGGGAGCATTTTCCCCCACCCCCTCCCCATGGGGCTGGGCAAGTTGATTTGAACAAAAACAAAATGTGATGTCATAACATACAATCACCTCAAATTGAACTAAAATCGGTCCAGCAGGTTTTTTTTGAGAAGTCGCAAACACCACCTTTATGCAGGATGGTTAACGACAGTCAAAAAGCGATATCTAAAGCTCACCTTGACTTTCAGTCAGGTCAGCTAAAAGGTACATGCAGCCCCCTTCTATTCTTGTAATTTAGAACCACAGTGTATCATGCATAGGTAAAAAATCACATACACACACTAAAAATAGCCTCACAATACAAAGAAATTTTCAGAGAAACAAAGAAATAGTATGTATGGAGAACATTTTAAGGCAAAAAGAGTCACACAAAGTGCCAATACATGTATACCAAAAGCAACCTTATGTGTACCAGTTGTAGGTGTCAATGAATGGAAATGATGGATTGATGAAGACGGGTGGATAGATATTTAAATAACTAATATCTGTGATGAGGTTTACATGAAGATTATACTTCTATACATTTGGATGAATTCCTGGAAATGTCCAAGTGATTATAAAATCAGTCTCAACTCATTTGATACATTTTTTACTAGGACAAAAACTGCAAATAAAAAGGCCATCAAAATATGTTTCACTGACTGAGAAAAAACACTTACATGTCACTGTTTCCCTAGGCCGTCTTCTGAATTTCTGATAAACGAATCTGCCCACTATAACTACTAATACATAGAAGATATACAGAAGAATAAAGCCTGCAAAATAAAAAAAGTTATTTATTTTGAGTCAGTAAGTAAAATTAGATAACAAGATAAAGAACAAAATCAGAGAACGTTTGTTCAAGTTATTGTGCTTACAAACTTAAAATTCGTAAAAACTGACTAATTTAGGCCCATAACTCTGTACAAAAAAATGCGGCCAGGCCAGTTTTCGAACTCGCTTGAGATATTATTGGAAAAGACCTGTAGGGCAAATATTAGTTAAATCAGAGAAAGTTTGTTCAAGTTATTGTGCTAAAAGTGACAGGATGACCGCCGCCCACCTAGATGCCAGGATGCACACTGACCGTCACCAAACAATAGGTCTCGGTTGTGAACACAACTCAACCAAAAATACAGTACGTGGAGAGTGTATTATCACTAAATCACCCACAGAGTGGAGATTCCACCCAAGCAATAATTGCAAATTTGTTGCAAAGCATAACCAGCACAAACAAAGTTTCTGCCAATGGGCCTCCAGGTTAAACCCGGAGGTCCATTGGCTGAAACATTGCTTGTGTTTTTTGTCGATGTGTACAAAATTTTAAATTTATAGCTTGGGTGATAACTCCACTCCATGGGTGATTTAGTTACAATCCACTCATACTGTAATAAAAGATTCATCAATTAACAACCTTTCAACCCTGAGTTTATGAATGAGAATGTTCAATACAATACTGATTACAGCAATTAGGTGAAGCCATTTTGTAAATGTAGGGAGCTTCAGTACTAATTTTAATCCTACAGTCATACAGGACTGGATGATTAAATTATCACTAATCATTCTTGACTCTCTTTTCTGTTGTTTAATTACTGATTGACATATTTTCTTTCAAGGGAAAATATATACATACCACGCTGAAAGGATTACATAGTAGTCAAAATCACTTGTTAACCACCTGAAAACTGAGGTCAACATGTCATAATTTCAAGCTGGAATTCTTCTCCATAATACAACTAGAAATTGAACAGATTCAATCTAATTTGACAGAGTTCGCTGAGCTCTGACAAACAAGATTGAATCTGTTCAATTCTTAACTGCATTTTGGGAAAAATTTGCAACTTAAAATTTTCCTGAATTTATAATAAAATTAAGTCATTGCTGCTGTAAAGCAGCCATGACTTAATTTGATTTATTTATTTATTGGTGTTTAAGGTCACATACTTATGCACAATGGCTAACCATGACTGTGACAGTTTTATGGGTGGAGGAAGACTGAGTACCCAGAGAGAACACCCGAGCATCGACGCACAACTGTCAGCTCCTCAACATTCTAACTCTGTTCAAGCTCTGCTCAAGTAGGGTTACAGCGGTTGAAGACATGTGCACCATCGATGTGCAGCACATCTTAGTACACAGCGCCACTGTGCCCCATGTAGGCAACTGGGATAAAGTGCCTTGCCCAAGGACACAACGTGGATCGTCCCGGATGGGGAACAAACTTGGGACCTCTAGCATGGAAGTCCAACAGTCTACCACTGAGCCACCGCACTCCCACTTAATTTGATGAGAAATTCAATAGAGTATGGCATCAAGATATCATCGGTAAGACACATACTCCCATTTATAAATGTATGTTTTATTACAAAGACCTCTGACTAGACTTCCAATATTTAGCTTGCTTATTTATTGGGGTTTAATAACACTTTTGACAGCCAGACTCACATCTTGTTGGATAGTTTTACGGATGTTGAGTGTATTACTGCACAGGAAATCTTTAATACTCACCAATGGACTCTAATTGTGTGATCTGTTTGTCCCACAAAACAGTAAAGGACCAAAAAACAGCACCCATGAAAAATATCACATCTCTGAGGAACGGTCTCTGCATACCCTCAAAAGGACAAATAATGGAAATGATTCCAGCAATGATAGTCGTCAGGAAAACTCCAGCACCTGTAATATAGAAATCCTGTATAGTGCTCAAGTCTGAATTTGCAGAATAAGGTCTACAGAGCAAGCCTGAAAATAAGCAGACTGTCATCTGCAGAATGAGATTCCCAGAGGGTGAATTTGGTGAATTGCTATCCTGCACTGCAGGGCAGCTTTACCAAATTTACCCTCTGTGAACCTCAGTCTGAATGAAGGTCTCAGGCCTAAACAGAAAGAGGTATCCAGAGGATACATTGGGGTACTCTAGCTACTGTTTGGGTCAGCACCAACAAATTCACCCTCTGGGGACCTCATTCTACAAATGACAGATTGCTTATTTTCAGGCTTGCTGCAGAGGGTGAATTTGATGATGTTATCCCATACAGTGGCTCAATTTATCCTCTAGGCTCCTCTTTCTATTTAGGCTTGAGACCTTGATTCAGATTTAGGTTCACAGAGGGTGAATTTAGTGATGCTACCCTGCTTTGCAGGGTAGCATCACCAAATTCACCCTTTGGAGACCTCATTTTGCAGATGACAGTCTGCTTATTTTCAGGCTTGATAGTGCTCTTCATTATCTTTCACAATTACTTTTAAAATGTTTTTTTTATTTATTGGTGTTTAACAACACTTTTGACAAGGGTCGCCTTGTGTCAGACAGTTTTAAGGGTGAAGAAAGCCGGAGTACCCAGAGAGAACCACTAAGTTGTGTCAAAGAACTGTCAGATTCTCCAACGCACTAACTCCACACAAGCAGGGTTAGTATTGGTAGAAGACAAGTGCACCGACGACGTGCAGTACGCCTTAGTACACAGCGCCACTGTGCCAATATGTGGGTAATCAAGATTAAGTGCCTTGCCCATGGACACAACATAGTTACCTCTGGTGGGGATCGAACTGTGAACCTTCCAGTTTGAAGTCCAAGTGAGCCACCCCTGCTCCATCAGAATTACTTTTACTGTTCAAATTAACTTGTGGAATGCTGGAAGCCCACATTTAGGCTCAATTTTTGAATTGCAGCTACCCCAATATAATGGATGAGTGCTAGAAGCCACTATTGTGGCTCTCTTGAAAAGTACTGAAAGCCACTTTAGTGGCATTACAGTCTATGAATTAGCTTGCTGTTTGCTAGGTAGTAAGACTGAAAATGTTTATATAAACTTATTTGATCCAATTTAATGGCGAATGCCAGAGGGCAGTCTCCAGTCTCCAATAAATTGTAAAAAACAATTTTTTATGAACAAAATTTTGCTAAACTAAGACTCCCATTGCTGGTGGCATGGTATGTTGAATACAAATTTAGCACTCTACGAGTTAAAGGCTTCATATTCTTCATATTATCTTTGAGGTAAAATTATTTCAAAAGTATAGATTTACATTGATACGATATATAGGCAAGTGCATGAAGACACTCTCCCATAAACTGCAACTAGGCAACCATGCAAATAAATTCTGAAGGCCAAAAATAATTTAGCACTCGACCAGCTGAATAAACCTACACAGTACCTGAAAGGACTCAGGCCTGAAATAAGCATTCTGACATTTGCAGAATGAGGTCCTCAGAAGGTGAATTTGATGATGCTATCCCATACAGTGGGCCAATTTATCCTCTGGGTACCTCTTTCTGCTGAGTTTTGAGACCCTGATTCAGATTGAGGTTCTCAGAGGGTAGTATCTCTAAATTCACCCTCTGGGGATCTCATTTTGGAGACAGTCTGCTTATTTTCAGGATTGAAGGGACTGGAAAATTTCTTATTCTCTTCCTTATATTCCTCAATTTTTTCTTTAAGTTGTGTTATATGGGGTTGATTTTTCAACTAAACCAAAAACAATAAAAAGAGATCTTTTAGATTTTGCAGAGAATTAGACCAATATGGCTCAAGAAATATTTAAATTTTATAGTGAGTTTCCTTTCTTATTATACCTACCGCAATTGTTTACAACAGGCTTGCACTACAGTGGAAGTCCCTAACTCGGAAAAATGCATAAAAAGAGACTGAAAGGAGAAAATATTTTTAAAAATTCATATGTTCGAATTTCCCTCTTAAGGCCTGTTGAGTTAAAGATTTGGTTACTTTTGCTGTTAAAATAAAAAAAAATTCTCACTGAACTAATCCATGTCTTTGAGTCATTTGTCATGGGTGTCCCTGTCATCAGCTAGTCTAGGGAGGGAGGTGGCACAGACCCTCTCAGGCACCTTTGCTAGAGATATTAAATTTCTTGTCAACCTACCTTACAATTGTTTACAACAGGCTTGTACCACAGTGGAAGTCCCTTACGCGGAAAAAATACTCTCTATTTTCTTCTTTCTCAAGCGAATTTGAAAAGAAAAGTGGTACAAAAGCACCAAAGAAAAAACAGGCCAAAACTGGGTCGAGTGCGACTGGCACACACCCAGTAGGGGACACTCTTCTCCTTGTACTATATAATTCACAGCTTCTGGAACCAGTGCGCAGATGTATAACCAACGTGTCATTCTATTGAATCCGCCAACATTGGAGTTCTGTGATTAGCAGGGAGGAAGGATTCTTATCCGAAATGAAGACGGGAGGGCCTCCACATAAACAATTGTGGTAGGTATAATAAGAAAGGAAATTTACTATAAAATTTAAATTTCTTATCAATCTACCTTACAATTGTTTACAACAAGCTGGATAGACTACAGGAGGAGGGAATCACATAACCAACCCACACATAACCCAACTGCACTGGGACCGTGGACAGTAGAAGAGTTCCCCAGGCATATAAAACCATAGCATCACAACCATTAGTAAATGACAATGGGAGACAAGGCATATGGCCCTGTGTGACACACAGAAAAAAAAGGACAGTACCAAGAACAGGGCTGGAACTGACCTTGCAAGAACCCCAATGGCTAGGGTTGATCACAGCTTGAGCAGAAGAAAAGAGGGCCTAAAGAAAAAAGGTCCTTGGACTGTTCCTGCAATTAACGCAGATAGGTGGAGAAAGTAGAAGCATTTCTCCAGTAGGCTGCCTGAATAACATCTGGCAACTGATGGAATTAGCATAAGTCAAGGAGGTAGACAATGCATGCACCTCGTGGGCAGAAAAGTTATCAACAGTCGCTAGATGAACATATGATGAGCGAATAGCATGACAAATCCATCTAGAAATGGACTGAGAAGAAATCTTCTGTCGACCAGGGACAAGAGACAGAAATATATCTTTCCCTGCCTTTCTTAATGAACTGCGAAGTGCACGAACCGACAGAGCAAAGGGTGATTACCCTCAGCAGAAGGAAGAGCCCTGATACAGATTGGAGGTGGTGTAGTTTCTGGCATCTGATTCTTGGGCAGAAAGGAGCAATCACTGGAAAAGTAACACTGTTGGCGGAGCTCCCCCCCTCCCCCTCCCCCCCCCCAAGTAAAGCAGCACCAAAGAGAGATACAATCTTGGGATAAGCTGCAAAATCCTAGGCCTTTGCAAAGAAAAGTGCTGAATAAGCTTGGAGAGGTATGGCTTAGTGCCAATACGAAGCTTTCCCACATACAAAGAGGTATCTGAAAGCACGGACATGTACCCTTAGATTGTAACAGTATGAAGACCCCGAGAATCAAATAGATATACTAGAAACTCCGCAATCTGTGTTATCGAAGGATCGGCATAATCAACACACCATCGACAGAAGACCTTCCACTCAGCCATAGCATCCACTCGGTGGAAATGAACCTGCCCCATTGGGACAGAGAGTCGGCTAGGACGTTTTGATGACCAGGAATGTGACAAACCACCACCCCGGAGTTGACATACTCAGCGAGCAGAAGAAGATCCAGAGCCAATTCGTACTTGGGAACTGCGTGCATGCAACCTGGTTCCAAATGTAAGCAGCCATTGTCGAATTGTCAGACAACAGAAGGACCTGATGATTTGAAAGGTGGGGGATCCACTGCCGGAAACGCAGAAGAATAGCAAGAAGCTCCTTCTTGTTGATGTGAAGAGCTGCTTGACCCTGGTCCCATACACCGTGAAGGGAAAGACCAGAGGATCCAACATCACGCACCATCCGAGATCACTGGCATCAGCTGTCAGAACCCAATTGGACATGGGCAAGTCCAACGGAACTCCCTGCATAATCCAATGAACATCGGTCAGGGAAGAAGGTGACAGTAACTGAAGCACCAGATCCAGAGGATCGACATTTGGCCTCCAACGACTGAGAAAGTGTTGGAAAGGTCTGACATGCAGCTGATCTACAGGAATGAGATCAGTCACCGAACCACAGAGACTGAGCAGCTGGAGAATACTGTGAGCTATCACAGACGTGGACTGGGTTAGAAAGAAGAGTTCGCAAAACGATCCGTATCCTGTAAGATGGCGGAAAAAATAGAATGACACATTGGTTATACGTCTGCGCACTGGTTCCGGAAGCCGTGGATTAGTACAACGAGTAGAGTGTCTCCTACTGGGTGTGCCCCGGTCACGCTCAACCCAGTTTTGGCTTATTTTTTCTTGGTGCTTTTGCACGACTTTTCTTTCCCAAATCGCTTGGGAAAGAAGAGAATAGAGAGTATTTTTCCGAGTTAGGGACTTACACTGTAGTGAAAGCTTGTTGTAAACAATTGTAAGATAGGTTGACAAGAAATTTAACATTTCTAGCAAAGGTGCCCAAGAGGGTCTATGCCACCTCCCTCTCTAGACTAGCTGATGACAAAGACACCCATGACAAATGACTCAAAGACATAGATTAGAACAGTGAGAAATTTTTTTGATTTTAACAGCAAAAGTAACCAAATCTTTGACTCTACAGGCCTTAAGAGGGAAATTCGAACATATGAATTTTAAAAAATATTTTCTTCTTTCAGCCTCTTTTTATGCAAATCTTGTTACTATTTGTCAGGCCCCCTTGAATGGATAACTAATGCAAGCACACCAGGGCATCGATCATTTTATTTTATGTTGTGATGAGGGTCATAAGCTATGTTTTTGAGACAAAAAGTGAAAATTTTCAGTTATTTTAGAATATTTTTGGCATATGTCATTAGCTATTCATGGTAGATAGAGGATTATAATGTTAACTGTTTACCAAACAAGGCTCCAATGGCAAGACCAGCATCGCCATCCTTTGCATTACCAATTGCAGCAATTGCAGAAAATATATCTGGAGCACCATTCCCAAAAGCTAAAAAAGTTACACCTTATACACAGTCAAGGAAGATAAATCCTGTTTATACAATAGACATTTTGGTAAAATAGGATGTTGTTGACCTTTACTTGAACAAACAACCAGCACGATTCACAAAAATCAGCACTGTTATTATTTTTTCAATTTTCCACTCCAAAACAGCTTATGACACCACTATCAAACTTGTTCCAATGAGGGATCATAAGCAAGGTTTTTGAGTAAAAAAATGAAATGTTTTGTTGAGCCAGACAAAGTATATCTTCTGTTTCTCAGGCCATTTTTTTATAAAATTGCATGTGGGCAGACGGTTTTTTATTTTAGTTTTTATTTTTGTATTTATTTCTTTGCCATCAAAAGTTCATGTTCTCGGTTTGTTTCATGTTTTAGGCCTCACAATATACAGAACAGCATGGATGGTGGTGTATTTCGTCCCTTGAGTGCAGGAAGGATTTGCTATGCCACAATATAATGGCTGAGTGCTAGAAGCCATATTGGTTGAGTGCTAAAGCATTGCAAATCCTTGTTGCACTCAAGGGACAAATTTATTATTTTTATTAACCCTTTACCCAAAATAACGACCAAAACCGGCCAGCGCTATTCTAAAAAATCAATTCAATTCAATTCTTTTTATTTACAGTATACAAAAGAAAAAATACAAACACAAAGATATACAAATTAGAAACTGTTGTATACTGTAGGGGGTGCCATAGCCTATTTGGCTGTCTTCCTGACGCTCCCTTCAGGGCGTGTACCAAAGGTTGGCAGCATTTCAAACTCACTTAAGAACTGATAAAGAATTCACTTATGCTTGGCAGCATTATAGACACTTACGAGTCAGTAAGTGGTGGGCAATTTAACACAATGTTGATTACAATGTTGATTACATCGTGCGTCTATATCGATAGCTTGACAGTCATTTTGCGGGATATGAGAAACCAGTGTTATGTCTACCAGTTAAACAGTTAAACTCAGGGACTGAGAGATCCTGGATTACACAAACAAATTCATGCATGCAAACATACAAACATACAAATTCACACAAAAGTGTAGCAAGTGTAAAAAAATACAAACAGTGTAAAAAATACACACAAAAGTGTGAAAGTGTACACACACGCACATATATACATATACACATACATAAGTATATATATATATACATACAAAGTCTGCATACAGTTCTGTGTTTCATTTTTTGTTTGAATTACACTGGGTTTACAATGCAATCAGGGCATCTGGGGTTACGACAGACTACGATATCAGAATACTTATTTAAATACTTATTTAAATAACTCTCAAATAGTGTCTTCTTAAATTTGTGGCGACTATATTCTTGGATAACGTGGGGTATTTCATTCCAAGCTCGGGGAAAAGTATGTAAGGGAAGATCAGCGGAAAACTTGGTTCTCGGTTTCCCTGTATAGATTTTGCCACTTAGTCTTGTGATCATACCTGTTGGATTTTCATACAATGTAAAGCAATTGTTAAAGCTTACAGGGAGGATATTATTGGACCAGTCATGCATAAATAGAAGTACTTGCAAATTATATAGGTCTTTGAACTTCAGTATGCGGTGATACTTAAATAGAGGATCAGTATGGAATAAGTATTTCTGGTTACTAATAATGCGAAGGGACTTTTTTGTAGGTTAAAGATTTTATTAGCTGAAGGAGCATGGCCCCAGACCTGGATTCCGTAAAGCATATAACTGTGAATAAGAGAGTAATATAGCATCTTTAATGCACTCAAAGGAAGAAACTTTTTGGCTCTATTGATAGCATATAAGGCTGAGGCCATTTTTGAACATACTACAGAAATATGTTTTTTGAAGTTCAGATTTTCATCCATATGAATTCCAAGAAATTTTACACTTTTGTGCTCTTGCACGTTGCCAATCGGCATTATGTTAATGTTGTTTAGCGAAAGGTGTTCGTTGGAAATACTGTGCGAGTCGTTATAGGGGTGAAGAATGATAAAATTTGTTTTTTTGGCATTCAAGCTCAGTTTATTAACAGTGCACCATTCATTTATATTCTTTAACTCCACATTAGTATTTTCAAGCAATAAACGAACATTATTACCTGAGGCATGAGCGGTGGTATCGTCAGCAAACGAAAGAATATTGTGGACAGTAGAATGGCTTAAATCGTTAATATATAACAAAAAGAGGAGCGGCCCAAGAATTGATCCTTGTGGGACACCTACCGATATATTCTCTAAGGTTGATGCGGTATCCATAAATTGTACGAATTGTTTTCGTTCGGTCAAATAGTCTGTAAACCAATTTAGGGCCAGGCCCCTAATGCCATAGCGTTCTAATTTTCCTAACAGCGTCGGATGGTCAATTGTATCAAATGCTTTTGAAAAATCCAGGAAAATTGATATAGTACAGTTTTTGGTTGGTTTATCACTTTCACTGGCAACTGCATTTAGAAGGTGCAATATTGGGTGTATGGTCGAATGTTTCTTTCTAAAGCCAAATTGATAATTGTTTAATAAGTTGTGGGAATTCAGGTAACTAGAAAGACGATTATACATAACCTTTTCTAAAATCTTGGAGAATGCGGGTAAAATACTAATAGGCCTATAGTTGGTGAAGGATTCCTTATCTCCTGATTTGTATACTGGGATAACTTTAGCTATTTTCATTCCATTTGGGAAGATTCCCTTGTTTAGTGATAAATTAATGATGTGGGTGAGGGGGTTAATAATATCTAGGATGATTTCTTTTAGCAATTTCGTTGATACATCAGTAAAGTCTCTGCTTGTTTTAGCATGCAAGCTTTTTACAACTGTTACAATTTCCTCTTCACACGTTGGCGAAACGAAAAATGAATTTGGGTTATTAGAGTTCATAAAATTCAAAAAATTTTCAGATGATGCTGGAATATCGTTGTGCAGTTTTTTTCCAATATTTACAAAAAACGAGTTGAATGTGTCAGCAATCATTTGAGGGTCGGTTATCGCAATACCATCTTCAAAAAAAGTAGATGGCAGTGAACCAGCACAACTTGTCCTTTTGATGGCTTTGCGAAGTATTTCCCATGATTTTTTTAGGTTATTCTTATTCCGCGTTAATGCCACTTTATAATAATCTTCCTTGCATTTACGCTTTAAACGATTGAAGAGAGTGCAATGGTTTTTGTATCATTCAACATTGTTGACTGTTGGGGATTTCAGTTTTTTTAGATAAAGTGTTTTCTTTGTGTACGACGATTGAAGAAGTCCAGCAGTCATGCAAGGTTCACGTTTGATATAGCATTTGGGAATGTGGGGTTTTTTTTAACGGAAATGCTTGATCAAAGGCTGTACGGAAGATTGCTTGAAAGCAGTCGTATGCTTTATTGGGGCACACTGTGTCTATTACATTAGAGAAATCACTTGCACCTAACAAAAATTTAAAGTGTTCCATGTTTTCTTGTTTAAATATTCTTTTCGATTTGTCGCTTCTATTAGGTTGTTCTTTAGCGGAATTATTAATACAGAAAATACCAAAGTGATCACTGACATCAGTAATTATGACCCCGGCTGTAGCTTTATTAAGGTTATTTGAGAATATGTGATCAATTACAGTCGCTGAACAATCAGTTACCCTAGTTGGTTTGGTAATGGCAGGCAGAAATCCTGAACTGAACATGGAATCTATGTACGTATTAGTTTTAGAGTGATGGTTATAACCCAACAGGTCAATATTGAAGTCTCCCATGAGGTACACGATTTTATGTTCACTGTTTATGCGCTCTAGTAAATTTGTTAGAGTTTCCAAGAAGAGATCTAAATCCGCCTTGGGGGCTGTGTTGGGCCTATATATAGTTCCCAGTATACATTTGTGTTTGGAAGTTATTTCCACAAAAACAGATTCAAATACACGTGGAATGAAGATAGATAGATCGTCGCGTACCTTAAATGAAAGATTTTCACTAATGTATACTCCAACGCCCCCACGTCCATCGTCTTTCATGGGCCGATTTCGTTTAATGAGCGGATGATAGCCTTCCAATTCATAAGAGATATTTTCTTCTATGTTAAAGATTTCAGTTAATCCAATTACGTCCAGAAAATTACGCTCAGGTTGCATGTCGCATAGTAGGTTATGAAGATTGTCCCAGTTTGCGTTAAGACTACGGCAGTTAACATTAAATAACGAGAATGATTTTTTATTCGGCGATGCTAAGTTTTTGACCTCATTTGGACTATAATACTTACAATTGTGGTTATCTAAGGTGAACGGTGAGGTTGATATATCATCAGTATCTGTATCAGACAGCGAATCGTTGAATAGATTTACGAAATTATAACAAGAGTTATTCTCTATCTCATCAAGTGTGATTTCTCTAGCCATTGTTACTTAGTTATTGATGAGTTAGGAGAAGTTTGAGCCAATATAAAATGTAAAGATTGCCCAAAAGCAACAGAAAATTGTGAAGTGTCTGAGATCGAAGTGAACTTTTACTGCCAAGCATAAATGAAACTTTAAAATATACAGTGAAAATTATATACAGAAACATACTTGGAATGAACTTGAACTTGTCCTTCCAGCCCCTGACAATAAAAGTGGAAAACGGGAACGGGCAGTTGTCAGCAGTGGCCTTAATTTTGCGTGGAATACTCCCTTGTTCCAAGTGATAGA
The DNA here is from genome assembly GCA_031216915.1 of Pictodentalium vernedei. Taxonomy (NCBI): domain Eukaryota; kingdom Metazoa; phylum Mollusca; class Scaphopoda; order Dentaliida; family Dentaliidae; genus Pictodentalium; species Pictodentalium vernedei. The sequence continues at coordinate 102,340,959 of CM062294.1, forward strand.
CAAGGTACATCTGGAGTATGACAGTGGTTCTTAACATATTTTCCTCGTGCACACCGTGCTATTTCACCGTCGAAATTGAAAGCACACAACCCAATTATCATCAGCATGTTTCAGCTGTATTGACAAACATATAACAGCTGGTGGTCGATAGAATAGTGATTTAGCCAGCCATTCATAATCTGGCCTTGTTTGTCCATCAGCTAAAACAGCAAATGACACAGGGCAATAGTACAGACAGTAACTGACACAGAGTGATCTTCAAACAATTCTTAAGGGTAGTGCTTAACAGCGTGTGTACGATTTATATATTCAATAACGGTCTTATATACAATATATAATGGCTGTTAATAAATTTTCCTCAATGGGTATCACTCACACATTTACTGTGATATAGGCTTATATTTACCAGTACATATTATATAGGTCACGATTGGGGACGTAAAAAGGAAGGGATTATCAAGGCGTGAGTGTACGGGGTGGAATTGATCAGCGATTAGGCTCGATTAGGTAACCAAGTTAAGCAGTAAAACAACCCATTGTAAGGTAGGAGGGGTGGGGGTGTTATCAGTCATCTGCTATCTGACTCCATTGCTCGTTGGCCAATCAAACCAGGTAGTGAATATCACTTAATAATTACTTGATAATCACTTGAAAATCAACAACATCTACCACAAAATGATTATTATTTATAATAAACTTCGAGATTCAGTATGAAGTTGGCATGCAACAGCTAGTCCTTGATTTACAGGCTATAACTACAGCTACAACTGTAGGGGTAAGTGGGTATTATTATCAGATAATATAAGATTATATAAGGTAGATGAAATATATCAGGCACTAGTGGGTATAGCTAGTACCTGAAATATATCAGAAGGACAGTATGGAGTTGGCACACTTTAAAATCGTACTTAATATGTCATTGAATTGCACTTGATGTGTTAGTCAGAATGTGGGATGGTGAAAAGGGTACAATTTATGAGGTGGGTGGGGTGAAGATTATAAGTTTTGTAAGAGTAAGTGGATATTATTATCAGATTGTATAAGGTAGATGAAATATATCAGGCACTAGTGGGTATAGCTAGTACCTGAAATATGTCAAAAGGACAGTATGGAGTTGGCACACTTTAAAATCGTACTTAATATGTCATTGAATAGGACTTGATGTGTCAGCCAAAATAAGGGATGGTGAAAAGGGTACAATTTATGAGGTGGGTGGGGTGAAAACTATAAGTTTTGCAGGGATAAGTGGGTATTGTTATCAGATTATATAAGGTAGATGAAATATATCAGGCACTAGTGAGTATAGCTAGCACCTGAAATATGTCAGATGGACATCAGGGACAGTACAAAGTTGGCACACATTAACTGTACTCAGGGTCAGTAAGATTTCAGCACTCCTTAAATGGTGTTTGATATATCTGTCACGATGGGGAATGGCGGAGGACGGGGTGCAAATTGTTAAGGTGGTGGGGTGGGGGTGTTACCAGTCAGCAGCTAATTGCTACTTGGCTCCATTGCCCATTGGCCAATCGAGCCAAGTAGTGAAGTAAGATTTCAGCACTCATTAAATGGTGTTTGATATATCTGTCACGATGGGGAATGGCGGAGGACGGGGTGCAAATTGTTAAGGTGGTGGGGTGGGGGTGTTACCAGTCAGCAGCTAATTGCTACTTGGCTCCATTGCCCATTGGCCAATCGAGCCAAGTAGTGAATATCACCTGGCAATTTTCAACATCTACACAATACGATTATTGCTTACAACGACCAGCTTTGTAAGGGTAAGTGGGCATTACTTCCAAATTCAGTGAGTAGTTGACACGGAGTAGTTAGCCCTTGATTTACAGGTTATAATTACACAGCTGTTGGGGGGAGGGGGGGGGGGGTATCAGCCATAAGCTGTTTGGCTAGAGCCAGGCAGTGAATATCACATGACAGTCTTCAGTATCTTCCAGTATGAGGTTGGCACAGAATAGCTAGTCCTTGATTTAAAGGTTATAACTACACAGCTGTTGGGGGTGGGAGTGGGGTGGGGTAGGGGTGTTGTTATCAAGAGCAGTATGAACTTGGCACACATTAAATTGTGCTTGGCATGTCAGTCACAATAAAGGTTGGTGGGGTATCTTCCAGTATGAGGTTGGCACAGACTAGCTAGTCCTTGATTTAAAGGTTATAACTACACAGCTGTTGGGGGTGGGAGTGGGGTGGGGTAGGGGTGTTGTTATCAAGAGCAGTATGAACTTGGCACACATTAAATTGTGCTTGACATGTCAGTCACAATAAGGGTTGGTGGGGTGGGTACAGGTTATTAAGATGCGAGGGTGTGGCGTTATCAGCCATCAGCTATTTGACTCCATTGGCCACTAGTCAATCGAGCCAAACAGTGAATATCACATGATCATTTTCAGCATCTACCACAATATGATTTTTTCTCATATTATACAGTTTTGTAGTGGTAAGTGAATATTACTATCACGTTCTATGAAGTAGATGTAATATAAAGCTGGGGCAGTATAAAGCTGGTGCACGTTAACTATTACTTAATATATGTCATAGTGATTATCACATGGTATTCACTAACATCTAACTCAGTATGATTCAGTATGATTATTACATATGATTACATATATGATATATGGCTGTGTATAGGCAAGTTGGTATTACTACTAAATCCCCTGAGTAATTAGCACACAATAACTAGTCCTTAATATATATGTTATAATAGGGGAGTGGTGGGGGAGGGGTAGGATGGAGAGTGTAAAAACGTGGAAGTGTGAGATTGTAGAAGGTTGTAAAGATGTGTGTCGGTGTGGACAGTGGGAGGGTGGGGGGGGGGGGGGGGGTCATTATCAACCATTCATAATATAAACTACTCATGGTTGCTATTAACAGTCACCAGAATATTTACAGTTCAGTACAGGTATATTTTGTCATTTAAGTCCTAAATGGTGAGTGAGATGTGTGTGGAGGGTGGTGATACAGGCTATAACCTAGTATAGAAATCTAAGGGTCAGTGGGTTGGTAAGAAGTAGGAGAAGCGAGTAGATGTTGATATTTCCAAATAATTGCTGATGCTTACTTTATCAGCTGGATGAAGAGGTGGGGGAGGGGTTATTGAAAGGGGGTAACTTTACACATTACACATACATACATATGCATACACACACATATATACATATATACATATACATACATACACACATACACATGCATATATACATATACATACATATACATATATACACATACATGTAAATTAGCTTATTCATTGTTTATTCAACTTATTCAGTATACTCTCTCCAGCGACCTCTCTCACTTCCAACACCACACGTATGCCAATGACGCGGATTCTTGTCTTCATCCCTTTCTTTACTCTCAGTTCATATGCAAGAGAGGAAAGTCTGCCCCGTTCTCTCTTTAGAGAGGGGGGTAAGTCTGTTCTAACTGATTTGCGACTCTTGGCAAGAAGAGGTGAGGCCTTCAACAGGCATTGTTTATCACGGTCAGTACCAAGTCTAACAATGATAGGCTTGGGCAGTGGGGCTGACTGTGGACCTCCAACTCCTGTATTTGAACTGGGAAGTCTATGCATGTTCACACAACGGCCCACAATTTCGGACGCAAGCGAGGGTGCCAATTTCAGGTCATTTACAGCGAACTTGTTGACAGTGTCATAGACATCTTCATTCTGTGTTTCGGAAATTCCATACAACAACAAGTTGTATTTCCTGTCATGGATTTCACTCATCAAACGCTTTTCATCCAATTCACAAATGCTAGCTCGGAGCCTCTTTTCAACGCCAGGAATGACACTACTCTCGATCTCCTCCACTCGTTCGGCATTGTACTCCACACTATGACTCAGGTCTGTTTGTTCGTCTTTCAACTTCTTTAAATCTTTTCTGATACAATCATAGTCTTTCTTAATAGATTTCACCTCTTCCTTCACTTCCCTGATTTCTTCTTTCATTCCCACCATTTCGTTCTTAAATATGTCAAAACTAGTCATATGTTTTGAAAATTGAAAGCTCAAATCGGTTATAAGTTTCTTAAGATCATTGTTGGACACGATATTTTGAGAATCTTCTTTCCCAGCCATAATCTAATGGAATTAAATAACAAAGAACGACGCAAACTAGTTCGACTAAATACCACAAAAAAGAAGAGATGAGCGAAATTAGGTGACTAGTGTTTGGACTGTCAAAACTCCATCACAAGATCGGTCTTCAGCGTCACAAAGGCGCAGAACTAAACAACAGTATCTCGAAGACAACTCATCCCAGGAAAGATATAACAAAAACAATGACTTTCATATGTAACCAAACATTTTTTCCAGAGGAAGGAAGGACAGCTCAAAACACACCCGATCTATCTAGCTGCCGCCATTACGTCCAGTCTGATGATATCAAAATCTCCAATTAACTTTCATCATTTGTCTCAAAAACCTAGGTTATGACACCTCATTGGAACGAGCTTGTCAAGCTCGTTTCAACAAGGGGTCATAACCTATGTTTTTGAGACAAAAAATGAAGAAAAAAAAGTTATTCAAGAATTTTTTTTTGCAAGTGTCGTCTGCACTTCATGTTAGGTAAAGGGTTAATATGGGTAAAATATCAGACATAAACCATTTAATTATTATTTTTTTAGGTTTGCATTGGTTATAAAAAGAGAGCATACAGAAGCCCATAAGACCATGCAGGAGGACCTGAGAAACAGATTTTTAACTTTTTTTAGGCTTATTTAAGAAATTTGGTATCTTCTAGTTGTGTTAGGTAATGAGCTTGTTTGTTTCTTTATTAGGGTTTAAGATAACTTTCAGCATCTATGGCCATATCACAACCATAACACACATATTAAGCCATATTTATGAAATCATTAATAATTATTTTGTCCGGTTTAGAGGACTCTACCCTTGACTTTGGTTACCGAGTCCTATAAACCAGAAATGAACGTGTCAATGACACTATAGCTCAACTTGTCAAGACATGTACATGTATAGTATGTGACACAGCAATGACAAACATCTAGGTAATGACCTGATAACAAAGGTACATATAAAGTATTGTAACGGCCTGTACATAAATACTGACCGTAGCCTGTAACAAATGTACAGGTAAAGTATTGTAAAGGTGGGTGACAGTTAGATGCTAAACTAGAAAAGAAATCTTTTGAGACCCAGAGTGGGTCGGACTGAACCCCAAAATATTTGTTCTCATAGCACAGTGATAACAAAGGCACCCCAAAACACACTCATTCCTGTCCCAAGGTGAAAACAAAGGTACCCAAGAAGTTTCGTGAAGATCAGTTTATAAATACGAGCTGTATAGAAGTTGTGACAAAAAACTGATTGGACCTAATTTCGGTACAAAATGGCCACTGGCAGCCATCATGAATTTTGGACCGCACCCAGAAACACTCGTTGCTGTCCCAAGGTGATAACAAAGGTACCCAAGAAGTTTCGTGAAGATCGGTTGATAAATACAGCCTCTAGCCCGAGCAGTATTGACATGTGCACTTACAGTGTATAAGTAGCACTAAATAAATCAAAATTCATCTAATTTGCATAATTTCTGCACGAGAAAAAAACCTGTACTGTATGTGATGTATTCCATTTTACTAAACATTCATACAAAAACATTTATTCAAATCAGAACTTTCATACAGAAGTTCTGTACAAAAGACTGATTGCACTAATTTTGGTACAAAATGGCTGCTGGTGGCCATGTTGAATTTCGGACCACACCCCAAAACACCCGTTCTCATCCCACGGTGATAACAAGGGTACCCAAGACGTTTCGTAAATATCGGTTCATAAATACGGCCTCTAGCCTGAGCCGTATAGAAGTTGTGTACAAAAAACTGATTAGACCTAATTTCGGTACAAAATGGCCACTGGCAGCCATCTTGAATTTCGGACCGCACTCAGAAACACTTGTTCTCGTCCCAAGGTGATAGCAGAGGTACCCAAGAAGTTTGAAGATCGGTTGATAAATACAGCCTCTAGCCCGAGCCGTATTGACATGTGTACTTACTGTGTGTAAGTAGCACTGAAAAAATCAAAGTTCATCAAATTTGTATAATTTCTGCACGAGAAAAAAACCCATATTATATGTGATGTATCCCATGGTACTAAACATTCACACAAAAAATTATTCAAATCAGAGCTTTCATGTGGAAGTTCTGCGCAAAAATCTGATTGCCCCTAATTTTGAACAAAATGGCTGCCAGTGGCCATCTTGAATTTCGGACCGCACCCAAAAACACTCGTTCTCGTCCCAAGGTGATACCAAAGGTACCCAAGAAGTTTCGTAAGGATCGGTTCATAAATGCGGCCTCTAGCCCGAGCCATATTGGCATTTGCATTGACAGTGCTGAAAGTAATACTAAATACATCAAAGTTAGTCTTAATTTGCATAATTTACATACGAGAAAAAAACCCGTATTATATGTGATGTATCCCATGGTACTAAACATTCATACAAAAAATTATTCAAATCAGCGCTTTCATATGGAAGTTCTGTGCAAAAAACAGATTTCTTCATTGTCAGTACAAAATGGCGGCTGGCAGGCATCTTGAATTTCGGACTGGACCCCAAAACACACGTTCTCGTCCCACGGTCATAACAAAGGCACCCAAGAAGTTTCGTAAAGATCGGTTCATAAATACGGCCTCTAGCCCGAGCCGTATTGAATTGTTGATGGACAGATGGACGACGGACAACTGGCCATGGCATAAGCTCAAATTTGGCTTTGCCAAAGTTGAGCTAAAAAGGGATCACTTTCACAAGAAGAGGCCCCAGGGGGCCTGAGGACGCTCACCTGACATGGTAGTCTAAATATCAAACCAGGGACTTGACTTGAATAAGCTGCATACGCCCTTCCTAAGAAAAGCATATACCAACTAGATGAAGCGATTATGCCCACATAATACACAGGATTTTCCTTCTATTTTCAGTTCCTGCACTTTTACGTCCCAAAATTGAGAAATAAACGCATAAAAAACAGATTTTTTTATTTTTGTTTGGAAATTTTCGAAGTCCAAACAAAATATTTTCAAACCAAAATTTTGTTTTCTTCTTAAAATTGACCAAAATGCATAAAAACCAAAAAAACTAATTTCCGGATTTTGGTCCAAAATTTCTAAGTCCCACCCGGACCCCTTGTGTTATCTTTTTTATTACTGTTGTGTGTAGACTGAATTTTCCCTGGCAGTGGTTCTTCATCACTGCTGGCTGCCTGTATAGGCAGCTAGCAGTGATGTAGAACCACTGCCAAGTCATCAATAACTATGTAAACAGAAAAAGGCCATAAATACTTAAAATTAATCTGAGGACTTAAGGGTTAAAATTGACCGAAACGCATAAAAAAACAAAAAACTCATTTCCAGATTTGGGTCCAAAATTTCTAAGTCCGGACCAGGACCACAAATTTTCATCCTAAATATGAACCCAGGGACTTGGCTTGAACAAACTTGACTCTCACCCCCAAAACATGCTGCATACCAAATATCAAAAGATTCTTATTGGTAGATCTGAAGAAGAAGATTTTAAAAGAATATCCCTCATACTGCACCAATTTGAACATTTGAGCTCCCATAGGAAACCCAAATATGGACCGAGGGATTTGATTTCAACAAATATGTGAATCAATGTTCCAAAGATGTTATATGTAAAATATGAAAGCTTTTGGAGCCGTGGTTTGGAAGCAAATGATTCTGTAATTTTTTCCCATTGCCCACAGTGTTGAAAAATGCTGACTCAGCATTTTTCAAAGTCCCGAAAAAGTACCTTATGACAAAACCGATGGCAATTTTCTTTTACCATTCCTTTCTGTTGGTCCCAAGGAAGCCTCAGAAGCCTCCCAAAGAAGTTCAGAAAATAGAAATTGTGGGCGGGGCAAAAATTTGTGCCCCTCTCAGAACAAAGGCAAATATTGCCCGTCAAACTTCTCTTGAACAAACTTGAGTCTACACCTCAAATGGAAGCTGCATACCAAATATCAAGTCTCTGCTACGGCTGGTTCATGAGAAGAAGATTTTAAAAAATTTTGTGCATTTTGGACCCACCCCACTCCACAATATGAGCAGAAATCCAATTTGAAGAAAAACCCGAATGCCCCTATATAACCGCTACTCATGTGAATTTTCATTGAACTGCAGCCAGTGGCTTGGGAGAAAATGACCCAAACGCCACCTTCACGACGTACGACAGACAACAGACGACAGACAAAAAGTGATCAGAATAGCTCACCCTGACATTTGCCTCAATACATCCAATAGAGGTATTAAATCCATTATATCTTGTTTGACACAGGCCACAGTCAAACAAGATATCATAGAATAAATGATAGGAAAATGATTAAATTCCTGTTATCATATTTACTCTATGTATTGGGACACTCTACGATTTGGGACACACATTTTTTCCAGAAAACTATATTTTTTGTATGCTCCAAAGTTTGGGACATTCAGGAGATTTGTTTCCAGTTGGCCCGTCGCTAGTAGCAGACGACACTCATAGAAAAAATTCTTGGGTAACTAAAAATTTTCATTTTTTGCTTCCAAAACATAGCCTATGATCCCTCATTTGAACGAGTGCAATACGCTCGTTCCAATGAGGGATCATAAGCTATGTTTTGGAAGCAAAAAATGAAAATATAAAAAAAAATTGGACGGCGATTTTCGTATGTAGTGACGGAAAACGAATCACACACAACTTTATTCAGCATCAAATCAAGACCAGGCTCTATTCTTTCCCCATTTTCTAAGAATTGGGACACCTGTGAAAATAATTATTTTCAGCTGTCCCAATACATAGAGTAAATACGGTAATTTTATTCTGCCGCTAAAATGAATAGTTTTCTTTGGCAAAGTGGTTGTTCAATTAATCTTTTCCTGACAGATCCAGCATTCATGAGTATTGTTTGTTTGTTTGTTGGTGGTTAACGTCACATATTTATGCACCATGGCTAATCGTGACACAACATGGAGATGAAGTCAAGTTTAGTCAATCGTTGATCTACATGTTGCCCATTTTAGAGGACTTTCACCCCAAGCATTGGTGACTGGGTCCAATTTTACTAGTAAAGCGGAACTGGTTTACCACAGTAAACAAGTGCTGCTTACTTCCCGGGGTTCCCACGGGGAGCATTCATGAGTAGTCCATAAAAACAATCAGGCAATAACTTCAACAAATTGCCTTTGGCAGTTTGATAAACTTATTTCACTTTTGCATTTTTGTCCTCTGCTTTCTTCAACCTATCACCCTCCCCCCCCCCCCCCCACACACACCTAGGGCTGTCACGATTATTTGATTAATCGATTGCTGATCGATCATGCCGAAATCGATTAGTATTTTTCGTTGTCAGAGAATCAGTAAATTTTACCCCGTTTTAGACATTTAATAATTAAAAAAAAATGAAAAAACTATTGTTTCTTAAGGTAAAGGGTCAAGAACGTCAATGTTAAATCTCAAGAAGCCGTTAGAAGCATTTGCCTTTTTGAAACATTCAAAGCTTTGATGTACTGAACTTTTGAACCGTCAGTGTAATAATCAAGGCCGGTCGGCAGTTGCGAACTTGCGAAGTTCGCAACTGACGACCGCTCTTTATTATTACATTGACGGTTCAAAAGTTCAGAACATCAAACCTTTGAATGTACCTAAAAGAGGATCGTCTTCGTTGTTTACTTGAGGAAGGTCAACTGACTTGAATTTCATTTTTAACGACTGAAAGAGAGGGAAATGTGGGGACGGGGTCATCTATGTGTGATTAATCGATTATAATCGATTATTTGCGACGATTAATCGATTCCTAAATTCAAAAATCGTGACAGCCCTACCCCCACCAGAAAGAAAAAAAAAAAAATTGAAAAAAAAGAAAAAATGACAGCTTTGTAACTGACTGTGAAGCACATTGAAAGAATGAAATCTTCGTGATGGTAAACTTTGAAATACTCCTGAGAGACAAAAAATACCAAAACAAGAGGTGGGTTTGTACATTTCTGAGAGTAGAACATTCCAGGACCTTTTAAAGAACTTTACAAGCCCTTTCCAGAACCTCTACTAGGAACTGTTTGAATCATCCTTGTCCATATGCACTCTACAGTATCAACTAAAATGTGCTGTAGAATTTCCATCACATTTTACCTTTAAAAATAATTCAAAGCCTTGACCTCATTTCTTAGGAACCTCTGAGTGAGAGTGTCAAAATTTTCTTCATTCAAAAACACCACACTGCATTTTTTAAGCACTTTTAAGCAGCTTTTCCAAAATGTTGAATTTTAACCCTTTGATACTTTTGTACGTCTTACGACGTACAAAATCAAACAGTACGTTGATACTTTGTGGTCATTTGTTTTGTTATTATTTTTCGATTTTTTAAATTTTAACCTCAATTCCTATTTTCTCCCGAATAGTGCTCAGTGACAACCATTGAGCCAAATGTTATCGCAGCTTAAAATACTAATATCATCCTGCTGTCAAGACATCTTAACTGGCTGAGTGCCACTATCAGGGCTTTCAAAAAACGAGGATACCAGAGCAAAAGCCATCACTTTCTGTGCTTATATTTCACATTCAGTCAAACACAAATAATATTTTGTTTATATAAATTTGTTTTATTACAAATTATTGGAGAGTGCCTGTAGGCACTCTCCAATAATTTGTAATAAAACAAGTTTTGTATAATTCAGACCACCAAAAATAATCTTGCCTTCAACCAGATAATCACTAATGTGAAAAATATCTTATTTGTACTTTCAGACATTTGACGTCGAATTTTGAAAAACGTTGAAGTCCAGTGACGTTCGAACGTCAGGATAATTAAAGACTCAAAGGGTTAAAGCACTTAATGGGTGCAAGAATTCCAATTTTTAAATTCAAGCACTTTCAAGGACTTGTACAAAACCTTGGTATATTTCCTTATGGCTGTATGCTTAACCCTTTGAACCCTCATTTCCTGGAATGGTATCATCTTTGTGTACACTTACAGTGAGATGGGTCAGTCCAATATCACTATTCAGGGAGGATAAAAAAATAACTGCACCCTGTAGCTGTCTGGCTGCAGACTGTAGTTAATATTTTATCATCAATGCCCCATGTAGAGACCTCTTATAATAGTTTGTTTGTTGTTTGTTGGTGGTTAACATCACACATTTATGCACCATGGCTAATCGTGACACAACATGGAGATGAAGTCAAGTTTAGTCAATCGTTGATCAACATGTTGCCCATTGTAGAGGACTTTCACCCCAAGCATTGGTGACTGGGTCCTATTTTACTAGTAAAGCGGAACTGGTTTACCACAGTAAACAAGTGCTGCTTACTTCCCGGGGTTCCCACGGGGACCTCTTATAATAAAACAAACATGGGAAGAAACTATGCCTTGGACCAAAAAATTGGTCTTATGAGTTCAAAGGGTTCAGCACCAGTGTGGTGGCCACTAGGTTTGTCAGCCACAATTAGGTACTTTTAAAAACAGTTTTATGAACAGAACAGTTCAGAGCAGAGGAAAGTGAAATGAGAAAAGTGTTATGGCTTATTTATTTATTTGGTGTTTAAGGACACCTTCAGTATCTATGTACATATCATGAAGGCAAGAAATTTAGCCAGTTGTTCATACTATGCTACCCAGTGCTCTGAGGACTAACATCCAGGAATGGTTTCAAGATCCTATTATACAAGTAACACTCCAAGTTTACCACATTAAGGTCTATAAAAATATTTGTATTGCTCATGCAATTTTTTTCTCAATTTTATGATGAGAGAAGGAGATGCTGTTTATTCTTTGTTAACCCTTTACCCATCGTAACAGCCAAAACAGGCCAGCACTATTCACAAAAATCGCCATTCCATTTTTATTATATTTTTCATTTTTTCCCACAAAAGTTAAAAAATTTATAGTAATTTATATATTTTTTATACTTACCAATGACCCAGACTTAGCTGGTGATAACTCTAACAAAACCAGGGCCAAACACAAATTTTGCCCCCCAATCCCCAAAATTTGCATCCAAAACAAAAAGAAATCATGTCCTAAAGGACCTCCATACTACGCCTCTACTGCGCATGCGCAGTGACGCAGACGTCCCGAAATTGGTGCCAATTATCATTCTTACTGGCAGTGCCTGGTCAGCGCTATGTACTCAGCGGGGAGGCAAGAGTTCCCAACTCCAGGGAGGGCCATCCCCGTCTGGGTCATTGGTAAGTATAAAAAATATATAAATTACTATAAATTTTTTAACATTTTTATACTGTACCAATGACCCAGACTTAGCTGAATAGTAAACAGGCTGGAGGGCCTAGGACATAGAGGAAAATCCAATAAGCTCAACTATATAGTAAAGAGGTAACCCCTTAAGGAGAAAAGGAGTATTAGGCTTTACATGTATCTTTCTTATTTAATATTAAATTAGAAAGATACACTACCCTTAATAATTGAGCACAATAACATTCATATTCTCTATTAACATCCAGTATAACCCTTATACTAATTATTTTTAAAGCAAGCCAATAAATAAAGTAGTCCAGAGAATTGAGACTCTTTATAGTCATTTAAAAGTGTCCGAGTATTGTATATTAAAGCCCGTTTGACACTTGACATATACAAATGCTTCACACCGAGCTACACTTTAAAAATAAGACATGAATGAATTTAAACATTAATATTAAACTTTAAAACCATCCCAGAAGCGACTCAGAAATACTGACTTGGAGGAGGCATTCCCTTGCTTTTCACTATAAAGCAGAGTACCTAAGGGAACACCCGCCCGCCCCCCCCCCCCCCCCCTTCCCCTTGCCCTGGGTCAAATAGCCCAGAGCGAAGAGGGCAGCCGGACGGAGTCACTGCCGGAACAGAAAGCCTGCATAACTATAGTTGCAACTGTTTAGTGGACGACATTCTGAGCAACAGATAACGGACCTAAACAATGCAGATCTCCAGAAATGGACTCAATATTTCTGAGATAAAAATTCGTAAATGTGGATGGCTGAGACCAATAAGCAGCCTTCATTAAATCTGTAATAGCAACACTATTAGCATAAGCCCAGGAAGTAGAAAGAGCTCTTACTTCATGAGCAGAAATCTTAAGCACAGACTGCTGAGAAGAAGATAAATCTTCATAAGTAGTACGGATAGTTAACTGAATCCATCTAGCAATAGAATGGACTGAAATGTCCTTTCTATTAGGCATCAAAGACAGAAAGAAACGTTTCCGTCCCTTTCTGATAAACTGAGATCTCTGTTTATAGATACGTAGTGCTCTAACAGGACAGAGTAAAGGCCTACGCCCGTCTGAAGACGGAAGAGCCTTAATAACAATAGGTTCCGGATATTTATTAGGAGCCTGATTCTTAGCTAAAAAACCCACATTAGTAGTGAAGGTGATAGTGTTCCCGACACTACGATAATGAGAATCATCCACCGATAGTGCATGAAGCTCACTGACTCTTCTGGCAGAAGAGAAAGCTAAGAGAAAAGCTGTCTTATAAGATAAGAATTTGAAATCTACTGTCCCAAGAGGTTCAAATGGCTTTTCCTTCAATTTAAGAAGAACCCAAGCTAAATTCCACTTAGGAATTAATCTAAGAGTTCTGGGTCTATTTATCGAAAAGTTTCTAACCAACTTCGATAAAGAGACATTAGATCCAATTTGTAAACTATCATGATGTGCATAGGTATCAGATAACATAGATCTATAACCCTTTATAGTAACAGGCGGCAGTTTGATTTCGTCAAACAAGTATACTAGAAAGTTTGCAATGTCTGGTATAGAGGGATCGAATATATCTACAGAATGATCCCTACACCAACGACGAAAAACCTTCCACTTAGCCGCATAGTTTAGCGAAGAGGAGGTCCTCCTACAGTTAGAAATCGCATCCACTGCTCGTCCTGTAAAGTGCTTGCCATGCAAGAAGGACCGCACAACGGAAAAACGTGAAGGTTGAGACCTTGCGGGTTGTGATGGAGTTGGCGCGATTTCCCCTGCGAAAGAAGATCCTCCCGTGGAGGAAGCTTCCGCGGTAGGTCCCATAACAGACACCTGAGTAGATTTATCCACGGTCTCTGTGGCGACAGAGATGCTACCAACAGAATCTTGCATTGAGATTGTTTTATCTTTAGCAATACTTGTTGAATTAACGGCGCTGGAGGATACGCATATCCTATCATTCCGTCCCAAGGAATCGACAGAGCATCTACTGCAAAAGCTCTTGGATCCGGACACGGAGACACATACGTCTGCAACTGATTGTTGAGATGTGTCGCAAATAAGTCTATCATTGGCCGTTCCCATTGGTAGCAAATCTGATTGAAAACTTGTTTGTTGAGAGTCCACTCCGACGGCAACAAGCGACCCTTTCGTGAAAGGGAGTCTGCTAGCACATTCAGACGACCCGGTATGTGATGGACCGAAAGAAGAACGTGATGTTCTAACGCAAACAGAAGGATTCTTTCCGTTAGATTGAACAAAGGAACTGAATGAGTGCCTCCCTGATTCCGTATATACGCCACTACTGTCGTATTGTTGGATAGGATTTGGACATGAGCATCGTGAATAATGTCCATCCAGTGACGTAACGCAAGCCAAATTGACATAATTTCCTTGATGTTTATGTGCTTGCACAGGAATTGCGGATCCCAAAGACCCTGGCATCTCGAATCCGTTGGGATTAATGATGCACCCCAACCTGTTTGACTGGCATCCATCATAACGGTAAAACTCGGATCCGGCAACTGCAGCGGAACTCCTTGAGTTAACCACTGAATGTTTGCCCAAGTCTGAATCTCTTGTTTCACTTGATCTGACAAGAGAACGTCTACATCGAGCGAATGAATTTTCACACTCCAATTCTGAGTCAGGAAAATTTGAAGAGGACGTGTGCGTAACCGCACCATCGGAATGAGATCCGCGGCGGCTCCGCACAGACCTATCAGTCTCATAAATTCTCTCGCCGTGACTTTGTCTGCGTGCAGACAATAGCGAGCGTAACAACTGACTAATTTCGCTCTGGTTAACGGCAGACGAACGAGATTGTTGTGCGTCTCGAAGCTCATTCCCAGATGAGTGAATGACTTGGACGGCACCAGATCCGACTTCTCCTCGTTTACTATAAAACCGAGACGTCGGAGCAATAGAAGAAGATTCTGAACATCGTTCTGAAGCGTTAACTCGTTGCCGTACCTCTGAAGAATGTCGTCCAGGTAGGCCGACGTTACCGCAGATGAATGAGCTCGGAAGTAGATCATTACCGAGTTCATTACCCGAGTGAAAGCCCAGGGTGCTAGATTCAATCCGAAGCACATCGCCCGGAATTGATACACCACTCCTAGGACTGCGAAGCGTAGATACTTTCGGAATGTCGGATGTACCATGACGTGAAAGTACGCATCTTTGAGATCTATGCTCGTTGCATAATCGTTCACCCGAATACTCGCTCTGACCGATCGAATCGTCTCCATATAAAACTTCGGAGCGACGATCAGCTTGTTTATCCAGCTCAAATCTATGACTGGACAGAACGAGCCGTCTGGTTTCGGAATCAGAAACAGATGGCTGTAGAATCCCGGAGATTCCTGGTTTTCTACGACCTCTACCGCGTTCTTCATTAAAAGAGACTGCACCTCTGATAACAGAGCGTCTCTTTTCTGTGGATTTGACGGAAGATGAGTCCACTTTGGACTTCGAGTTAATGGAGGCTTTCGTTTGAAGGATATCTTTAGACCTTCCGAAGTCACTCCTCTCACCCAAGGGTCGTCCGTAATCGACGCCCACTCTTGTGAAAAGCTCGACAACCTTCCGCCAACCGGAACGCGATAGAGGTTTAAGCCATCACCTCCTGGACCTGCGAGGCCTGCGGTAGGAGAAACCACGTCTTCCACGACCTGCACCTCGCCTCGTCGACCTCGGGGCGTCCGACCGATTGTCCCGGCCTGAAGGACATCCCGAACGAGAGTCGCTATCCTGACGGTCTCTCGAATAAGACCAAGAGGACGCACCGGAACCTCTATAGGAACCTCTCTTGGGCGCATTAGACCCAGAAGTGCCTGTCTTATTCGTGTCTGCTGTATCCGACTTCTTAGGAGCAGATCTGAACAACAGAGAATCATTAGCTTTCTTTTTAATTTTATCATAAATAGTGGAAAGCTTGCCGTCAAAGAGAAGTTCTCCTGAGACCGAAGCGACTCTAAGAGAGTTCTTCACCTTAGAATCCACTAGTGTGGATGTAGCTAGGGCTGCGTCACGTCTAACCAACTCCAGATTTGCCACTGAAAGGGCGGAGTTACACGTGGAATAAGCTACTGCCCTTGAAAGAAGTCTTAAAGAGGATTGTATATCCTGAAACTCTTTCCCCTGAAGGCGCAGTGATAACGCCTTAGTAAGGTGATCTGCGTAAGATAAGGCATCTCAATTGGCTCTGTTAGACGCAATAGCTGTTTCCAACACCGCGGTTGGAATAGAAGCTGACGATGGTAATGATAGCTCTAAGTCTTCCGCCTCGTCGTCCATACGCAGAGGAACTCTCGGTATACCCTGTCCTGCCGTATCGAATTTATTCCTTGCATTAATGAAAGGCAGGTTGAGAGTATCAGCGGACAAGAAACCTGCTTTCCCCATCCTGGAAGGAAGTTTAAATATAGCGCCGTTCAATAATTCAAATGTTCTTGCAACATTATTGGACTGCGATGGAAACTCGGGAGCGATGTCCCTGAACCGCTAAAAAAATTCAGAGTCCAATGACGCTATAATTCTCTTGTCCGGAAGCGCAGCAGTCTGGCCCGACGGAACAACTTGAGGGAGAAAGTGCCGGATGAAGTCCACGGCAGCTTTATGTTGTTCCGAAAGGGATAGCTCCAAGTCATCCGTATCCCTTTCACCATCCGGTCGGACCTCATGATGTTCCCGGTCATCCGCCCCCGATGCTTCGGCGGAGCGTACCGACCCAGCGCCGTCGGATAATTCTCGATCCGACACCGTTTCTGTCGGCTGCTGGGATGCTGCGATAAGCTGTGCTATCTGCACAAGAATGTCCGGCGTCGAGACCTGCGGAGGCGCAGTCTTTCGCTGCTTCGCCGAGGGCAGCTCCGCATCAGATGGCTCCCGCATACTTTTCCTATGCGAACGTCCAAAGTCCATCGGTCTCGAATCCCTGGCTGCCGGATGGTGTGACCTGGTCGCCGAAGAATCCTTCATCGGCGAAGCTGGTAATATATCGGCGGTCACGCAGCCAAGGTGCGGTCGTGTGCGCTGACGAGAAGAGGAAGCCTTAACAGTCTCTGCGGACTGCTTATACAACGGAGCGTCCCGAGGGACGGACGTATGCTCCGCTAAAGACACATTTTGTACCACAACATCTGGTCCCAGATGTTGTTGTACGAGAGAGGGGCCTCTCTCGCTCGCGACCCGGCTGGACCTGGACGAGCTAGGAACCGGACTCAAAGGCTTCCTCCGTTCTCGCTTACTATCCGCCGTCACTGGGTGTGCATCTATTATGTTTATAGTGCTCGCATCACCCAAAATTTCCTCTTGGACCGCATCGGACGAACCCGGCTGCCGAACCATTCGGTGAATGGACGCTACACCGGGCGAGCTAGCGGACGACATTTGTCTAATCTCCATGAGCACTTTTGCCGCTAGCTCTGAATTCATTTGTGACGACGGACGCACACTTGAAGAAGATAACATGGAAACATCACCCTGTTCTGGTTCCTCTGAAATAGAAACTGAGAGAGTAGAGTGACCTTGCGGAGAAAGAGCCGGAATCGCTCTTTCTCCAGAAACAACATATCGTGACACACGTTTCCAATGTTTCTCATCCCAATGTTCACATATAGGACAGGGATTAATGCGAGAACACTGACTACAATTAATACAATGATCATGAAAGTCAGAGGAAGATTTCTTCCTATTACAATTTGAACAATGTCCCTTCATTGTGAAAGAACAACAATAAGTCCTAGTTACTCGCAAATACCCCTGACACAAAGATACACAATAACATGATCCATTAATAAATGAAAAAACAATTGCAAAACAAAATAATTTTGAAAAAATATTTTTTCAGCGAAGCCCAAGTTGCTGAAAAGTAACGTTGAGACCCGATGGATCCGATGGCAAAGTGTGGTCAAAAATTTTAAATTTATATTAAATAATTAATGAGACACTTTCGGATAATATAAATGTATCTTATAGTGAGAAAAACTACAGCAAAGGCAAACAGCCCCCCTCAAAAAAGGCTGTTGCCAATGAAAACAAACAGTGTAAAAACACCAGAAAACATGACTCCAGGCACTGAAAAAACTGACCCGGAATCAGTCATCAATTACACTCTATCTGATGCAAAACAGAGACTCCCAGGGGAGAATCTGTAGAACATCAGATGGAAGATGCAGAACACAAACGTTATACACCCATGGGTGAAAACGTAACTATGGGGAAAATAACAGAAAACATTCTGTAACCAAGCAACTCTCCCAGGAAATTTTAGAAATGAAATTTCTCAAAAATATGCCAAAAGCATGGGAGAATTGCAAGGGGGGACTTTAGAAGGCTAGGGGAGAGGAAACACTGAATAAGCAGTGCAACAATTAGCAAGAATGACAACAAGAGGCCCATGCCTCGAAAATAGGCAACTTAACATAATTTCATCAAAAAATTTTAAGTACAGCCCTGATTATTTTTTGTCACTTCTTTTTCCTCTCCTCCTTCTATCCTCCTTAGAATCACATTTTCTCCAAAAATTACGTGTCTGGCATCCTTTAAACTGAGATTTACAAGCACAAAGATCAGTGAGATGTTGACTGATGAAGGGCCAAACAGAGAATGATAATTGGCGCCAATTTCGGGACGTCTGCGTCACTGCGCATGCGCAGTAGAGGCGTAGTATGGAGGTCCTTTAGGACATGATTTCTTTTTGTTTTGGATGCAAATTTTGGGGATTGGGGGGCAAAATTTGTGTTTGGCCCTGGTTTTGTTAGAGTTAGCACCAGCTAAGTCTGGGTCATTGGTACAGTATAAAAATACATAGATTATGACCCTTCACTGGAACGAGCTCATTCAGCTTGTTCCAATGAGGGGTCATGAGCTATGTTTTTGATGCAAAAAATGAAAAAAAAGTTATTCAAGAATTTTTTTGCATGGGTCATCTGCTTTTCATGTTAGGTAAAGGGTTAAACTACAAAATGGTCCTGAAAATATTTGGAATTATAAATTTAAATTTAAATTTAATCAACTACATTTTGGTTCAGAGAGAGAGTTGGTAACATTTTTAGTCCTATAAGTACAAAGTAGATTCATCAAAGAAATGTCCAGGATAAAAAAAAAGAAATGAGGCAGAGTTTCAGTGATATGGGAAGTGCCTGAGAAACAAAAATGTTTTTTGAAAACTGAATCAAACACAATCCACTTCATGGGTTCTCATGGTAATGTATCTTTTCACCAGAACTGACCATGAGTTTAGGTGTTCCCACCTTCCAAGTAATCCTGCCTTTGAGTAATGATAATGAGTAAATTAATCTTTGAGTGAAGTAATGGTAATGAGTAAATCAGACTTTGAATGAGTAATGATAATGAGTAAATCTGTCTAAGTGAAGTAATGATAATGAGTTAATCTGCCTTCCAATGACATAGTGATAATGAGTAAACCTGCCGTTCAGTGAGTTAATGATAATCAATAATTCTACCTTTCAGTGAAGTAGTGATAATGAGTAAATCTGCCTTCGGATGAAGTAGTGATAATGAGTAAATCTGCCTTTGGGTGAAGTAGTGATAATGAGTAAATCTGCCTTTGGGTGAAGTAGTGATAATGAGTAAATCTGCCTTTGGGTGAAGTAGTGATAATGGGTAAATCTGCCTTTGGATGAAGTAGTGATAATGAGTAAATCTGCCTTTGGGTGAAGTAGTGATAATGGGTAAATCTGCCTTTGGGTGAAGGAGAGGTAATGGCTAAATCTGCCTTTGGGTGAAGGAGTGATAATGAGTAACCCTGTCTTTGAGTGAAGTAATGATAATGAGTAAATATGCCTTTAAATGAAGTTGTGATAAATGGTAAATCTGCCTCTGAGAAAAGTAGTGATAATGAGTAAATCTGTGTGAAGTAGTGGTAATGAGTAATGCTGCCTTTGAGTGAAGTAGTGATAGTGAGTAAATCTGCCACTGAGTGAAGTAGTCACCATGAATAAATCTGCCTTTGAGTGAAGTAGTGGCAAGGGATAAATCTGCCATTGGGTGAAGTACTGATGATGGGTAAATCTGCCTTTGAGTGAAGTAGTGATAACGGTTAAATCTGCCCTTGAGTGATGTAGTGATGAGTAAATCGGCCTTTGAGAGAAGCAGTGATAATGGTTAAATCTGCCCTTGAGTGAAGTAGTGATGAGTAAATCGGCCTTTGAGAGAAGGAGTGATAATGGTTAAATCTGCCTTTGAGTGAAGTAGTGGCAAGGGATAAATCTGCCATTGGGTGAAGTACTGATGATGGGTAAATCTGCCTTTGAGTGAAGTAGTGATAACGGTTTAATTTGCCCTTGAGTGATGTAGTGATGAGTAAATCGGCCTTTGAGAGAAGGAGTGATAATGGTTAAATCTGCCCTTGAGTGAAGTAGTGATAACGAGTAAATCTGCCTTTGAGTGAAGCAGTGATAACGAGTAAATCAGCCTTTGAGTGAAGTAGTGATAACGAGTAAATCAGCCTTTGAGTGAAGCAGTGATAATGAGTAAATCAGCCTTTGAGTGAAATAGTGATAACGGTTAAATCTGCCCTTGAGTGAAGTAGTGATAATGAGTAAATCTGCCTATGAGTGAAATAGTGATAACGAGTAAGTCTGCCTTTGAGTGAAGTGGTGATAATGGTTAAATCTACCCTTGAGTGAAGTAGTGATAATGAGTAAATCAGCCTTTGAGTGAAGTAGTGATAACGAGTAAATCTGCCTTTGAGTGAAGTAGTGATAACGGTTAAATCTGCCCTTGAGTGAAGTAGTGATAATGAGTAAATCTGCCTATGAGTGAAATAGTGATAATGAGTAAGTCTGCCTTTGAGTGAAGTGGTGATAATGGTTAAATCTACCCTTGAGTGAAGTAGTGATAATGAGTAAATCAGCCTTTGAGTGAAGTAGTGATAACGAGTAAATCTGCCTTTGAGTGAAGTAGTGATAACGGTTAAATCTGCCTTTGAGTGAAGTAGTGATAACAGTTAAATCTACCCTTGAGTGAAGTAGTGATAATGAGTAAATCAGCCTCTGAGTGAAGTAGTGATAACAAGTAAATCTGCCTTTGAGTGAAGTAGTGATAATGAGTAAATCTGCCTTTGAGTGAAGTAGTGATAACGGTTAAATCTACCCTTGAGTGAAGTAGTGATAATGAGTAAATCAGCCTTTGAGTGAAGTAGTGATAACAAGTAAATCTGCCTTTGAGTGAAGCAGTGATAACGAGTAAATCAGCCTTTGAGTGAAGTAGTGATAATGAGTAAATCTGCCTTTGAGTGAAGTAGTGATAACGGTTAAATCTGCCCTTGAGTGAAGTAGTGATAATGAGTAAATCTGCCTATGAGTGAAATAGTGATAACGAGTAAGTCTGCCTTTGAGTGAAGTGGTGATAATGGTTAAATCTACCCTTGAGTGAAGTAGTGATAATGAGTAAATCAGCCTTTGAGTGAAGTAGTGATAAAGAGTAAATCTGCCTTTGAGTGAAGTAGTGAGAACGGTTAAATCTGCCTTTGAGTGAAGTAGTGATAACGGTTAAATCTACCCTTGAGTGAAGTAGTGATAATGAGTAAATCAGCCTTTGAGTGAAGTAGTGATAACAAGTAAATCAGCCTTTGAGTGAAGTAGTGATAACAAGTAAATCTGCCTTTGAGTGAAGCAGTGATAATGAGTAAATCAGCCTTTGAGTGAAGTAGTGATAATGAGTAAATCTGCCTATGAGTGAAATAGTGATAACGAGTAAGTCTGCCTTTGAGTGAAGTGGTGATAATGGTTAAATCTGCCCTTGAGTGAAGGAATGATGAGGAGTATATCATGCTACTCAGTAAAAGGATATTGCCACATTGTGACTTAACCGTAGAGTTTTTGATATAACTGCTAAAGCTGGACAGAAACTGAAATAGACAAAAACAATTAATTACATCAAAACCATTTCAAGTACATGATCACAAAAGGGGTTATTTTTTTTTACTTTTGTAATTATTTATTTGCCATAAGAAGTTCATGTTCTTGGTTTGTTTTATGTTTTAGGCCTCATAATCTACAGAATAGCAAGGGTTGTGGTATATTTCGTTCCTTGAATGCAAGAAGGCTTTGCAATGCTAAAGAACTGCAAAGCCTTGTTGCACTCAAGGGACAAATTTATTAATTTTATTAACTTGGGTAAAGTATCAGACAGAAATCATTAAGTTTTTATTTTTTTAAGTTTGCACTGGTCATAAAAAGAGAAGTACTGAAATAGTTAACCGGATAATCAGTTTGAAACCAGTTAGCTACCTAACCGATTTGAAAAATTGTCAACCGGTTATCCAAAATATCGATAGTGATCGTCATTCCATGTTTAAAACATAGTAAATCTGCTGCTTCTCCTTTGTGAAAGATTATACACATCGAATCCACGTTGTGTATATTGAGAAATAATCAACTTAGGTGTTCAAGACTTCGTTAATGATCGGCAGTTTCTGTGAGTAATGAGAAATCACAGAAACTATTCCATAGTGCGTATACAAATGAACAGTCGAGTACTCGACAACATTCATTTGTATACACACAACGGAATAGTTTGAGAATACCAGGCTTGTCATTTTGAAGAGGCGATCGTCCCAAGCTGCAGTCGCCCGTCTGAGTTCAAAATTTCGCAGACGGTAAACATCCACCTAACCCTGATATCTGCGGCCCATTAATTCAGTTGTAGGCACCTCAAAATCGGCCTTCTCAAATGGAAATTTTTGCACATTGAAGGGGGTAACAAAGCCTAATTTGTGAACTTTGTAGTGTGTCGGCAATGCAGTCACCCAGAGAAAGTAAGTAACTTTCCAAATACGAGCGAGAGGTCTGCCAATAACCCTTTTTCGAAACTGCCATCTTGGATTTTAATCTCTGCAAGGTCACAGGTTGCAGGATGTAAACAAAGTGACTTCCATGTTCGTCATGTTCAGTTTTGTGTCAGCCATGACAACTAGTTTTGTGAAATATCAAGTTTAAATTCGTAGAACCAACGTCATCATTTGATTGAAGGGACAACCCTAGACGACTTTTTCTTATAGAGTCGAGGACTTGTTTTGAGTGACAACAAGAAAACACTGATTGCACGTAGTTTCTCAGCTTGGGAATCCCCGAAAGTTGTCGAAACAGTGCCGATGGCCACAAAGTCATGACATAGTGTGCATTCAAACTCCATTTAAGTCGTTACGAACTCAATTCGAAATAATGAAAGTTCTCATACAAAATTGCCACTGTCTTAAACGAATGGTAACCTTGGCTAGATTTTTTTTGAATTCGCACTAATGAACGTAATGGTGTCCGAAGCACTTCACCTGCTGTTTTTCTCCAGATTGCTTGCAACATGTTTTCTCAAAATGTTTACACCTCGCGACCTGTGACCTTGCATAGATTAAAAATCAAAATGGCAGTTTCGAAAAAGACTTATTCCAAAGTTGTAATTAGTTATTACATTGAACATCAGACTATGACAGCTCTCGTGTCTCGTGCAATTACAGGACGTATCATCCCCAAGCCAATTCGACCCCTGACATTTCGTCAGGGACGTTTCATCCCAAAATTAAAGCCGGGATGATTCGTCCCCCAAATCTGATTGATTCGCCCCAAGTTATCAGCATCTGGCGGTGAGCACAGTGCACTGGCTTGAACAGTCATCATGTAATGTAAGGATACAGGCTTGGCGATTTGGACGCAAGATAACTATGACACTCACTGTTAGTGAGTGTCATGGTAACCTGGTATCTTGCATCCAAATATTCAAGCCTGCATCTATACATTACGTGATGATGTATATCATAATTACACAAACCATGTACCTTAAAATGATAATAGTTGTATACACAGCAGACTGAAACAAAATGGACCTCAAACCATAAATGGCCATCCTGGGCTCATTTTAGGGAAACCCAAAATGGCCCTCCTTGGGTAATTTGAGGCGAACCATAATGGCCCTCCTGGAATTTTCAAAATGACAAGCCTGGAATACTGCTTTCCAATTCCTATAGTTTTGATCCCATATTCGGTGAAATAATGGCCATGGATAACCAGATATTATCCGGTTATAGCTCTAAGTTAGTCGGTTATGAAAATGAGCCAACAGTTTCAGCCCTAAAAAAGAGAGCATGCGACAACCAAAAAGACCATGCTGGAGGGCACCTAAGAAACAGATTTTTAACTTTTTTAAGCCTAATGCAATCATTTTTGAACTCATATTCCTCTTGTGTACACTGTAACAACCCTGAGTGTTCATTGTATGGACCTGACATTATTTGTAGTTTGTCGGATGCCTATTGTGGTGTGGGATGTTTCGATATCCATTCTGAGGACTGTGATGATAAGCTCATTACTAACAAGAAAGTAGAATGTTTTGACACTGTCTATGCCATACTGGGCTCAGCCCTGGTAATTCACCCTCAGCAATCAGCAGTGTTGAAGAAAAAGCCGAGGAAAGGAAAAATATCCACAGCAAAAATACTGCCAAGGATGGCTTCTTCAGAAAGCCTTGTGATGGCAGAAAATGCACAACTTCCAGGTTATACACAAGGAACCAAATCATGTGGGTTGCACTATGCTGTATTGCTAATCTTACAGTTTTCAGTACAAGTTGCAGCATAAACACTTAAAACAACATGTTCTGCTTCTTCTATGTTGATAACACCAGAATCTGACATCAGTTTCTGGAAAGCTCTTACAGAGCTTTCGAGAAACTGATGTCAGATTCTGATGTTATCAACATAGAAGCAGTGAGATACTCAGTTTGTGGTTATGATGCATCTTATTTTCTCTACTACTTTCACATGCTAAAGTTACTTAAAAGATTTCACTTCACCGCATACTACATACACATGGCAACTGAGACTATGCCCTGCCCCCTAATGATTTTTACACAATCGAACAGGCTTCATAGCAATTGCCGTAGAAGCATCAGTTTTCCACAGCAGTTTTTTTACTGAGGAAACAAGGATAAATTACCAGGACTGCTGGGCTACTGACATAATACAATGAGGCAAAAACTGATATGTTCAAAGATGGGAGTGGACAGGCGTAAACTTTAATTCAGCTATATAAACGGGGAAAATATGTGGCCATTAGTGTTCCCTGCTTATCAATTTACAATCTAAGGCAGGCCTGGCCTTCTTAATGAAAGTGTCAATGACAATGTAGCTTAACTTGTGTGTTGCGTTTGATGAAAAGGATAATGTTCAATGTTTATGAAAGGATTATAAAATGAAACAAGAATTGTGATAATTGGGAATATGTTCATTTCTGTTCCCTGTATGCTATGTTTATGATAAAAATAATATGAGGTGTACACTGTACTAAAGAGCAGAGGGGTGGGTTAATATGACCTCACAGTTAATGTATGTGGCCCTCACAGTTAACGTATATCAACAAAAGTTACCAAGTTACAGTAAAATTATTCCAAAACGAGTCATCCTATCAAGTTACATTAAAATCCCTTCATAAATATGGCCTGTAGACTGTGCTAAAGGTTTTCGGGCTTCGGGCCCCTGTAGCCGTCAGTTTCCCAATTGCGTCCAAAGGGGACGTTCTCATCTAGACATTATATGAAGTCAACCTACCAAGTTACAATGAAATCCCTTAATAAATATGACCTGTAGACTGTGCTAAAGGTTTTTGGGCTTTGGCAGCCATCATGGTTGAATGATCGCAACCAAAAGGGGACATTCTCATTTGGGCATCTTCTGGAGTGATCCTACAAAGTTACAATAAAATCCCTTCATAAATATGACCTGTAGACTGTGCTCAAGGTTTTTGGGCTTCGGGCCCCTGAAGCCGTCACAGTTGACCAATCACGACCAAAAAAGGATGTCATCATCTAGGTAGTATATGGAGTCAAACTTACGGGTTACAATGAAGTCCTTCCATAAATATGACCAATAGACTATGCTAAAGGTTTTGGGTTCGGGCAGCCATCAAGGCTGAATGATCGTGACCAAAAGGGGACGTTCTCATCTAGACATTATTTAGAGTCATCCTACCAAGGTACAGTGAAATCCCTTCATAAATATCACCTGTAGACTGTGCTAAAGATTTTCGGGCTTTGGGCCCCTGTAGCCAACACAGTTGCCTAATGGTGCCCAAAAGGGGCTGTTCTCATCTAGACATTACATGAAGTCAACCTACCAAGTTACAATGAAATCCCTTCATAAATATGATCTGAAGACTGTGCTAAAGGTTTTCAGGCTTTAGGCTTGGGCAGCCATCATGGTTGAATGATCGCAACCAAAAGGGGACATTCTCATCTGGACATCATCTGGAGTGATCCTATGAAGTTACAATGAAATCCTTTCATAAATATGACCTGTAGACTGTGCTCAAGATTTTCGGGCTTCAGGCACCTGTAGTAATCACAGTTGACCAACCACGAACAAAAGGGGATGTCATCATCTAGGCATTATATGGAGTCAACCTAACAAGTTACAATGAAATCCTTCCATAAATACGACCTACAGACATGCTAAAGGTTTTTGGGCTCGGGCAGCCATCAAGGCTGAATGATCGTGACCAAAAGGGGACGTTCTCATCTGGACACTATTTGGAGTCATCCTACCAAGCTACAATGAAATCCCTTCATAATTATGACCTGTAGACTGTTCTAAAGGTTTTTCGGCTTTGGGCTCCTGAAGCTGTCACAGATGCCCAATCGTGTCCAAAAGGGGACGTTCTTATCTAGACATCATATGAAGTCAACCTACCAAGTTACAAAGAATTCCCTTCATAAATATGACCTGTAGGCTGTGCTAAAGATTTTCGGGCTTCAGGCTCGGGCAGCCATCATGGTTGAATGATCACAACCAAAGGGGACAATCTCATCTGGGCATCATCTGGAGTGATCCTGCGAAGTTACAATGAAATCCCTTCATAAATATGACCTGTAGACTGTGCTCAAGGTTTTCAGGCTTCGGGCACCTGTAGCCATCACAGTTGACCAATCACGACCAAAAGGGGATGTCATCATCTAGGCATTATATGGAGTCAACCTAACAGGTTACAATGAAATCCTTCTATAAATATAACCTGTTGCCTATGCTAAAGGTTTTTGGGCTCGGGCATCCATCAAGGCTGAATGATCACGGCCAAAATGGGACGTTCTCATCGAGACATTATTTCGAGTCATCCTACCAAGTTATAATGAAATCCCTTCATAAATATGACCTGTAGACAGTGCTAAAGGTTTTCGGGCTTCGGGCACCTTTAGCCGTCAAAGTTGCCCAATCATGTCCAAAAGGGGACGTTCTCATCTAGACATTATATGAAGTCAACCTACCAAGTTACAATGAAATCCCTTCATAAATATGACTTGTAGACTGTGCTTAAGGTTTTTGGGCTTTGGGCTCGGGCAGCCATCATGGTTGAATGATCGCAACCAAAGGGGACAATCTCATATGGGTATCATCTGGAGTGATCCTACGGAGTTACAATGAAATCCCTTCATAAATATGACCTGTAGACTGTGCTCAAGGTTTTTTGGGCTTCGGGCACTTGTAGCCATCACAGTTGACCAATCACGACCAAAAGGGGATGTCATCATCTCGGCATTATATGGAGTCAGCTTAATAGGTTACAATGAAATCCTTTCAAAAATAAGACCTTTTACCTATGCTAAAGGTTTTTGGGCTCGGGCAGCCATCAAGGCTGAATGATCGCGATCAAAATGGGACGTTCTCATCTAAAAATTATTTGGAGCCATCCTACCAAGTTACAATGAAATCCCCTCATAAATATGACCTGTAGACTGTGCTAAAGGTTTTCGGGCTTCGGGCTCGGGCAGCCATCATGGCTGAATGATCGCAACCATAGGGGACAATCTCATCTGGGCATCATCTGGAGTGATCCTAAGAAGTTACAATGAAATCCCTTCATAAATATGACCTGTAGACTGTGCTCAAGGTTTTCGGGCTTCGGGCACTTGTAGCCATCACAACTGACCAATCACGACCAAAAGGGGATGTCATCACCTAGGCATTATATGGAGTCAACCTAACAGGTAACAATGAAATCCTTCCATAAATATTACCTTTTGCCTATGCTAAAGGTTTTTCGGCTCGGGCACCCATCAAGGGTGCATGATCACGATCAAAATGGAACGTTCTCATCTAGACATTATTTGGAGTCATCCTACCAAGTTGCAATGAAATCCATTCATAAATATGACCTCTAGATTGTGCTAAAGGTTTTCGGGCTTCGGGACCCTGTAGCCGTCACAGTCGCCCAATCATGCCCAAATGGGGAAATTCTCATCTAGACATCATAAGGAGTCATCCTACCAAGTTACAATGAAATCCCTCCACATTAAACATGACCTGCAGACTGTGCTAAAAGTTTTTGGGTTTTGGGCATGGGCAGCCATCACGGTTGATAGATCATGCCCAAAAGGGGACGTTCTCATCTAGGCATTATACAGAGGCATCCCACCAAGTTACAATGAAATCCCTTCATAAATACGAGCTGTAGACTGTGCTAATGGTTTTCAGGTTTTGGGCTCGGGCTGCCATACCGGTTGCCGGATCGCGACCAAAAGGGGACGTTCTCATCTAGACATGACCCCAAACCTGCATATGAAATTTCGTGACGATCAGACAAGAACTGCGGGGTGTAGCCCGTGCTAAAGGAAAATGTGAACAGACATCACAGACTCACAGACTAACAGACTTCCGCACGGGTGATGGCAATAGCTTATCTTGACTACGTCAAGTTAAGCTAAAAATGAAGGAGGGCTAAAAATCACCCCCCTTGCACGGCCTAGGCAAGCGATTAGCTCTCCTCATGCTTACAAAAGCTAAAAGGGCAAAATGAAGTTTTACTATTAATGAATTCTGCCTAGTGGGCTTTGTCCATTTTATTTAGTTCTGCTAACAAGGTAGTCTGTGAGATGGCTGCACTGCCCCTCCTACACCACCTGGCATCGACAATACCAGGAGAAGTGGGAGGGGCAGTGTGGCTGCCTTAAAGACACCACTAATATGGCAGATATCTGAAAAGATGTAGGTTTTAGGAATAGGTGGTTATAGTAATAATTATTTCTAAGGACAGGAGGGTTAGTGTGCACCCTCCTTACTTTTTTAAGATGAGCTGTAGGTGAGCGAATAAATCACTCTCCTGAAAATGCTAGGCCTGCTATAAGGGGATGGCAGGAAGACAGCTAATCTAGCTGCTATAAGAGGATGGCAGGAAGACAGCTAATCTAACTATGCTTTCTCCTACCAATACCTATGTAAAATGTTTATTAAAAAAAACTTATCAGTACATGAATTTTCTATCAATGACTATTGTTGAATAAATTATTTCAATTTCAATTCAATAAAACCAATTCTAAGCACATGTAAAAGGACAAGCAACTTTTTAACAAATGGACTTGGGTGTCCATAAGCAGAAACATGGCTTTAGTTTTTTAACTGGTTGAGTGATATCTCCCAATTTATTATTTAGTCCTTTTTTGGCATTTATTGACATTTCCAACAACCAGGGGGCCTTATCATGTCAAGACAGCTTTACGCAGGGAGGAAGTCAGAGTACCTGGAGAGAACCACTATGGAGAAGAGGTAGTAAATGTCAGACACTCAAACTTACTAATTTGGCATGAGCAAGATTAGTATCATTTGAAGAAGGGTTTATATTTCATCTAAATTTGGGAGAATCCATTTGGATTCTCGTGAAAATGGTTGTGAGAATCCATACTTGCTATGAGTGTCCCAGGATCCCATGAAGCCACCATGGTTGGACCCATTTGAATACTGATAACTCATGTTAACCTTTTACCCAACACAGCTTTTTAATTTTAAATCATCCACTGATTTTTAAAAAAAATAAACAGCAATATTTTCCAATAAAACCTTAAAAATATGGATGTCATTGGAACCGGCTCAATGAGCCGGTTCCAATGACATCCATATTTGAACAATTTTATTGACAAAGTGTCAAGATATTTCGGGTCACATTAGTCTTGAATTGTTTAATTTGCTACCACTATGTTAAGTAAAGGGTTAAATTGACTTAATTCTTTTCACGCAAATCCTAGTAGAGGTGCAGCAAGGATCAACATGGATTCACGCTGGTTTTGTTACACAAATCTTTGATTGAATCAAATTTCAGATTCTTGTCGAAATATAAGGACTGTTTGAAGGCATGTGTACCTTCGATGTGTTGTTAGTCCTTACACACTCTACCAAGCTTCCACTTGGTCGATTGGGATTAAGTGTCTTGCCCAAGGACACAACGCACATGATCTGGGTCAGTGTCAAATCTAAAGCCTTTTGATTCAATGAAGTAATCATCATGCCTCCATATTTCCTCTTAAAGCCCAAATATGGGTTCCATTAAAAGGTTCAGTACGGCAAGCAAAAGACTTTATGTTCTTTTGATGAGCAATCATATTCAGTTAAAAGCAAAATGTTTTGTTCACCTATTTATTAGTTAACCCTTTATCTAACATGAAAAGCAGATGACACTTGTAACAAAAATTCTTGAATAACTGATTTTTTTCATTTTTTGTCACAAAAACATAGGTTATGACCCTTCATTGGAATGAACTGGGCGAGCTCGTTCCAACGAGGAGTCATAACCTATTTTTGAGACAAAAATGAAAAAATAATGGAAATTAATTGATTTTTGAGAATAGCGCTGGCTAGTTTTGGCCATTATATTGGGTAAAGGGTTAATATTTATTGAAGAGTGGCTGCAGGCACTCCTCAATAAATTGTAACAAAACAATTCCATGTGAATAAAACTTGACCCGTAAAATCCACCCTTTACCAAAAGAATGGACCGTGTTTGCCCATGTAATTATCTAAAGAATCGGCCACATCTGCCCAAACAGAGTTGAAACAAGAGATTGTACCAAAGGTGCTGGCATGCCCCACCAGTGCAAAGTCAAGAATGGTAATGTGTCTGGATCATATATATTTCTAAAATTAGTAGCCCCAAGGAGCATTAATGGCTCACCTGGGTATTTTGTATAAGAACTAAGGTCACTTTCAGCATCTAGGTCTAGTTAACACTATAGAGGAATGAAGTCAGGTAATTTTAACAACGGCAACACCAAACATGACACATGACCTCTACCACAATGTCATGGTGGAAATACGTCTAATACCAGGCACATACACATGAGGGGGTTTATTGTCTTTTGTTTTACAACAGGAAGAGGAAACACCCATTACGAATTATGAGATCCACATAAACCTCTTTCTGCGCAGAAAAAAAATGCCCGTGGATGAGCAGATGACACAATGAACAATAAAATGGAAGTGACTTCAACTGAGTATCAATAAATTAATCACACAGCTCAGGGTTGGTGATTTATTTAATTTAAAAAAAAAAAATTAAAAAAAATCGATTTTTGGATTTAAATCAGATTTTTTTTATATAAATCAATTTATTTGATTTTTATTTCCATACTATAAATTATTTACCAGAGGATACTTCACACACGCTTCCTTTAGTTAACCCTTTACCCAACACAGACGATTTCAAAATTTATTATTTTAAATACCATTTTTGAAATTTTTTCAAAAAATTTCAACAAAACCATATCATGTGACCCCTCCTTGGAACGAGCTTGGCGAGCTCATTCCAAAGAGAGGTCACATGATATGGTTTTGTTGAAATTTTTCAAGAAATATTATTTTTTCAGCTAATGAAATTGCATATTACGCGGGTGGATGCGGGCGATTCGTTGGGTAAAGGGTTAAGAGAAACACAGTGTTTTGGCAGCAGTTTATATCAAAGGCTGACCAAAGAATAGACATAAATAACTGATACTAAAACATTTACCTGTGTTAACTATTCCATGGTATGAGGGGATGAATTCCAGTATACATTTTAGAATAGACATTTGGCACAGATGGACATAGAGAGGAATCATTGAAACTTGTGTTTTCTCACTGTTACAGCATTGTTGGAAGGAAGATGACTTCTTGAAAATAATTTTTGATACTTAAAAAGTATAAATTTTATAGTAAATTTCCTTTCTTATTATACCTACCGAAATTGTTTACTACAGGCTTGCACTACAGTGGAAGAACCTAACTCGGATAAAATACTCTCTATTTTAATCTTTCCCAAGATTTGGGAAAGAAAAGTGGTGTAAAAACACCACGAAAAAAATAAGCCAAAACTGGGTCGAGCGCCATCGGCACACACCCAGTATGGGACGCTCTTCCATAGTACAAATCTACGACTTCCGTAAAACAGTGCGCAATGCGTCAATTCGTCATTCTTTTGATTCCGAACAACACAGGAGTTATGTGATCAGCAGGGAGGAAGGATTCTTACCCGAATAAGAAGACGGGAGGGCCTCCATGTAAACAATTTCGGTAGGTATAATAAGAAAAGAAATTTACTATAAAATTTATACTTCTTATCAACCTACCTCAATTGTTTACTACAGGCTGAATAGACAAAAGGCTGGAGGGAATCACATAACCAGCCCACAC
Organism: Pictodentalium vernedei; assembly: GCA_031216915.1. Lineage (NCBI taxonomy): Eukaryota > Metazoa > Mollusca > Scaphopoda > Dentaliida > Dentaliidae > Pictodentalium > Pictodentalium vernedei. Next base: position 102,373,610 of record CM062294.1, read on the forward strand.
ATAACTCAATAGCACTGGGACCGTGGACAGAGGAAGAGATCCCTAGGCCTATCAAACCATAGCATCACAAACATTAGAAAAGACAATAAAAGATGAGGCATATGGTGAAGTGTGACGCACAGACAGAAAGGGCAGTAACAGCACAAAGCTGGAACTCACCCTGAAAAAAGCTGAAAGGCTGGGTGGGATAGATAACACCCTGAGCCAAATAAAGAGGGCCCCAAGGTTCTCTGTCGGCTCCTGCAACTGTCGCAGATAAAAGGAGAATGTAGCATTTCTCCAGAAGGCTGCCAGAATAACATCCGTCATCCGACAACATGAAAGAGTTATTAAAAGAGGAAGACAATGCACGCACCTCGTGGCAGAAAAAACAATTGGTAATACAATCACCAGTAGCTAGACGAGCGGAAGCTGCACGAATAGCAAGACAAATCCATCAAGAAATGGATGCAGGAGAGATCTGGCATGTGAGAGAACGCATATTCATCCAGGATAAAGGTGTGAATGCCCCCCACCCCCAAGCAGAGCAGCACCCAAGAAAGTGACCATCTTGGAGGAAACTGCAAAGTCCTAGGCCTTTTCAAGGAAAAGAGCTGAACAAGCTTGGAGGCAAGGATGAGTGTCGAAACAATGCGGTATCACATATGAAAAAATGTCTCCGAAGCATGGACATGTACCCATTGCTGGAGACCCCCAGAAACAAACATATACCAGAAACTCCGCAAGCGGTGTGATCGAAGGAGTGACAGAAGCAACAGAGTGATCGCACACCATCGACAGAAGAACCTTCCACTTAGCCACAGAGGCTAAACCAGTGGAGTGAGTGCCTCCTTGAAGAAGAAAAGCAACTCCACTGCGTGTCTCGAAAAACCACTACGGAGGAGACAGGACCCGATAAAAGACATGTGCGAAGACACAATGAAGTCGGGTCAACGTAAAACCTCCTCAGGCAACTTTGGCAAAGAAAGTCGTGGGGTAGAGGGAGACATGCCGGAACCACCGCTAACAGAGAGCGGAGCAGATTGATCCACACCCACCGAGGCGACAGGTGTGATCGAAAGGATTCGTCGACTGCAGGTTCATATCTGGGCGAGAACCTGAGGCGGAATCGGAACCGGTAGGAAGGCGTAGCCGACAAGACCATCCCAAAGGAGGGCCAGGGCATCCACGGCGAAAGCCAGAGCATCTGAACACGGGGACACAAAAGTGTCCACCGGATGGTTCCAACGAGTCGCAAGAGATCGATGGAACCCGCCATGTGGAGCATCCACCTGGTGGAAATGACCCTGCCCCGACGGGACAGGGAGTAGGCTAGGACGTTCAGACGACCGGGAATGTGACGAACAGCCAACCCAGCGTGGACATCCTGAGCAAGCAGTAGAAGATCCCGAGCCAATTTGTACATAGGAACAGAGTGCGTGCCGCCCTGGTTCCGAATGTAAGCAACCACCGTCAAATGGTCGGACAACAGAAGGACCTGCCGATTCGACAGGTGAGGGATCCACTGCCTGAAACTCAGAAGAAGAGCAAGAAGCTCCTTCTGGTTGATGTGTAGAGCTACATGATCCTGGTCCCACATCCCGTGAATGGAAAGACCTAGAGGATCCAACGTTGCACCCCATCTGAGATCGCTGGCATCTGCCGTCAGAACGCGATCGGACGTGGGTAAGTCCAACGGAACACCCTGCGAAAGCCACTGGACATCCGCCCAGAGGAGAAGGTGAGGATAAAGATAATCTGGAAACTGAAGCACCAGATCCAGAAAATCTACATTCGGCCTCCAAAAACTGAGCAGAAAGTGTTGGAGAGGTCTGACACGCAGCCGACCTAGTGGAAGTCACTGAACAGCAGAGACCGATTAGCCGGAGAATACTCCGAGCCGTCGCGGAAGTGGACTGGGACAGAGTCGGAGCAGAAGCTGAGAGAATCACAGCCTTGGCCTGGGGAACCGCCACCAAATTGAATTGTGTGTGGAAAGCCATCCCCAGATGATAAAACGACTGAGAAGGGACCAGGTCTGACTTCTCCTTGTTGTCTCTGAAACCAAGCGACGTGAGAAAGCTCAACAGAGTGGCGACATCTGACTCCAGTAAGGCAGCATTGGAATGCCTCTGGAGGATATCGTCCAGATATGCCGAAGTAGTCACCCTGGACTGTGTGCGATGGAAAGCTATCACATGCGACATCAGTCTGGTGAAGGCCCAAGGAACCAGGTTGAGGCCAAAAGGCATGGCCTTGAACTGGTAAACTCGCCCCAGAAAAACGAACCTGAGATACTTCCGTAACGCCCAATGAATCGGAACGTGAAAGTAAGCGTCTCGCAGGTTGAAGCTGGAAGCGAAATCTCCCTGGTGAATTGAACGGAGGACCGACCTGAAAGTCTCCATGCTGAACTTGGGAGCAATGATAGACTGGTTCAGGAAACTCAGATCGATAACCGGTTGGAGTCGGCCGTCCTTCTTCGGCACCAAGAACAGGCGGGAATAGAAACCCACTGACCTAATGTTCTTGATGACCTCAATCGCCCTCTTTGTCAGGAGATTGTCTATCTCCGTGGACAAAAGTTCCCGACGTAAATGTCTGAAGGAACTGAGGTTGGAAGAGGCACCCTGGACAGAGTGGGGTGCCTTCGGAAAGATATTCGCAGCCCGGACCAAACAACATCTAACACCCAGGGATCGGATGTGATGGTGGCCCAATGGTCTGCGAACTCTGCTATCCTTCCACCAACCTGGGACGAGTCGAGATGAGGACCCTCATTTCGAACCCAGACGAGGCTCGCGAGAAGAGAAAACACCTCCTCTATTGAATGAAGAATCCTGGGACTTCCCACAAGACTGCCGACGCTTACCCTTACCTCTTGAGTAAGAAGTAGAAGCGGAGGCAGAAGGAACAGCCTCTTTGCTTCGCAGAGGAAGCAGAGGGTACTTGTTAGGCTTGGAACGGCCCATGCCTACCTTAGAAGGCAGATCAAGCTGAAGAAACAGCAGCTGATCGTTGGAATGGCGTAGGACGTCATCCCGGAACGTCAACATAGAACCATGGAAAAGTTGCAGACCTGCCTAAGAAGCAGATCGAAGAGTAGCGCACTGCTCCTCAGGAAGGGATCGGCCTGTGTCCAGCACAGAGTCCCTTCGAACTAATTCCAGATTAGCCGTATTACAGGCATGCATGTGAGTAAGATGCATGAGTGCCTTGGACAGCAAACGCAAAGGAGCTTGTACCTCGTCAAACTTATCTGGGGGCAGATAAGCAGCTAAAGCTGAGACGACGTGATCGGAGAGAGAAAGCATACCAAGCATCTCTCTCGATAAGCCCAATGTGGACTCCAGAGTCGTCATCTGAATGACGGCAGACTTGGACTTGGAAAGCCCGAGGAAATTGGAGTCCTGATCCAAAACCGTCAAAGTCTGGTAGACCGACGGATTGGCGGAATCGTAGGAACGATAATGCGCCGGAGGCAAAAAAGGTGTCAACCCTGGTGAAGAACGGAGCCTTCATAGCCTTGGAACTTAGCTTGGAGTCCAAGGCTGAAAATGCTTCAACCGACTGTACCGACTGGCATAGTCGAAGACGCCCAGAAGCGGGTTGCTCCATAGGCTGTTGGCGCGTGACTGATGATCGCGGCCTGGCTGACATTGTCGACTGGTTAGATGGTTTGAGATCCGGAAGGAACCCAAACACAAAATCAAGAGCTGCCCCCAAGTCCGAAGACTGCTGGCTCTCGACATCAAGCATGTCTGACTCTTCCCCCGAGTCGGAAGACACATAGCCCATCGTGGGCAAACCAGCCGATGCCTCCCATGGTGTCGGAACACCAGGGGAATCAGAAAGTGGCCTGTTTCCAATCCCGGGAGGCGGCGCCATAGGGGGCGCCTGGTAACCACTCGCTGCCTCGCTGGAAGCAACGGGAAGGCTCTTTGACAGAACCTGAGCGAGTAAGGAGAGGGCCTCCCTAAGCTCACTGCCCGTACTGGCTGGTTCAACAGGGGAACGCTATCGTTTTGGGGTCGCCCGATTCAACCACGTCTGGTGAGAATTGCTCCTGTGTCCTCTCAGCCATTGAGCACAGTAGTTTTATACCTGTAGTGGTCTGCTGCGGTGTCTGGTTGTGTAGACATGGGGGTATCGGCCTCAGCCTTCCCTGACTTCAAATCGGCGAAGTTGGAAGTGGCTGCTGGCCGGACTCTCTACTGTGGTCTCTGCGCCGTCGAGCACCACAGTTGTCATTGGATCCGGATGTTCTTAGTGGGACACTATGAACTCCGTGGCGTTTCCGTCCCCTCATTCTGGCCACATGACCAGTTTTGGGGGACCAACGTCTTTTGTGCAGCCTGGACCTTCTGCCCTGCAGAGGTCCGCGGTGACTCTCATGAGTTTCCGCTATGTTGATCCTCGGGGTGTGTCACACCCCTATACACGTCTGCCTTCAGACGTTTCGGCTGCCGCCCGTCATCCCATGTCGGGTGTTTTGGAGGATCGTGACCCTTCGCTGGTTAAGAGAGTCAGAGGTGAAGCCACTTTGGAGCAATTCTCACCAGACGTGGTTGAATCGGGCGACCCCAAAACGATAGCGTTCCCCACCCCCCGTGGGAATGGGAGGAGCTGCACATCCCCCATGGAGGGGGTCAAACTCACACCAGTCGTGGTTGAGTCGGGGGGTCCCCGAAACGACAGTGTCCCCCCCCCCCCCCCCCCCTCATGGGGGTGGGATGAGCTGCACATCCCCCACGGAGGGGGTAAACTCACACCAGACGTGGTCGAGTCGGGAGGCTTCCGAAACGACAGCATTCCACACCACCCGTGGGTGAGGAAGAAACGACCACGAGAATAAGGGCTTGATTTAATCTGAAAATTTTGAATAGCAATTTACTATTCACCCTGGAAAATTGATTAGCAGTTGATCCAAAAGCACTTGAAACTAATAAATCTTGAATAGCAAAATTCAGAAATTGGAGAGCAAAGTGCTATGCTAATCCAGTTAAATCGAGCCCTGACGAGAATGCACCAAGGCGAGGGCAAAAGGAATTGCCCTAAAGGAACTGAACTGAAAATAACAGAGGTGAGAGCAGTAGAAGAAAAAGGTGAACTCAACAGAAACAGAAAGTAGAAGAACACCCTCAACTACGAGAGAAGGTGGCAGAAAAAAACCGGTGGGTACATGACAGAACCCAGACGGTTGACAGGGACCGAAAAAACAGAAATTCAGCCCTCAACAGAGTGAAGAAATCCTGTCCAGACAGTCCCAGATTGACACCTAACTCCAAAAATTAATTCATCAACCGAAAAATTCATTGTCGAATCGCGTGATGTCGAAAACAAAACATACACGAAAACGGAATAGTAAATAATATACAATGAGAATGTGGTTGAAAAAATAAACGAGAATATATAAAACACAGTCCTGTTATTATACGATCTTCAGATCCATAAATCCAGACACAGGAAAACCATTATCGACAAGTTAAAATATCACTGTTACTGCAGCAAAGATGTCACACATCCACCACGTGTGCGGATAATCAAAAGAATGACGAATTGACGCATTGCGCACTGTTTTACGGAAGTTGTGGATTTGTACTATGGAAGAGCGTCCCATACTGGGTGTGCGCCGATGGTGCTCGACCCAGTTTTGGCTTATTTTTTTCGTGGTTTTTTTACACCACTTTTCTTTCCCAAATCTTGGGAAAGATTAAAATAGAGAGTATTTTATCCGAGTTAGGTTCTTCCACTGTAGTGCAAGCCTGTAGTAAACAATTGAGGTAGGTTGATAAGAAACTGATCATCGTTCTCAGAGTTGATTTAGTATTTTTGATGGGTACTTTGAAAGATTATAATATATACACAAAGAACTTAATCAAGCACCACCCAGCATTTTTTATTGCATCAAGATTCATAATCGAAATTTGGAAATGGTAGATGTAAATTGGAATCGAACTGCATTCCCTCGCAATATTGGTGGGGTTTGTTGTTTGGTCAGTCACACAAACACACCACTACATGCACGTGCAACACCCACCCATGATTTTCTCAAATAGCACTTTCAGATCGTTCTGGATTCTGTATAAAAGTGTGACAGTTTCAATGATTGAGGCATTTACTTTCGAGATGGCTCGAAGGAGATACACTGAGGCTACCAGATGGCAGATTATTGGCATGAAGTCAACGGGAATGTCTTGTAGAGCAATTGGACGGCAACTGGACATTAACCACACTGTAGTAAGCCGTCTTATTCAAAAACATCGCCAAACTGACCATGTAAAGGACAGACCGAGACCAGGTCAGCCACGTAAGACTAGTCGAGTTGAGGATCGTTACCTTGCACGTCTTGTTCGACGTCAGCCGTTCTCCAGTAGTGGTGTTCTGAAGCAGCTATGGCTCCCCAACAGACCCCTTTGCAAGAGAACAGTGAGAAACAGATTGAAGGCAATAGGTCTCAAGGCAAGGCGAGTGATTAAGCGACCAGCGTTGACCAACCGGCATAAAAGAGCTTGTTTGGAATGGTGTCTAGCCGACGTCACTGGAATCTTACGTCATGGAGGAAGGTCCACTGGTTGGACGAAAGTCGGTTTTTGCTCAATGTTACTGATGGACGTCAGCGTGTTTGGAGAACCAAAAATACTGCATATGTGCCAAAGAACGTCCAAGCGTCAGTCCCATTCGGTGGCGGATCAGTTATGGTCTGGGGATGCATGTCCCATGATTGTAAGCTTGATTTGGTAACTGTGCAAGGCAATCTCAATGGCGATCGTTACATCCGGGACATTCTGCAACCTGTTCTTGTTCCCCATTTTGACAACCATCCATTGGCCACTCGCCCTGTGTTCATGGACGACAATGCTCGACCCCACCGTTCTCGACTTGTGAAAACTTTTCGTGACAACAACGCGATTACTAAACTGCCATGGCCTGCAATGAGTCCTGATCTCAATCCACTGGAGCACATTTGGGATATGATTGGATGCAGAGTGCAAGCACTGGACCCACATCCACGACATTTGGCCGGTTTGGAAGCAGCTATACACCATGAGTGGCAGCAGTTACCTCTTCAGCGAATCAGGAGACTCACCTCACGCCTGAGGAGGAGGGTAGACGCAGTCATCCGTGCACACGGCGGATACACACGCTACTGACAATATTGTTGCTAATTGTTGGCTTAGAATGCTACTGAACATTTAGCAATCGCTAATCAATCATTATCTCCATTTTGGTACTTTGTAGCACAAAACTTACAACAGGGTGGAATTTCCTGCAAAACCAATGTTCATGTTTGTCTGCCAAAATTACAGTAAAGTGTTACACATTGCAATCATTGTTGTGTTTTATGTTTAGCTAGGATTATGAACTATCAGAATATCATACCATTTGTTGCCATACAAACGTCATGATGTTATAATGACTGGGTTTTGTCACAACAATCAGGAAAAATGGGGCGGTGCTTGATTAAGTTCTTTGTGTATATATGGTTTAAAATCTATGTTCACTTTTAATATAATTTTATTCATATTTGCTGAAAATTATATAAACTTATAAAACTTATTCAGGAACATTTAACTAACCTACAGCACATTCCAGCCGTCAAGACACAGTGGAATTTATATTCCCACTCCATACATTAGTTCTGTCATAGACAAGGGCTAATTACTGTATTTCAACAGTTAATATGCATTCCATCTTGTTACAGCTCATTTCCAAGTTGTTTTGAAATTATTTCTGAATATTTGTAAATTTTTTATTTAAATCTTTGATTTTTAAAAAAAGAATCACTGATTCAAATCAATGATTTAAATCAATTGATTTAAATCAGCCAACCCTGCCACAGCTCTACGGAGCTGTAGAATTAACTTTGCACTGAATCTCCCAAAAAGTACAGAATGGATTAACCCATTTCAATGAAGACAGTATTGTATGTCATTAGGCAATACAATCCAGGATTCCAGTATTCAAATGAGTAAAGATTATATCTTTGGGGATTTTAAGTTTTTAAACTTATTTAGTAAGTTATGCAATCTATATTAATGCCTCTACTTGGCCCCACTGGCACAGGTCTGTGGGATGACCTTTGTAGTGGCAACTTCGTGGCTTCACACCTCTCGAATACTACAAAGGGATTTTTAGCCTGCACAGAGTGTACCTCTCTCCCAACAAAGGACAGCTATTTTCACCTCCCCACCTGTAATCTTTGACAGCAACAAACCCACGATTGATGCTACCAGAGTGTGTTCTGTCCCAACCGAGGATTGATCACGGCACCTCTGGCATGATAGACAAGCACACTTATCCACTCAGCCATCACTCTTTTGGGGGGATTTGAAACAATGAAGAATAATTTTAGGCCTTTCAGTACATCAACTAATTTTGTATTTCTTGAATTTAATTTCCAGGATGGGAGTGTGGGGGCTCAGTGGTTATGGCATTGGTCTTCCAACCAAAAGGCCCATGCATCGATCCCCAATAGGAGTAACTGCAATGTGTCCTTTGCGAAAGGCAATTATTATTGCCCACTTGGGGGCATGGTGGCGATGTGTTCTAAGGTGCACTGTAAGTCGATGGTACACTTGTCTTCAACTAATGCTAATCCTGCTTGTGTGGAGTTAGTATGTTGGGGAGCTGACAGTTGCTCGCCGTTGTTGGTGGTTCTCTCTGGGTACTCCGGCTTCGTCCACACATAAAATTGTAGTGGTCATGATTTGACATTGTGCAGAAATATGTGACCTTAAAACACCAATAAATAAATAAATAAATAAATAAATAAATAAATAAATAAATAAATAAATAAATAAATAAATAAATAAATAAACCTAATCTGAAAAGCAGACAACACTCGTAAACAAAATTACTGAATAACAATTTTTTTCAATTTTTGAGCCACAAACATCATAGTTTATGACCCTGTACTGGAATGAGATGTTGAGATCGTTCGAACGAGGGGTCATAAGCTATTTTTTTAGACGAAAAATTAAATGACGTTTTTTGTGAATAATGTTGGCAGGTTTTGACCATTACATTGGGTAAAGGATTAAAAACAAACACCATCTTTGAATATTAACCAGAGTGTACCTATGAGGGCCTAGATCTAATCTTGGCAAGGTTCTTGTCTTATGTGTACATGTAGGACCCATATGGGGGAAAAAATTCACAATGATTGCTAGCATACTTACAATTCATCAGCTGTAGTTCCTAATCCACAAAACAGAAACAACCACCATATTATCTGAAAAAATGTAACAATGATCTCAGTCAGGACTGCAGTTTTGAAAATCAGGGGGAGAGCAACTAATGGCCTTCTGAAATAAGGTTCAGGAGACCGACTGCCCCAGTAATTCAGCCAGGGATTCTTCTGCAATCTTTTGGAAAGAGTCTGGGGCCATACCATTGGGAAACTTTGCATGTGGGGCCTTCAATTGGGACTTTGTTTTGAAGGGGAAGAAACATACAAAAAATTAAGAAATTTTACCTTTGAATTGAACTGAGAACATTAATACTTAATTTCTCATATAGCCACAAACTGCACCTCTTATATTGCTTTGAATAAGTTGTCCCAAGTGTATTCATCCTTGAGAACTTGACTAGTAGGATGCATTTATCTCGATGGTATTTTTACATCATTGTTGGCTGCCTGTACAATAATGTAGAAACACTGTTAAGTCATTTGCAGTTATGAACAAATGTATACTATAGTTCTTAATGTAAAATTAATCGGTGGACTGAGTTAATACAAACGTAACTACATACAGTAAGTTTTTTAACAAACAGTCACATACAATCATGTTCACTCCCAGGGGTGGACTGGGCCAAGAATGAAAGTGTCAATGACACTGTAGCTTAACTTGTGTGTTGTGTTTGATGAAAAGGATAATGTTCAATGTTTATGAAAGGATTATGAAATAAGACAAGAATTGTGATAATTGGGAATATGTTCATTTCTGTTCCCTATATGCTATGTTTTTTATAAAAAATAATATGAGGTGTACACTGTATTAAAGAGCTGATGGGTGGGTTAATATGACCTCACAGTTAATGTATGTGACCCTCACAGTTACTGTATATCAACGAAAGTTACCAAGTTACGGTGAAATTATTCCAAAACGAGTCATCCTATCAAGTTACATTGAAATCCCTTCATAAATATGGCCTGTAGACTGTGCTGCTAAAGGTTTTCGGGCATTGGGAACCTGTAGCCGTCAGTTTCCCAATTGCGTCCAAAGGGGACGTTCTCATCTAGACATTATATGAAGTCAACCTACCAAGTTACAACAAAATCCCTTCATAAATATGACATGTAGACTGTGCTAAAGTTTTTTGGGCTTTGGGCTCGGGCAGCCATCATGGTTGAATGATCGCAACCAAAAGGGGACATTCTCATCTGGGCATCATCAGGAGTGATCCTACGAAGTTACAATGAAATCTCTTCATAAATATGACCTGTAGACTGTGCTCAAGGTTTTTGGGCTTCAGGCCCCTGAAGCCATCACTGTTGACCAATCACGACCAAAAGGGGATGTCATCATCTAGGCATTATATGGAGTCAAACTAACAGGTTACAATGAAATCCTTCCATAAAAATGACCTATAGACTATGCTAAAGGTTTCGGGGTTTTGGGCTCGGGCAGCCATCAAGGCTGAATGATCGTGACCAAAAGGGGACGTTCTCATCTAGACATTATTTGGAGTCATCCTACCAAGGTACAATGAAATCCCTTCATAAATATCACCTGTAGACTGTGCTAAAGGTTTTCGGGCTTCAGGCCCCTGCCTGTAGCCGTCACAGTTGCCTAATGGTGTCCAAAAGGGGCTGTTCTCATCTAGACATTACATGAAGTCAACCTACCAAGTTACAATGAAATCCCTTCATAAATATGAACTGAAGACTGTGCTAAAGGTTTTTGGGCTTTGGGATCGGGCAGCCATCATGGTTGAATGATCAAAACCAAAAGGGGACATTCTCATCTGTGCATCATCTGGAGTGATCCTACAAAGTTACAATGAAATCCCTTCATAAATATGACCTGTAGACTGTGCTCAAGATTTTCAGGCTTCGGGCACCTGTAGCCATCCCAGTTGACCAATCACGACCAAAAGGGGATGTCATCATCTAGGCATTATATGGAGTCAACCTAACAATGAAATCCTTCCATAAATACGATCTATAGACTATGCTAAAGGTTTTTGGGCTCGGGCAGCCATAAAGGCTGAATGATCGCGACCAAAAGGGGACGTTCTCATCTAGACATTATTTGGAGTCATCCTACCAAGCTACAATGAAATCCCTTCATAATTATGACTTGTAGACTGTTCTAAAGGTTTTCGGGCTTTGGGCCCCTGTAGCTGTCACAGTTACCCAATCGTGTCCAAAAGAGGATGTTCTCATCTAGACATTATATAAATTTAAAGTCAAACCTACCAAGTTACAATGAAATCCCTTCATGAATATGACCTGTAGACTGTGCTAAAGGTATTCGGGCTTCGGGCTCGGGCAGCCATAATGGTTGAATGATCGCAACCAAAAGGGGACATTCTCATCTGGGCATCATCTGGAGTGATCCTGCAAAGTTACAATGAAATCCCTTCATAAATATGACCTGTAGACTGTGCTCAAGATTTTCGGGCTTCGGGCACCTGTAGCCATCACATTTGACCAATCACACCCAAAAGGGGATGTCATCATCTAGGCATTATATGGAGTCAAACTAACAAGTTACAATGAAATCCTTCCATAAATACGACCTTTTGACTATGCTAAAGATCTTTGGGCTCGGGCAGCCATAAAGGCTGAATGATCGCGATCAAAATGGGATGTTCTCATCTTGACATTATTTGGAGTCATCCTACCAAGCTACAATGAAATCCCTTCATAATTATGACCTGTAGACTGTTCTAAAGGTTTTCAGGCTTCGGGCCCCTGTAGCCGTCACAGTTGCCCAATCGTGTCCAAAAGGGGACGTTCTCATCTATACATTATATGAAGTCAACCTACCTAGTTACAATGAAATCCCTTCATAAATATGACCTGTACACTGTGCTAAAGGTTTTTGGGCTTCGGGCTTGGGCAGCCATCATGGCTGAATGATCGCAACCAAAGGGGACAATCTCATCTGGGCATCATCTAGACTGATCCTACGAAGTTACACTGAAATCCCTTTATAAATATGACCTGTAGACTGTGCTCAAGATTTTCGGGCTTTGGGCACCTGTAGCCATCACATTTGACCAATCAAGACCAAAAGGGGATGTCATCATCTTGGCATTATATGGAGTCAGCCTAACAGGTTACAATGAAATCCTTCCATAAATATGATCTTTAGCCTATGCTAAAGGTTTTTGGGCTCGGGCAGCCATCAAGGCTGAATGACTGCGAACAAAATGGGACATTCTCATCTAGACATTATTTGGAGTCATCCTACCAAGCTACAATGAAATCACTTCATAAATATAATCTGTAGATTGTGCTAAAGGTTTTCAGGCTTCGTGCTTCGGGCCCCTGTAGCCGTCACAGTTGCCCAATCAGGACCAAAAGGGGACTTTCTCAACTAGACATTGTATGAAGTCAACCCACCAAGTTACAATGAAATTCCTCAATAAATCTGACCTGTAGACTGTGCTAAAGGTTTTCGGGTTTTGGGCTCGGGCAGTCATCATGGTTAGCAGATCATGCCCAAATGGGGACATTCTCATCTAGACATCATAAGGAATCATCCTACCAAGTTACAATGAAATCCCTCCATATTAAACATGACCTGCAGACTGTGCTAAAAGTTTTTTGGTTTCGGGCTTGGGCAGCCATCACGGTCGATAGATCATGCCCAAAAGGGTACGTTCTCATCTAGGCATTATACAGAGGCATCCTACCAAGTTACAATGAAATCCCTTCATAAATACGACCTGTAGACTGTGCTAATGGTTTTCAGGTTTTGGACTCGGGCAGCCATACCGGTTGCCCGATCATGACCAAAAGGGGATGTTCTCATCTTGATATGACCCCAAACATGCATGTGAAGTTTCGTGACGATTAGACAAGAACTGCAGGGTGTAGCCCATGCTAAAGAAAAATGTGAACAGACTCACAGACTTCCGCATGCGTCATGGCAATAGCTTATCTTGTATCTTGACTATGTCAAGTTAAGCTAAAAATTACCAGGAAAGCACCGGGAGAAATGGGGATTTGGAGAAAATTTTGATTTTTTGAACTGAACAAACACAGCGTCCTTGAATCTAATAAGCAATAAATAGCGGTCCACACAGAGGACATTTTGATGGCATTTTTTGTATCATCTTCATCAATCATTTGGCAAAAATGGTTCTACCTGGGGGGGGGGGGGGGGGGAGGGGGGAGGGAGGGACCCATCAAGAAGATCATAGTTCAGCCCAATCTGAAAAAGATTTGATTTTTCTAATTGAAGGAACACTGTTTCCTTTCATCTGAGTAATCAATGGCAGACTAGACTGCTGATATATCAAAATGTGTTCTATGTGGACTGTCAATTGCCCAGTGGTCCCCTATTTGGTTTCCCTTGGGGCCCCCAAAATTGATTTTCGGGGGCCCCAAGGGGAAGCAAATGGGGGCCCACTGGGAATTTTCCCCGGTGGACCATATGACCAGTCTGCCTCTGTTCACTCCAGTCTCTGTAATCACTATTAAACTTTTCTTATACAATGGAACCCTGTTAATTGAATAGCCACTTTGACAATGAAAATTATTCAATTAACAGGAGTATTCAATTAACAGGGATTGTTTCACTTTCCTGTATTCTAGCGATAAACTTAGCATTTATTCAATTATATCTTGTTTGACAGAGCTTCATGAGCTCTGTCAAACAAGATATAATAGATTAAATGCCTGTATTGGATGTACTGAGGCCAAATAGGTCAATAAGCAAAGGAAAACTGGGGAGAGTTAGGGTAATTACTTGACAGGTTACAAGATTTTTTATTCAATTAACAGGAGTTTACTCTATACCCTACATTCAATTAACAGGTCAAATTTGTACTGGAGGTATTGTAAATGGTTTTGTGTTGGGGAAACTATATTCAATTAACAGGGCTATTCAGTTACGAAATATCCGATTAATTAGGCGCCACTGTACTGTAAAAGAAGAACCTGTCATTTGACCTTGAATTCAAACGCTTTCTACTCTCACTTGGTTGGCAATTATTGGTTTTATGAGGGTTTATTATCACCAAGTTCAGGACACCAATTGTGAATAAAAATTTTGTTTGAGTGGGAACTAAGATTGGAAAATATTGGGTTGCAAATTAAGAAAAATCATGCCCAAATGCCATTTGGAAAAGGTCCCATATTCTGCCCCTATTCAATACCATCGCTTGGAAGCTGCTGACGTTTAACCCTCTGCACTCTGAAGTCAAAATATTAAAATTACAAGTTGTAAATTGTCCCATCATGCAACAAGAATTTAACAAATTCAGCCTTGTTTGACAGAGTTCATTGAGATCTGTAAAACAAGACTGAATTGGTTAAATTCCTAGTTCCATTATGGGAAAATTTGCAAGTTGAAGTTTTCAGTATTTTGACATAAATGTGCAGGGGATTAACTGGTCTAGTGCTAGAGGGTTATCAGGGCTCTATTGCAAAGTGATGAAAGCCACTTTAGTGGCTTTACACTACGTGCATTAGCTTGTCGTTTGTGCAGCAGTAGATAAAGAAATGTTCCTCTAAAACTTTTTTGTTGTTTTTTTTTTTATCGGTCGGAAACCAATTGTTTACGGACAGATAGATGGATGGAAGGACGGATGGATGGATGGTATGACAGAGGGACAGACAGACTATTTACATAATACGACCATTTTTACAAATGGGCATCTAAAAATTTGCCAGATAAGGCCCCCACAAGGTAGATCTTCTGTTTCTCAGGCTATTTTTAGTAAATTGCATGCTGGTGTGCGATGTGGGGGGGGGGGGGGGGGGGGACTTGGGTATTTCATTTTTTTATTTTTGTTATTATTTGGTGGTATTTCATTTTTTTATTTTTGTTATTATTTCTTTGCCATCAAAAGTTCATATTCTTGGTTTGTTTTAGTCCTCATTGTCTGCAGAAAACCATGGGTGATGGTGTTTTTCGTCCATTGAGAACAAGGCTTTGCAATGCTTTAGCATTGCAGAGCCTTGTTGCACTCAAGGGTCAAATTTATCAATTTTATTGACTTGTGAACAATATCAGAAATAAACCATCTTATTTTTATTTAATTAAGGTTGCCCTGGTTATAAAAGAGAGCATGCGGCAGCCAAAATGTCTTGAGAAACAGATTCTTAACTGTCTTAGGACTAAATTCTGTTAATACAGTACTTTGATCACAAAAGCAGACCAAGACTCAGTCACGATCCGGTCAAAATTTTTGGACTTCCTCATCGCAACACAGCAGAAGTAAAACTTCATCTGTCCATATAGAAATACACAAACACTGAATCTGAGATGCTGTTTTCGTTTCTTAATCTTGATACGGTCATAATTTCTGAGTATGTTCTTTCCATCATCTTTACACACTGGTGTAAACATGTTGTGACTGGATCACGATCTCAATGTGGTAAAAGATCATTTTTTGTAATTGCAGTCTGTATGTGGGACAATTTGGGATGATATGTTAGATAAATGGTTACATGTCGACTCACCAGTATAAACATTCCAAGTGGAAGCAACCGATATTCCAAGCTGCAGTAAATAAATTTTGTGTAATCGATGAATCCATTATCAATCCGGCAGTCATCAGTCGCATTAACAAATGCACATAACTCACTGGAATTCATATTGTGCAGCTGTCGACACTGAAAAATAAAAGTCATGTTTACATAGGTTTACAGCAATCACACAGTCAATCTTGAGGTAAAGTTCTCAGATATTAACCCTTCACCCAATGAATCAGCCATATCTGCCCGTGTTATATGCAAATTCAGCAGCTGAAAAAATATTATTTTTCCAAAAAATTTCAACAAAACCAAATCATGTGACCTCTCTTTGGAACGAGCTCATCAAGCTCGTTCCAATGAGGGGTCACATGATATGGTTTTGTTGAAATTTTTGGGAAAATGTTTAAAAATGATATTGAAAATAATAAATTTTTTTATATCGTTTGCATTGAGTAAAGGGTCAAGACGTATGAAACATGTTTTTGAAAGGACATTTGTCCAGATAATAATGTATCAAGGAGGATAAAGTAAAACTCACGTGATCACTTTTAAAACCACATACCTGAAGCAATATCCAGTGTTTGTTTTATTTTTCACAACAAGTCGAAACCTTTCATTCATTTTAACATCAACAAGTTCAACTCAAATTTGAGTCTGTTCAAGTAAAAGAGGAACAAGCTCATCGAGCTTGTTCCAAAGAGGGGTCATAACCTATGTTTTTGAGACAAAAATTAAACAAAATTAGTTATTCAAGAATTTTGTTTGCAAGTGTCGTCTGCTTTTCATGTTAGGTAAAAGATCAACAGAGCTGGGTCTTGTACTCGTAGTACTTGAGTACAACTTTTTTGACAAAGTACTCAGTACTTGTACTTTACTCATTTGATTTCAAATACTCGCACAGTAGAACCTGTCTTGAGAGACTGCCCTTTGGGCCACACAAAAGTGGTCTCTCAAGACAGGTGGTCTCTCATAACAGGTTTCAGGTTTTCTCAAGTCAGTGAATAATTAACCACAAAGTTCAGAAATGGAGAAGAATGGATTTTTGTAATTACTTTGTAGTTGTTCTTTTTTGTGAAATTTTTGTAACAAATTGAAATGGACTGTTATAAAAATTATAAAAATAAATTAGTGTTGAAAATCTTCATTGAAGATTTTCAACACAAATTTATTTTTATTCCTATCTGTCACATTTCAGGTATGTATGAAATTGATTATTCAGCAATAATCCTAATCTTTTCACATGGGTCTTATAAAAATATCTCAGTCTTTAATGAGTTAGCAATTGAAACCCAATTAAGAGCTTTTAATACTTTTATTTATGTTAGTATAACCACAATGGATTTTCCAATTCCAGAACAGGAAAAAATTTTTGTCATGGTTTCAGTCTTCAAAGAGGCGGTCTCTCAAGACAGGTCTATTATGGCATAAAAATACAAGTTGGTACCAGGTCACAGTGGTCTCTCAAGACAGGTGATCTCTCAAAACAGGTGGTCTCCCATAGCAGGTCAATTATAGAGTAAAACCAATTGGTGCCTGGTAGATGTGGTCTCTCAAGACAGGTGGTCTCTCAAGACAGGTGGTCTCGCAAGATAGGTTTGACTGCACTCATTAGCAGACCCACCACTTCCCAAATGGCTTTCCCCACAAAAACCTTATTGAAACTGTTTCTCCCAAAAAGTTTCATGAAACAGGTATACATAGCTGGTAGAACATGGCAGAAAAAAAAAATGGTCAGTATTTTATGAGTACTTTGTAAATATTTGAAATTTTTTTAGAATTCTGCCATGTTCTACCAGCTATGTATACCTGTTTCATGAAACTTATAGGAGAAACAATTGTAATAAGGTTTTCGTGGGGAAAGTCATTTGGGAAATGGTGGGTCTGCCAAGTATAACATACAGTACGGAACTGGTACCCCTAAACCAGACGGCTGTAAAGAGCTTGGAAATCCTGCAGAATGATGCAGGCCGATGGATAACAGGGTCGAGTAATGCCGCAACACTAAAAGCAATCTGGGCTGAGCTTGGGTGGATAAGGATCAAGGACAGGACAGACTTAATGAAACTCAGTTTTTATCTTAATTATTTGGTAAATCTCCCCGACAGCTGATGGTGTAAAGTAATGTTCACTGGGAGTATAATGGGGAAATGGGATGGAAGAATGAAGGACATGTGGCTAGTGAGAGACTCAAAGGAGAGGGTTAATATGCTAATCGGAGAGATTGGGAAGAATGGGACATGGGATGTCATCAAGCAGTTCGTCTCTGAGTGTCGGGAGGAGAGAAGAAGCATGGGGTAGGGAGGCAGTTGGGAAACAAAGGCCTTCTAATCCGAGAACAAATCAGCGGCCGGCCAAAGTGTTATTATATTATTATTACCTGTTTCAGTTCAACAGAGGCACGTCCCCTAGTTCCTTTCTTGACACAAAGCAGCACTGTTTATCAATATGATAGTTCAATGAACTGTGAGCTGATAATCTCAAGTCTTGTTTTGATTTATCCTGGTTAGCACTGATTAATTAGCAAGGTACACAATAGCCAGTATCATAAAGTTAATTCTTGTCAGTCAACAATGAACTGACAAGCAATCTAGTTTACAACTTGTGTGATGAACAAGCTTACTAATTAAGTTTGTAAACAGTGTTTTTTTAAATTTTATTTGATGTAAATTCATGTAATTATGACAACATTATTAGGACAACAACTCGGGGTACAGACAAATAATAACACTTTGGCCAGCCACTGATTTGTCGCGGTTCTTGGGCGAGAAGGCCTTGGTTACCCCCTGTACTCCCCCAACTGCCTCCTTATTCCCACGCTTCTTCTCTTCTCCCAACACTCGGAGACGAACCGCTTGATGACATCCCTTGCCCCATTCTTCCCAATCTCTCCGATTAGCAAATTAACTCTCTCCTTTTGAGTCACCCATTAACCACATGTCCTTCATTCTCCCATCCCAACTCCCAGTGCTTCTTGTTCTTTTAGACTGGATTTTGGGCATTCTAGAAGAAAGTGTTCCAGGGATTCCACCATGCCTAAATTGCACATCTGGCACTTTTCACTGTTTTTCCCAATTTTTCCCTTAGCTCCAGGGAACACAACCTCAGCTTGAACAGCAGTGACCCCCCAAAGGTACCATCAAGGTACTCTTCAAAACCATGCTTCTCTTTCTTACGCAGGTCACCCAAAGACCTCTTTGATTTTACTCCCTCTCGCCAATTAAGGTTACCATTTTCCATGACCCCTTCTCTATTTTTTGGCCCTGGATTGCCCCTATGTCTTGGTCTGAGATCTCCAATGAGTAGTTCTCTATTAGCTCTCTCACTTGGACTATCCACCGTCTTGATATTTGAGCTGAAAATACTCTGGAACATTACTTTACACCATCGGCTGTCGGGAGATTTACCAAATAATTAAGATAACCGAGTTTCAATAAGTCGATCCTGTCCTTGATCCTCATCCATCCAAGCTCACCCCTGATTGCTTCTAGTGCTGCAGCATTGCTCAACCCCATTATCCATTGGCCTGCATCGTTCTGCAGGGGTTCCAAGCTCTTTACAGCCATTTGATTTAGGGGTACCACTTCCGTACCATATGTTATACTTGACAAAGCCACCATTTCCCAAATGGTTTTCCCCAATGAAAACCATACTGAAACTGTTTCTCCCTATAAGTTTCATTTGGTTAAGGATTCGCTTCCCCTTCAGAATCAATTTATTCGTGTGGTTTCGTTATATGCCTCTTCCTGTGATGTTTATATTTACCCCCATATACTCGTAGTCACCTGTCTCTCCTACACTAAAAAGTTTACTGCTACCTTCCGGAATACAAAACTCCCCCACTCTCCACCTTCGAGTAGGGTCCACTTTACAGCCCCCGGGTATAACTTTGCTTTTGCTTTCATTTAGTTCGAGTCTCCATTTGTTCCCATATTTCCCAACAATTCCCAGCATTTTCCGTAGCCCCTCTTCGCTTTCGGACACTAGCACCATGTCGTCTGTAAAAAATAGCCCTGAGATCTTCAAATCCTCAACTGCTACCCCCTTGTCGCTATGCAAGAGTTCATCTCCTAAACCTTTGATGTACAATGTAAAAAGAATTGGTGAAAGGATACACCCCTATTTTAGGCCTATCTCCAAAGGCACACATTTTGTTGTTTTGTCACCCAGACTAATTTCACTATGTACATCTATATATAATGCTTTCTGAATTCCAACAAACTCGCCTTCCAAGCCCAGAGCCTCAAGCTTTCACCACATACCCTTCCTCCATCCTCTATCGTATGCCTTTTTAACATCCAAAAAGGCCATAAACATCTTTTTCTTTTTTGCTTTCGCAGATTCTATCATTTGGGATAGTATGAAAAGATGGTCAGTGACTCTCCTTCCCATCCTGAAGCCATTCTGAATCTCTCCAAAAAACCCTTCTCCTCAATCACCTCATCTAATCTCCCATACAGGACTTTACAGAAAACTTTTCCAATGCTGCTACTGACAGAGATCCCTCAATAATTATCCAAAACGTCTTTTCCCCTCTTTTTGTGAATAAATGTAACTTTGCTTTCTCTTCAGTCTTTTGGGACCTCTTGTTTTTCTATGGTTTCCTCTCCCCCTTTTTTGAGAAACTCGTTAGGAATTTCGTCCACCCCTCCCGCTTTTACATTCCTTTAAGTTTTGAGATCACCTTTTGCACCTCCTCGGTTTTAATTTCGCTGCACATGAAGTTCAATAGATTCTCCTTGCCCTGGTTCGGACACTCCGGTGAGTTCCCCATCGCTTATTATCGTTTATCTTTTCCCAGTGTTTGACTAGTTCTAATGCGATTTGATCTTGATCGTCTGTATCTCTGCCATCTACTTTAATACTCTGTGGTTTACTTCCTTTGTTACATTTATTCACCCATTTCCAAACTACATTTGAACTCGACCCCCCACCGCCCCCACCCCCTTCCCACCCATCATTCTTATTGTCCTAATAATACTGCTATTTTGCACTCTCCGATTATCATCTTTAATCTTATTTACTTTATTTTATCCCTGTTAGTATTCTTCCTTTGCTACCATGGCCTCAATGATTTCTGCTCCCTGGAGTTTTCTACTTCTCCTGTATGCAGCACATTTAGCTTTTCTACCATTTTCAGTTGTTCGTTCAATCTGTACCCAAGTTCCCGTGTTGGCACCCTAATCTTTCCTACACTTTCCTTTCCTGCCTCTACTAGGCTCGCAATTATGGCGTTGGCCATTTTCTGGACACTGGCTCCCTTATGTATGGTCGCAAGCTTTGGTTTTAATTTTTTTTCGAACTTCGCCCAGTCAGAATCCTTTTTGAGTTCCCAAATCTCCTAAATCTTCCCTTGCTCTTAACCCTTTACCCAATGCAGACGATATCAAAATTTATTATTTTAAATAACATTTTTTCAGTTTTTTCAAAATATTTCAACAAAACCATATCATGTGACCCCTTGTTGGAACAAGCTCGACGAGCTCGTTCCAACAAGGGGTCACATGATATGGTTTTGTTGAAATTTTTTTAAAAATAATATTTTTTCAACTGCTGAATTTGCATATTACGTGGACGGATGCAGCCGATTCATTGGGTAAAGGGTTAACTAGGTTTTTGGTGCTGATCATCACTATCCAACTCCCTTTTACCCTCATCATCCACTTCTACCCCTATCACCTCCCTCCATAAATTAATATCTGTGAGAATATAGTCGATTATTGATTTTCTGTCCTTCCTCTCCCAGGTCCATTTCCCCTTACACCTTGCGTCCCTGTTCAGAATCTTCAGACCGAGCTCATTTGCAAAGTTCAACCACTTCCTTGCATTCCTGTTGACTTTATCCCCACCCTCTATGCCTTCTTCCTTATCATCTTCCTCGCATCTCGTGTTCAGTGTCCACATGATCATTTCACATTTTCTCAGAAATAAATGCAGGTGTTTCTATTTTGCAAAAACTTTGATATGCATACATACACATGGCCCAGATAAAACTTAAAAAAAAGATGGGTATTACAGGTGCAAAACATATAATTTTTATCACATAACCACCATCAAATAGCTCATTATGTAAATATTATTTGTGACATGCCTAATAAATCTGTGACATCAAAAGTCAATGTCAAAGTCGTAATAATTTACAATGAGAGCGAGTTGGTTTCAGAAGTAAAATTGCATTAATATTCTCTTTTATTATATGCTAGCCTGTGAATTGTCGCAAATTATCTAAAAGATATTTCTCGATATCTATTGAGAAATATTCCTCAGTAGCTTCCTAAATGATGTCACGCTTTGGCACATGATGTCGCCTTGAAGGAAAAATCAGCTGATCTTTGTTATTGTTTTGAAACATACGCAATTAGGGTCGAATTGGGCTGAATAATGTGCAATAAAATGTCTCGTAGCATATAATAAAAAAGAAAATCTACTCCATTTTAGTCAGTGTCGGGAATTATCTCATGAGTGTGGACATGACAGTTTTATATTTCGCGAGCTCTTGCACGGGTGAAAAATAATACTTTCAGGTCCACATGGTGAATTTTTTCAGTAGGTTACTAAATGATGTTATGCTTCAATGCATGACATCGCCTTGAACGTCACTCTGAAGGAACGATCAGCAGCTTTTTGTTACTGTATTTTGAAAATTGGGCTGAATATTGTGCAGTAAAATGTCACGTGGAGTATAATAAAAAGAAAATCTACACTGTTTCAGTGAATGTCCGGAATTATCTCATTCGTGTGGACCTGAAAGCATTATTTTTCACTTGTGCAAGTGCTCAGGAGATAATTCCTGATATTCACTAAAACAGTGTAGATATCCACTATTTATTCCATTAACTGTTTACTAAGTATGAATAGCAGATGACTTTTGCCCAAAATATTACCTGAATAACTAAATATTTTCATCATTTCAATTGAAAGCATAACTTATGAACCCTTGTTCCAATGAGGGGTCATAAGCTATGTTTCTGAGGGAAACTTTAAAAAATAATAAAATTTGTTTGGAGATTTTTGTGAATAGTTCTGTTTTATCTACACTGAGTCAAAAAAGAAAGTATAATAGAAACAAATATGAAAAAATAGCATAAAAGGATGAAATATAATAGTTCTAATGTTGCATGTTTGTGGACAAGAAGTCGTACAAAGAGTTTAATGACATGTTGTTGTTGTTTTCCACCCAACCTTATACAATTTTGCTACGGATTTCAAAATAGCATGTGCAACCTGAGAATGTCAAATTGAATGGGTGACCGACGATTTTCTTTGTGTTATGTTGTGCTAGACAGCCTGGGTTATTGAGAAAACATGCTAGTTTTTGTCTTCCAACATTTTAAAAAATGCCAAGGTTAACCGAAAATCAGAGGTTGCGTGCATTGGTATGCATGAGACTGGGATACCTCCAGATGAGCTGGCTGCTGAGTTTGGAGTCACTGTGGCCACTATTTACCATCTCATTGGAAGGTATAGAACAACTGGACAGGCCTGGCCTTTTGAAAAATCCAGGGGAGCCACTATGGCCCTCCTAAATCTGTTTCAGGGGAGCTATTCTACACTAATATCAATTATACAAGGTTATTAATATGAAAATTCAGGAGAGCCATTACAGTTTAAGGAGAGCAATTATGGCTCTCCTCAATTTGCCTTTAGGAGAGCCAAGGAGAGCCGGAGCAATAGCTCCCCTCAAACGGCCAGGCCTGACTGGATCTACTGCCGACCGACCGCGTTCAGATCGACCAAGAGTTACGACCCCTGCACAAGATGACACATCAGGATGTCTCACTTGCGGGATCGCTTCCTTCTGGTGACGAGGACATCAGCAATTACTCCTGGTAGAACAAACAATAGAATCAATGCACAAACTGTCCGCAACAGACTCGTTGAACACGGCATCCGAAGTAGGCGTCCATACCACAGACTAATCCTTACCCAACGCCATCGTACCATCAGAATGGAATGGGTATGTCAGCGTGTTCGCTGAACTCAGCAGCATTGGAGCACAGTTCTTTTTAGTGATGAATTACAATTTTGTCTATGGCGTGCTGATGGTAGGGCAAGAGTGTAGCGCCGACAAGGAGAACAGTTTTCTGATGCTTGTGTTCAAGAATGTGACCATTTCGGCAGGGGTAGTGTGATGGTTTGGGCAGGAATTTCCTTGTACCATCGAAAGCAGTTGATCTTCATCAATGGTAATCTGAATGGACAGTGATATGGGGACGAACTTCTTAACGTTGTTGTTGTCCCGTTGTTCAACGCTAACATCAGATTGCAGTTATTCCAGCAAGACAATGCCCGATGCCACGTGGCACATATCTGTCATGATTTTCTTGAGCAGAGCATCAAACTTCTTCCCTGACCCCCACTTTCGCCAGATTTGTCGCCAATAGAGCATCTTTGGGATCAGCTGGACTGTCAGGTATGACTTCATGATCTTCAGACGTTAGGCGATTTACGTAATGTTCTAAGGCAGCAGTGGAACACAATACCACAGGGTGACATCCAGAGACTTATCAGGTCCATGCGCCATCGATGTTTTGCCATCCAAGATGCAAACAGTGGACATACATGCTATTGACTGCATGTGTGAACTTTTCATTTCACCCCATGCCTGAATTCCGACGTCCTGACGTGACACTGGCAACAGTTAGAACATGAAATTATGCAAATTCATACAGCTAGACTCGAAATATGAATATGATAATACTAAAAAAATTGCTCCTCAAAGTTTATTATACTTTCTTTTTTGACTCGGTATATTATGTAAGGTAAAGGGTTGAATTACATATTATGTAATGAAGAAAATCTCAAATTCATCACAATTTGGTATGAAATTTCTGAACCTCGTTTACTAAAATCAATCTGTGCCTCAGTAAATCTCGTCTCTGTTTGATTTTAGTGAACTCGGTTTAGAAAATTCAATTCAAATTTTGACTCATCAGAGATTCTCTAAATTAGCTGGAACACATTTATTTATTTATTAGTGTTTATGGTCACTTTCATCATCTATGAAGTCAAGTTTAGCCAATTGTTTATGCATATGCTGCCGATTTTAACCCTGTTTCCAACGACTTTAACCCTTTACCCAACGTACCGGCCAAAAGTGGCCAGCGCTATTCTAAAAAATCGCCAATTCATTTTCATTATATTTTCATTTTTTGTCTCAAAAACATAGGTTATGACTCCTCTTTGGAACGAGCTTGTCAAGCTCGTTCCAATGAGGAGTCATAACCTATGTTTTTGAGACAAAAAATGAAAAAAAAAGAAAGTTATTCAAGAATTTTGTTTTCAAGTGTCTTCTGCTTTTCATGTTAGGTAAAGGGTTAAAGGACTTCCACCCCAGACATTGGTTCAGGGTCCTATTTTACCAGGGAAGCAGAATGTATTTATGGCAGTAAACAAGCACTGCTCCACTTCCCAGGGTTCCCATGGGAAAAGCTGGATCACATTGGAAACAATCATTAGGCATACAAATACATTGATTGGAACAGGTTAAGATATGGCCATAGCACATTTATACCAATGGATAAAGATTTCAACTGTGACCACCTCGAACCGTCGACCTGTTGCACACAAAGTGACCAATTTAGCATGAAACTAACAGATCCAGACCAACCAAGCTGGTTTGGTAAATGCGTTTATATCTCGACCATCACACAGGAATTCAATATAAAAGAATTTGGTGATTTTCCTATTTTTACTGACGACAAAATGAGTATTTAATCTGATCTTAATCGTTTGGTTCATGAATTGAATCTCTGCCAAACAAAATATAACACATTCGTTTTCTTATTATTTACTGAGGGTTTAATGACACTCTCAACAACAAGCCAGAAAATAAGCAGACTGTCATCTGAAAAATGAGGTGCCCAGAGGGTGAATTTAGTGATGCTACCCTGCACAGCAGGGTAGCATCACTAAATTTACCCTCTGTGAACCTCAATCTGAATCAAGGTCTCAAAACTAAAAAGAAAGAGGTACCCAAAAGATAAGTTGGGCCACTGTATGGGATAGCATCATCAAATTCAACCTATGGGGACCTCATTCTGCAAATGTCAGATGGCTTATTTTCAGGCCTGCTCAACAACCAGAGTCATGTCATGTCATATAGCTTTAAGGGTGGAGAAACTGGAACACTAAGAGACAACCAATGAGCACAGGCCTGGAAATAAAACGTTTACATCATACTCTTGTGTTCCTAATAAACATACATGTACGTTTATTAATCCTGGGGACTTTTTCCACCCTGTATGCACTTTATTTGGGTCTGTATGTCTAATGAAATTGCCCTTCCAACACAAAGGAGGTCTTCAAATCGGTAAATCTTCATTAGATCGTGTGATTTTCTTTTGTTCATTACAGTGTATTTATTGTTATCATGATGCATAAACACCTATTAGTTTTCTATAATAAAACTAACTGCAATATTATATACGACTCTTTGCGGATGACACATCATTATATCTCGTAGTTGAAAACCCAGGCCAAGCCGCAGCTATAATCAATCAAGACTTAACCACAATTGAACATTGGTCTAAAACTTTGTTGGTACAATGTACAGTTCAATCCCCAAAAGACAGAGACCATGCTTATGTCACGTAGAATTACACCCCTTCTACATCCACCATTATTCTTTGGTAGTACACAAATTTCTGAAGTTAAGAACCATAAAAATCTAGGTGTGATTCTCAACAATACTTGTACATGGAATGACCATGTTGCCAATATCTGCTCCAAGGCCTGGTCCCGTATTGACATATTCAGGAGTCACAAATTCATCCTTGATCGTAGTGTGCTGGAAAAAATTTATTTGCTTTTATCAGACCCCTCCTGGAATATGGTAATACGGTTTAGGACAATTGTACGGCGACCAAGGCTGCTGATCTGGAGAAAATTCAGATCGCAGCAGCCATGATTGTTACTGGTGCAACTGAAAATGCCAGTAAGACCCTCCTGTAACCCTCTTGAAGAAAGAGGTTGAAAACACAGATTGAAACAATTCTTCAAAATGTATCATCATCTGACGCCTCAATATATTGCTAACAAAGTTCCACCGACAGTTTCGTTAACCAGTCAAAGTCGTAACCTCCGATTCCATCAGTATCATCGAGTTCCTTTTTGTAACTCACAACTATACCAATCTTCATTTATCCCAAATACGACTGGTCAGTGGAATAACTTACCATTATCTGTCAGAGAAAACTCATCCCTGAGTAATTTTACGACCTTCCTAAATGATGACAATCTACGACCACGGACATTTTACGGTGGAGCTAAATAGCGGGCTGGTCAGATTTACCACTGTAGGTTACGTTTGCGCTGCAGCAACATTAACGCACGTTTATACAACAACCACTTATAGCCTTCCCCCTCTGTGTTTGTGGTGTATGCGAGACAGTCAAGCATTTCTTGTTATATTGTCTAATACATGAACATGCGTGCAGTACTTCAATTGAATTACTCCCATCTTCTCTTGATCCAAGTACTCTTCTATTTGGTTCGGAATTTCTTGATAATGCAGAAAACCGCTTTATATTTGAAGATGTCCACAAATTCATTGTACTTAGCAAATGTTTCAGTTAGCTGCAGCGATTACGTAACCTGCATGGGTATGTGTGCATCT
Source organism: Pictodentalium vernedei (assembly GCA_031216915.1). NCBI lineage: Eukaryota > Metazoa > Mollusca > Scaphopoda > Dentaliida > Dentaliidae > Pictodentalium > Pictodentalium vernedei. The sequence goes on from CM062294.1 coordinate 102,400,864, forward strand.
TACTAGGTATAATGCTTGAATCCGTCGACACCAGCTATTAATTTCTTTCGCGTCAGTAAATAAGAACATTACCCATCTACCAACCCGATTCATGTCTGCTTAACTCAGATCACCAAGGAGATTCTTTTTTTTTTCTTTTTTTTTTTAATTCATGTTCACTTCATCCTCATCTTTGTCTTCTCTTTGTTTCTTCTCTTGTTCTATTTCTACTTTCTTCTTCCTTTTATCTTTCTACTGGTTTAAACAATATTAGTCCAGAAAATGCCTCATGTTATTTTCTAATCAAATAATCTATCCAACAAGGGAGACGACTTCCAAAAGCTTATAGCTTATTGTTGAATCCCTTACATGTATTCTTGCATTCTGTTGTTCTGTTACATTGTATACCATTAATTTCATGAGTTGTTCCTTTTTATCTGTTTGCGTGATGTATACAATAGTCATTTTCAGTAATAAATATTGTTTAAACTAACTGCAATACTGGAAAATAAGTTGGCATTTAGATCAAATTAACCTCCCCCAATGGAATCCCACCCTGCAGTTCTGGAAATGAGACGGGTGTGAGTGCAATTGCTCCCATCAGCACTCGTGATATCTATTTTACGAGAGCTAAAAAATGCACTCATTTAAAAATATTGTGGAGCACTAATATACTGTGATGGCAAATAAATGTGTGTTGTTTTGAGAAAGCAGCACACTGTGGCCAGTGGCAAATTACTGTCACAATTCAGCAATTCCTTATACATTTAACCCTCTGAACACTAGTGGTATCTGCCATGCCAGTTCAATGGCAGCAATTACAAGCAAAAAACAAGAAGTCCTGTCAAGAAATGCGCACAAAAAACACGTCGATTTGTGCGTTAACCCTTTACCCAATGAATCGGCTGCATCCGCCCACGTAATATGCAAATTCAGCAGTTGAAAAAATATTATTTTTTCAAAAAATTTCAACAAAACCATATCATGTGACCCCCTCATTGGAACGAGCTCGTCGAGCTCGTTCCAATTAGGGGTCACATGATATGGTTTTGTTGACATTTTTTTGGAAAATTTGAAAAAATGACTTTTAAAATAATAAATTTTGATATCGTCTGCGTTGGGTAAAGGGTTATTCTACGCATCATGACCATAGTAAGGCTATCAATTTCTGCACATATGGCCTGTGCACAAGCAATGTTTCAGCCAATGGTCCTCCGGGTAACCCGGAGGTCCATTGGCAGAAACATTGCCTGTGTTTGCTATGAGTAACCAGGAGAACCTGTCGTACTTTGAATGCCATTCGATACGGCAGTTGCACGCAATTCCTACGCGCAATTAAGCCTAGATAAGCACACAATTCATGACAGGACTTCTAGTTTTAACTGTAGAAAAGTCCATATTCATTATTTGGGGTAGACCAATCAATATTTTCAAGGTGCAGCCTCGGGGCTGCACATTGAAAATACTGATTAGTCTATCCCACACATTTACTGAACAGCCATCCTATTTAATGATGTTAAATGACGTATCATGTTCCTGGCTGAAAAAGCAGCCACTCGGGTTCAAAAAGTTAAGGTTTCTGGTGTTTGATGACAGTATTCCCTCCAAAATTCATATACTAACATTTTACGGTTGCAATTTACTCTCGTCTCTTATTTTGCAGGAGCTTAAAACTGCACCCGTAAATTTTGTTCATTTCCAGCACTAACCCTGTACTATTATTTGGGCTTATACTTATATTTCATTTTGATAAAGTTTCCACCCTATACTTTTATTCTCACTTGTACTTTTATTTGGAACACAAGAGTAACCTGTTACCAAACTTGAAAATAAGCAGACTGTCATCTTCAAAATGAGGTCCCCCGAGAGTGAATTTGGTGATGCTACCCTACCTTCTGTGAACCACAGTCTGAATCAAGGTCCCAAGCCAAAATAAAAAGATGTACCTAGAGGATAAATTGGCCCACTGTATGGGATAGCATCAGCAAATTCACCCTCTGGAAACCTCATTTTGCTAATGAGAGGTTGCTTATATTCAGGCTTGTCCGCTACACTATATAACATGGTGGTAACCTACAGGGAAAAAAGTGTTGTAATGCTTTTCTGCTTTCTCTGTTTTTACTATCAGGTCTGGCAGTCCAGAAAATCAAGGACAGCAAAACAATTGCCCTCCTCAGATTGCTTGGGAGTGCTACTGCACCTGGAATTTTCAATACATATACTTATATGCTATTTTGGTTACAGTACATGGAGGGTGGATGGTCACTCAATCACCCATGGAGTAGAGGTATCGCCCAAGGTCTTACTCTTAATTTCTTACAGAAACACAAGCACAAGCCAAGTTTCAACCAATGGACCTCCGGGTTTAACCTGGAGGTCCATTGGCTGAAACTATGCATTTGCTAATTACACTTCGCATAAACTTAGCATTTCTTGCTTGACAGAAATCATCACTCCACGGGTGATTTATTGACAATACACTTTCGATGTACCATATATTCACTTCAAGGTATTACTATTGTGACTGAAAAATTGTACTACATTCAGCTACATAGTGGAAAAATTGGCAAACCCATATTCTCATTATTCAAAATCTTGCATTCCATTCTTATGTGGCTGTCTTCTACACTCAAAATGGATTGAAATGTGACTAGAATGAGTCATGAATTATTGCAAATCAATGCAACATTAACAAATAAAAATAGATTTTAAAAGCAGTCCCAGACAGGTCTGGCATTCAAGAAAATCAAGGGGTGCAAAAAATTGCCCTCCTCAATTTTTTCTAGGTGTGCAGTAGGTGTGCAGCACTCCTGCACTCAAGCCAGAAAATAAGCAGGCAGTCATCTGCAAAATGAGGTCCTCAGAGGGTGAATTTAGTGACGCTACCCTGCACGGCAGGGTAGCATCACTAAATTTACCCTCTGTGAACCTCAATCTGAATCAGGATCTCAAAACTAAACAGAAAGAAGTACCTAGGGGGTAAACTGGTCCACTCTATGGGATAGCATCATCAAATTCACCCTCTGGAGACCTCATTCTGCAAATGTCAGACTGCTTATTGTCAGGCCTGCCTGCACTCCTAAAGAATGCCAGGCCTGTACTATACCAGCCCTGTCAGTAAAAACTTGTGTACATCTCACTTTGGCAAGATCACGCATTAGTTGTTGCTATGTGTTTTGACAAAACTTCTGTTAAGATGAAAACAGCAAGCCACTCTAGTCATATGTGGAAGCAATGCTCAACCGTTGTGACAAGTGTTCCGAAAGACTGTCATATCTGACGGGAATTAGAAGTTAATTTATGCCACTTTTTAACATAACCTGTACTGCGATCACGTGATTTACAAGCAGGATTAGCACTGGATGAAGGTGTGTGTACTATCAATATGCAGAACATAGACAATTTGGATCAGGATTGGAAACTATGACATTCCGATCTGAAGTTCAGTGTTCTAACCAATGAGCTTCTGCCCTCCCTACAATGGATTGAATTGCAAAATAGCAAGCATACTTATTTATTTATTTACTGGGGTTTAACAACACTTTCAACAGCCAGGGTTACCACATGTTGGACAGTTTTATGAGTGGAGGAAGCCAGAGTACCCATAGAGAACCACTGAGCAATGGCAAGCAACTGCCAGACTCCACATCGTACTAACTCCACACAATCAGGGTTAGCATTGGTTGAAGAAAAGTGCACAATCAATGTGCAGTACGCCAAAGTACACAGCACCACCGTGCCCCCACATGGGCAACCAGGATTCAGTTTGCAAGCATACTGAGTGCAAAGATATCTGTAAAGCTTGGGGATTTGTGGATCATCAGTAAAAGCTTTTAAGGTGGATCACAATATTTTATTCAGTTATCAAGGATCATTATATTTTCTACATGGAAAAGCAGGATGTGGCCATTTGAAAATTGAAGGAAAACCACCAAGGCTCTCCTCAATCTAGTCCAGGAGAGCCACTTTGTCACTCTAAGGATCAAGACAGACTGAACCAGTGTTCAGAAATTTTATTAGAGATTGTTGGGATAAGTTGAGCAGGAGTGGTGCAACATTTTGGTCAAAATAAATGGAGTATGTCTGATTTGTTTTATTGGGGTTTAATGACACTATTGACAGCCAGGGTCACCTCATTTCGGATAGTTTTACAAGTGGATGAAGACGGAGTACCCGGAGAGACCACGGAGTAGTGGCGAGCAACTGTCAGGCTCCTCAACATACTAATTCCACACAAGCAGGGTTTGCATTGGTTGAAGACAAGTGCACCATCGAGGTGCAGTATGCCTTAGTAGAGCGCCACAGTGGCCCTATGTGGGCAATCAGGATTAAGTGCCAAGGACACAATGCAGTCATTCCTGGTGGGGATCGCACTGTAGACCTTTTGGTTTGTAGTCCAATACCGTAAGCACTGAGCCACTGCCCTCCCAAAATAAGGGGAGAAAAAATAGCATACCAGTTACGGTATCTAAAATTTCTAATATCTGCTATAAGGAGAGCTAAAATTGCTGCCGCAGATGTTTAAGACAACTTGTTTTGGAACATGTAAATTCTTTACTTCACAGAAATGTATTTAAGTCATGTAATAACAATAAGTTTACTGATCAGCTCCTTTGTCCGTAGCTGTTATAACATATTGTCATACTACAAATAAAATTATTGTATTATGATTGTTTACCTTGCCAAGTTACATAGAGCTATGTTTGGGTTTTCCAGGGTACATAAATCATGTGACATTCTACATAGTCAAGGGAGATAAATCCTGCTTGAAAATTGAACCGAGAAGATGATTATGTCCAAAAATAAAGTTATGTGTGGTTTGAAATATACAGAATCAAATAACATGAAGAGATTTGCAAACCAAACAGCCAGAAAGTAGTACTAGCTGCTATTAATAACAATTATAATGCAGCAACTTAAACACTTTTAACATTATTCAACAGCAGGAGGTGATAAATAGGCCTATTTTACGATTGGATGCTTGGAATGCGATTAGAATTTAGAAAATCACTGCATTTGGAACACATTAGCTTTCCAGTATGACAAATTTGTTATACAGGGGTCTTTGGCAAGTTGCATAACCCCATGAACCCTGTCAAGGTTGCACAACCCCATGAACCCTGTCAGAATTTTATGTACCACAAGGCTGTGGCTCAGGGTACATAAAATTCTGACAAGGTATGTTGGGCTGTGTATCCTGTCAAAGATCTGTATAACTAATAATACCTGTACAGTGAGGAAAATAACTTTTATCATTTATTGTTTATTTATTAGTGTTTAAGGAACTTTTATGATAATAATATGAAATACTTAAGCCACCACCTTCAGGTATGTGTTCACTTTAAGCTCAAGTAAACACAATCCGGAAGTTGAAATTATTAAATGAGAACCCAGGATAATCTGAGCTAGCACCAGGGGCCGAAAAACAGTCCCTTTTCTAACGCCAAATCAGCCTTATTTTTCCCAATTCCAGCTTGAAAATTCCCAGGGACATAACGCAGTTACCTTTGATGGGGATCGAACCCTGTATCCTGCGCCTCAGGGTGTATGAATCCCCAGACTGGTGTAAATTCCCATACACCCCGGAAGATACAAGGATAACTAATACTATTAAAGAAACATTCAGACCCATCCAGACCAATTGTCCTGAACAATCAAGTTTAAGGCCCCACAAAGTAGATCTTCTGTTTCTCAGGCCATTATTTGTAAAACTGAATGCAGGTGAGCGTTTTTTATTTTATTTTTTATTTCTGTAATTATTTTTTGCCGTCAAAAGTTCATGTTCTTGGTTTATGTTTTAGGTCTCATAATCTATGGAATAGGATGGGTGGTGGTGTATTTCATCCCTAGAGGGCAAGAAGGCTTTGCAATGCTAAAGCATTTCAAAGCCTTCTTGCACTCAAGGGACAAATTTATCAATTTTTTTAACTTGGGTAAAATATCAGACATAAACCATTTAATTTTTATTTTTTTTAAAGTTTACATTGGTTATAAAAAGAGAGCATGCGGCAATCAAAAGGACATTTTGGGTGGGCATGAGAAACAGATTTTTAAATTTTTTTTAGGCCTATAATCATGTGTTTTTACTTGACTGCTATATTGAGATGTTTTTCAATTTTATGAGAAAGAAATTAAAACTACTATATTAATTATAACATGCTTTCAAAATAGATAATTAATTACCAGTTCTCCATCAACGTGTGGACTGTGGTACAAGACTGTACTATTTCCAGCTACTGTGATGGTAGGTGTTTATATTTTAATCCAATATGCAAATTTATTCAACCAGTCCTATCTTTTAAACATCATTTGATATGATAGAAAATAATGATAATAAAGTACACACACATGTAATCCTTAATATAAAACTCAAATAATAATTTTAATAATCCAGGAAAGTAAAGCGATGTTATTTACATGTACTCTTACTTTCTGCATAATAGTGATGACATTATTATTAATATGTGAGAAAAATGATGACCAAATATATTATTTGGTGATAAGACCTACAGTGAAAACACCATCACTGTTATTAGTTTCAGTAGAAAATGAAGACTAGCAATATCATTTGCCCACATTATTCGGCAGGTAAGATTAAGTACTAACAACTGTTTCAAAGCTAAACACCTTTTCCAATGACATACTGAAAATGACAGTGATGGATTTATCTTGCAATGAGTGCTGGACTGAGGACCTGGAAGCAACATCCCAGTGTTTCATTTCTGAGGTAGGCTTTCATGCTTGTGCAGGCACGTAACCAGGGTCTGTCTTTTTTTTTTGGGGGGGGGGGGGGGGGGGGGGCACCAAAAACATAAAAAATTCTTTACACTTTAAAACATTTTTATTAAGTCAATCATCGTACAGTACAAGTCGAAATAAGTTGTAGAATAACCACTATAAACTGTGCATCTTTCTTTAATCCTTTACCCAACGAATCGGCCGCATCCGCCTGCGTAATACGCAAATTCAGCAGCTGAAAAAATATTATTTTTAGAAAAATTTCAACAAAACCATATCATGTGACCCTTCTTTGGAATGAGCTCGTCCAGCTCGTTCCAAAGAGGGATCACATGATATGGTTCTGTTGAAATTTTTTTTAAAAATTTAAAAAATGATATTTCAAATAATAAATTTTGAAATAGTCTGCATTGGGTAAAGGGTTAACTACACAGATAACACAACAATGTTACACTATTTTCTGGAAAGCTCTCATAGAGGACTTTCCAGAAAATGCTGCAAGGTTTTTGTGTTATTGGTGTAGTGGCAGTGGGATACTTAGTTTATAGCGGCTATACTACTTCTTATTTTGACTCGTACAGAACACCAATACTGGCTAAGGTGGTCAATATAGACATATTCTAGTGTTACCATTTCATTTTGCAAATTTATCAACAATATCATATGGATTCTCGAGTAACATTTTACTCCTTTCAGGTGACATATATGACCCCTAAGTCTGACAATCTTTGGTTGGCCATTTTGTTGCTCTGATAATTTTTAATATATTTGAGAGCTGAAAAACTGCATTCACATGACGTGGAAGACACTGGTATGGTGAGTGCTAGCTTAACTGCTTTATTAAAATTTGGCACTGTTTCGTGGCTTCAACAACTTTAACACTTTTGTTGAGAACTGCTAGTTCTATGCTACCGCGTTGTTCAGCTTTGTACCGGGAAAATCCGAAGTTCAGTAAAGACACTTTTAGTTTATGATTAATAATGCGTGTATTCCGTTATTTATATAGTATATCGCTTTACAAACCATTAGTGATTCAATACATTATACTTGTTATACCGGATATAAAAAAAAACAACATAAGCATTATACGTGTAACAAATCCCCACTGGCCAGATGGATTAAATTCGTTACCACTGACCTTAATTAACTGCATACCCTATCGACAACAAGTGTATATAATTGTATGCATAAGTTTATCCCTCTGGGCCAGCTGGATTAAATAACGTTATCAGTGACATTAATTCATTGGCATAACATAATAAATCCAACTGACAATATCCAACTTAATACGGTACCGGTGCATTCAAACTTCATAAATTTAAAAACAATTTTAGAAAAATTGGGGGGGGGGGGGGGGGGGGGCACATGCCAGACCTGTTTGGGACTGCCTTTAAAATCTATCACCATTTCGTCCCCTGAGTTCTAATGTGTTCTCTGTGCCTACTGGCACAGAGAACACATTGGAACTCAGGGGTCGATTTGTCAATGTTGCATTGATTCGCAATAATTTATGACCCATTCTGTGTCGCATTTCAATAGATTTTGAGTGTAGAAAACAGTCACATGAGAATTGAATGCAACTTTTTGAATAATGAGAAGATGTGTGTGCCAATTTTTCCACTATCTAGCTGAATGTAGTACAATTTTTCAGTCACAATATTAATAACTTGAAATGAATATAACCAAAATAGCATAGCAAGTTTTTGCATTGAAAATTTCAGGTGCAATTGCACTCCCAAGCAATCTGAGGAGGGCAACTGTTTTGCACCCCTTGATTTTCTAGATTGCCCAGCCTGGTAGGAAAGGGCTCTGCGATAGAGATGGGCAATATACAAAAAAAACGAACAGATAACGAAACAATGGGATACTGAAAAACTGAACCCAACCAATTCAATCACTGAATACCAAAATCCATCTGTATTTTTAAATTTTCTCACATTTGGTAAAAATAAGGGCCTTGTCGAGTCCTGATGGCAGCTGAAGTGTTCATTTTCTTCAAAGAAGTGACTGATTTTCTTTTCAGTTTTGTTAACCCTCAAAGTGAGGGTAATAGTCCTGAATTCCCACCAAACTATAATCTGTACATGTCCAATTGATTGGCAGTGATTTCTAGTCAGGTCTTAGCTGCCTTTTTAGACAGCCAAGACCTTATTAGAAATCACTGCCCAGGTGATTTTTGTATTGTCAGCAGGACCTCCTATGATGACATGTTATGGGCATATGCTCAGAAATTGCAAAAGCCTGATATAGGACTTTAACCCTTTACCCAACGCAGACGATATCAAAATTTATTATTTTAAATATAATTTTTTCAAATTTTTCGAAGAATTTCAACAAAACCATATCATGTGACCCCTCGATGGAACGAGATCGATGAGCTCGTTCCAACGAGGGGTCACATGATATGGTTTGGTTGAAATTTTGTGAAAAATAATATTTTTTCAACTACTGAATTTGCATATTACTCGAGCGGAATGTGGTCGATTCGTTGGGTAAAGGGTTAACTGTTAAGGTATGTTGAAACAAGTCACAACAACTTTTTGACCTGAAGTCCAATGCTCTAACCAATAAGCCACAGAGCTTCCAACCAGTTAATAATTGAGTACAATAACAATTCCAGTAAAGAGGTTTTAATTATTGAACTGTGTTGAAGTTTGTTTTTAATTGGTGCAATTATACTGTTCACACCTTATAGTATTGTAGGGTGTGAAGACCAGGTGTTTCTTAGTTTCACCTCAAGCTCTCAAGACACCAGCCAAGTTCTGTAAGGAATTTGACACTGTTATGGCCAGGAACTAGTCCTGCCCTTAAATAGTTCATCACCTATGTTTAGAATCACTCATCTAGAATATTTCAGTTGGTCTATGGTTCGCTTTTCGAACAAACTTATATTCTAGATGACTGAATCAAAAAATACCATAAATAGAGCTGAAACAGTTAACCAATGAATCGATTAACCAATGATCACCATCTTGCTCGATCAAAAAAGTAAATGATCGATTAACCGTTGCCTGAAACTACTGTATTATATGGGTTAACAAAGGAACAAATTCTAAAACAGGCAAACATTGTCACACTGACTTGCATCAATTATTATGAGGCAGATTAAAGCATGCAAGTTATGTGCAGACATACTTGTTCACTTTGCATGATCATTGCCCTGTATCAGTAGCTGGAAATGATCATTCTTAAATCTTTGCCCGTTGCGGACAGCAGACGATACTTGCAAAATAAATAATTGAATTACCAAAAATTTTCAATTTTTGTCTTAAAAACATAGCTTATGACCCCTCATTGGAACGAGTTCAACGAGCTCATTCCAATGAGGGGTCATAAGCTATGTTTTTGAGACAAAAATTGAAAACATAACAAAATTTGGAGATTTTTATATATAGCGCTTGCCGGTTTTGTCTGTTACTTTGGGTAAAGTGTTAATTATTAATGCTATAAATCATCAACGTACGGCAATATTATTTATTTATTTATTGGTGTTTAAGGTCACATACTTAAGCACAATGGCTAATCATGACCGTGACAGTTTTACAGGTGGAGGAAGCCAGAGTACCCGGAGAGAACCACCGAGCAACGACGACATCGTAACTCTGCACTGCAGCACAGGCAGTGTTAGATTGGTTGAAGACATGCGCACCACGTGCCCCGACGTAGACAATCGGGGTTAAGTGCCTTGCCCAAGGACACAACGCAGGAGTCCGAATCGATTACTCAGACGGTTACCCATCCGAGGACTAACCGGGCTCGATGTTGCTTAACTTCGGTGATCTGACGAGAACCGGTTACCGCAATGCCACTGCACCCCCATGTATGGCAATCATACAGCTACCTACTAAAACAAGTGATTAATCGGTTAACCAATGTTAATCCATATGATTAGTCGATCAAGAAAACCCTTGAACCATTTCAGCTCTAACCATAAAAATTCATTTTCTATGAATCAACACTAGAAATGTTGCTCAATTGAGATTTGATTTGGCCGAATGTTTTAAGACATTACCGTTGGAAATGAAGACTCACCACAGCCATAGTTTTAATATTATGCTGCATAGTTCCACTAATTGTGTTAATATCTTGGCGTTTTCAAGGCTAATTAAATACTGATTGATTGGAATATTTATAAGTGGAACAGGAAAAAATATATGTTTATTACATGCCCATGCAGTCTCTCTTATGCAATACGGCGTGCAATACGGCTGTGCAATATGGAATTCCGTATTGCACACCAACCTGTTCCAACCGGGACTTTTTTTATGCAATGCGACTGCATAAAGTGCATGGTGTTTACCACTGTTGACAGAAAAGAAAATTAGGTCAGTAGGTGCTTGGGTCATGTAATAAATACAAAACCACATGTATGTTTCAATGAGTCGTTTTGTATTCAATTCGTCAGATGTGCGTAAAAAGAAAACGTCTCAACCTTCGGTCTCGATGTTTTCTTCCTACGCACATCTGACTCATTGAATACAAAACGACTCATTGAAACATACATATAGTTTTGTCTATGTATCTTTGTAAGTAAAAGGACATCACATTACAGTGGGTAAACAAAGTTTAACAAACAACCCATAACAGCTTCAAAAACAAAAGCAGACTGGTGGCCTGATAGCTTGACTAATCTGAAACAGATCTGACCCGGTCATACTAAATACTGAGGGATACCGAGGTGAAGGAAAATAGGGGTGGGGATGGGGTGAAAAGTGGTGGCGTATTATGAGTATATAAAAAAATTTACGCACTATGTGCTTGGTTTTAATGCCATATTTGAGTATTATGGACACTAAAGTAATAGCATTTGCTGAAAAATCTTCCCCTCTGTATTTAGTAGGTAGCTTGGTATTTACAGCGGCTGCACCTCGGTAAGCAACTTCGGTAAGCAATGGTGTAAGTTGTTAATCACATTATGACTTGTTAATTACT